>CM076578.1:1816672895-1817872895 GCA_034641835.2 Pinus albicaulis
AGTGTCACTTTTTATTGCCATGGTCATCACGAGTTGTGCTTTTGTTCAAGGGAAGTCTAACCTGAGTCGGCCATTCTGCGGTGTCTCTTGACTCATTATTTAGTCGGCCTTCCCGGTCTTGTCAGTATCATGTTCTATCACATCAGATGTTTTGGTCTTCTGCTCGTGCTGGTTTGAGAAGGTCCTCATTGACTTCTTGCCGGTGGGTTTGTCTCTTATCGACTACGACACATTGCTCTGAGAGCAAACCTAGAGCCGCACCTTGGGCCTATTTCCATCATTGATAGGTGACCTCGTGCTCAGCATTTGATCATCATCATGGGTCTTTGACTGAGTGGTTTCCCCTGTGTTCGACGTCGGCACACATTATCACACTTGGGATTCGTGCAGTACCTGGATTTCCATTTGACCCTATCGGTGGATTTCTCGCCTCTGTGTCAGCTTTCATTATTGGTTGGTTCAAAGGGTTTCTTCCGTGCGCTAGCTTCATCTTGTGCACGTCGGAAACGTACTTCGGTTTTGGTTCCATCACTCTCCTTCGTCCGATTCCTTCCAAATCTTGGCCTGCGGGTTACACTCGCGCTGGACCGATGTGGGATGCCTTAATGCCTTCCTTCCAGCAGATCTTTTCCCATCGACTCCGACTCATTGCTCTGGGAACAAGATCTAGAGTCTTTTTGTCAGTACCTTAGGGTTTGCGGTCATCAGTGGCAGACTCTTCGCTATCGACAGTGGGGATTCATCATTGCCTCCTGATTGGTAGATTCTTTCAAGTGTTCGACTTCAACTCATTCATTCGCACTTGTTAGATTGTACTGGGGCACCTTGACACTCATTTTCATTATCAGTGGGTTGTCTCGCGTTGGTTAACGGTATACATCATTGACCGGTAATCCAACGATTTCTCACATGGTCGACTTCAGCTCATTTATTCCCATTGTGTAGAATTGTGCCATAGTGATAGATGAAGACCTCGGGTTGCATCAGCATTTCTCGGTTCACTTTTGACAGTTCATTCAGTTTCTGCCAGTGATGTCGTCCACCCTTATATGTTGCAATTCAGTACAGCAGCATCCTATATGTTGGCTCCCGAGTTGCGTGATTGTACTGTTTGTTCCACCTCTTATGATTCGGTACTTGGAGATTTAGTTACTTATATGATCAGACATCCAGTTGCACCATCTTTGATCAACTTTCTATGTGTGATACTTGGACATTGATTCAGACTTACACTTCCGGGCCATGCTCAGATGATTCATTGTGTACTTTCAGTTCAGTAATACTTGTATACATGTTGGATCTATTCAGTACTTTCTATATGATGTATTTTTGACTGAGCATGGGTATGCCCACCTCAGCATGAGTTGACTCTCTGTTTTCTTTCATTGGTTTTTGGCAGGCTGAAATCTGGTGAAGTCCTCTCTTGTCCTTGTGAAGTTCTTTCTATGTGCATAATACATTTCGGCCATCATGTACCCCTTCTGACCTCATATATTAGGGGGCATCTGTTATAGCATCATTTCTCACCTTCATATGATTCATGATTTCTTTTATGGTTTTGGGCACCCATTCCTACAGACTTGGACAAATTCACTAAAAAACAGTGTAAAAATCCCCATATGCGATTATGCCCATATTTTTCTGCGTGTATACGCGAGTCCAGCTGCACTTTTCCGCGTATGCCATTAAAATTATGAAAAAATATATAAAAATTCCCTATTTTCGGGCTGGGTTGATGGTTACTCAGGTAGTTCAACCACCCCAGCACGTGGCCAACTATTTCCAACTGTTGAAACTACTTGGAGGGAGTATAAAAACCCCTCATGTGCATGGCCTAAGGGAGAGAGAGAATTTATTGATATTATACTCTGTTGGTATTCCCTATCCAAGTCTGATTCCCTGTGCCTCCTGCACTTTCCCAGTTCATTACAGGAAACCCTTGTTTCCTTGAGATGCTCATCTCCCTATATGTCATCTCGTATGCACCAGTTTGGAAGGAATCTTAGTGAGGCAAGGGCGGGACGGATCCGGACGACGGTCTTCTCGAAGATCGTGGAAGGATTCAGGTGATCTCTCCACTTGTTATTTCTGTACATGATATTTATAATACAGAAGTACCATCTTGTTCCCGAAATATACGTGTTAGTGTCTGCTTACATATATGATAATATTTGTTATTTAAGCATTCATTATGGTTTATCTGATGTTTTATATCGATTTCACTAACATTTAGAGTAGATATATGTTGTACAACTAGTTTCCGTGCTTGTTTCTTCTTGTCTTTCAGGTTAAGAGGGAAGGACGATTGCTGGGAGTTTGGACCTCGCGGGATCTGCTTCAACCGTAGGACCTACGGGTAACTTCCTCGATCTACTCTATTTATTTTTTCATGAACATGTATGGTTGTGTGAGTCCTTCTTAAGTAGCATGCCCCTGCTCTGTGGAGGTTGTAACCCAACGAACCTTTAGGGTGATTTTCCCCGAAACACTCCCTGATTTGCCTCTCTATTTCATCATTCTCCATTATCTACATGTGAAACATGACGACGTTTGGAAGAGGACAATCTTGTTGCAACTGAATCTCATGTTGAATCTATGTTTTTGGAGGCAATCCTGTTGGCTCCTGAAACATCTCATGATGTGCATCAACTACATTATATAAATCAGATTTCAAATTAGGATCACATCCCTCAAATGATTCATGATTAACATCATCTTTAGGCTTAATTATTAGAAGAACAAAATTCTTACATGAATTCACCAGCCTCTTTACCTGTCCAGCATTTACCATAGCAATGTTTGTCTTCTTGTGATGTGCTCTAACAATGTACTCCTTTCCATCTTTGCATAAATGGTATTTGTTCTCATGGCAATGGAAGATCTCTTTCCTGTCATACAAGTAAGGACTCCCCAACACGATACCTATTATGTCAAGTGGAACCACATCTAATTCAACTATGTCAACAAAATGTGTAGTTATTGAAAACCGCAATATACACTTCTTTGAAACCTGTAAATTTGCATCCTTATAAATCCAACCAAGTGGATATGGTTTTGGATGTGGTATGGTCTCAAGGTTAATTTTCTTGACCAAGTCTTCAGAGATTAAGTTTGATTGGGACCCACTGTCAAACAATGTGTCAATCTTTGTTTGTTTGGATATGACCCTCACATGAAATAGTTCAATTCTTTCTTCTTCATGTGGAGCATGTATGTGACAGTTTGATGTACTAGTACTAGGTTTAGTTTCAATTTCTTTCCCCTTCATGCTCTTCAATCCCATGGTTGTAATCTTAGATTCATCACCTGAATCCTCTCCTAAATCATGTTGATTTGTAGCTGCAATTTTTCGTTTCCCTTGGGCCTCATTTCAGGATGTAATTTCCAACAATGGTTTTCATCGTGGCCTTCTTTTGAACAATTTTTACAAACCAATTTTTCTCCCTCCTTCTTAATAGATGCTTTATTTTTTCTTTTAACTTTTTAGGTCTTCTCTTTGTTTTTCCCCTTAAAATGTTTCTTTCTACCCTCTTCAAGAATGTTTTTCCCTCTAACTTCTAGATGTGTGGCCTGAACACATACTTCATCTAGACTTGTGGGCTTAAACATGAGAATAGTATGTTTTAGGTAGTTATGTAAGCCTCCTATGTACTTGAGCAAAGTATCTTGGCTCTGCAAATCTACTCCTAATAAGAGAGCTCTTCTCCTAAATTCCTAGGTGTATTCTTACACATTTTGTCCCTTAAATTACCTAAAGTTTTTCCAGTTCATTATGGCTTTCTGCATATGAGAAAATGGATAAAATTGTTTTTTTATTGCATTAATGAAATCAGTCCATGATAGAATAATCTTACGATGATTCTTGATCTCCTCCTTTGTCTTGGCTTCCCACCAAACAAGTGCTACACCTTCCATTCTCAATGAAGCTAATTGGATTTTGGTGTCATCATCTTGAAGGTTATGGATTCTCAAAAAGACCTCCAATTTCCTAATCCAATTATCAATATTTTCTGCAATGAATTCACCATTAAGCATTGGCAATTAAAACTTAACATCAAGTTTTAAGAAAGGACTTTTACCAGTGTTCTTTGACTTGTGTGGCTGATGTACTGAAGATGAAGTAGAGGATGATGATGATGAGGGTGAGGATGATGGCCCTCCATTGCCTCCATTTCCTCCATTACCCTTCTTTGACTTATCTTCATAATTGTGACCTCCTAAAGATCCTTGTCCTTCCATGTGAATTTTGGATCCTTCTCCTTCTATTTTCTCATTCCTTTCTTGATAAAGGATTCTAACCATCTCAGTCATGTCAAGGAATGCTTTCCTGAAGACTCTTTCTTCCTCTTTGGGATCAACTTCTTCATGGATTTCTCCTTCCTCATGAGGCATGCTTATAGTATCTTCTGCTTCCTTAGGAGGTGAACTAGGTGGTGGAGATTGTGGCAATATTTCTCTCCTTTGATTTGGCTCTTCTTGAGACTTTTTTTCTCCCACCAATTTGCCTTCTCCTCTTTAGAGCTTGAGCCTAGTAAGCATCTAAAAACTTGCAAACAGTTAAACAAATATTTTCACTAAACAACACCAAAGAATAAACTCTAGCTATTGTTTGTTCAATTTAGTGTTCCTAAATTGATATCATAAATCATCGACCAGGGCTAGTAAACTGTTGAAGTGAAGTGCACCATATGTGCCTAAGTATCCTTTTCCTACTTCATTGTGTTTAGTGTTTTTCTAGTGTTTTTGGTTTTATGTTTTTATGCTAAGGGGAAAAACTAAATTAATAGCAAAGAAAATTTACTGAATGCACTAAAACAGAATAAGATCTACTCTAAACTAGGAATGATAACAAGAACAGATAATGCTAATCCACAGATTGTAAAGCTGCTAAGAAAGTAACTCATAACATTAAACTTAGTCCAATTCGTTTCATTAGAGATATATTGGAACAAACTGAGAAAAGGATTAGCTTTGATGTGATGAGGTTCTCTTAGAAAACAATAACTTAAAACATCACAGAGAAATATTATTCATTGTTAGAGATTTGTTGGAATAACTTGAAAAAAAGATCATCTGTAACATAGTAAGGAACCCTATGCTAAAATAACTTATGACACTAGAATTAGCTCATTATGCAATCTCACAATATTACTATTAAGTCTTATTCAGGAATTACAGATTTCTTGGAACAACTCGAGAAAAAGACTGATTGTAATATTATGAGGATCTTTGACGTAAGTAAATGACATAAAACATGATGCAAAAGGATAAACTCAGAAAACTACCTAAGTTAAGAACAAAACAGAATTAAAGGCTACTTATCGAGAAAGTATGAAAAAGCCTCTTTAGATAGCAGGGGCCCTCTACTATCAGATTGGCACACGAATATTTAACTCCTTAAAGTGGCCTTCAGAACATGCATCAAATTTATACTCCTTTAATTAAAAACGCTCAGAAACAGAGTGTCACAGTAATTGAAAATTAAAAACATAAACTCCCTTTCTCGGTTCACCGAGTTATTTTTATAAGCAACTACATAACTGATATTGAGTAAAAATAGGCATAGGTGTCTTTTATAATCAAAATCAAACTAAAACTCCTGTTGAGGACTTGTGTTTTGCTGAAGGCAAACCAAGAGTCCTTATCCTTATAGAAGTCTGCTTCTTAGTTTTTAGCTTTGTCCACATGCATAATCACTTCCAGATTTTTACTCAATCCTCGTGGATGACAAGGAATGATGCAGGAGAGTTTTGGAGTCTAACCATATACGTCTTTCCCTCAGATGACACCTGTAACCTGTTTAAACACCAAGATGGCTATGAAACATATGACTAGCTACAGAATGACTGCATTCTGTAGCTAAGTCTGCTCAGAAATCACTAAGACCACAAAACCACAAAAGTATAATTGTTATAGCATCATTTCTCACCTTGACATGATTCATGATTGCTACATGGCTTTATGGGCACCCATTCCTACAGACTTGGACAAATTCACTTAAAAACAGTGGAAAATCCTTCATACGCGACTATGCCCGTGTTTTTCCGCGTGTATACGCGAGTACAGCTAGACTTTTCCGCGTATGCCATTTTAATGATTAAAAAAATATATAAAAATCCCTAATTTCGCGCTGGGTTGATGGTTACTCAGGTAGTTCAACTACCCCAGCCCGTGGCCAACTGTTTCCAACTGCTGAAACTACTTGGAAGGACTATAAAAAGACCTCATATGTATGGCCTAAGGGGGGAGAGAATTATTATTATTATACTCTGTTGGTTCCCTATCCAACTCTGATTCCCCGTGCCTCCTGCACTTTCCCAGTTCATTTCAGGAAACCCTTGTTTCCTTGAGATACACATCCCTTTATATGTTATCTCGTATGCACTCATTTGGAAGGAGTCTTAGCGAGGCAGGGGCTGGACGGATCCGGACGACGGTCTGCGAAGGCCTTGGAAGGATCAGGTGATCTCTCCACTTACTTTTGTACGTACTATTTTTATAATACAGAAGTATCATGCTGTTCCCGAAATAAACGTGTTAGTGTATGCTTTAATGTATGAAGAATATTTGTTATACAAGCATTCATGATGATTTATTTAATGTTTTATATGAATCTCACTAACATATAAAGTAGAAATATACTGTACAACTTGTCCTTTGTGCTGGTTTCTTCTTGTATTTCAGGTGAAAGAGGAAGGACGGTTGCAGGGAGTTTGAACTCCACGTGGATCTACTTCAAACGTAGGACCAACGGGTAAACCTCTCATTCCGCTCTATTTCGTTTTTATGACTGTGCATGATCGTGTGAGTCTCTGTTAAGTAGTACGCCCCTGCTCTGTGGAGGTTGAATCCCAACCAACCTCTAGGGTGTTAAATCCCCGAAACAGAACTGGCGACTTCGCTGGGGATCACATTTTGTGATTCTCCTATTGGGTTGTTTCAGCTGTTTGGTAGGATACCAACAGTTTTTTCTGTCTTTTACAGTCCAGTTTGCTTTCTTGCAGTCAGTCTGAAGCTTTTATACCTTTCCCAGGCTTGTACTTTTATTTTTCATTATCTTTCTTTGTATACGCAGTTTTTCTTGCACACAGTCGCGTATACCCGCGAGTTTGTGTAGAAGGAACCGTGTATACGCGGGTTTCCCTCAACACAGACGCGTATACACGCCTGTTGCATAACTGCAAGGTCGCGTATACCTAGGCTGAATTTGAAATTTCAAGATTCTGGTGTTTTTGGTCTTTTCTGGCTGTGGAGGCCTGTGTTTTCAGTGTCTTTGTACTTACTGGAGTGTGACAGAAGTGGTTTTAAGTCTTGGTTCTCTTTCGTTTGCCCGAAAACTGATCTTTTGGCGAAGTGTTCTTGTTGGTGCTAGCACTCCTGGATTGAGTTCCAAGATCGCTTTCTGAGCGTTCTTGGCTGTTCTGTTTTATCATAACAGAGAGCTTTTGCTCATTGACTCGCTCCTGTCTTTGTGTTGTGCTTTGCATTGCGTTCTTTGCTTTGTTTTCGATTGGTTTTCTTGAGTTTCATAAGCTAGGGTTTTGTTGCATTTTTCGAAGATCTTTTCTTGTTTCTTTGGAGTTTTGTATTACAACGAATTTGCACTATTTCTCTTGGCTGTTTGATTGAGTTTTTAGTCTTCCGTTGCCCTTATTGATCTTGCTATCATTAGTTTTATAAGGTTTGGGGGCATAGTTGGAGTTTATGCTTCAAATTCGGTCTCGTTTTGGCTTGGATTGGGATAGTTGTTCTTGGTTTTCTTGAAGCTCTTGTTTTATAAAACTGAAAATCCCAAAAACATTTGTTTTGCTTTTTGTTTTTTGCATATCAAAAACTCAAAAAACATTGTTTCTTGTTTTTGTTTTTGTTGTTGCCTTTTTCATTTTCGTTTGGCTTCATCTTTTGGGACTTTAGTGAAGTTTCTTGCTTCTAGTTTCCCGCTTGATTGTGAAGGGAGGTTGTCTTTTGATTTCTTCTTCTTCTTGTTGAGTATTTTGGTATATTATATTGAGAGTTCTTGTTTGCAAGAATTAGCTTTCTGGATATCAAAAGATTAGTTGAAACTGAAGGAGCCTTTTTGGAAATTTCACCTTGTTTCAAGGGACTTTCTGCATCTTAGAATTTACATGCTAGTGGTCATTTGCATTAGGTGCATTGAATCATTTAGTTAGCTTCTTAATTTTTGTGCGTGTGAGTTTGTAATTCGAAAATAAAAATACATTTTTAGCCTCGTAGAACTTACATAGAAATTGCTCTTCATCGAAAGACTAAGAACTGCATGTGCATGTAGTCAGGTTTTATTAATTTCTTTTGCGTCAGAACATCATTGGTTTCAACTCCATATCCTTATGACTTAATATAACAGCCCTTAAAATAAGCGATTAAATCTAAAATCAACTAGCAAGTTTTATTTAGTGTCGATCACCAACTAGCTAGGTTGTAGGGCCTTGGAATAGGAGAGAGGAGAGTTAACTCTCCAAGGCCGCTCAAACAGACATAGAAGTTTACTGTTAGAAGCCGAAATCAACTCAATGAATTGAATTTGGAAAGCTCTCTGTCAGGAGTCAGCGAGGAAGTGAGGTTAAGAAGAGGATGCCCCCTCCCAGATTCGTGAATCTAACCTCAAGACCGTTCATCGGCTCCCGATACGGATTGGTGTCCATAGTTGCTTTGTTCTAGGATTCCCTGGGTGTTACGGGGAGGGAATACAAAATGTTTCTGAGATGAGCGTCGCATCACTTCGGTGCTTACGGGGGTGCCCATATGACTTGGGTGCTTAGTGACAAAGTTTGTTGTTAGGAGGTAGTAGTAACACAGCCACATTACCTTCGCTAGTTGTTCTGGGCCCTAATCATCCCAGACTGCTTTCGGAAGGTCCTATACTTCGCTTTCCTGTATTTTGGTGTACGGTCCTCATCACCCGGAGCGGAAATACTTGGAGGCTGTTTGCTTGCTGTTTCTCAGGGTTTTGATTTTAGTGAGTGCTCTTTGCTCCTAGCTTGCCTAGCTTTTCACTTTTCTTGAGTCTAATATAATAAATTTGTAAAAGTGGTTGATCAAGCGCCTCGACGTTCGAGGAGAGTCCGGGGGTTATCTCCCGAGAGTGCAGAGCCTTCTTCGAGAAGGCGTAGGAGCGATCTAGCAGGTGGTTTTCACCCTGTAGAGTCTGACGCTGTGGAGAGAGATCCTCCACTAAGGTCTGAAGGTTTCGTTACTGATTCCGGTGTCGGTTCCGAGAGGAGCGTTTCGCTCACCTCGAGGGTATTGTTTCCTCAGGAGGAAGATTTTCAGATAGAAGATATACCTGAGCCTGCAGCTACAGGTCCATCTCCTCTTCCTCTTGATCATCAGTTTGTTATAGAGTACATCGGACCGGAGTCTGAGAGACCGCCGGATCTTCCTTATCTTTCTTATCTTTCGATGGCCACGACTGGGAACGCGGCTTCTACCGTGAGTGCTGCGGGCATGCAGACCCCTGCTTCTGTCGAGGCAGGGGGCACTCTTGCTCTATCTTCGAGTGCTTCTAGCACTGCTATGTTTGGCTCTGGGTTCACCCAAGCATATGCTTCTCAATCTGGTCCCTTCGTTTCAGGGATGTCCATTGTTGGAAATCCCTCTTTTTCTTTTACCGCCGGTGCAACTGGATCTACGCCCATGTCTAACATGGCTAGTGGATCGGCTTCGTTTCAGGGTTTCCCCTTTGGGACTGGGCATATTCCTAGTCCCAATCCTTCTTTAGGGTCGTTTCCTTTTACGTCCCAGACCCAAATTTTCAATCCTTGGGCTCAGGGGCCAAGTTCGGCTTCTTTTACAGGATGGAATCCTATGTTTGCAACGTCGGGGGCAGGGAATCAGTTCATCGCGAGTCATCCGGGGAATGCTTCTTTCCCTGCATCGAGTGCTTATCAGTCTTTTTCTCCTCTATCTAATGCATGGAACCCCTACCAGGGGCTTACATCTTCAGTCAATACTTCAGCGGGGGGAACTAGTCTGGGTCTTGGTAGCTCGGCGTGGGGAGGAGGTTCTTCTGCGTTTTCTACGGGTCCTTTCTGGCAGCCTGGTGCCTCATCAAATCCAGGCTATTCTTTTCAGAATGTGGGAAATCCATCCCATCAAGGATGGAATTCTCAGGCTCCGCCGCGATTACCATTTCTGGCAACGTTAAACTTGCCAGACTTGGTGAAGTTAACTAATGACCCGATTCGATATAGTCCGGGTTGGCCTCCGGTTCCAACCAAACTTCCTTCAGACATTCCTAAGTTTGAAGGTAAGAATGGTGAAGATCCGGCAGACCATGTCACCACATTCCACTTATGGTGTTCATCCAACTCTCTGATCGACGATTCGATTAGATTGAGATTATTTCGGCGCACCTTAACTGGAAACGCCGCGAAGTGGTATATAGAGCTTACTGGGGGCAGTTTCGCCACATTTGGAGAACTGGCTGTCACTTTTCTTAACCATTTTCAGTTGCCCGTCAGATATGAGGCTGGGACCGAACTCCTGGCTAATTTTAAGCAGGATGAGGCAACTCACATTTCTGATCATATTTAGGAATGGAGGAGAAGGAAGAGGCTTATCAAAGCCCATATTCCAGGTGAGTTCCTTCTCGAGTGGTTTTTGAAATCGCTTCAGTCAGATATTTCAAAGGATGTATCCATGTCAGGGGTATATTCCGAGGAGCAGGCCATCTTTAGGGCCCAGCATTTAGAGTTGATCTATTCTCAGTCTGGCATGCTTTACAAGTATTTGCCTAATGCTCCTCGCTCCAAATTGGATCTATCGAAACCTAAACCTGGTCCGCATGGTGACCGACTTGTCGGATCGGTCAGTAGTAGTGCAGCCAGCCTGCTTTCTCAATTGCAGCAGTTGTCTTTACAATCTGCTTCTTCTGGTCAGGCTGTGCCTGCTGATTCTTCACCTTCCCGGTCTTTGTCCATTAATGCTGTCCAATCTTCTGAACCCAAAGGAAATCAACAGTCCGATGGGAAGAAGAAGGGACGTAATAACAAGAAGAAGGGCAAGAATGGGAAGGGCAATGAAAATAAGACCAACGAGCGTGTTGGTGAAGGGCAAAAGGAGAAAAAGAAAGTTAAGTTTCCGTGCAAGCTTTGTGCTGGAGACCATCTCACGCATCTTTGCCCGAAAATTCAGGATGCTCAGCGCCTGTTATCTCAGCAAGGTTCTTCTAGTTCCCAGGCTGTGCTAACAAACCCTTTTCCCCAAAGGCAGCAATTAATTGCTGGCGCGAATCAAAATCCTGGGGCTTCCTCTGGAGGTCCTCAGGAAGGGGAAATTCCATCGAATATCTTTATGATGAGTGCTCACGTGGATGTCGCTACGAGATCCCGTGATTATCGCGGAGAGGAATCTTCGAAAGCTAAGGAAGTTCCTGATGCTACTGAGCCGCTTCATATCACGAAGCCAACTGTCGAGTCTATGCCTCGGATACCGAAGGCATCCTCTAAGCAGTCAACGATTAATCCGAACATGAGGGCTGCCCAGAACTACTCGATTGTAGAAGATCTGGCGCAGAGTCCTTGTGCTATGTCAGCTTTAGAGGTACTCCAGTCTTGTCCGGCTCAGCGCAGTGCTTTGCTCACTGCCATTGGAGCTATAGATCCGAAAAATTCTCTTCTGATTACTTTTGATATGAAGAATTTTAAGAAGAGACTACCTCATCATATGGCCTTCCATATTAAATCATCATACCGGAAGACTAATATCTTTCGCACGGTCGTTGATGAGGGTGCTTCTACTTGCGTGATGTCTCTCGCATGCTGGAAGACACTAGGATCTCCCAAAGTTGTTCCATCTAGCACTATTCTTACTGCATTCGATGGCCATTCTCATAGGCCCCATGGTATTGTCCCGGCTTTGCCCATCTGTGTTGGGGGCAAAACCGTTAACATAGAGGTTGAGGTAGTAGATGCGGCCTTGGACTACAACCTTCTGTTGGGGAGGAACTGGATATATGATATGGATGCCATTGCATCTTCACTATTTCGGATAGTATGTTTCCCCCACGAAGGGAGGATAGTTACGGTGGATCAATTGGACTGTCCTCCTGTAGACCTGGATGCGCCTCCTGACTCATCCGTCCCTAAGTTGGACAATACTAAGGCACCTATCGAGAATCTGGGAGTTGGAATGTATTCTTCCCTGATGGGATCTTTTGATCTTCCTCCTCCTAAGGTGTCTATCAATGCTATTTCATCCTCCAGGGCTCCCCTTCGAAGAGAGTTCTTTCGAACTCATTATTTTTCGGACCCTTGGACCTTACCTTCCCCAACTGCCACTTTGGAGGAAGGGCAAGTGGGTGGAATGGCATTCCCGATTTCTGCAGCTGAGATTGCATATCAGTCTATTGTTGACACTGCAGAGTCTGATCCAGCTCCTCTTTCGCCGGAAGAGTTGGATGGTGATGTGGCTCCGGCTTGGACGCTTACTTCTTCTTCTGCCCAGGATTGTCTAGATACCACTCTTCCATCTGAAGAGGCCATCCTGGAAGCAATGACAGGTATAGAGAGACCGTGGGATGACTTGCATCATCGGTCTTACTTCCTACCTGACTTGAGCGAAATCGAAGCTAGTTTTCCAAGTCCTCAGTCTCCTGGACCTGTTCACCCAGTCTTGAGCCCCTTAGCACCAGCACAGGTTTATGCTGAAGGGAACATGGCTGTGATCTCTCCGACTATCCCGGTGAACATCTCCGGGAATCCCAACATTATCGAGAACGTTTTCATTGGAGCTGAATGTTCCCGTGAAGAAGTTCAAATCTATACCGAGCTCTTCAAAGAGTATAGGGATGTTTTTGCTTGGTCTTATGAGGAAATGCCTGGCATAGACCCATCTATCGTCCAGCATGAGATCAAGACGTATGAAAACGCTAAGCCGGTCAGGCAAAAACTTCGTCCAGTTAATCCTAGGAAGGCAGCAGCTATCAAAGCTGAAGTTGAAAAGCTGCTTAAGGCGGGATTCATTTTCCCAGTTCCTCTGACTGAATGGGTTTCAAACCCCGTTCCCATTGATAAAAAGCAAGGAACAATTCGAGTGTGCATCGATTTCAGAGACCTGAATAAGGCGTGTCCTAAAGATAATTACCCCACACCCTTCATTGATCAGATTATTGATGAGTGTGCCGGTAACGAAAATTTTTCCTTCATGGACGGTTTTTCTGGTTACAATCAAATTACTATCCGTCCAGAAGATCAACATAAGACCGCATTTATTTGTCCCTGGGGTACGTTTGCATATAAGAAAATGCCTTTTGGTCTGAAAAATGCTGGAGCCACTTTTCAGCGGGCCATGTCCTACGCCTTCCACGACATCAAGAAAATTATCGAGGCATACTTAGATGATCTAGCTGCTCATTCTCGAAAAAGGATGGATCATCCAGGACACCTCCGGCAAATATTTGAGAGATGTCGTTTTTATAAAATTCGTTTGAATCCGAGCAAGTGCGTTTTCGCGGTAACATCCGGTCGGCTGTTGGGATTTATCGTGTCTAGGGAAGGGATAAGGGTAGATCCCTTCAAGGTTGAGGCAATACTTCGGTTGCCTCCCCCGTCTTCAATCCGTCAGCTTCAAAGTCTCCAAGGGAAGTCTAACTTTCTTCGGAGGTTTATCGTTAACTATGCTGAGATTACAAAGGGATATATGAGGCTGTTGAAGAAAGGAGTTCCTTTTCTTTGGGACGACTACGCTCAACGCTCATTCGATGCCTTGAAAAAGGCATTGACCTCTGCTCCTTTACTGAGTCCACCCGATTATAGCAGAGATTTTCTTTTGTATCTGGCTACAGCAGAATCTACCATTGGTGTGGTTCTGGTTCAGGAGGATGATGCTCTGGCTGAGCATGTTATTTACTACCTTAGTCGAGGACTGGTAGGACCTGAACTGCGATACACCCCGATAGAAAAATTAGCCTTGGCAGCAGTCCATGTTGTACAGCGACTCCGGCATTATATTATTCTTCGCAAAACTTATGTCTTGGCAGCTGCCAATCCATTTCAGTTTGTCCTCAGCAGGCGAGTGATTGGGGGCAAATATAATAGATGGATTGTGATTTTACAAGAATTTGATCTAGAGTTCATGTCTGCCAAATCCAAGAAGTCTTTAGTTTTTGCGGAATTGATCTCCGAGTTGCCTTGTGGAGAGGCGATGATCTATGATGAGTCCTTTCCGGACGAACACTTGTTTCTGATCTCTCCACAAGATCATTGGTATGGGGACATCATTGTATATCTCCAGACTGCGAAGTTTCCCTCTTCTTTTTCGAAAGATGAGCGTCGTAAGCTGCGTCACTTAGCTAAAAGTTATCTGATTATTGGTGATGCTTTGTACCGTCGAGGGGTTGATTCAATCCTAAGACGCTGCTTAACTTTCGAAGAAGCTGAGGCTGTGCTTAATGATTCTAACGGTGGAGCTTGTGGGGGTCATTTATCAGGGCTTGCTACAGCCCAAAAGATTTTGCGCGCTGGCTACTTCTGGCCCTCGATTTTCAAAGATTGTATTGAATCGGTCAAGAAGTGTCATCCTTGTCAAGTGTATACTCGAAAAATGCGCTCTCATCCAGCTCCGCTTTTTCCAGTCGTTACTGTCGGCCCCTTTACAAAGTGGGGTATGGATTATACTACTTGTAACCCGCCTTCGGCAAAAGGTCACAAGTACATTATCGTAGCAGTAGACTACTTTACGAAGTGGGTCGAAGCTATGCCTACTTTTGGGAACGATGGTGAGACTGCAGCTCTTTTCTTCTTCAACCAAGTCATTGCTCGTTTCGGTATACCTAAAGAGATTGTCACTGACCATGGCAGTCACTTTCAGAACAATATGATGGCTGAGTTGGCTCTTAAATTGGGTTTCCGGCAGGAGCATTCATCTCCATATTATCCTCAGGCCAATGGCCAGGTGGAAGCCGTGAATAATTCCTTGAAGACAATTCTTCAACGGACGATTGATAAACATAGATCCAACTGGCACATTATGCTATATCCTGCACTCTGGGCATACAGGACGTCAGTTAAAACTGCAACTGGCTTTACTCTGTTTCAGTTAGTCCACGGGGTGGAATCCGTATTTCCCATTGAATGCGAGATTCCTTTCCTTAAATTAGCTGTTGAGCTTCTTCCTGACACTTCTAGTCTGGCAGAGCGGCTTCTTCATCTAGAACATCTTGATGAGCAGCGTCGAGATGCCGCCACGTTGAACGAAGCGCATAAAAACCGAGTCAAAGTCCAGTACGATAAGGCGGTTAAGCCTAGGGTCTTTTCCGAAGGTGACCTCGTTTTGGTCTATGCCCACGAAAAGGATGCCTTGGGGGCAGGAAAGTTTAAATCGATGTGGTATGGCCCCTATATCGTCAAAAAGGTCCTTAAGAAAGGAGCGTATACCTTGGTTGACTTCGAAGGAAACGAGTTGTCGGAGCCCCGAAATGGGCTCTATCTGAAGAAGTATTATGCCTAGGTTTTGGCCTGGCATTTTGCTTTGTATATAGTAGTTTTTGTCTTGTACATATCTGTTTGATTTTCGATTTTTGATAGGATGGTGATGTTTTTGATCTGCTTTGGCAGGTTGTGTTGATGTCATGAGTCATTATGGTTTCGCCGATGGTGCTAGTAGACACACCCGGAACTTAGCTTCCGCGGCTTGGGTGCTTCATTATCCTTCCGGTCAGCTGTTGGTATCAAGAGGAGTCTGCATTGGTCCTACTTCCAATAACGTAGCAGAATACACTGCAGTCATTCATCTACTCTCGGAGGCAATATCTTTGGGTGTTGATTCGTTGGTAGTTTTCTTGGACTCCCAGCTGGTGGTGTCGCAGTTGAACAACACTTATCGGGTACGGGATCCATTTTTATTACGATTGTTCTTGAGGGTACGTTTGTTACAAAGGTCATTTCAATTTTTAACATTCATTCATATTCCTCGAGCTGACAATTGGTTTGCTGACTCATTAGCTAATCAAGCTTTAGATTGGCATATTAATCATTCAATACAATAAAATCTAATCATCAAAAACATCATACATTTGATACATTTATCACATCACATCAAATATCGTTGTATATATATCATCGGTATGTCAAAAAACTTTACAAAATTTTGGATCCATAAATGCCGTACAAAACTTGGGCTTATGCCCCATCATGTTCAGTCTCAAAAAATATACAGTCATCTAATATGTTAAATCTGTCTACTCCTGAGGACCCTGCCCAGCGTTCCTATAGAACATCACTGCAGCGGCCACACGGCGAAACAGTCTAACCCAGTCCCGGGGTACTCCTACAACCCGTCTCTGGACGGCTTCTGGCAAGTCCTCCACAGCAGCCAGAGGGATTTGGCGGGTCAGTCCCTCCAAGTTTCTCTGTACGGCCTGGAGTGTCCTGTCAGAATCCGCTGTTTCTGCTTCACCTCTGCGGCGTTTGTGACGTGCTAGGCCCTCAGGACGCACTGGTCCAACATCTGAAACATGATCATTTTTCATTTGTCAGTCATTATGAATCCAATCCAAAAACATGTGTGTTTTTCATTTTTCATACATATTTGAAAAATCCAAAAAAATCATATAATTTAAAATTTTTGAAAAAAACTTACCGACTGCTCCCCATGCTGCACCGGGTGGAAGTACTAGATCTGGATCTCCTCGGAAATCCATCTCGGCATAGGGGTAGTCATCTACTGCGATGATCTGTTCTCTCCACCATAAGAAGAACTCATCGTCCCAGGTAGTTCGGGGTACCTCGCTGCCCCCCAGTCTCTTCATCATGTCTGCCCAACGGGCAATTCTTGGGTCCCGAGGGCTGCTGATAGTGGAGATGACTTTGGGTCTCAAAGCTGGAACTCTCTCGAAGAAGAATGTAGTCAAAATGGTTCCATAGCCAAAGTGTTTTGTATGTGTTTTGCGAATGGAGGTCAGTTGTTGTTTCATGTTCAGTAGCAAGGCAGTGCACCAATCATACACATGAATTAAGCACTCTACAGCTATGCTCATGTGCGCCCTGGACGCCTGATGCAGTGAGGCAGATCCTGCCACTCTGCCAATGGTGAACAGGAGGATCT
Organism: Pinus albicaulis; assembly: GCA_034641835.2. Classification (NCBI taxonomy): domain Eukaryota; kingdom Viridiplantae; phylum Streptophyta; class Pinopsida; order Pinales; family Pinaceae; genus Pinus; species Pinus albicaulis. The sequence goes on from CM076578.1 coordinate 1,816,689,960, forward strand.
TCATGTGCAAGTCCCTGATATCTCTGATTGCAATCTGTGTGCCAACTTTCTTGGAATCTTCTATGCAATAGAGTTGGACGTAGTCCTCCACGGTTAACCCTCCCAGGGGCTTTCCGTGCAGATCCACTGGGTCTCCCCTTCTGGAGAGTCCAGTGATGAAGTATATATCTTCCACCTCTATGCGTAGTGGCATTTGATCAATGATGAAACAATCCTGATCCGGTTCCCAATAATTTACCAGGATTTCAAGCAATCTCACATTACTTTTCATATTGGGAATTTTGAAAAATTTGAATAATCCACAGTTTCGGAGGACATTTTGCGCTGTTTGATCTTCCATGACCTCTTGGTCTATTGCACTATGCTCGCGTTCCCTCCATGAAATTGTCATCCTGAAAAAATTCATTGAAATTTGCATTAGAAACTCATTTTGAAATTCGGACTTGCGCATACGCTAGTTTCGCTGTGCACAGTCGCGTATACACGCGACTTGCCTTCTTTGAACCCGCGTATGCGCAGGTACGCGTTTTTTAATAAGGGTTTCCAGGTAAAAATCCACTTAATTTTAAATTTTAAACGGACAAAATGAATCAACGGGATGAATAAGGAGCCTACCTGAAGTTTCGCTGAATTCTGACGGTCGGTTGTTGTTGATTTGACGAAACAAGTTTTTAGCTCCAGAGCTCTTTTCCAAATCAGCTATGCAATAATGAACCAATTGAGAGGTAATTTGTGTATTTATGGCTAAAAAATTGAAAATTTTCGCAAAAATTTCCTTATGCTTATTTTTTCGATCTGTCTTATGCTGTATAACTCGATTGCTTGGAAGTGCCCAGTTTGGTATATTTCAGGTACATTTTGACATTTTCGAGATTTTTCCCGGTTTCTGGCCCATGTGTTCAGACTCTTCATGGCAGGTATATGATCTTTACTGGCATATAGGTTAGGGAATCACTTTCCGTTGCATCTTGCATTCTAGCCTCCATACTGATCACTTGCCTTAGGGTCGATCCCGTCAGGTCATGAGTATTATACCCATTTCACTCGCCGATTTTAAAATCACGACTTGATGGTAGAGCCTTCCTTTACATGGGCTTCCTAGTTAGTTCCTCGCTATCACTTGTTGCCCATGCTGCTTTTATGTAGGCTCGGGAGTCCTCTTTAGTCCCGCCATGTCTTTCGTGTTGAAGCTTCATTCTTCTCCTTCATCACTTATCATTTTTCTGGCTTATACCCTAGAGGCTCCCTGGTGTCGTTAAGTTGTATTCCTGCATTGCATATTGGCTACTTGTTTATCCTGGCCTTTAGCCGGCTTCATTTGGACTCGATGTTTAAGCCAACTTTTGACCTTGACTTTCTGTACAAGTTAACCATTGCATGCATTTAGCTATCACGACTTGACACCTTTGTACCCATGGATGGAACACTCCTCTGAGTATCACTGACCAGTTTTCGCCACCTTGCATTGAGCATAGGATTGTTCCAAACCCCGGAACTAGTGCATCTGCTTTCTTGATACTCATTCTATCCATTGTACCATAGCATTCTTTTATTCTTTTTGAGGCTTATTATGAAAAAGACAAAAAAATTAAATATAACAAAAAGAGCGGGAACGGGATGTATCTTCGTTATTTCGATGGCAGTACAGAGTCAGTTTTGTCGCCCTTGAACAAAGCACATATACTTATATATATTTCCTTCATTTGGGATGGTTCTAGTTTGACCTAGGTTCGGCCTTTACCATGTTTCACTTGTCAGTTCTCCCCCGGTTGGTTATCTCTTCCAATCATATGGAGAGTTTGTTTTGCCTCCTGCAAGACAGACTTATACAGTGTCACTTTTTACTGCCATGGTCATCACGGAGTCGTGCTTTTGTTCAAGGGAAGTTTAGCCTGAGTCGGCCATTCTGCGGTGTCTCTTGACTCATTATTTAGTCGGCCTTCGGTGCCTTCGGTATCTGTGTTATCACATCGAGATGTTTGATCTTCGCTCGTCTTTGGTTTGAAGGTCTCCATTGACTTGCCGGCGGGTTTGTCTCTTATCGACTCGACCTGGCATCTTTCAAAGAGCAAACCTGAATATGGTCCTTATGGGCCTATTTCCATTATTGATAGGTGACCTCGTGCTCAGCATTTGATCATCATCATGGGTCTTTGACTGAGTGGTTTCCCCTGTGTTCGACGTCAGCGCACATTATCACACTTGGGATTCGTGCAGTACCTGGATTTCCATTTGACCCTATCGGTGGATTTCTCGCCTCTGTGTCAGCTTTCATTATTGGTTGGTTCAGAGGGTTTCTTCCGTGCGCTAGCTTCATCTTGTGCAAGTCGGAAACGTACTTCGGTTTTGGTTCCATCACTCTCCTTCGTCCGATTCCTTCCAAATCTTGGCCTGCAGGTTACACTCGCGCTGGACTGATGTGGGATGCCTTAATGCCTTTCTTCCAGCAGATCTTTTCCCATCGACTCCGACTCATTTCTCTGGGAACAAGGTCTAGAGTCTTTTTGTCAGTACCTTAGGGTTTGCAGTCATCAGTGGCAGACTCTTCGCTATCGACAGTGAGGATTCATCATTGCCTCCTGATTGGTAGATTCTTTCTAGTGTTCGACTTCAACTCATTCATTCACACTTGTCAGATTGTACTGGGGCACCTTGACACTCATTATCATTATCGGTGGGTTGTCTCGCGTTGGTTAACGGGAAACATCATTGCCCGGTAATCCAACGATTTCTCACATGGTCGACTTCAGCTCATTTATTCCCAGTGTGTAGAATTGTGCCGTGGTGATCGGTGAAGACCTTGGGTTGCATCAGCATTTCTCGGTTCACTGTTGACAGTTCTCTCAGTTTCTGCCAGTGTTGCCGTCCACCCTTATATGTTGCGGTTCAGCACAGCAGCATCTTATATGTTGATCCCCGAGTTGCGTGATTGTACCGTTTGATCCGCCTCTTATGATCCGGTACTTGGAGATTCAGTTACTTGATCAGACATCCAGTTGCACTATCTTTGATCGGCTTTCTATATGTGATACTTGGACATTGATACAGACTTGTCTTTCCGGGCCCTGCTCAGATGATTCACTATGTATTTTCAGTTCAGTTATACTTGTATACATGTTGGATCTCTTCAGTACTTTCTATATATATGATGTATTTTTGACTGAGCATGGGTATGCCCGCCTCAGCATGTGTTGACTCTCTGGTTTCTTTCATTGGTTTTTGGCAGGCTGAAATATGGTGAAGTCCTCTCTTGTCCTTGCGAAGTTCTTTCTATGTGCATAATACATTTCGGCCATCATGTACCCCTTCTGACCTCATATATTAGGGGGCATCTGTTATAGCATCATTTCTCACCTTGACATGATTCATGATTGCTACATGGCTTTATAGGCACCCATTCCTACAGACTTGGACAAATTCACTTAAAAACAGTGGAAAATCCTTCATACGCGACTATGCCCGTGTTTTTCCGCGTGTATACGCGAGTACAGCTAGACTTTTCCGCGTATGCCATTTTTAATGATTAAAAAATATATAAAAATCCCTAATTTCGCGCTGGGTTGATGGTTACTCAGGTAGTTCAACCACCCCAGCCCGTGGCCAACTGTTTCCAACTGCTGAAACTACTTGGAGGGACTATAAAAAGACCTCATATGTATGGCCTAAGGGGAGAGAGAGAATTATTATTATTATACTCTGTTGGTTCCCTATCCAAGTCTGATTCCCCGTGCCTCCTGCACTTTCCCAGTTCATTTCAGGAAACCCTTGTTTCCTTGAGATACACATCCCTTTATATGTTATCTCATGTGCACTCATTTGGAAGGAGTCTTAGCGAGGCAAGGGCTGGACGGATCCGGACGACGGTCTGCGAAGGCCTTGGAAGGATCAGGTGATCTCTCCACTTGCTTTTGTACGTACTATTTTTATAATACAGAAGTATCATGCTGTTCCCGAAATAAACGTGTTAGTGTATGCTTTAATGTATGAAGAATATTTGTTATACAAGCATTCATGATGATTTATTTAATGTTTTATATGAATCTCACTAACATATAGAGTAGAAATATATTGTACAACTTGTCCTTTGTACTGGTTTCTTCTTGTATTTCAGGTGAAAGAGGAAGGACGGTTGCAGGGAGTTTGAACTCCACGTGGATCTACTTCAAACGTAGGACCAACGGGTAAACCTCTCATTCTGCTCTATTTCGTTTTCATGACTGTGCATGATCGTGTGAGTCTCTGTTAAGTAGTACGCCCCTGCTCTGTGGAGGTTGAATCCCAACCAACCTCTAGGGTGTTAAATCCCCGAAACAATAATAAGCCAGTCATTGCATGTATTCTTAAAGTGATTTTAATCATTCTTACTAATATTTTAGGCCTATAAATGATAAAGGATTGATGGAATGAAGTGGAGTTTGGTGAAGAGAAAAGACATTTTTAGGGCTCAACAGCTATGATACCAATTTGAACTAAAAGGGCTGTATTAGTTTGTTGTGCTAAGTGTATTTTCAGTTATAAAACATGTGCATACCTATGGCATTACTTTTCTTGAGAATTGAGGATTTTAAACCATGAATTGTAGATGATTTTAGTGAATTAAAAGCATGAAATAAGCACAAAATACACTAAATAGTAGTGCAAAACAAAGAATAAAGTCACCACATAACATTTACACAACATGCATGATGAAGTAGTTCACCCCTCCTAGGCTACATCTGTTGGTCTAGCTCCCAATGGCATGTCCACATTTCGTTACTCTCGAAAATTTGCAAATACATGCAGTTAGAGGCCTCCAATGGCTTTTTTCTTTGCAGCAATGGCTCCAAAATGCTCCAATTAGTCTAGAATGACTCTTCATTCACTCTGAATGGGTGAAAATTGAGCCTCCAACTCATTTTCCCATTAACACCTAGAAAAGGTCCACTAATTGTTAAGAAATCCACTTAACTAGAGTTAGTTCAGCCAAATCCACACAAAAATAGGGCACGCTCTAAAACTCTGCCAGTCTTAACTGTAATAATAAATGTTATGGGTAATGGGTGGACACATGCCAACCCCCAAAACCCGCGGTTACCATTTGGTGGAGCAGAACTCTACTTAAACCATGGGTTATAACATTGAAACTGGAGTTAAAACTGTCATTAATCGAAACCGTCGGTGAACTAACCATGAAATGTGACAAGGTTTCAGAGTGTTAAATGTTGTGGAGACTGCGGGAGTTTCAAAACAATCAGTTTAACTATTTGTGCTTGCATTTAAACATTGTTGTGTGACCATATATCATGGACCATTGGCGGGTTGGGACCGTCAGCAGTCCCAACCCCCCCAAACCACTTTGTATTAAACTTCAAATATATTTGGTTCACCATATAGGTTTAGTCTCAATGCGCAGCGCAGGCTGTGTGGCAGATGGTTGCCCTACGAGAGGTTGCGGGGTTGAACCCTGCAGACCTCCATAAAATTTTAATACACCATTTAGGGGGCACATGGTGGCCCAGGGCTGGCCACATGTCACCCTTCGATTGGCTCTCAAACCATAACGTATAACCTACCAACAAATCACAATGTGCCACGTGTCAGCCTAGGATTGGTTTTGAAGAAATGAATATTTCTCAAAATATTCCTTTTGTTGACTATGCACCCTCCATGTTGATTGGGCATCCCAGTCAACCCTGTCGCAAATTTTATTTGTTTGGGAATTCGATCAGAACACGATATCTCCCTCATATGACATCGGTTTTTCGAACCATTCACGACGTCGGAATCAGGAAGACGATATCTACACAACCATCCTAGTTTAAACCCAATCCTATAACTTTCAATTTTGAGCAAAATTTATGAACTCCTGATCAGTCACAGTGCCAAACCTTGACGATTAAGCTCCAGAACTGCTAAAAAATTTCCTCCCAGTCAGCCTTAACTATGCATTGCATAGTGTCAAGCCTCAAAATTCTAGCCTGACAACTTGAGCTGTGAAGTTGTGCAATACATTAGACTTTCCTCGCTCCAAATTTTTGCATTGGAAACTCCAAGCCTCAAGCCTCAACCTTGAGATATTGATCCCCTCAACTATTCAATCATTTAGCTTGGCATCTCAAAACTACGCATTAGGAAACCTCAAGGCTCAAGCCTTAAGCTTGACCTCCTAAGTCCCATAATTGTGTAGTCCCTTGAGTCGATTGTTTCATAACTGTGAATTGGGAAACCTCAAGCCTCAAACCCCGACCTTGAGCTCTTGAGCCTGTAAACTATGCAACACTTTGACCATGGCCATCCTGAACTATGCATTACACAGTATCAAGCCTCATTCCCAAACCTTGACCTTTGGAAAAGTGAAATCCCTAAGTTAGTCACTCAACCAGTCACTGTTTCCATCCCTAACAAGTGATTTCATGAAGAATCTTAGGGTAGGGGTTTACAGGACTAATTTGTCTTGTCATGGGTGAATTGCAATCTTAAGTGTTATATTGTGTAATGAAAATATGATGATGAAAGAGATGGATAAGGATACCATGCTAGAATACACCTAAGGAGTTGAGGAGATATGATGATCATTAGGCAAGAAGACAAAGGAACACTAGATTACAACAAAATACCAAATATTAGGACCACATGAAGACTCCATCTTATTCAGAACCCTTTGGAGGGAAGATATGAAGAACAAAGAATATATATCACAAAGAAAAAGAATTGGATACATCTTTTAATGAAGACAAAGCAATAAGAAGGAAAACTTGTAAGCACTGCCACATCATCATGTTGTCCATGTCATCAGTGTCATGTCATGTCTGGTCATAAGTCATCATTTTCCACATCATTTTTGGATTATGTAAATTCAATAATGAATAAATGTAATTTGAATTGGAAGTCAAAAATTCATCCATGTAATATGAAAATTCACGTAGGAAGTTGAAAGGTCATTGAGAAGTCAAAAATTCATGACGGTAGGCCAAGTTTCACAAGGGAGGTGAATGGTCAATCCATTTTTTATATATACACCCTCATTTCTCATGTAAATGATTTTTCACCTTGGCTTCTCCTACCAATGATTAGAGAGAAAGATAGTTATTTTCAAGGAGAAAATGACTTCTTTAATGATCCACTATTGGAGCTAGTGGTGTTCATTACCTTGATGTATTTTGGAACTTTTACTTAATTAAAAAGCTCGTTGAGCCAACACACTTCCATGCATATGTCGTGAATATTGTACAATTATTCATTAAATGTTCGTGATGTATGTCATTTTCATTTGTACTGAGGAAATTGAACTATTTTAGTGGATTTGGTACTTATATTGTTGAAGGTGTGTTGTGTTTTCTTAAACAATTGTTGCTTCCTTGTGAACTATTTCACTGGTTGATCAATGGCTTATTCATATGTATATGCTCGTGTGCCTTTTCTAGATTAGTGTTATTACTTTTCTTTAAAGGGCCCACTTTTCTCTTCCCTTTCTATAGAAGGACCTTGATATTATCGGAAGTTGAACATTTCACAAGGCATACTAACTTGTTGATCTGAGATTACCTTTGCATTACACTCTTGTGCTAAACTTTGTAGCCAAGGAAAATCTATAAGAATATATGGCATCCAGGATGATATTCTGGATGGGTCTCCGACTCCAAATGGTGTGAGGTATAGTTGGGACTTCACATCGGGGAAACCCCCTTAGTTTACGGATTTCTAACACCGTCAATAGGTGACAAAAATATGTGAGTAAGATTGATATATACATGGTTAAGATGATTTTTTTTGGGTGAAAATTTATTTTACAGACCACATACATTTTGTAATATGGATAAATTCCTTTTATTGTAAATTTCATTAATTTATTTCTATTTATATAAAAAAAAAATGAGATTACATTGGTAAACCTTCATGCCCACAATGCACCTGGAGGATCATGACTACCTTCCAAAATAAAAGAAAACAACTGAGAATACACATAACCAAATGATTTTAGGATGTGAATACCCTGGATTTCATAAGGGGAATCCTTTATACTATGGCTAAAGTAAAAAAAAAAATCTACAAATGACATAAAAAATATACAACCGGGAACCACTGGCATCATTGACAAAACAATATTATATTGATTACAAAAAACAAAAATTAACTTCCAACAGAGAAAAATAGATCCATATTCATTGTGGACATATTAGTCCAAAATGATAACTGGTGAGTGAGGAGAAGATTTTGCATGGATAGTGTTTAGAGGTGGGGCACTAATGACTACAACCTCGTCCTGGTGTAATTGGAGGCAGTCTTTGAGTCTGAGACCACAAAGTGTTCCACTAAATTTAATTTGAATATTATATCATCCAAATCATATCTGATGTCTCACATTATTCTCTTAATATCCTCCTAACCTGCAAATAGTTTATAGTTATCAACCTATTTGTCACGAATTACCATGTTGAGCAGCTTTTCCATATGATGATGTAGTGTAATTGAGTGAAGGAAATGCAATATTCTCTTCCTAAATTTCTCTAGATCGGGAACCCATTTTGTTATGGCGGATAAATCCCTCTTGCAAAAAAGAGTGATCTCCCTAGATTCAAAATAGATCCAGTAACAAACAAAACAAGTGATTGGTACCTTTCCTTAATTCAAAATTGGAGTATGAAGTATGAGATATGCGAAAGCATCTTACCTTTCTACAAAATTCCTATGGAAGTCCTTCTAATTCTTTCAAAATCCTATCCTCATTGCTTCGAAGTAAGATATACAAGAACATAAATAAACAAGGCATAAAAGCATAGCATAGAAAAGGATGAAACACAAAGAAAATGAAAATTTTAACATAGCCTATATCATAAGATTAAACTCATAGTCAGTTATAAATTATGCAAAAGATCAAGGAAATTTGAAAATAGCATTAAGACAAGTGAAACTAGGAAAGAAATAGTTGATTTTATTAATATTAGAACAAGAAGAAGAAATACAATCTTTCCTTGATGATGTAATCCTCCTCCCAAAAGTCTCCAATCCTCCCCTTAGGTGACAATCTTTCTAGCCCTATTCTAATAGCATAAGTTTGCATTCAAAAGTACTCCTTAGTATTCTGGTATGTGTTGAATTTATAGGCCAAGAGGAGGAGGTTTGAGATCCTCTTCTCAAGGGATTATATCATTAAAAGGAGGGATTAGGGTTACACATAGGGAGGAAGTTTTCTCCATGAACAGAGGCATGAGACCAAAGTATGTAAAGCCTCAAGGAATTTTGGTTGATAAATATTCCTCTAACAAAGGTTCTAGAAATTAATTTTCATTTTTACTCACATTAAGTTGTTTTCATAGTTTTCAGTGGAAGACAGAGTGAAAATTTGTGCATGCCTCAATAGTTAAAATTGTGATTGCGCAGATACTAGCTATGAAACTGCACAAGCGCCTAAAATTAGGTTTCTTAGCAATGTAATCTAGGATTATTGTTGGGATTTTTTTTCTTCTAACGTTGTACGGGAATTCTTGGAACACTTCATCGGATAGCGAGAGATCGAGAATGACGCTCATTTGCCTAATGGTGACAAAATGGTGTGTAACATATTTCTCCCTAAAGTGCAAAGTCAGAAAGGATGTTTGAGGACTGAAGCACTTTCTCATGCAAAATTTTGGATTAGATACCATGGTTGGAAACCTGAAATAAACAATCAAGGATTATGATGCAATGTATTCATATTATCATCACTGAGGTAGACATTCCCATACTCAGATAAAAGGTATCTCAAAGAATCAATATGGAAATATACAAAGATCCATGTAAAAAACATACATAGTATGGAAACATCCATTAAATATGGATCCATCCAGGGATAATTTTAAGGATGGAAAATTATCTTGAAGTTTAAAAAATTGGCGAATCTCACTAGTCCCTAATATGAAAACTATAAAATGTTTATTGATGTATTTGTAAAATTATTCAAATTTATAATGATGTTATATATATTGTCTATATAATGTTAGCGATTTTTAACATAAAATAATTTTATATTGTAAAATTTGGGCGAATCATTTTTATAAAAAAATGGAAATTGGCGAATCTTTTTTTTGGAAAAACCATGGAAAATTAGCCCACCTGCGAATATTAGCCCCTAAAATTTTCCATGGATCCATCTTTAAAATCATGAATATCAACTCCATGCAACCTAGATGGATGAAACTAGATCCAAGGTCTTGGTATTCATCTCTATCGAGTCATAGTATGAATCTAACCATGCAAGTGAATGTCTCAAAGTTGAACATGGTAGAATCCACCCGATTACTGGTCAATGATGTGAATCGTTAACAGGTGCAAGAGAAATCACCAATAATGAAAATGGTTCTCAAGGTACCCTATTACAATCTATGAAGTGTGAATAAATGTCTTCAAAGTCAAACACTCATAGAATCATTCGATCGAAGGTCAATGATGAGAACTTGTTGTCGATGACAAGAAATCTGTCATTGAGGATGCAAACTCCAAGGTACTAAAGGAGGTTTCTAGATCAACTTCCTAGATAATGAGTCAAAGTCGATAACAAGTGACTCGTCGTAGGAGGGATTACGAGACAAAACTCATGTCAAGTTTTGAAGAACAAATTTGGAATAATTTAGGACTAACTCATGGATGGCCGACATGGTTGAAGCCTGTGAATTGCAAGGTAATTTTGACTGAGGTTGGACTTCTCTTGAACATATCGACGACACAAAATTTTGACTTGGCAACATTTGACTCAAAAATCATACCTAAAACTAAAATGAAAACTTTCAATGAGGTATGATTAGCTGAGAGACAAATGGATTTCAAAACCCAGACACAAAGGTGATAGAGTGTCATTTTCAAGAGTGACATACTTCCTTCTATAATACAAAAACAAATGTTTCTTTCCAATTTCCCCCCACCATTACTGGAAATTGCCTCTTTATTTTTTATGCAAGCTTGAGGAGGATAACATATGCTTGTCTTGTAAGCTCATCCTTCAAATGATTCCTTTGGAGTATTTTTAATGAACCCTAGGAACGAGTGGTTCGATCTTGTCATGATTGACAAGTCCTAAACTTTTTGTCTTTTACGAGTCCATTGAAGGGGTAACTTGATGTAGTTTTCATTTTTAAATAGTTTGAAAAGAAACAAAAAGAAAACTCATGTATTTCTTTCAATGTAAAATTTTAACAAGCCTAGAGAAAGTAAAGCTTGATGTTTTTCATTTTTAGGGAGTAAGGAGAAAAACATAAGTAAACTCCAAAATGTCATTTTTCCTAAATTTAGTCTCTCAAGCTTGAATAAAAGGGTAAAATAATGCATGAGATATCTCTTTTAACCATGATTAGTCAAAGTATAACGTTTTCATAAATATTCCACATGATCCGCAAAAGGGGTAAACTTATATCAAGCAAACATTTTTCGTTTTCTTTAACGAGTTTGAAACTACAAGCATACTCGACAATATTTTCACTTTTCAAGATTTAGAAAAGAGCTTTAAGGTAACTCCAATATTTCATGTTTTTGTAATTTTTAAGAGACCAAAAAGTGATAATAGTTAACTCGTTGCCAAGATGATCTATATATGTAATTAAACCTGTAAACTACACATTTAAACTCAAAAAACCATCATAACCACTCGAGAAATAGTAAAAAACATTAAAATTTTGAATTTTTAGAAGCTAAAGGCAAAAAATTCTATTCAAATAGGTCTATTTTTCTTATAAAGTTCAAAAAGTAAATATGTCTTTACCATTTGTGTTTTTTTACCATTACAAGCTTTTGAGAGTGCATTTTCACCCTAAACTTTAGAAGTGGATTGCCATCAAACCAGTGGACCATTTCATGAAATTTTTTTTCTCCAAGTAAGAGAGCATTCCATTCTCTTAATTTTGATAGAATTTATTTTGCATTTCACCGGTTATTTGGTGTTTTTTAAGGGTTTTTATCAATTAAAATTGTGCCCTCGACTTGCGCAGTTCCTCTTCATTGGGGTTGTGCAACCCAACCTTTTTTTCATCGTTGAAATATAAAATTTGTGAAGTTTACCTGAAAGGGAACTATGTAAATCTGTGATGTCCCTAACAAGAGACCACGCAAGGCACCGAGTTTTTTCAAATAATAATAAACACCCAATTTGTTTTCAAAACTTTCTGTATTCTTTTTCTAATTAATTTCCATAATTGTTTTCAGGATTTTGAAGTGAAAAAAATGGAATATGGAGAGAGAGAACATGAAGCTCAATATGTAGAGGATTTGAATGACCCAACAACATTAGAGGCTTTGAGAAATTGTGTCTGCTCAAATATTTTATGATTCCAGGCATGAAATCTCAAGTGGATTTATTAACATTGTTAGCAAGAACTTGGAATGTCGAAGAATAGTGTTATCTTATGGAGATCAGAGGCTAACCATAGATGTCAATGACATTTATTTCTTGACTGGGATCTCATGTCGTGGGACCGATATTCCATTATTTGGGATAAAACCAGGTGGTGGAACAACAAGGTCTTATCTAGTTGAGCATAGTGTTCCTAGGTCCAAACTCAGTAAAGGAAGAATCGATATTAATACCGTTGAGAGACTTCCATTGAGGACCATTGCATTTATTGTTTCCTGACTATGTGGAAGTGTTGCGCTCCAATTAGTTACCAAAGCCCAAATGCATATTTCCCTAGAGTGCTTACAACCTACTGTATTCAACTAGTGTGAAGGAGTTGCTCACAACAATCAAAGGGAAACTCAGTAGAGAAAAAAATGGCAAGTTTAAGAACTTTAGATATGGTGCAATAATTGTTTCATTTGTTCTAGAGAGGATTTGTCTTCTCTATCCATAGGTATCCATGGATATGGGAGGACCATGATATCCTCACATATTACATTGGGTTACATTGATGGCTCACCATAGAGGTGGTGATGGTCCAATTGTTAGATATACCCCTACATTTTTCAGAAGGTTGGATCACCATATTTTTATGGTTGAGGATTACCCATATGTGTGTATGGAATACACCAAAGATCCAAATATCCCACTCCCTGTAGGAATTCAATGGGGTATTATAGGTATAAAATTCTCATTTTGGTTTTTTGTGTATTTATTTTTGTTGTCTCTAAATCCAAAACTAATCATCTAAAATAATCATGTAGATGTGCACCCAATCATACTGAGAGTGATGCATCGATTTGACAGACGTGATGAGAAACTAACTCCCATAGAAAAGAACCTCAAGGCAGCAAAGGCTTTAAATGAGATAGAGCATAAATTAGGGAGGTTGACACTAGATATCCTAGATATCAGGGTTTATGATTTACCTCTCTGTTACTAGAGGCACAAAGTAGGAGTGCTTGGACCGATTAGTCACTTGTTATGACGAGTGGTTCATGCTATAGAATTTTATCCTGATCATTATGCTTAGTTGTTATTCATAGGGCTATATTTTGTTTTTTGATATATCGACATGTTCGGATAATAAAGTCCATAGGGCCTCATATTTCTTGGATGAAATTTTTGTAAACCCAAACTTCTTACAAACATTATTACTAATGAAAACTATGTCTATTTCCTCACATTACTATGTAAAATGTATGAATGACTATTCTTTTTCTTTTACAAATGTTGCAAATGAAGATTTAACACATAATTAACCAATGCATCAGTTAATGTGTTTAAATGTCTTGGAATATGTTGATATTCAATATAATCGAATTCTCTTTCCAAGAGACGACCCCACAAAAACATCCTTAACATTGTGGAACTTCTTACTGAATAAACATGATTTAAATGTAATACTATGAGTTGAGAATCCAACCTAATGATTAAACAACGAATACCAAATGAAATGGCATCAGATAATAGCTCAATAAATCCACTATATTATACAATATTGTTCATTGTTTGACCAAGGCATATTCCATGGAGACTTACTAACTCATTAGTGGGTGAATAAATAGACCAAGTTGTAGAAGAAAAATTCTGAGTACTGCAACTAGCGCCATCAGTATAGCCAACATAAGTTTGAGGGAGTGTCAACATCTACAAATCAATTGTAACACAGGATAAGTAGAGGAATCAGAAAAAGACCATAAAAATATGTAAAATTGCCACATTAAACTATGATACAACAATGTACAAATTACTTCATGTAATGAACTAAGCATAGTACTTAATAGGTAAAGCCCATTTCTAGGTTTTCCTAAAAAACAATGTCATAGTCAACTAGCTCATAGGTCCCTTTTTCCATTGCACATTTTATAATGTAGGGACCATGCTGTTGGGCCTAAGTTGAGGTATGTTTTCACCCTATAATTACTTCAAATTATGTCACAATTTTGGGAATTATTCCTCATCTTAACAATAAAGAAAGAAAATATTTATGAAAACTAGAGAAATTTTGCTAACGCCAAAAGGAATGTTTCTATAACAGAAATTTGACTTATTGTGTCTCCGTATGCAGGAAGGCAGAGCAGCTGAACCAATGTTAAACAAAAGACAACCAATAGACACGAACGTATGGGATCTCAGTAACTCCCAGAAGCCGGCAGAAGGCAGACAGATGGATTCAAGCTCGAGAACTCAAATGACAGCCACGCGTAGCAGACTATTGTTTGGAAATTACTATCTCATTGCATGAAAATTCCTTTAAAAGGACCAAGGACGAACTATATAGGGAGTCGAATAGGAATAGGAATAGGAAATTCCTTCTGTAATTAATGCATCAGGACCGAACTGCTTAATTGCATTCCTGTAGTATCCCCTGATGTAATAAAGATTTTTTGATGTTTTGAACAATTATATTTTGAGGTTTTCACTGCGTTAGAGCTTCTAGTGGTCTGGGCCCAACCCATGGAAGTTCCTCACCAATTTCCATGACGTGCGTTAGTTACAAATCAATGTCTAGTGATCTGGTGCAGTTGTAAAGCACTTTTCCACTCAACAAAGTTACAGTTTTTCTTTCTTCATAGAATTTTAGCATTTGTGATTCTTGATTTAGAATAATCGCATTCGTATTTTCTGGTTTATAATAATGCTTCATCACCATTAGATGTTTCCATTTTCTTCCAATGCCTTTGCAATCGATTTACAAATCGTGGAATAGTTACTGTTCAATATTACTTGTATTTGCAAATTAAATTGTTCTTTCAGCACAATAAGGCGTCCAAGTGTTAATTAATATCAATTAGTTAGTTTACAAAGAGAATTCCATTGCAAAATTATATAAGTGATTGTTTTTCACTTCATTAAGATTGTTGTTCAATTCATTAAGATTGTTGTTCAATTCATTAAGGTTGTTTTTCAAACCGTCATTCTGCTGTTCAATCATAGGTTTCTCTTTTCTAACTAGACACAATAGCTATCCACATTCTACCAAGCCATTTCTCTTTGATTTGATTGAATTCAGAATATTAAATAATCCTTTTTCATAAGCAACATAGAGTAACTATCAGTCGATCTCACTTGCATATATTGTGCTTACACTCTTGAAATAAGAAGACTTACCTCGGGTTGAAAATTAAATGATAAGCACTAAGGTTGCCTATAATAAGCCACCTCTATGACACCAACATTTTGGCATCGTTTCCGGGGAGAATTGGGTATTGAAAGCGAAAGGTAAGAACCTGTGCACCAGCAAGCAACATGCTTTCCCTCTAGCCCGCTTCTCAGCAAATCGTGCAAAGACCAGTAGAATAGGTGCTCTTGTTTTATGACTAGGAAGAAAAAGATAGAAAAAATCAAAAATCATTTGCAAAAATCCTCACAATCCAAAGGACCGGTGATCCTTGGAAGAACAACATACATAGAAGAAATCATTAAAAAGTTGAAGCTCAAGCATCCACAGGACCCAAAACTATTTCCATTCAAATTCCTATCGCACTCCCTCAGGCAGTAGCCTCACCATCTGTAGCCTATGCCAAGATTCATTGTGAGACAGAAGGATCTGAGCGAAGCCTTTAAACTGTTGATCATATAGGCACTGACCCTTCGAGAGAGGGAGGTTCTTGCAACTTACAGGAAGGGGAAGGAGAAACTAGTGGTGGAATTCAAATAGAAACATCAGAGCCTAAATCCCCTGAAAGAGTGGTCGAGACAGAAGTACGCATGATCCTAGATCAGGGAAGCGTTGTAAAGCCTCCACCGCATTCACCTCCCAAGCCCACCAGGATTACTCCTCCAGTTCAAGAAATCCCCGAATATTTCTGGCACCTCTTTGATCAAATGGAAAATAATCAAAACCAGAATCATAGGCAAACATCAACACTGGAATACCCCATTGTTGATCATTTTTCAAACGCCCCTATGAAAGCCATTCCCTTACACAACATTCCCACCTTTCATGGATTGACCACGGAAGATCCTGATGCATTCCTATTTGAAATTTGAAGTCTTATGTAGGGGATATGACTACACCACTGATCCTCGGAAACTAAAACTATTTCCCTCTACCTTAAAGGGAACAACGCTACGCTGGTTCATGGGATTAGGTGGGGGAACTATCAATAACTGGGACCAAATGAAGAACATTTTCCTTACCAAGTACCAAGACTACTGCCGAACCTGAGATCTAAAAGATGAAATCTTCAATATGTCTGCAAAAGACAATGAAATATTAGAAGAGTACATAGAAATATTTCAATACAATTTACAAAGGTCTCCATATACCACGCTATCCAAAGACATCTTAAAATCCACAATGAAGAAGAATGGGTGGAAACACTTAACATAATGGGAGAAGGGGATAATTACCAAGAAGAATATGATGATATTATTTCCTTATGTATTAGATGCTCTCGAGTTAGTACGCACAATCGGCCAAATGGACGTTATTCTATGAAAAAAGATCCTAAGAAATCTAATGGCAACGTAACTAGAGCATAGTTTGGCAATCTTTTGGAAGATTTCAAAACTGACATTTTGGGTACTTTGATGACATAGCTTGATGTTTTACAAGCCAAGTAGAAACAATCTATAGCATAACAGAACTTGGTCATCTTTTGCCCATGATGTAGAAAGAAGCACAACCAAAGGGAATGCCCCTTAGACATGGTTCAGACCTGTGCCATCTGCACTAAGGATCATACCACGAACCAATGCCCTTCACTTCTCGAGCTGAAAGTAGTTTACAAGGAAGCAGAGGAGGAGATAGAACCAGTCCACCTAATGAATCAGCGTTGGCAGTGGTAGGCACGACCAGGTATGCCTCAAGACCTGCCACAGTACTTTTCTTCTCCACAGTTTAACCAGCAAAACCCTACAACATCTTGGCAGAATCAAAATCCTTTTTCTACTTGGCCAAACCAGTCATTTCTTATGCCACCCTAGCCTACACAACCCTCATCAGGGAATAATTGGCCCAAATTTCCTTGTTCTCCCCCTTATTGGAAAAATGTTCCATATCAAACCTAGTGGTCGAACCCCCCTCCTCAAAACACTAATTGGAATTGGTAGCAACCCATGGGAATGACCAACCTAGTAATGGGAGCAGGGACCCAAAATCAACCTACGCTACTAGCACCATACCCAATCCAGCACAACCCACAGCCTGTCATACGCCCTCAATTGCCAGCTCAACCCAATCCTAGTCCCAACAACAGACCAGTTCAACTAATTCAAATCATAGAAAATCCAAATTCCAACTCTGAGCAAAAGCAATGCAGTTAACTAAGGCTAAGATTAGGGTGTACTATCTTACCAGTAGAAGCCACAAATCCACCTCAATTCCAAGCTAGAACTTCAACAGAGCCTATCCAAGAAAATATAACGGGGATGGAGGTAGGCAAAGATAAAGAAACGGTTGACCAACAAGGGCCTGAAGAAATTAGGATGTCTCCTCCTCCATTCCCTAAAAGGTTAACTCTACCCAGACCGATAATCTCTCCATATTTTGACATCCTAGGGGAATTGAGAAACCTTTGTATCAAAATTCCTCTTCTCCAGGTCATCCAAGACATTCCTATCTATGAAAAGACAATTAAAGAGCTATGTGGAAAAAAACAAGTAAAGAAAACAAAGTTTGTGCCCACCGTTCATGTGGTAGGGATGCTATCTGATTTATTACTGGGTAAGAAACCACCCGTGAAATATGAAGACCTAGGAAATCCCATTGTGACTATATAAATCTCTATCCACTCATTTCCAAACATATTGGTCGACCTAGGGGCAACCATTAACATCCTAACTACAGGGGCCCGCAAAAAACTGGGCATATCAGCTTTAGAACCTATGACTACACTGTTGGAACTTGCTGATAGGTCTGTTATCAGACCGAAAGGAGTGGTGCAGGACATCCTGATCTCTATGGAATCATGGGAATACCTAGCTGATTTCTTAGTTATTAATCCAAAGAATAGGATGGACGGGCACCCATTGATTCTTGGGCAACCTTGGTTAGCCACAGCAGATGCTTACATAGGCTGCCGAGTAGGTAGCATGACTATCACTAGAGGAGATTCCATAAAAAATATCATTATTTATCTTCCTGCCAAACCAAGCTTACCCATGGTAAAAATTCACAAGTATCCATGTACATATTGGGAGAAAAACATTCATCCACCTCTAACACTAGTAGAAGCTCTCGAATTTAAGGATCAAACTAAAGATGATGTAATCAATAATTTTATGAATCAGCCACCCACATCTGGAAATTTAAAATGCAAAATGTTGAAATCAGTCCTTGAAAACGAATCTCAAGAGGATCCTATGATAGACCTTGAGGATCAACATATTCCCACAACCATTGTACGTAACAACATACCTATTGAGATTGAGCCAGGAAAGATTCTGAATATTAATGGAAATTTGGATGATGACCAAAAACAAAAGCTCATAAAAGTCCTTCGAAAGTATCAAGGGGAATTCGCTTGGGATTAGCCAGACATGAATGGTTTAGACCCGTAGCTATGCACCCATCACATCTATACTGATAAGGAAGCACGTCCCATTAAACAACCTCAGCGAAGGCTAAATCTGCACTTAAAAGATATTGTAAAAGAGGAGATGCAAAAGCTATTATATGTAAATTTCATTTATCCTATTTCAGACAACAAATGGGTCTCCCCTCTCGTAGTCATCCCTAAAAAGAATGGGAAATGGAGAATCTGCATGGATTACAGAGAATTAAACAAAGCAACACAGAAAGACCACTTCCCCCTCCCCTTCATTGACCAAGTCTTTGACACATTTGCAGGGAAACAATTCTTTTCCTTCCTTGATGGGTTCAGTGGTTACAATCAAATCCAAATAGCCCCTGAAGACCAGGATAAGACAACCTTTACCTGCCCATGGGGTAATTTTTCTTATATAGTTTTACCATTTGGATTATGTAATGCTATAGCAACATTTCAGAGAGCCATAATCAACATTTTTTCTGACTTAATAAGAGAGGGGCTTGAAATCTATATGGAAGATTTCACACCATATGGGGAGGATTTTGATCAACCATTAGAAACGCTATAAAAGGTGTTGGAGCGATGTATTGCTACTAGGTTATGTTTAAGAAATGCAAAATGTCACATGATGATGACCGAGGGTGTGATCCTAGGTCACTACATCTTTGCAGCTAGAACACAGGTAGATCAGGCTAAGATAGAGGTAATCCTTCTATTAGCTACACCTTGTACACAGTCAGAGTTACGCAATTTTTTGGGATATGCCGGATATTATCACATATTTATAAAGAATTTCTTACAAATAGCTGCACCTTTATATGCATTGAATAGAAATTTTGAATTCCATTGGATTGATAAATGTGATACTGCTTTTACAGATTTAAAGAAACTGGTCTCGATAGCACCAATTCTACGAGGGCCTAACTGGAAACTGTCTTTTCACATCCCTTTAGATGCATCTAACACAGCAATAGGGGCAGTCCTTGGCCAAGAAGAAGACAAAAAGCCTTATGCTATTTACTATATCAGCCAAAACCTCACTCCTATTGAATTAAACTATACAATGACTGAAAAGGAGTTCCTAGTTGTCATTTATGCTAATAATAAATTTAGGCACTATATAACTGGCTATCAAGTACTCCTGCATACTGATCATTTTGCCATTAGATATTTATCCAATAAGCCAATCATGAATGGGAGAATAACCCATTGGTTGTTTCTATTGCAGGAATTCAATATAACAATCAAAGATCATCTAGGAAAGGAAAACGTGGTCACAGAGTTCCTGTCCAGGGTTCCCAATACGGACGACACGCTAGTAGTGAATGATCAGTTCCCTGACGAACATCTGTTTGTTGTAACAGTAAAAACGCCATGGTATGCAGACGTGGCAAATTACTTGGCATTAGGGAAGCTTCCCGGACATTTAACATCAAGATAACGGAAACTGATTATAAAACGCAATGCAAGGTTCTCATGGATCGATGGATACCTCTTCCATACAGGGGCCCACATGCACATACATCGATGCATTAGAGAGGATGAAATCTATGACATGTTACGAGCCTGTCACGATGAACCTTGTGGTGGCCATTTCGCAGAACGCAGAATAGGGCACAAAGTGTTACAATTAGGCTATTATTGGCCTACAATTTTCAAAGAAGAAAAAAAATATATCCAAGCCTGTGATAGCTGCCAAAGAATGGGCCGCCCAGGCCAAGCTGATGAAATGCCACTGCAACCACAATTAGTGGTAGAACCATTCGAATGATGGGTGCTAAACGTTTTTGGGCCATTCAACCCACCATCAAACTAGAAATTCTACATATTGGTTGCCACATATTATGTAACCAAATGGGTAGAAGTAGTGGTCTTGTCAACAGCCATGGAGGAATCGGTGATTAAGTTTCTTTTTGAACTGTTCATGCGATATGGTTTGCCACGGGAAGTGATAACCGATGGGGGGGCACAATTCATAGGTAATAAAATTACAGTCACCCTAAGGAATCACCATATCATCCATAGAGTCATGTCTCCTTACTACCCCCAGGAAAATGGGCAGGTCGAAAGCACCAACAAAGTCCTGGAGGCAATCCTTACCAAAACTGTATCAGCACATCGTCGGGACTTGGCCACTAGATTACCAGAAGCCTTATGGGATTATCGTATAACCTGGTGAAACACCACTGGATATTCACCATATCAGTTAGTATGTGGGAGAGAACCTATCTTCCCTATTGAATTCAAAATCAAAATTTTAAGGACAGCCTAGGAGGTAGGGTTGGAATTAACAGAAACCCACGCTAGAAGACTCCAACAAATAAACAAATTAGATGAAATACGGCTACTAGCTCTATAATTCACAGCGATCATCCAAAAATAGCGCGCTAAGTGGCACGACAACCTTATCAAAAAGAAGATATTTCAAAAAGGAGATTGGACACTCCTCTATGACTCTAGATTCCAAGATTTTCCAGGAAAATTACAAACAAGGTGGATTGGTCCATATTAAATTCAAGAAGTACATAGCAATGGCACACTCACCTTGACCACCATAGATGGGTCTGGTTCAATATTTCGAGCCAACAAGCACAGAGTACACCTCTATCGTAAAACTCTCACGAAGGAATATTTTTACCAACAGGTACGAAATGATCCCACAATCCAAGTTGCGGCACAAGGGAGTGATAACCTCACAACCTCAAGTACATGATAAGTTCGCTACCATCATTTGTAAATAATGTATATAAGTTCCTTACTGTTCCTAGTTTTCATTTTTTTGTACATCCTTCATACTCACAATTTTGTTCCTTTTTTTTCCTTTCATCCTCTTGTGTTTTGCGTTTTTATCGTTGTTCAATACTTGAACAGTTGTTGTTCAATCTAACTGAATGGTTGTTGTTCAATCGGATTGAACAACCATGTTTCTGCATTTTATTTTTCTCGTTGTTTAATCCTGGAACGATTGTTGTTTAATTATCGAACAAACTTGTTTCGGTGTTTTATTTTTCTCGTTGTTTAATACTGAACAGTTGTTGTTCAATTCTTGAACAGTTGTTGTCCAAATGGATTGAACAACTATGTTTTTGTGTTTTTATTACTATTCAAATCCTCTGAATGGCTGTCATTCAATTCTTGAATAGTTGTTGTCCAAAGGACTAAACAACTCTCTTTTTTGCGTTTTTATTGTTGTTCAAATCCTCTAAACGGCTATCGTTCAATTCTTGAACAACTGTTGTCCAAACGGATTGAAACTGTGTTTTTTGCATTTTTATTACTATTCAAATCCTCTGAATGGTTGCTTTTCAATTCTTGAATAGTTGTTGTCCAAACAGATTGAACAATTGTGTTTTTGTGTTTTTATTGCTATTCAAATCCTTTAAACGGTTGTTGTTCAATCCAATTGAACAACTACTATTTAATCGGATTGAACAGTCGTGGTTTGTGTTTTTATTGATGTTCAAATCTTTTGAACGACTGTTGTTCAATCCAATTGAAAAGTTGTTGTTCAATTCTGTTGAACAACTATGAGTTGCATTTTGTTTTTCTTGCTATTCAAATCCTTTGAACGACTGTTGTTCAATCCAATTGAACGACTGTTGTTCAATCCAATTGAACAATTGTTGTTCAATCAGATTGAATAGCTGTGTTTTGCGTTTTTTTTTTGCTATTCAAATTGAACAACCTTGTTTTTTTCGCATCCTATTATTTCCCTAATCTGCACCCGAGCTATAAAAGTCATCTCTGAGTAGGGAATGGCAGTTGAAGAGGAGAGGGAAACAGTAAAATTACCAATATGATGATTCCTTGGCACTATAATCCTTAAACAGGAAGCTGACATTGTACATACATGAAATGAAAGGCTAAGTCCTCCCCAGTTCAAATATGTTATCATACAATACATGACCTTATGATGGTATATATTTATGCACTATTCGAGTAGTATTTTCCTCCAATATGAATAAATGGGAATAAGGGGTATAAATTGTATTGGCATTCTTTTACTTCTCTCACCATCCCTAACTCTTAAGGAGTTAATGAGCCTCCCTTCATGTATAAAGAGCAACTATTATGTGTTCATGCAAATTTTTAATAGGATAGGGGGTCTCATCACAAGCCAACCTACCATGATCATAGGGATTTAACAAGTGACATTCCCATAATGGCCACCACACCAGGGTAATGACCTTCTCATCTGCTTGAAGGATGGGAGGTCTCATCACGAGCTGGCCTGATCACTCTGTTACAATCCTAGTGAATGGCATTGTGATTATCTGGCTATCACACCAGAATAGTGACCTCCTTATAAATCAAAATGTTATGATTAAAAAAGAAGTATTGTTCTTACATGCAAATTTTCAAGAGAGGATAGGGGGTCTCATCACGAGCCATCCTATCATGGTCATAAGAGCTTAGCAAGCGACATGCCCACAATGGCCACCACACCAGGGTAATGACCTTCTCATCTATTTGAAGGATAGGAGGTCTCATCACGAGCTGGCCTGATCACTTTGCTACAGCTTTGGTGAGTGGCACTATGATTATCTAGCTATCATACCAGCATGGTGTTCTCTCCACAAAATTGGCAGAACAACTATTTTTACATAAGGATCCCGACTCATTCTTTGGGTTAAAATAGCAACCCTGTCAAGGCTATGAACGCCTGCTAGAAGCGATGGCTCTGCTTATGGTATGAGAGTATGTTTCATCAATAGCCAATTACTCTTACATATACTTTATCGTCCATTCTTCTTCCATAAGCTATTACTCGAATTGGTGATAATTATAATCTACCACATAAATAAATAACAGAGATATGCTTACATATTTGAACCTCGGGATGACAACACCAATCATTACCCGTCTTAGTTTTGCTTCCGTCATACCTTTTCATTGAAGAAGAACATCATATCATAATAATAGTTATACTGTTCCCTCCCCCTTTCTGGTCACTTCCGCACAAGATGCAATTATGGAAAAACTTCCAAACCCAACCTTTACACTGTGTATGCTCATAATTACTCAACCCCCTAAAACTTGAAAGCCACGACCTCCTCCTCCACGTACAGGCCATTATTAATAAATTATGACATTCCCCCATTCGCATTCATGATTGAACAAATCCCTCTTGTACTTGAGGACGTGGGCACCCTTACTTCGAGGGAGGGGGTGTAATCAGTCTTAAATTGGAAAGCATGCGAAATTTCTGCACAAATCTCGTTAGATACATCCATAAGACCAGAGGAACACTGTATTTAAGGCATGAAGTTACCTGCGCAGAACCACAATCTCTCTTTTGCTTGCATACAGCATTCAGTCGAAACAATAGAGCCGAGAGAGAATAAAATCAGAGGAAGATACCCAGGAAAGCACACCAGCTATGGTAGGAAATTCCCTTCAGAATGAGCCTGTAAAATTTCCAATTTCAGATGCAGCTAGTTCCATCCTCCAGCAAGTTGGTTGGTTGACATATGTACACATATTACAGGGATTTGATACAAAAATCGCAATTGAGTTTCTACAAAATCTGCAAGAAGTTCAGACCAGAATCAAGGGTCGAATTATACCAGTCACAGAGGAAATTATTGTTGGAGTCTCTGGAATACCAACAGAAGGAGGAAAGAAAGGTCCCGAAAGCCAAAGAAGGAAACCACCACCGTAGGAACTCAAAAAAAATTAGCTGCCAACTTGATAAACACTCTTGAAGCCGAGATGTAGACTGAAATAGCTAACATCATTGAGGCTGAGATACAAATCAACTTGGTAGCTACTGCAGAGGCTGAGGTGCAGACCAATTTAACCGATACTGCTGAAAATGGGATATAAACTAACCAAGCAAGTACTACTAAGGCTAAAATTTAGACAAAACTAGTAGACACCATTGAAACTTCTACACAAATTGAGCAGAAAGTTACAGAGGAGAAGGAGACCCAAACAGAGGAAGCCCCTATCTATGCCCACATGGTAGAGAAAGTTATTAACCAAAAATTACATAATGAACTGGTGCAAACACAGCATGAGCTAGCACAATGTAGGAAGGAGGTGGTGCCAGCAAAAGAATACCAAGCACTACTGAAGAAATTCACAGACCTCTCCTCCATAGAAGACGAAAAATTTTCCCAGCTCAGAGAGGAACAGGAAAAGGTAAAAAGGGCACGAGAACAATTGGAGCAGGACAAGAAACGAATCACTACGATTTGTTCTCTGTATTATGATGCACTAACCTGCAGAGCACCAGCTACCAACTATGCCCTGTTCTTAACGAAATGATATTTACTACTGAAAATCAAGACCGTCAGGGGAGGGAAGTCCACAAATTTCAGAACCATAGAAGAGTTTTTCCACTTTTTCAATGATCAAGATGAACAGGTCCAACGCCTTTTATGTGAACTCTACATGCACAATTTCTTTCTAGAAGAAGACACAAACAACAATCCTAGTCCCTTTATAGGGGATGTTCAGCTCCAAGCCTTCCTCTCATTTGCTAAGAACCAAATTAGCTGGGCCAAGGCCTATAACATCTTCCAAAAGAGATAACATGGCCTAGACCTGTGGGTGAGAGGAGAACCTACAAAACCCCTATAGCTGTTTATCCAACACAAGAACTTCATGTGGAGGAAAGGTGTAAGGACCAGGCTGGGACCCATCCATAAAGACTTTATATAAAATGGATAGGAATACTTTGAAGATATTTAGGAAGCAGCCTTGGCAGTAGCTAAGCAAAGATGGATGGTCTCCACAAACAATGTGAAGAATAGGGAGCCATTTGGCTACAGAAATTTCAAGGCTTCCACCTCCAGATTCCTCTCATATAATAACCTGGTCTTCAACATGGGTCCTGCATGGTTAGGATGTAGATATAGATGCCCTCTTATCTGGTATCCCCCTGAGAGCTATAACAGTGATTATGAATTTCCAGAAGGGCACACAAACACTACCTTTGCAATAATTAGATAGAAACAGGGTTTTAGAGCATTCAAGGAAGAAGTCTACCCTGCCTACTCCTTAACACAGCTACATCTCAACCATCTGTTTGCATGAGGACCTGCAAATAGGAAATCATTGGAGTATGTTGGGCCTGAATTTAGGTATTTTTTCACCCTATAATTACTTCAAATTATGTCACAATTTTGGGAATTCTTCCTCATCTTAACAATAAAGAAAGAAAATATTTATGAAAACTAGAGCAATTGGGCTAACAACAAAAGGAATGTTTCTATAACAGAAATTTGACTTATTGTGTCTCCGTATGCAGGAAGGCAGAGCAGCTGAACCAATGGTAAATGAAAGACAACCGACAGACACAAACGTATGGGATCTCAGTAACTCCCAAAAGCCAGCAGAAGGCAAACAGACAGATTCAAGCTCGAGAACTCAAACGACAGCCACGCGTAGTGGGCTGTCATTTGGAAAATAATATCTCATTGCGCGAAAATTCCTTTAAAAGGAGCAGGGACAAACTAGATAGGGAGGCGAATAGGAATAGGAATAGGAAATTCCTTATGTAATCAACACATCAGGACCGAACTGCCTAATTGTTTTCCTGTAGTATCCCTTGATGTAATAAAAAGTTTTTAATGTTTTGAACAATTATATTTTGAGGTTTTCACTATGTTAGAGCTTCTGGTGGTCTGGGCCCAACCCCTAGAAGTTCCTCGCCAATTTCCATGTTGTGTGTTAGCTACAGAATCAATGTCCAGTTACCTGGTGTAGTTGTAAAGTTCTTTTCCACTCAATAAAGTTACAGTTTTTCTTTCTTCAGAGCAGTTTAGCATTTGTGCTTCTTGATTTAGAATAATCGCATTTGTATTTTCTGGTTTATAATAATGCTTCATCACCATTAGATGTTTCCATTTTCTTCCAATGCCTTTACAATCGATTTACAAATCGTAGAATAGTTACTGTTCACTATTACTTGTCTTTGCAGATTAATTTGTTCTTTTAGCACAGTAAGGCATCCAAGTGTTGATTAATGCCAATTAGATAGTTTATAAAGAGAATTCCATTGCAAAACTATATAAGTGATTGTTGTTCACTTCATTAATATTGTTGTTCAATTCATTTAGACTAGTGTTCAATTCATTAAGTGATTGATGTTCAATTGATTAAGATTATTGTTCAATTCATTAAGGTTGTTGTTCAAACAGCCATTCTACTATTCAATCATAGGTTTCTCTTTTCTAATTGGACAGAATAGCTAGCCACATTCTACCAAGCCATTTCTCTTTGAGTTGATTGAATTCGGAAGATTAAATAATCCTTTTTCATAAGCAACATAGAGTAACTATAAGTCGATCTCACTTGCATATATTGTGCTTACACTCTTGAAATAAGAATACTTACCTCGGGTTGCAATTAAATGAGAATCACTAAGGTTGCATATAATAGTACTTATTTAGGTAAAGCCCATTTCTGGGTTTTCCCAAAAAAACAACATCATAGTCAACTAGCTCATAGGTCCCTTTTTCCATTGCACGTTTTATAATGTAGGGACCATGCCACATAGGCTCGAACTTACCGACTCCTAAATTATCATGTTATTGATCGTAAATCAAGACCAAGTCACCTTCTGAATATGTGTGAGGATTTACATTTCAATCAATGTATGCTTTAACTCGTATTTTATGAGTCTCGCTAGCTAATGCAACATCACGGTGAGTTTCATCTAAGCATGCTAAGTATAAAAAGTGTTCTTCCTCTGCATAAGTCGCAGGTAACAATTCAATTGCTAATTTTAATGATGGGATTTCACATTCAATGGGTAAGACTACTTCCAGAGCATAAACCAACTGAAAGGGTGTAAATATGGTTGTAGTTTATGTTGAGGTGTGATATGCCCACAAAGCTGAAAAAAAACATCAAATGCTAATTCTGCTTATGAATTCCTATAATCCATTGAAGCATAGTAGTTAAAAATTCATTCACAAATTCTAGTTAGCAATTTGCTTGTGAATAATATGGAGTTGATCTATCATTACGCAAGCCTAGCTTTGCAGTTAGTTCTGTGATCATAAAGTTTTAAAAAATGATGCCATGGTCTATGACATTGGCTTATGGAACACCAAAGCTAGCAACTACATGATTTAATATGAAAAGGGTAGTGGTTTCACCATCATCCTTATAAGTAGGAATCACCTCGGCCCATTTTGTAAAATAATCCACAACTAGGATAATATACCCATGTCCCACCAATCGAGTGAGGGTTAAATGTAATGAAATTGATGCCCCATTTTGAAAAATGACCGACATTGATGATTGGGTGAAGAGGATCAAGAGGTGCATGCATTTTGTGATGATAGATTTGAAAATTATGACATTTATGGACTGTAATAATACAATATTTTAACATGGAAGGCCATAAATACCCAAAGCGCAAGATTTTTTGGGCTATGGAAAACCATGACATATGACTGCCACATGCTCTAGAGTGACAGTCATTTAAGGATTTTTCGGCTTCATCATGCGTCAAACAACATCTAAAAATAGAGTCGGTAACACAATGATAAAGTGTATCACCAACAATATTGTATTGTTGTGATTGATACCAAATATGATGATGATCAGTTATAGATAGTTCAGGCCAAAAAGTTTGAGTTTGGATATAAACAATAATATCTCCATACCAAGCGTCCAATGTATTGATGAGAAAGAGTTATTCATATAGAATAAAATACTCTGCCACATTTTTCGTTTCAGAATAGGGAAAGTCACATATCATTTCAGCAAACACCAATGATTTCTTCGACTTCGATTTCATAAATCATAAATCAAATTCTTGCAGGATAACTATCCATTTGGAATATTTTCCCGTAAGTAATTATCTTGTAAGAATATAAACCATAGGGTTGCAATCTGAAATCCCTGTTGTTTTATGCAAAATAATATTGTGACAAAATCTTTGGACAACTTACACAACTGCTAAGGCCAATTTTTCCACATATGCATATTTTATTTCATATTTCATAAGATTCATAGTTAAATAATAGATCACATGTTCATCATTAAATTCATCCTCCTGAACTAATACTATGCCAATGGTAACATCAAATGCAACTAAATACAAAAATTAATCTTGATGATAATCGGGAGGATGCAATAAAGGTGTGTGAGTTAATGCATATTACAACTAAATACAAAAGTAATCCTGATGATAATCATGCGGATGCAACAAAGGCATGTGAGTTAATGCATGTTTGAGGACATCGAAAGCCTTTTGATCAATTTCATCCCATTCAAAAGAGATGTAAAACCTTTAGTTAGCTCTACATAATTTAGAATGAATCGACGTAAAAAAATTTCATTCCCTTGCAAACTTTGTAGTTGGCACAAATTGGAAGGAGGAGGAAAATTCAGAATAACCTCTACCTTAAGGGGGTCAACATGAATGCCTTATTTTGACACAAAAAATCCTAGTAATCGATCATATTGCACACAAAAAACACATTTGTGAGGATTTAAGTGTATATTGTAATGTCGACATATGATAAAAATTTCCTTTAAATGCAATGAATGAGATTCATGTTTCAATGAATGAGACGGTAGATCATCTAAATAGGTTTGTACAATATTCTTAATATCATGAAAAAGGATAATACATAGTCCCTTGAAAGGTAGTGCCAAGATTCTTCAGTTCAAATAGAATTTTTTAGTAAGTGAAATTTCCTCATGAAAAAATGAACGTGGTTTTATGTTGATCCACAAGAAGTATATTGATTTGATTGTACCCAGAAAATTCATCCATGAAAGAGAATATTTCATTACCGACACAATCATCAATTATTTGATCAATATATGGAGTAGGATAGTTTTCTTTTGGACAAGCCTTATTCATGTCCTTATAATCGACGCATACTCTAATTGTCCCTTGCTTCTTATTAATAGGAAAAATTTTGGAAACCTAATCAATCAAGGGAACAAGATAGATAAAACCCGCTTTAATAAGTTTTTCAACTTCAGATCTAATAGCGACACCCTTTCAAGGATGCACTGGACGTAATATTTTTCTGATAGGTTTAGCATCAGGGTAAGTTTTAATTTCATGAACAAAAATAATTGGGTCGATTCCTGGAATTTCCTCATAGGACAGAAAAAATGTCGCAAAACTCTTGTAATAGGGCTTTGTAATTATGAATTTATTCACATGAACATGAAGAAACTATGTGAATTTTCTCTGTAATTCCATATTTCAATGAGATATAAACTGGGTTATCAGAAAAACTCAAAAACAGGTTATTCCTCTCTACTATCAGATATTAACTAGATTGGTCGTAGATATATTTCCCAAATTCTTTTCAAATTTAGGTTCAAGGATCAATATAGGACATTCATGATTATCTACAATCTCAGGTGAAAAAAATGTAGAGAAGTTATTCTCGATGGTCTGGAAGTCGGGAAGAAAAGATGAACGATTATGATAATTATCCCAAGGCATTTCAACCAAAGTCATAATTTCCATGATACTCTCATCTGTTGGAAACATGTTATCGAAAGAATCATAAAATGATATTATCTCTAGCCAAGATGATTGAGAATACTCGTCAAAGATAGCATTGACTCGATCATTTTAAATTTGTCGCAGTGGGTCAAAAAAAAATCGAACTACCTGATAAGTTGATTCAAATGGGCTTAGAGGAATTTGGTCACCATATGTGGTCAATTCAAATTCTAAAGGCACAGTCCAAGGATCTGTTGTGGTAAAACACAACCCCCCCATTTTTTACTTGTTCACTTCAAATAATGGAGACCCTTTCTATAAATTTTTGGCTAAACGCTTTTTAGGATTTTTATTTATTTGATTATCCTACGCAATTGTTAATTTTTCTTTTTCTTTGTATTATTGTTTTGATTGCTTTGTTAAAACCAATTTTTAATAAGCTTCCCATTGATGCTTGTTTTACCTCATTTGGTCAACTGGTTTGAAAATGGTATTCCTTTGAAGTCCCATCATTTATCTAGTCTGGCTTAAAAATGCTATTTTTATTTTTTATTTTTTATTTTCGAAGTGGCTGTAGTTTAGAAAATTTCATAACTAAACTAAACATCATTAAAATAAAACCAAAATAAAAAACTGATATTTAACATTGAATTTTGAGATTAATTAAATTAATTATTATAATAAAATATAATTAATTTAATTAAAATTAAAACTTAATATATAAAAAATAAATAAAATAAAAATAAAAATTTCACATCACATATCGCAATATCAGATCCATCGCATATCGCAATATCAGATCCATCGCAATTTTTATAACACGCACATTTGAAAAACCCTGATCCAAAGTTCTTGCGATATGCGATAAGGCCAAATGCGATGTGTTAAAATATTTTAATATAAATTTTTTTCACCCCTTATGCCTCCTGCACCTCCACCTCACTCACCCTCACGTCACCCTCACCTCATACTCCACTCACCATATCCCTCCACAAACTCACATGGATGAATTAATGAGTTTGGATTGATTTCAATGGTTTGTTTTATGGATTTTGGGTTTGGATTGATTCCAATGGTTTGTAAATTAATTTTTATATTTTTTATATTATAATAATTATATTATAATTATAATTTTAATATAATTTGAATTATAATATTAATTATATTTAAATTAACTTTTTCAAATCATTTGTATATTAATTTAATTTTGTAACTTAATTAATTTCTAAATTAGATGATAATTAATTAGAATTAATTGTATATATTAGTTAGTTAATAATTAATTTAGAATTAATTATTAGATAATTAGAATCTAATTTAGGATTAAATTTCTAATTAAAAAATTTTGATTTTCAGCCCAGCAACAGAATTTCCAAAATTATGCCAGATTTGACTCATCAACTTTGGAAACTCATAGAATGAGTTTTACTTGGCCAAATGAGGCCTAGGATGGCTCATTGGAAAGATAAAATCAAGAAGAACATTTCTGAGGAGGTTCCACTAATAGATTTGGTCATTAATTAGGTCAAAAATCATACAGAAGATCAAGCTCCGAATTTCTAAAACAAAATCAATTCTCTGAGTTATTTTCTACATTTTCATTTGTCTTAAGCCTCTTCTAATTGCAGATTCGTTCATCAATAATATCCTTGGCCAATTAAACCATCCTAGGCATCAATAGAGAGTTTATATTTTATTTTCAATTATTTATTTAAATAGAATTTGATTGGATTTGTTTTAATACCAAAAATGGTATTTTGATTTTATTGTTGCATCTTAATTTATTTTTATTTCTTTTTGCAGGAAAACAGTAGAAGAGATATGAAGAAAATATCTTAATCAATGAGAATGCTCCAGCAATTAAAAGATTGGAATTTTTGAGAAAATAAAATGGGATTGGACAGATTTCTCTTCAACAAACTTTCCTCTCAAGAATTCCTTTGCAAATATTATAAATAGCAGATTGCTGAATGGAATAAGGGCTGCTCTCCTCTGCAATTCTGGAATTCTAAAAGCACTTTTGTAATAGGGATTTAGAGTTGTAGGTGGGAGGAGTGGAATCTCAGATCTGGGGATTATTGAGTTTTTTCTTTTACATCCTAAGTTATGTATAATGAGCATAGTTTGCACTATTGTAGCTTTGATTTTGAAAGCAGAAGCTTAGGCATTGTAAAGGACTATTAGAGATCGGAGCTGGAGAAATGGATTCAATAAATTGGTATTTCAAATACTATTATTTTAAATGTTGGTTTTATTTTATGATAACAAGAATGATGTCAATTTACTTACATATTTGTGCACTTTTGTCGGTATGGGTAATTTGCTTCTATTTTATGTTGTTATTTATCTCTGCTCTTATGAACTGAATTCTGATTTCTGGGTAACTATTTACTCATAAATCTGTCTTTTAATATTGGATGAATAAATAGTGATATGTTGTGAACTTCTTCCGCATATTATTGTTTAATAATTCAAGTTACTGATTAAATGATCAAGATCATTCTGATAACTTCTTCCTGAGTGTTGTTGATTGATTATTTCAGTTAAAAGGTCTCAATAGTATGTGTTTTGCTATCCATAATTACAGTTAATTGAACTATTTCATTAACATGATATTCATTATAAACAAGACATATTTCAATCCCAATATTATAAATACCTGCTCTTGGTTGGGTTAGATCTATATTTGCCTAATTAAGATAGGATTAAGATAGTTTATTTTGCTTGAATCTTAGAATAAGTTTGCATTTAGATTAATTTCTACATTCTGTTAAGTCCTCTTCCCAAAGAGGCAAACTTTAGTAGTGGATTGGCTGAGCCCTAAATCAGCTTAAGGATCACTTTCTTGCCTGATCAGCAAGAAGGTTGATCTGATGTCTCTTTTCCATTGGTGAATGAAAGTCATATTTTAAAGCCATTGGAGATTGAGAGAAGGTAACTGGACCTAGTTGAACCAGTCATAACCACCATTCCAAACGGAAAAGGAACTGCTTTAAGGTCCAAACCGAGTGGTCATCCTCCATGTTGTTGCAACGATTTTCGAGGTTTCAACATTTTGGCGCTAGAAGGAGGGCCTGAAACTTGTTGTCTGTTGGAGTCTTTTCAATCTTAACATTTTATTTAATCACGATGGCTCCTCTTAAACTTCCAATTTGGAGTTGTATCAATGGATGTGCATCTTCCAATACTCCACCCGAAGTGGTAAGAGTCTTGTCTCAGGTAAATTTTAATGGTGAGAGAAATTCTTCTGATTTTAATCATGTCCTTCAATTTATTCAAAATGTTTCAAATTATGATTTTCAAGCAATTGATGAAGGCATTTTATGCAGAATTTTTACTCTCACATTTGCAGCAAAAGCCAGAAACTAGTGTAGAACTCTTCCGGTTGCCTCAATTCACAGCTGGGATCAATTTGTTACAAGTTTCATTTGTAAATTTGACCACTATGATTATGATCAGGTATGTGATAAAATTGAATATATAAGAAATGAAAATGAGTCTGTTAGAGATTTTAATATTCAATTTCATTTGAATTGTTTAAAATTTAATGTCAAAGATGAACCTATGAAAGAAGAATCACTAGATTGGTTTGAACATAATTATTCTCTTCCTCCTATTCCCGATTCATATGAAATTAGTTCAAGCTTTGTTCCATCCTCTTCTAACATAAATGAAAATTCCAATATGGATGTCCAAATAAATTGTGATGAAGTGGTTTCAAAAAGCTTGGAAAATATTTCTAATCAAATGCAAGAAAATAACAACAGCAATTTTGGAGAAAAACCTGCATTGGAATCTAAAATTTTCTCTGCATTAAATTCAGAAAATCAGATTGCAAATCAGCAAGTGCAAGCAACAATCAAAGTAAATAATAGCATGCAAACTGTTGTACAAATTTCTGAATCTTTGCATGATGAGCAAATGCTGAAATCAGAGCAGCAAAGCAATCTTCTTCAAAAAAGCATGAGTACGCAAATGAATGATTTAGAATCTGAAATTTACAATGAGCATAATGTACAAGAATTCTCAAACAGAAACATTTTTAAATGCATTATTTCAGATTCACATTTTTCCCTTTATCCTGATATTTTTAATGATGGTAATTTTTCCCCTCTTGGTGTTAATGATATTTCAGAAAATACAGAGGCTGATCTAAATGAATTACCATTAAGTTTTTATCAAGATAGAGAAGCAATTAATGATCATTCTTTTTCCATTAATGAACATGAAATTCTTGTTCTTCCATGTTTGAATATATTGGATAAGATTGAAGAGAATTCTAGAGAATCTTGTGAAGTCATTTATGATAATTACTCTGACATTGAGGATGTTGATTTCTATTCTTCTAAAAAGAGTCCTCATGAGAAAATTCAAATAACATCTAAGAATGAGGAAAATTTCAATTTAGAAATTATTCCAACTAATCCTCATTCTAAAGCAACAAATTATCTTCATGATTTCACTACTCGAGAAAATATTCCAAATTATGATTCATATCATGATAAAGCTTTCATTCATGTTCATAATCATAATTCCCTTTTTAATTCACAAGTTGGAATTCGAAATTACTCAAATTCCATAATTCTGGCCAATCCTTGTGAAAAAAAAAATTATTTCAAAACAATCCCAATTGTGCTGTAACATTAGTTGTACAAATAGTGATTTCAATTTATTTTTGTTTTCTCACTTATTTTCTATTAAATCATATTTATTTTCAGATTTTATTTTTCATATTTTTGATACATTACGCTGGCATATTGAGCACTTTATTATCAAACATTCAATTGATACATTGCCCTGTTGGAAAATTGAAGTTTTATATTATAATCAACAGCATCAAAAGCTATTTCAATTTCAATTTCAATCAATGTTAATGTTTTATCAAAAGATTCTATCTTCTCAAAGGAAATATCAACAAGAGAATGTATTTTTATAAATCTGCCAGCAATCCAATTTAATTAATAATTTTCCATTTCATTTTAAAGATTTCCATCCATTTTTCATTAATTCATTTGAAAAATATTTGGAAAGTTTTTCTTCATGAAATATTTTCAATAGCTTAACATTTACACATAACACTAACAGTTTCTTCCAGGCCTTTGAATCTAAAAGCTCATATCTACAATCTGGCCTGTTATCTCTCTCTTTGAATATTTCCCAATCCTTAATAGAAATCCATCCAGATTTCTATGATCCAATTGGTATTCAATTGGAAACGAAATTTCAAGAGAAAGAGATTTTCATTAAGTTGCTAACAATAACTGTGCATTTTACTTACAGATTTAATTTTTTTAGTTCAATAAGATTTCTATTTTTATTACTAACATTTGAATTGTACATACATGAAGGGATTAAAATGAGAAAATGGTTACATTGGAAATATGACTATACCTAGTCATTTTTCAAGTATATGGTTAGAATAAGAGTAGAGTTAATGTATTTAATTTATTTTCAATAGTTTTGTAGATTAAAAATAAAACAAAGCAATCAGCCATTTTCATACATGTTCAGTGCAAACATTTTCTCCCAATCAGAAAATTTTAATTCTTGCTTTCCTTTTTAAATTTCTTACAGAAATACCTCTTCTCTGTCTATTTTGAATAATCTCTTGATTAAATTCAATTAAGGTTGCACTTGTCATCAATCACCTCAAAGCCACTTTTCTTAATTTCGGGATTTCCTTCTAAGATTTTCTTTTGAAATTTATATGATAAAGGTTTTGAGGATATAAAAGCTTCACGATCTCATTATCCCATGAAATGTATGACTGTCTATGATAAGCTTAATTCTAACTCAATAGTTATTATTCAGTCTAACCTTTCATGGTAATCGTATGAAGTTCATATTATCTTCCTTGAAATTTGCTAAGCTGACCTTAAGGATGCCCATTTTGCTGTGTGCACACATTCAAATCTGTTTTGACATTTTTCCACAATTAGTGGCTTTATCCCATTTGGACCTTTAGTTTATTATCTGATGTTGTAATACGCATCATATTTATTTACTAAAGGAATTATTGAACAGTGACTATAACAATACAGATTTTTCTCAAGTTAATTCGGAATGAACAGAGGTAATAAATTGTTGTTTCAATTCAAAAGGAAAGACTATTTTCATATTTATTTCTGGTAAATTTTATATTTCCTGAACATGAACAAGCAGATTTTATTTAGACTAATTGCTCACTCCGATTTAGAATAAATGATGAGATAATTTTGAACAAAGGCAAAATTTTGATAAATCGAAGGAAAAAATTTGAAGATTCATGAGGTAAAAAAAACTACAGAGAATTTCCTTCTAGGTACGCATTCACAAGTTCATTCTCATCTATTATTAGTTTCTCTTTTTCTTAGTTCATTTTTTATTTTTGTTTTGTTTTATTTGTAGGTTTTCATTTGTTTTCAAAACTTGAAGCAGCAAACCCATTTCAAATTTGCAACAAGTTCAGGGAAATTTTATCTTGAGATTCATTAGAATTTGAACATTTTTAACTTTGCTTTCAACCATCAAAAAATCCAATTGAAATTTCAAGCAATATCATAAGATTCAACTTGATTTTCATATTGCTAATACTTCAGTAAAAATGTTTGCAATACTACCATCCCACTTGTCTTCGTCAATAATTTCATTCCGATATCACATCATCCACTTCACAACCATTTGTAGCGAAATATTTCATTGGAAGTAGCTTTTAGCATTTTTTATAACAAATTGTTCATAAAATATCTCCAATGTATTACCTCGCTCATATGTCATATCGCATTTCGCATATCAGAGGTTTGCAGTTGAATATACTTCCATTATCATGAATCGTCGATCTCCGATAAACAACTTTACCAATATTGCGATGACCACATAATTCTGGACTCGATATGAAATTCAAATCAAGTTTATAAAATATCGCGTCCAACCAATCGCAATAAAAGTTGGAGCATAATTTTAAAGGGTCAATGTCTCAGATCCGATATGTTACTAAATTTTCATCATAAAATTATCGGGTCCACTCTTCATCGCATATCGACGTATCGAGAATTGTTACATCATGTGCTTAAGATTGTCGATCCTGATTGTTGATTAGTCACGTCATTTATCACATATCGGCATCGCAAGAATCAAATTGTGTTACATCGGGTACCAAAAATTTCGCCAATTGCCGATTAGCTACGTCATCCATCGCATCGCCGATATTGAAATTTCCAACATGATTATTCTCCGATATTCTGGTACGCCGATATCGCAATTGCTTCATCGCATTTTTATTCATGGCCATACCACTATTCCAAATTTGCAATGTGCAATGTGCAATGTGCAAAGTAGAAATCGCGAGATGCGGTGTATGATCTGCAAATTGTAGCATGACTGTGCCCTATTCGCAATATAAAAGTTCTTCAATAGTGTGATTGCTACATCTCATCGCACATATTTTTTTTGCATGATCTCATATCTACAATTTTCTATTTCAATCGCCGATGCGATAAACTCCAACGCATGCCTCTACATGCAATGCGAATCATTTGATAAGGCGATGTGTTATTTTAAAAGCAAGCATGGGCAACCACTATGGTAAGAAAACAAATAATGACCAATTTGCAGTATATTTAAATCATTTCGATTTCTCATATATTTCAGTTTTAAATATATAATTCCATAATTAAATATGGAATTCAAGACATGTCTATTTTTCATATTTAAATTTTATTATTTTGGATTTGGTCTTGATTCTGGACAATTTATAAAATCATGGAGTGTATATGAAACTTATAATATTTTGAGAAACATTTGCTACTGCAAATTTGCATTCTCATTTCTGATGCATTTCTTTTAATTTCAATTCCTTTGAGCACTAAGCATTCCATTTTTACATTTTACTGCTTGCTTTAGTGTAAATAAAATAAATAATGATTTTGGGTTATAGGATTTTGGTTAGTTTGACTTCTTCATGTTTTTAATGTTAATTAAAATAAGAAGTTAGCTAGTTTGGAGAAACTGATACCTTTCAAGTAAGATCAAAAGCAATCATCCAATGGTAAGATTCATGTACCCACTTTCATTAATTTCTATTTCGTTACTTTAAGTTTCAGTTTTGTTTTTCTAATATATAAATCTGTTTTGCAGTTCTCCATTTGAAGCTTTCAATCCTCTGTGGGATCATACTTTCAAAGTCATATATTCTTCTCCTGACCTTATTTCAATAAGCAGCAATAATCTTTATCGAAACAGCTACACCAGGAAGTTTCTGAAACTTTAGTTTGTTTCTTTAAGCATTTTTTTATTAGAAAATGATTAAGATGATGCTTTGAAACAAGAAGATTGTTATTAGACAGAAAATTTTCGTTGTGGCTGAAATAATCATCACTGCTATCCAAAAAGCCTAAAAACACTTACAACCCTACAAGGTATGATTTTTCTAAATCTCGACATAAGAAGGACTGATTACACGATTATTTTCTTTTTCTTGTTAGAGTTTGTATTTCATGGTATAACCATTCTTGTTAGAGTTCGTATTTCAAAAACTTGGATTTTCCTTTCACTTTTCAATTTCTTCATTTTTGTTTGCTGATTTCTTTCTCATTTCAGCATAGGGATTCTTTTTCCTTTGATTTTCAGTTTTGATTTTGGTGACCTTGCCATGATTTATATGGAAAGCCTACTTGTTACTTAACAATGGTTAGCATACATGGAAAAAAATTGTTAATAGTCACCTATTAGTTTTTTCTTAAATCTCTTAGTAAAGTTTGATTTTCTTATTATAAAGGTAAACATACTTAAGGAAGAGATTACCAATCAAGAGAAGTTGACAAAGTATCATAAAATCTGAGAATTTCTTTTTCATCAAAATTGTAATCATTTTGAAATTTCAATATTTTATTAAGATCTTTCAAAGTTCTATTATCAGTCAAGAAAAGTTATTTTTAACCAAGTAAAGACACTTTACAGCAAAGCACCTTTTAAACTCTAAAATTGTCATTCTTAACTCTTAAGGAGTCAATGATTCTCCCTGTCCCAAAGAGTCTTATTTTTCTAGAATATAATCCAGAGATATATTTAAACTTAAAAGATAAGAGGTCTCATTATGAGCTTGCTTACCATGATCATAGGGGAAAAATAGGCTGACATTACCAACACTGCTAAAGAAACCAGGGTAATGGCTTATGATTGCAAACAATTATAAGACAAGGGGTCTCATCACGAGCCAGCTTGTTCAGTCCAATTATAACCAGTGAATGGCATTGTTAACTATCTAGTTACCAAACCAGGACAATGGCTTTTAAGAACTAAAATTTAAAAAAAAAAAAAACACACATATATAAATGGATTTATCTCTAGGTCAATAATTCTTAAAGAGATGGGATTCTGAATCATTGGTGATTAAAAGGTAACCCTATCGAGACTATAGATGTTTGCTGGCAACAGTGGTTCTACCTGTGACAAATGAGTATATTTTAAAAGCTAATCTGTAAAGTGACCCCTGCTTTATCTCTACAACTAATTAAGGACTGATATAGAGTTTTGAAATATTTTAATTTATGAAGAATTTTAAGAAAAATTACAGTTAGATGATTCTTGCTTTTATTCAGACTAATGAACCTAGTCAATCATTTCAAGCATAATTCTCTCTTCTTTAATTAGTTTTACTTTGATTTTAGGAAAATATTATTCATATCAAACAGAGATAACTGGTTCTTCTCCTGTGTGTCACCATTGTTGTGGTAAAACACAACCCCCCCCATTTTTGACTTGTTCACTTCAAATAATGGGGACCCTTTCTATAAATTTTTGGCTAAACACCTTTTAGGATTTTTATTTATTTGATTATCCTACGCAATTGTTAATTTTTCATTTTCTTTGTATTCTTGTTTTGATTGCTTTGTTAAAATCGATTTTTAATAAGCTTCCCATTGATGTTTGTTTTACCTCATTTGGTCAACTGGTTTGAAAATGGTACTCCTTTAAAGTCCCACCATTTATCTAGTCTGGGTTAAAAATGCTATTTTTATTCTTTTTATTTATTTTTGAAGTGGTTGTAGTTTAGAAAATTTCATAACTAAACTAAACATCATTAAAATAAAACCAAAATAAAAAATTGATATTCAACATTAAATTTTGAGATTAATTAAATTAATTATTATAATAAAATATAATTAATTTAATTAAAATTAAAACTTAATATATAAAAAATAAATAAAATAAAAATAAAAATTTCACATCGCATATCGCAATATCGGATCCATCGCAATTTTTATAACACGCACATAAAAAAAACCCCGATCCAAAGTTCTTGCGATATGCGATAAGGCCAAATGCGATGTGTTAAAAGATTTTAATATAAAGTTTTTTCACCCCTTATGCCTCCCGCACCTCCACCTCACTCACCCTCACGTCACCCTCACCTCACACTCCACTCACCATATCCCTCCATAATCTCCCGTGGATGAATTAATGGGTTTGGATTGATTTCAATGGTTTGTTTTATGGGTTTTAGGTTTGGATTGATTCCAATGGTTTGTAAATTAATTTTTATATTTTTTATATTATAATAATTATATTATAATTATAATGTTTATTATAATTTTAATATAATTTGAACTATAATATTAATCGTATTTAAATTAACTATTTTCAAATCATTTGTATATTAATTTAATTTTGTAACTAAATTAATTGTTAGTTAGTTAATAATTAATTTAGAATTAATTATTAGATAATTAGAATCTAATTTATGATTAAATTTCTAATTAAAAATTCTGATTTTTAGCCCAGCAACAGAATTTCCAGAATTATGCCAGATTTGCCTCATCAACTTTGGAAGCTCATAGAATGAGTTGTACTTGGCCAAACAAGGCCTAGGATGGCTCATTGGAAAGATAAAATCAAGGAGAACATTTCTGAGGAAGTTCCACTAATAGATTTTGTCATTAATTGGGTAAAAAATCATGCAGAAGATCAAGCTCCGAATTTCTAAAACAAAATCAATTTTCTGATTTATTTTCTGCATTTTCATTTGTCCAAGCCTCTTCTAATTACAGGTTCATTCGTCAATAATATCATTGGCCAATTAAACCATCCCAGGAATCAATAAAGAGCTTATATTTTATTTTCAGTTATTTATTTAAATTAAATTTGATTGGGTTTATTTTAATGCCAGAAATGGTATTTTGATTTTATTCATTGCATCTTAATTTATTTTGATTTCTTTTTGCAGGAAAACAGTAGAAGAGATAAGGAGAAAAGATCTCAATCAATAAGAATGCTCCAACAATTAAAGATTGGAATTCTGAGCAAATAAAATTGGATTGGGCAGATTTCTCTTCAACAAACTTTCCTCTCAAGAATTCCTTTGCAAATATTATAAATAGCAGAATCCAGAATGTAATAAGGGCTGCACTCTTCTGCAATTCTGGAATTCTAAAAGCACTTCTGTAATAGGGATTTACAATTGTAGGTGGGAGGAGTGAAATCTCAGATCTGGAGATTATTGAGGTTTTTCTTTTACATTCTGAGTTATGTATAATGAACAGAGTTTGCACTATTGTAGCTTTGCTTTTGAAAGCAGAAGCTTAGGCATTGTAAAGGACTATTAGAGACCGGAGCTGGAGAAATGGATTCAATAAATTGGTATTTCAAATACTATTATTTTAAATGCTGGTTTTATTTTATGATAACAGGAATGGTGTCAATTTACTTACATATTTGTGCACTTTTGTCGGTATGGGTAATTTTCTTCTATTTTATGTTGTTATTTATCTCTGCTCTTATGGGCTGAATTCTGATTTCTGGGTAACTATTTACTCATAAATCTGTCTTTTAATATTGGATGAATAAATAGTGATATGTTGTGAACTTCTTCCACATATTATTGTTTAATAATTCAAGTTACTGATTAAATGATCAAGATCATTCTGAGAACTTCTTCCTGAGTGTTGTTGATTGATTATTTCAGTTAAAAGGTCTCAATAGGATGTGTTTTGCTATCCATAATGTCAGTTAATTGAACTATTTCATTAACATGATATTCATTATAAACAATACATATTTCAATCCCAATATTATAAATACCTGCTCTTGGTTGGGTTAGATCTATATCTGCCTAATTAAGATAGGATTAAGATAGTTTTTTTTGCTTGCATCTTAGAATAAGTTTGCATTTAGATTAATTTCTACATTCTTTTAAGTCCTCTTCCCAAAGAGGCAAAATTTAGTAGTGGATTGGCTGAGCCCTAAATCAGCTTAAAGATCACTTTCTTGCCTGATCAGCAAGAAGGTTGATCTGATGTCTCTTTTCCATTGGTGAATGAAATTCATATTTTAAATCCATTGTAGATTGAGAGAAGGTAACTAGACCTAGTTGAACCAGTTAGAACCACCATTCCAAACGGAAAAGGAACTGC
The DNA here is from genome assembly GCA_034641835.2 of Pinus albicaulis. Taxonomy (NCBI): domain Eukaryota; kingdom Viridiplantae; phylum Streptophyta; class Pinopsida; order Pinales; family Pinaceae; genus Pinus; species Pinus albicaulis. The sequence continues at coordinate 1,816,732,623 of CM076578.1, forward strand.
TTTAAGGTCCGGACCGGGTGGTCATCCCCCATGTTGTTGCAGCGATTTTTGAGGCTTCAACAAGATCATATGATTCTACAATGCTTGATGAGATCATATTGACCTGGGAAATATTAGAAGAAATGTTGGGTGGGGGAAGTGCAAAACTTTCCATCAGTGATGAATCCTTAAGCAAACAAACACCAATATATTCATAAGGAGTATTTTTTTTCCCCACAAAAGATACACTACCATTAGATTTAGGATCATGAGTATAATAAGATAGTTCGTATACTTTCATTATTTTTCCTTGATGCGGAAAAAATATCATCAAAATAGTGATGAGACCACTGCAAACAATGCATAGGTCCAACTTCGACCCATTAAAATATTGTAATCAAGTTGAGCATCAAAAAATTCTACTTCAATTGCAATTATTTTACCTTCTACTCCATTGGTAAGTCATTCAAAATATAGTAAGAACAAAACCTCTCTCGTTAAAGTCTTTGTCAGTGGTAAGAGATTGATTGATAGTTGGAGAACCCAAACATTTCCAACATGCAATAGAACTAATACACATAGAATCTCCTTTGTCAATTACTATATGAAAAAATCATTTGGCTTTAACAAAAATTGGCATTTGAAATGCCAGTTGATGCGAGAGTCTAGGTATATGACTTTCAAGATCGAATATTATAAGATTAGAGACCTGAGAATCAATTGCTCCAATAACTGACAATAGTAACTTCCTTTGTGTTGGACATGTTTGCAGTACTTTGAGAGCTGACATTGTTGAAGGGGGCATTGTTAGGTCTTCAACAATGTTGTCTTTTTTAGCAGCTCTAACATGTGGGTTAAAAGTTTACTTTCAAACAACACCTTTCAGAGGCAAACATATCACCATGTCAAAGTTTGGTTTATAAATCTATAAAGGTTTAGAAGGAGAAGGACTTGATGTAGAAGGTTGACCATATTGACTATCATCATTTCTGTTTGCTATAGGATTTTTAGATCCATAATACTAGATATTATTGTTGCCAAAACTTGTGAAGATATCATCATGATATCCTCCGATGCAGATGAAGAGGATGGATAATGTGTAACCATTTTACTATCTTGAGAAGGGAAATGATCTTTCAAAAAAACACGTGTGGCAGAACCTTTTAAAAATTTACTAACCTCTTCAGGATGTGGGCATTCCTTTGTATAATGATCTTCATTACAGATCATACAAGGGTACCGAGGTTTTTTCTTATTTTCATAAGGTTCAGTTTTTGTCAGTTTCTCTTTTTGAGAGACATTTTTCTTTTCTTTACCCTTCCCCTTTTTCTTACCTCTAGGTTGTTGAGTTTTCCCAGTAGATGATTCTACTACATTAATTTTGTAAGTAACTTCAAGAGAAATGTTTATCACTGGGTGAATCTTGTATAGCAAAGTTTGAGTATTTTTAGAATTCTTCTTAGATGATTTACTCTTTGATTGTTGGCTGGCAGAACCTATTACACCATACACAGTGTGAGATCTTGTAGGAGTTGAATGTGGTTGATTTGAAATTTTCGAGTGAGGTAAATTTAGGATCTTTTTGTACAAATTGACAAATTGTTAGTAGACAAGGTCTAGGTATTGGGCACGAGAAATCACTTTCTCTTATGTTACAACACCTCCTTTAGCAACATCTTCCATAATATCGGGAAGTATTTAGTGAACCATTCAGCTAATATTTTGGCTGGAATATAAACTTTGACTAAGCAATGTATACGTCTCTATTCATGTATATGATATGAAATGTAGGTAGATGTTGATTTTTTTAATGAATTCAAAAGTTCAGTACCTGTGTCATATCGAATGGGTCACTGAAAATGCATAAAAAATGTTGTCGTAAGGAGTTGAAGTTGTGGAAAGAGGTACGTGGTAACTCAATGTACCATTTTGTTGCTAAACCTATTAAATTTCGTTGGAAAAGGCGCAATCTGATAGAATCATCAATCAATGATTTAGAAGCACATCATAGATGATATGTCATGACGTGGTTTAATGGATCCTCTCTTGATTTTCCTTCCAATTTCGGAGGTTCACTTGGCAATTTGGTAGGAATCAATGACGAAAATGGATAATAATAAATGGGATCATTTGTAAGATAAGACAAATATGATAAATCAACAGTTGCTATGAAGGGCAATTTTCAGTTAAAGTCTTTTTGGGGATACTGATAACCTTGAGGATTAAGTCAAACCCCTGAAGGAGGATATCCAAGATATCCTGGAATAGCTTGAGTAGTTGGTATTTTCATTCCTCTAGGTTAACCAGGTTAAGACATACCAAGTTACGGTTGAGATGGAATTTGAAAAGTATAACCAGGGTATGGTTGACTTTGAAAAGGTTGATTCTGATATGTTTTACCTTGTACCATTTAACCCAAGTAAAATTTCCCCTACAAAGGTTGATATTGAAAAGATGTACCTTGAAAAGGTTTCCTTTGAAAATATTTACCTTGATATGGTGTTTGAATCATTCCTAGACTATGTTGTTCGATAGGTATCTGGGTTGTAGACTGGAAAGTAGGACCATTTTGATAAGCAAATGCTTGAGGGACAGTCTATGTAGGTTGTTTAACTGGTGTTTGAGGAATATCTTGGATGGTCACTTGTGGCATAGATTGGACAAACATTTGAGGGGTATTTGGACCTGATTGTTGAACAATTGTTTGCACAGTAGGTTGAACAAGTGTTTAGGGAGTACTCTGGACAAGTTTTTGAACAAAAACTTATGGAGTTACTTGAAAATATTGTTGAATGGGTTGTTGAATATGTGTTTTCAGAATTCCTTGGATGGCTTGTTGGATATGTGTTTACAGAACTCCTTGGACAAGATGTTGGACATGTATTTGTGGAATCCCTTGGACAAGCTGCTGAATAGGTTGATAAACAGAAATTTGTGGAGCATCATGAACAGGTTGTTGAATATAAGAGGGGTTCCAAATAGTATCCATTACTTTATAATGAGTACCAATCAAAGGTTGAGATATAATAGGTTGACTTGGACCAACCTGAGGTAACTAACCGAAATTTGTATAATTTTCGACAAGAGGTCGTCCTACAACCGTAGGATATGTTCCAGCAACAGGTTTTCCTCCAAGTGGAGGATAACATGGTTTCCTCCTAGGTGGATAATAAATTCCAGTTGGGGTTACTTGAAGATTACCTACATTACCAGATATCATATTAACATATTAGTCTCATGCCAAAGGTATTTGAGGCATAGAAGTCATGCTCTGAGCAGTAGAGGTAGATAAACCATATGACCAAGTAGAAACTTGAGGAGAAGGAGTGGCTCTAGACGAAGTCCCATAAAGAGACTAATACCAAGTGGGAATTGAAGGCCCACCATATAATAAATACTCCAGAGAGCTCGCATACATATAATTTTCAGTAATTCGTCCCACATGATGAATTTTTGACATGTTTTGTCTAGGTGAAAAATAGAAAGGAGTGCAAAAATGACGATTACCTTGACCTAAATAGTTCAAGGGGGTAATATACCAAGGATATGGACAAAAAGGATCAAAAGGAAATCTTGGAAAAACTCGTGGATCACAAGCAGTAAAAGGGGTATGTGGTGATTCTTCCTCCTATTCTTCAATAATATCTTCAATACTTATAAAACCAGGAGGAAATTCAGTTGTAATTATAGTTTTTCTTCGAGATGAAGTCAGTGCATGAGTAGTGGATATAACAACTGAAGGTGATTCAGGCTCAGAAATGTGAGATTCAAGTTCTTCAATGTTTGGTTCAGTTAATTATGTGTCTGAAACTTCTCTAGTATTAAAGTCTCCTTGAATAATCTCAGTAACTTCATGTCCATATTGAACCACATCTGATTCTCTTTTGCGTGGTTGAAATACTTCAATATCTACTGTTTCTGATTCTAAAATTATAGATGTCTCAGCTTAATCTGAGATTCCAAATCCTGTTGATTTTGACCTTTCTGCTTTAATATTTTCAAATTGACCAGGTGTATATTCAGGGGGTAGAAACTGCAGTCTACACGAATGTCTTGGTAAATCGGCCATGATGAATTTTATTAAAGTTTTATTCCAATTTTATTCAATCAATTAAATAACCAAAATTAAAAAAAGGGTAACTAGGTATCAAGGATTACTAAGCCACTATGAACTGTGGAATACAGTTTCCAGTACATGCAGGTAGTCTCCCCGAATGTTGTGTTTGGTGTATCACAAGTGACAAAGTGGTTGAATCGGTTACTTATGGATGGTATGCAACCTAGAAGGGGGCCTCCAAAATATGCTCAAGGTATGTGGAGGTACAGTCTGTGTTAGTGTTGTCTAATGCAAGTCTGTACAATATGAAGCATCCCCATATACTTTTGATACGTGGAACATCCTCTAATATACCTGAAGGTACGTGAATAGTGTTCCCATATACTTACATACGTGGAATACCAACTACCCGCGGAATATGTTGCATACAAGAAATGACATATGTTATGTTTATAAATGTCGGAACACATATTCTAACCTAGAACCACTAATTTTTAGTTAACTACAAATTTGATTGATTTTACAGTTCCTCTTTGATTAAATTTGATTTCATAGATGTGGTGTAAATGATATCAGCTTCCACTTCCAAACCTAATGCAACAAATATGCAAAAATGAATCTTTTGCTTTAATGAATTTATAACTATGGTAAAGAGAGTCTTTTCAGTATTCATATAAGTGCATAAATTCTAAATTCACCATAGTTCCTTTCAAGAATGAAAATTTTTCTCTTTCATATTGACCAAAATGCGGAAATTTGACTTTTGAATTTCAATTCACCCAAAAACTTGAAGATCACAAAAAAATTCTCTTAACATACACCACCTAAAATTATTTCAAAATCCAACAGGAAAACCAAAAAAAACTTTAAGATGAATATTTCAAATGAATGCTATGAACATGATACCATATAAAATACAATTTTGATATACTTCACTACTAAAAGAAGAATAACTTTTGATTTCGAATTCAACAAAAAGAAGTACTTTTATAAGCGAAAAATACTTAATCTTGAAACAACACTAATTTCATTAACTAAATTATTTTTCGCAAAATAGGTAAAGAGGTACTAAATCTGATTGTTTGATAGAAGAAAGGTAGGCATACACAAACTCAGCAACTACCAATCCTTCCTTTGATAAATCAACAAATCACGAGATGAAGCCTTTAACCCTAATTTGTAAAAATATGAAATTCTCAAAAAGACACTTCACAACACCCAATTGAACTGAAACAAACTTTTTGAGGATGCAAACAAATGTAACATAGCATAAAGATCAAAATTTCTTGGACTTTGCAAATGAAAAATCTTAATTTTTCACATTTTTTCATTTGGTCTGATTTTGCAAAGGATTTTTTGGATTTAAGGACTCTTTTTGGCATAACATTCAAAGGACATTTCTTGGAGGTATGTGATACATTTTTTGGAAGTTTTTTGGGCTTCATTTTGTTTGAAGGTATTTTGTTTTTAGAGGTTTTGGGCTTAATTTTCATTGTTTTTTTTAAGGTATTTTGATTTTAGAAGTTTTGGGCTTAATTTTCATTGTTTTTATTTTGAAGGTATTTTGTTTTTAGAAGTTTTGGGCTTAATTTTCATTGTTTTTAGAGGTTTTGGGCTTAATTTTCAAAGGACATTTTTTTGGATGTATTTTGTATTTAGAGGTTTTTGGGCTTAATTTCCAAAAGACATTTTCTGGACTTAATTTCGAAAGGACTCTTTTTAGGCTTAATATTCAAAGGACATTTTTGCAGGTATTTTTTGAAGTGATATTTTTTTAGAGGTTTTTTGGAGGTATTTTTTAAAGTGACATTTTTTAAGAAGTTGGGCTTACTTTTCAATGGACATTTTTTGAAGGTAATTTTTGAAGTGACATTTTTTTAGAGTACGTGTTTTGGGTTGTAGTAAATCTTTTATAATGATTTTTTAAAATGAGTTTTTCTCTAACTTTTTAAATGAAATGTTTTTGCAGGACTTGGAAGGAAATAATTTGAGCTTCATTTCATTTTTATAAGACATTTTTTTCTTCGATTTTTTAAAGTAAGTGTTGTGGATTGAAGTATGTATTTTTTACAAAATTTTTAAAATGAGTTTATTTTTAAATTAAATCTTTTGTGATGTTTTTTTTAATTGAGTTTTTGTCTCAATTTTTGAAGGAAATGCTTTGAACTTCATACTCTATTATCATGGGAAATCGAAGGAATTGCACTAGAAAATATGATCAAACAAGAGACCCTGAGGAACATAGAGAACAGAGGAGAGAATCTCGCAAAATAAAGAGAGAAGCACTCTCAAATATTGAAAGGGAAAATCAACCTCAACTAAAAGTTGAAGCAGGTATGTAAATGTAAATATTATGAATTTAATATTTAAATTTTTTCTAGTGTAAAATGTGAAGCTTAATTTTTATTTGATGAATTAATTTGAAAAATATTTTGCAATGTAAACAGAGAGATATTCCTCAAAACATTGATGATGAGATACAAAATTTTGAAAAAATTTAAGTGAAGAAATTGAATCACAATGTGTGTGTGTATATATATATATATAACACATGCATGTAGTATTGAAATTATACATATTTATTAATTTAGTTATTTATTGAATATGTAAACTTGTTATGTACTATTAATTTGAATATGTACAAATGAAATCAATGTCGATGATGAGATGTTAGAAAATGTAGACACTCACACATATGGAGATAAAAGAGATGACCATGCTATACAATATCATGTTAATCACATTTTTGATATGTACTTCATAAAGGAAAATGTGGCAGTTCAAGCCCAATTGTTGAAAGGTCTCCTATCATTAAGGAAATTAAAAGAAGCTACGACTTTATTGGGTATTCGAAAATCAAAAAAAGATTAAAAAAATGAAGGAAAATGTGATACAAAATATAAATAGTGTTATAAATTCAATTAGAAGATCTAGACAGAAAAATGTTTCAGTTGCAAGTAGAGAAATACATATGGCAGTGGTTTCATCAAGTACTAAAGAGAATCACTTGGTAAAATCTATTGCACGAGCATTAGGAACCTCACAAAAAACTTTGCACAAACATTGGAAATTTCGGTTGAAAATATATGTAAATGATGAACTCGCTTGTTAGAGAGCTATTTGTAGGAAACCATACAAAGATAAACTTAGAGAAAACGTTAAAAAAATAATATATGAATATTGAAAGAAAAATTCATGTGTTTTGCCAAATGCAAGGGATGTGATGCAAAGCAGAATAGCATGAAATCAGTACGAAACACATCCAAAACATTTCTTGGAAACCACTCAGATAGAGTTGTTCAACAAGTTTAAAGAAGAGAATCGTGAAATTGATGTCTCAATCAGTGCTTTTGTGCAACAAAAACCATGGTATGTAAAACCTATCACCGTACGTGACACTTGTTGTTGTCATTATCATGTGGGATTTCAGTTATATTATGACACATTCCTTAATTTTGGTAGAACATTTTGGAAAGATTCACTTCCTCCTTCCACTATCCATGATTTGATATCTCAAATTCTATGTGGAAGAGAAAGCAATGAATTATTTTACGAAAAGCAACATGTTGGTGGTAAAAAATGCGATGATTGTGGAAATTTGACAAAATTTCAAAACAAATATCGTACTGATATAAATGATCAATCATTGTCTAACATGAAAGTGAAATGGAAGAGATATGAATATATCCATACATCAACTCAAGGTGCAAATAGTGCTAAAAGAATTGAGATACAAGAAGAAGAAATTTTTGTGATAGATTTTTTGAGAAAGTTTGACGCAAAAATTTATAAATACACTAAGCATTCCCATAGAGCTCGATGGCAAGACTTGCAATTCAAAAAATCCCATGAAGTTTTTCCACCAGGGACCATTTTTTCAGTGATTGATTTTGCAGAAAACTACACATTTATTCCACAAAAATAAATTCAGAGTGAATACTATCATTTTAACCAAGTCTCCATGCTCATCCATATTCTATACAGACATACTGAACAAAATGTTGATCACATAGAAAGCACCAGTGAAAATCAACATGTTATTAAAGAATATCACTTTTATATCAGTGACGATCGTACACATGATACATATTTTGTACAACACTATTTTGGAAAGATTTATGACTCCTTGAAAAGTCATGGAATAAAATTCAATGAACATTAGATATGGTCAGATGGATGCGTAGGTTAATTCAAATCTTCATGATCATTCTTTTGGTTGTGTTGTCTTCGTAAGAAAACCTGCATTAAACATTGTTGGAATTTCTTTGAGACTGGTCATGGAAAAGGAGAACATGATGGTGTAGGGGGCATGCATAATGAGCAATTCGAAGATATCAAATGGACCCCTCTGCAAACCGAATTGTGGACACTAAAGAATTTTCTCAATGGTGCATCGCTGCACTAAGCCATGAGACTAACTGATCAAGGGAAGTGCGAAGGTACATTCATTTTAATTTTTATTGGATATCCAATTTTAAACAGTGTACATTTATCACAAAGATTATCTTTGATTGTATTTTGATATCATATTTACATCCTTCTTTGAATTTTTCATATAGGTTTTTTTGGCATATTGGGGTCAAAGATGTAGATAGATTGATTGGAAATGATGTTGAAACAATAAAAGGGACTCGAAAATTGCATTCAATTAAAACAAAGTTGTCCACAAATGTCCAAAATTTTGAAAGAAATTCAAGTGAAGAAATTGAATCACAATGTGTGTGTGTGTAGATATATATATATATGTTGAACACATGCACGTATTATTGAAATTATACATATTTATTAATTTAGTTATTTATTGAATATGTAAACTTGTTATGTACTATTAATTTGAATATCTACAAATGAAATCAATGTCGATGATGAGATGTTAGAAAATGTAGACACTCACACATATGGAGATAAAAGAGATGACCATGCTATACAATATCATGTTAATCACATTTTTGATACGTACTTCATAAAGGAAAATGTGGCAGTTCAAGCCCAATTGTTGAAAGGTCTCCTATCATTAAGGAAATTAAAAGAAGCTACGGCTTTATTGGGTATTTGAAAATCAACAAAAGATTAAAAAATGAAGGAAAATGTGATACAAAATATAAATAGTGTTATAAATTCAATTAGAAGATCTAAACATAAAAATGTTTCAGTTGCACGTAGAGAAATACATATGGCAGTGGTTTCATCAAGTACTAAAGAGAATCACTTGGTAAAATCTATTGCACGAGCATTAGGAACCTCACAAAAAACTTTGCACAAACATTGGAAATTTCGGTTGAAAATATATGTAAATGATGAACTCGCTTGTTGGAGAGCTATTTGTAGGAAACCATACAAAGATAAACTTGGAGAAAACGTCAAAAAAATAATATATGAGTATTGGAAGAAAAATTCACGTGTTTTGCCAAATGCAAGGGATGTGATGCAAAGCAGAATAGCACGAAATCAGTTCGAAACACATCCAAAACATTTCTTGGAAACCACTCAGATAGAGTTTTTCAACAAGTTTAAAGAAGAGAATCGTGAAATTGATGTCTCAATCAGTGCTTTTGTGCAACAAAAACCATGGTATGTAAAACCTATCACAATACGCGACACTTTTTGTTGTCATTATCATGTGGGATTTCAGTTATATTATGACACATTCCTTAATTTTTGTAGAACATTTTGGAAAGATTCACTTCCTCCTTCCACTATTCGTGATTTGAATTATTTTACGAAAAGCAACATGTTGGTGGTAAAAAATGCGATGATTGTGGAAATTTGACAAAATTTCAAAACAAATATTGTAATGATATAAATGATCAATCATTGTTTAACATGAAAGTGAAATGGAAGAGATATGAATATATCCATACATCAACTCAAGGTGCAAATAGTGCTAAAAGAATTGAGATACAAGAAGAAGAAATTTTTGTGATAGATTTTTTGAGAAAGTTTGACACAAAAATTTATAAATACACTAAGAATTCCCATAGAGCTCGATGGCAAGACTTTCAATTCAAAAAATCCCATGAATTTTTTCCACTAGGGACCATTTTTTCAGTGATTGATTTTGCAGAAAACTACACATTTATTCCACAAAAATAAATTCAGAGTGAATACTATCATTCTGACCAAGTCTCCATGCTCATCCATATTCTATAAAGACATGCTGAACAAAATGTTGATCACATAGAAAGCACCAGTGAAAATTAGCATGTTATTAAAGAATATCACTTTTATATCAGTGATGATCATACACATGATACATATTTTGTACAACACTATTTTGGAAAGATTTATGACTCCTTGAAAAGTCATGGAATAAAATTCAATGAACATTAGATATGGTCAGATGGATGCGTAGGTCAATTCAAATCTTCATGATCATTCTTTTGGTTGTGTTGTCTTCATAAGAAAACCTGCATTAAACATTGTTGGAATTTCTTTGAGACTGGTCACGGAAAAGGAGAACATGATGGTAATAAAGATATACAAATGAAAATTCAATGATACATCAAATGTGACGCTCAGAAAACCAAATCAGGACACTAAAGGAATTTTTCAATTGGTAATTACTTCAGATCGCTTCATGAGACTAAGGTATCAAGGGGAAGTGTAGGCGGCACATTCATTTTAATTTACTGATATCCAATTTTAAACAATGTACATTTATCAAAAAGATTATCTTTGATTGTATTTTGATATCATATTTACATCCTTCTTTGAATTTTTCATATAGGTTTTTTTGGCATATTGGGGTCAAAGATGTAGATAGATCGATTGGAAATGACGTTGAAACAATAAAAGGGACTCGAAAATTGCATTCAATTAAAACAAAGTTGTCCACAAATGTGTTTGCATTGGATAAAATAAAATACTCTTGTTTTTTTCATGTTTGCATGGACAACACAAAATCCAATGATGTTTGTGAAAATAAAATGTATGTAAAAGATTTGAAACATACAAAGCTAAATACAAAGGGGAAAATGTTCGTTGCAAGGTTTGAAGAAATGCAATCAAAGGAGACTACACTATCATCTGATGGTGATCGGGTTTCTGATCTTGTTAGAGAAGGTAACATTTGAATTGCTTTCAAATGATAGAGATCTAGAAATAGATACTAAAATTATTTTAAACTGAATTTTTCATGTTAATTATGATCTAAATTTAAATACATAAGTTTGTTTTATTGTGAAGGAGATGTTTTTACTGTAATTGCACCTATTATCAACGATGAAAATGTGAAGTATTATTTGATGCGTTGCACTGAACAAAAAACGAAATTATTAGAAAACTATAATGATCGCGGGTTTCCATATGACAAAGGGTCTATTATACTGAAAGGTTATTTTTTCAGACAAACTAATCAAAGTGGGGATTTTGTTTACTTTGAATATTATGAACCTAATGGCATAAGTTTCCAATATTTTCACTTGGTGTGTGCAGCACGCATAAAGTTGATAGAGGTTCAATAAAAGAAAAAACGAAAATTAAGAAATGGAAAATGTCAAAATCCGATCATGACCGGATCATTGAAGATGGCATTCCATTGGAATTTTTTTGTTGAACTGCCCAACAATTTCTTCTCTTTGGATTCATGTTTTAGAACTTCCAGAACTCAACTAAAAATTGAACTGCCTTGTTATTTTATCTGTGCAAATGTTTTCACATGTACATTGTTTTGTACATGCACACTAGTATCAACTGAAAGTAGATTTTCTATGTGCATTGATGAAAAATTTTGCACGTATTGGATATATATGTGTGTGTGTGTGTGTGTGTGTGTGTGTGTTCTAGAATGAAATTAACTGAAAGTAGCTTTTCTATGTGCATTGATGAAAAATTTTGCAAGTACTGGATATATATGTTCTAAAATGCAGTTAACTAAAAGTAGCTTTTCTATGTGCATTGATGAAAAATGTTGCACGTGTTGGATATATATGTTCTAGAATGCAATTAACTGAAGTAGATTTTCTATTTTCATTGATGAAAAATGTTGCAAGTACTAGATATATATGTTCTACAATGCAATTAACTGAAAGTATCTTTTCTATGTGCATTGATGAAAAATGTTGCATGTACTGGATATATATGTTTTAGAATGCAATAAACTGAAAGTAGCTTTTCTATGTGTATTGATGAAAAATGTTGCACATACTGGATATATATGTTCTAGAAAGAAATTATCTGAAAGTAGCTTTTGTATACATGCATTGATGAAAAATGTTACACATACTGGATATATATACATTATAGAATGCAATTTTAAAATTTTATGGTTGTTTGACACATCTAAAAAGACTTAGAATCTTACGATTGTTTATATATACATGTCGATATGTATTGTACTTAAATCGTTTTAACATATATATTCAAACATGTACTTAAATCATTTCTACATGTACATATATTCATGTGAACTTTTTTTTGTTTGGAAAATGACAACTTGAATTTTAAAACCAAAACACTATATCATAATCACATGCCAAATGTAGTTCAACCATCCAAAACTTGAGTTTTAAAAACATAACATTATATCACAACATTACTTCACATGTCAAGTAGCTCAACTATCGAATAAAAACAAAACGTTTTATCGTGCAATCACATGCCAAATGTAGTTCAACCATCCAAAACTTGAGTTTTAAAAACAAAACAGATTATAACACAACATTACTTCACATATCAAATGTAGTTCAACTATCCAATAAAAACAAAACATTATATCATGCCAAATGTAGTTCAACTATCAAATAAAAACAAAACATTATATATCTTGCAATCACATGCCAAATATCCAATAAAAACAAAACATTAAATATCACTATCACATGCCAATGCTTAGTTCAACCATCCAAAACTTGAGTTTTAAAAACAAACATTATATCACAACATTACTAAACATGCCAAATGCAGTTCAACTATCCAATAAAAACAAAACATTAAATATCACTATCACATGCCAATGCTTAGTTCAACCATCCAAAACTTGAGTTTTAAAAACAAAACAAATTATATCACAACATTACTTCACATATCAAATGTAGTTCAACTATCCAATAAAAACAAAACATTATATCATGCCAAATGTAGTTCAACTATCAAATAAAAACAAAACATTATATATCTTGCAATCACATGCCAAATGTAGTTCAACCATCCAAAACTTGAGTTTTAAAAACAAAACAGATTATAACACAACATTACTTCACATGCCAAATGTAGTTCAACCATCCAAAACTTGAGTTTTAAAAACAAAACAAATTATAACATAACATTACTTCACATGCCAAATGTAGTTCAACCATCCAAAACTTGAGTTTTAAAAACAAAACATTATATATCACATCATTACTTCACATGAAAAATGTAGTTCAACTATCCAATAAAAACAAAACATTATATCACATTCACATGTACCAAATTTAGTTCACATTTATTATGTCCAAAATTTGTATCTCACAAGTATCAAGTTATATATGACCGCATACAGATAAGACTATATATAAAAAAAGTAAACTTAAGACTAAATATATTGAAAATATAATGTTGCACATGCATGTGTATCATCATAAAATAGTGCATGTGCATCATCCATCAAATAGTGATGGATGTAGTGTCTCTCCCAACAAATTCATGATCCTTGAACTATCCTGAGAAGCATGCGGAACCTGTACACAATGTGTACAAACATTAAAATTTAATGTTTTAAAATTGAATGAGAATATATAGAACTTGATGTAAAAAAAAAAAAAAATCATGCAATACCTCATGAGGTTCCCTCTCCATTTGTTGCTCATGTATTAAAACTTCCCCCATTGGAACATATTCAACAGTAAACTGTACAATATATATATATATATATATATATATATATTAAAAAATTTCAAATGAAAATGCATATATAAACTTATTTTCAATAATATTAAAAAAAAAAAGTTAGACAACTTGTTCAAATGGTTGAAATGGTGTGGATGTTCCTATTTCCATCATACACTCCATCGCTAGGTCCGTGGAGAAAATAAATACTGTCTAGGAACCTAAAATTCAAAAAATTTAAAAGTATATAATAACTCAAGATTTAGATCTCAATTTATAATAAAACTTTTGAACTTAAATTTATAACTTATAACTTAAAAACATATATTTAAGTGAAAAATTGAATATTTGTGCTGGTGGATTTGGCAGATCTCTTAAGAGAGGCTCCAAAAGAAAATCTCCAAAAACCTAAAATTCAAAAAATTTAAAATAACTCAAGATCTAGATCTCAATTTATAATAAAACTTTTGAACTTCAATTTATAACTTATAACTTTTAAAAACATATATATTTAAGTGAAAAATTGAATACTTGTGCTAATGGATTTGGCACATCTCCTAAGGGTGGCTCGGAATGAAAATCTCCAAAAACCTAAAATTTAGAAAATTTAAAATAACTCAAGATCTAGATATCTCATTTTTTAATGGAACTTTTTGAGCTGGAATATATTACTTAAAAACATATTTGAAAATGAAAAATTGTTCATACTTGTGATGGTGGATTTGGCACATCTCCCAAGGAAGAAGAAGGTACCGCCATCACAAAAACATCGGACGGAATCGAAATCTGTTAGAACATTTTATTATATATATGCATGTACATGTGTTCACAATTATTTATTTTAAAAATATGTCATCATGTTTCAATATATATAATAATATATAAAAAAATAATTGTACATCATCATGTTCACTTAAAAAACACTAACATTTTCCAGCATATCTTGATTGTGTGATTGATGGTGAGACCCATCTTGATTGTTTGAACCAGAGGCTCCGACCGTGATATTAACATCTTCTTCATTCATCAAGTGTGACAACTGCAAATGGTGTTAACATATAATGATACCTTTTTGTTAGATTAATGTATACAAATAAATGTATGTATATATGTATTTATTACAAATTGTACGTGTTAAAATAATCACCCTAACCATTAACACATATTGTTCCCATGCCCTCTTTCTCATGAACAATTAGGTCCTGCCAACCATTACGATAATTCTTTGCATATGTTCTGAGACCTTCAACACTCATGTTGTCAATCTCTTCATCTGTATAATATAAAAAATTAGTGCGTGCATTCTGACATGCTCTTTTGCGATTCAAACAAACATCAACTCCACCCAATCCACTCTGAACATTGTCAATGATGGCATCCTTTACTCCTCGACTAATTTGAGAAGTGGCATCCATCTCTGACTACAAAGTTTCGACACGAAGAGGTTGACTAACCAATGGTGACACAGGGTGAAGCAACTCAACATCACACCTAGCGCCCCTACGGTCACACAATCGACCTTTCCTAGGACCAAAAAATTCAGAGGGAAGATCATTGTAATTGGGTTTCATTTGAAAAAATAATTATGCATAGAATAATTTGAAAAATAAAGTATAACCTCGTCGTTCCATGGGAGTCTTCCATAGGCCGCAATGTGTCTATCATACAAATAGTGAGCTACATGAGGGTGCTTGAAATATTGCACCTTCAAAATCTTTCTTTTCAACCCTTCTTTGAAATTAAACATAGACTTGGCCATTTCTGTTGTAACTCTTTTATTAACAAACTCCCATGTATCGGGACCCATCATTTTTTCCTTTCTTTTTCTCATCACTTCTACAAAAGTATCAGCGGTTGGCCCAAGCTTTAGGTACACATCTACTAGTTCGCTTAAAGAGTGAGTAACTATTTCCAAGATTTGTCGACTCTCAGCAGGGAGAGTCAAAGCCACGAAATCTCTCTTGAATTTGTATGAACATTTTGACACATTTGTAAGCTGCATTGTTGCATGTTTGATTCCTAAGGTATATCGAAAATGTCGGACGGATAAGTCATGGTTGGTGTACAAACTTCTTCTTGAATGACGCGTTCTGTCCTACATTTTTTTCGAGCAACATTTTCAGCCTCTGCACTAATATATACAATTTTGTATATTAAAAAAACACATGTAAACAAATTTTTACAAATTGAATGAAAATAATATTCAAATTGATGGACACCTCGATATGGTTGGCTAGCATCTTGCCCACCCTAAGACTGTTGAGAACCAGAACAACCCTGTTGAAAACCAGAACGACCACCGATTGGTTGAGAACCAACACAACCATCCGTTGATTGGCCTCTGGGGGAATACATATCACCACCTTTACACAATTCGCCAACACCTATTGATGGCCCTCAGAGGGAATCTGTACCACCACCAACCTCATGAGACAAGAGGGAAGCTTCATAAAAAACTATGAATTTATAATCAATTCAAAATTACATTCATACATATATACATGTACATATTCATTGATTAAATCGTGTGAACCATACCACGATTACATGAACCATGGCCATGCTCCATTGATGGAGTAGACACCCTTATCCTCCTACCTCCTAAAAAATAAAAAATGAAACTTATTAACAACTAATTTAACTCACAAAACTGATAAAAAATCAATTCCATATGCACACACATGTATGTATATGCATGGAGATTTAAGGTTATATTTAAATACCATGAACATCCCTCGATCCCTGATCCCCTCTCTCATAGAGATATGGGATTCTGTTGATTTTCGCCTTTCATCCTCCATGATCTATATATGTAAATATATCTACAGTGGACATTTACAATTATTTTTAAATTACTATTTACAATAAATTCAAAATATATTTCAAAAAATTAATGTAATTTAGTGTACACAAATTATGTAAAACACAACTTTCAAAGCACTAATTGATGTGTGAAACTCAATTTAAGAAAAAAATTTATAAAAATGTTAAGTTCACCAAATTGCGCTTTACATAGTGGGAGCACCCTTGGTATATAATTGAAAACATGGTGGGAGCACACTTGGTATATAATTGAAAAAAAACACATGGTCATTAAAAAAGAAGCGTGAAACTCCATTTAAACAAAAAATTGTTGAAGTCCTCAGATTTTAATTTTATAAAAATGTGAAGTTCACCACTTGTTGCAAATGTGAAGTTCACCAAGTTGCGCTTTACATGGTGGGAGCACACTTCGTATATAATTGAAAAAAACACATGGTCATTAAAAAAAAGCATTTATAAGTACAAAACACATGCATATCCAAGATATATTACAATGTCCATCAATAAATATTGAAGGAGAGTGTCTCAACACTAATTCATCTTTGAGAGATGAATCTTGAATTTTTGAAGAAGAACGTCTCAAAACTAATTCATCTTTGAGAGATGAATCTTGCATTAGCATTGCCCCGTATAATTCTAATTCATCTTTGATAGATGAATCTTGAATTGGCATTGCCCCACGCAATAGATCAACAGACATCTTATTAACATTTGTACAATGTCCTATACTAAAAAATTGAAATTGGCTAACAATATTGTTTGCTTTTCCATGAAGTTGTTTTAGCCTCTCCTTCTTAACTTGGTACACATCTTTCATATGGTTGCATACAAGTTTGGAATTGGTGAAAACTACAATTCCATTTAATCCATACTCCCTAGTTGTTCCCAAGCCTTCTATCAATGCAATATAATATGCCTCGTTGTTTGTTGTTCTTCCCAATATATTCATTTTCCTTTGGAGGACCTTGCTAGTTGCAATATTGCAAAGCACATATGTAATCACTTCTTTCCCTGGATTGGGATAGCAAGAAACATCTATGCATAATGTCCATTTTTCAACCATATTTAGTGGGTTTTTTTTATCCTTTAAAAAAACAAATTCAATAAAATATATTAAATTAACATTTATTGCAAATGCATGGGAGAAATGACACATGTGCATGAGATAAATGACATGTGAATGGTTTACCTTAAATTTTGACTTAAAGTTTCTGGTAGAATTCACATCTAGAAATGAGATGCGTTAAATATTGCATTTCCTAGAGTTTAAGGGAGATTTATGACACATGTACATGGTTTCTGCATGGTTTGCCTTAAAGATTATGGCAGAAATCACATCTAGAAATGACATTCCTTAAGAAAGGTTGAGATCCAGAGGCTACCTGGCCCTTTACAAACTCTTTTAGAACTTGTAGAAGTTAAGACTCAACAAACAAGCTAAAATCCTATGGAAGTTCAGCCACTTTAGGTTCAGTTTTTAGGCCATAAAGTTTGACTTGAATAAATGGGAGAAAGCCTTGAGTTTGGGGGATCCTATCTTATGGAAGTTCAACTACTTTAGGTTCAGTTTTTAGGCCTTAAATTTTTCCTTGAATTAATGGGAGAAAGCCTTGAGTTTGGGGGATCATATCCAAGATAAGTTCAGCTACTTTAGGTTCAATTTTTAGGCCTTAAAGTTTGCCTTGAATTAATGGGAGAAAGCCTTGAAAAATGACACATGCTTTAAAGTTAATGGGAGAAAGCCCCAAGAGAAATGACACATTCTTTAAAGTTTTCCTAAGATTTTATGGGAGAAATGACACATGTACACAGTTTTCCTTGAAGTGCTAATGTTATATGGATATTAAAATGAAGAACTTATATTTAGATTTGTTCCAGATATTGACTGTAGGAGCATTTACTGGATATGTCACCTTTCAGAAAAGATGACATCCAGAGGCTACCTGGCCCTTTACAAACTCTACCTTTAGAACTTGTATAAGTTAACACTCAACAGACAGAATAAAATCCTATGGAAGTTCAAACAAACTAAAATCCTATGGAATTTCAACCACTTTAGGTTTAGTTTTTAGGCCTTAAAGTTTGCCTTGAATTAATGGGAGAAAGCCTTGAGTTTGGGGGATACTATCCTATGGAAGTTCAACTACTTTAGGTTCACTTTTTAAGCCTTAAAATTTGCCTTCAATTAATGGGAGAAAGCCTTGAGAAATGACACATGCTTTAAAGTTAATGGGAGAAAGCCAATGACACATGCTTTAAAAAATTTGTCTAGGAGTTTATGGGAGAAATGACACATGTACACAATTTTCCTTAAAGTGGTAGTGGTTTATGGATATTAAAATGAAGAACTTCTATTTATATATGTTCCAAAGATTGATTGTAGGGGAATTTTCTGGATATGTCACCTTTCAGAAAAGGTGAGATCTAGAGGCTACCTGGCCCTTTACAGACTCTGCCTTTAGAACTTGTATAAGTTAACACTCAACAAATAGACTAAAATCCTATGGAAGTTCAAACAAACTAAAATCCTATGGGAGTTCAGCCACTTTAGGTTCGGTTTTTAGGCCTTAAATTTTGCCTTGAATTAAAGGGAGAAAGCATTGAGTTTGGGGGATTCTATCTTATGGAAGTTCAGCTTATTTAGGTTCAGTTTTTAGCCCTTAAATTTTGCCTTGAATTAATGGGAGAAATCCTTGAGAAATGACATATGCTTTAAAAACTTTGCCTAAGAGTTTATGGGAGAAATGACACATGTACATAGTTTTCCTTAAAGTGGTAGTGGTTTATGGATATTAAAATGAAGAACTTATATTTAGATCTGGTAGTGGTTAAAGGATATTAAAATGAAGAAATTCTATTTAGATTTGTTCTAGAGATTGACTGTAGGGGCATTTACTAAATATGTCACCTTTTAGAAAAGATGAGATCCAGAGGCTACCTGGCCCTTTACAGACTCTGCCTTTAGAACTTATATAAGTTAACGCTCAATAGACAGACTAAAATCCTGTGGAAGTTCAACTACTTTAAGTTCAGTTTTTAGGCCTTAAAGTTTGCCTTGAATTTATGGGAAAAATCCTTTAGTTTGTGGGAAAAATGGCATGTCCATGGTTTGCCTAAAGTTTATGGGAGGAATCAGATCTAGAAATGACATGCCTTAAAGTTTGCCTTGCCTAGAGTTTAAGATAGAAATGACATGTACATAATTTGCCTTAAAGTTTGCATTATAGTATATGGGAGAAATGACATATGTCAAAAGTCACACTTTTATGAGTTTGTGGGAGAAATAACAAGTACAGGGTTTGCCTTAGAATTTAGTTTGTCGTTTAGTTTGCCTTGAAGTTTATGGGAGAAATCACATCTAGAGACCTTTATTTTGACATCTATAAATAGGCTAAGAACATTAAGAAAAAAATTTCAACTTACAAATTAGTTATGTCCTTAATAAGAAGTGTCATTTTAGCACTTATCAAATTGTTTAATAATTTATAATAATGTCATTTTTGGCTTGTACTATCATTCATCCTTGATATGTACTAGAATTTTACAACTTGAACATCAACTTACACTATCGTCATATCATTATAGCCATGTCAATCTAGATTATTTATATCCATTACATCATAAAACACTCCACTTTTAACATTTTACAAGAATAAAGCAACATGGAAGGTGTAAATTTAGGTACATTAATAAAATACAACCATGTTAATCTAAATTATTAAGATCCATTACATCATAAAACACTCCTCTTTTAAGATTTTACAAGTTTAGAAGCATCATGGAAGGTGTAAATTTAGGTACATTAATAAAATACAACCATGTCAATCTAGATTATTCATATCCATTACATCATAAAACACTCCACTTTTAACATTTTACAAGATTAGAAGCATCATGGAAGGTGTAAATTTAGGTAAATTAATAAAATACAACCATCTCAATCTAGATTTTTAATATCCATTACATCATAAAACACTCCATGTCAATCTAGACACATAATATCCATTACTTGTTTGTTGTTGTTGTTTTATGTGATTAATATATTTTGTACCAGTTTTCAACACAGTAGATCTTGGTTAGGATGATTCAACTTGATCCAAGAAGGTTTTCAACACATTAGCTCTTGGTTAAGATGATTCAACTTGATGCAAGAAGTTTAAGGTTCATCAGCTAGTTAAATTATATTTGAGGGTGTTATAATTAATTAGAAACAATTTGGAGACAAAATCCCAAAAATAGATGGGAAAAAATCAGATTTAAATAAATTTAGCCTGAATACCATCAACACCCACACATTTTGCGCTCACAACAAATTGCAAATTTGAAAAATATTTTAAAAATGAGACAGATGACCTCAAAAACAATTGATTTTTTTTTTAATGAGACAGATGACCTCAAAAACAATAGAATTATCTGTTCAAGGAATCAATTTCCAAAAGGTATTTCTGAAATTTACAATTTGAGTTAAGTTCAACCTCCAATTTAAAGAGAATTTCAAATTTTTTAAGCAAGAATATTTTAGAATCAAATTAACAAAATAAAATTAAAAAAAACTCAGGTATCGGTATTTCAAAATTCTAAAATCGAATTAAGTTCAACCTGCAACAGAATTGGGCCCATTTGGTATGATCTTGGTTAGTATGATTCAAAGAGTCTGGGTCATTCCTCTCGAGTCTGTGGATGTTTTGGGAGAAACTTATTACTTATTGAATAGGTCATTCCTTGCAATTATTTTCTTGCAATTAGGTACACATTGTGTAAATGAATGTAGAGGCCATCAACACCCACACATTTTGCACCCACAACAAATTGCAAATTTGATAAATATTTTAAAAATGAGACAAATGACATCAAAAACAATTGAAATATATTTTAAAAATGAGACAGATGACCTAAAAAACAATTGAAAAATATTCTTAAAATGAAACAGATGACCTCAAAAATAATAGAATTCTCTGTTCAAGCAATCAAATTCCAAAAGGTATTTCTAAAATTTACAATTTGAGTTAAGTTCAACCTCCAATTTAAAAAGAATTTCAAAGTTTTAATCAGGAATATTTTAGAATCAGATAAACAAAATAAAATTTAAAAAAAAAACTCCTATCAATATTTCAAAATTCTAAATTGAAGTAAGTTTAACCTGCAACAGAGTTGGGCTCATTTGGTATGATCTTGGTTAGGATGATTCAAAGAGACCGAGTTATTCCTCTCGAGTCTATGGATGTTTTGGGAGAAACTTATTAGTTATTGAATAGGTCATTCCTTGCAATTATTTTCTTGCAATTGGGTACACATTGTGTAAATGAATGTAGAGACCATCAACACCCACACATTTTGCACCCACAACAAATTGAAAATTTGAAAAATATTTTAAAAATGAGATAGATGACCTCAAAAACAATTGAAATATATTTTAAAAATGAGACAGATGACCAAAAAAAAATTGAAAAATATTTTTAAAATGAAACAGATGACTTCAAAAACAATAAAATTCTGTGTTCAAGCAATCGACTTCCAAAAGGTATTTCTGAAATTTACAATCTAATTTAAATTCAGCCTGCAATTTAAAGGGAATTTCAAACTTTTAAGCAAGAATATTTTAGATTCAGATAAACAAATAAAATTATAAAAAAAAATCCTATCAGTATTTCAGAATTCTAAAATCAAATTAAGTTCAACCTGCAACAGAGTTGGGCTCTTTTGGTATGACCTTGGTTAGGATGATTCAAAGAGTCTGGGTTATTCCTCTCGAGTCTATGAATGTTTTGGGAGCAACTTATTAGTTATTGAATAGACCATTCGTCTCAAGTATTTTCTTGCAATTTTGTACACATTGTGTAAATGAATGCAAAGACCATCAACACCCACACACTTTTCACCCACAACAAATTGCAAATTTGAAAAATATTTTAAGTAATACAAATGACCTCAAAAACAATAGAATTCTTTGTTCAAGCAATTGAATTCCCCCACACATTTTGCACCCATAGCGAAATGAAAATTTGAAAAATATTTTAAATAAAATAGATGACCTAAAAAAAAAATTGAAATATATTTTAAAAATGAGATAGATGACCTCAAAAACAACTGAAAAACATTTTTAAAATGAAACAAATGACCTCAAAAACAATAGAATTCTCTGTTCAAGCAATCGAAGTCCAAAAGGTATTTCTGAAGGGTAACAAACTATTTTGAATTCCAAAAGGTATCGACTAGGATGAAGGGTAACAGACTAGTATAAGCAAACCGGTAACACAAACATTACACTAATTACGAGCTTTGTAATCACTAGTATTATATGTAACCAGAAGTTGAAATGGTTGGGATACTAATCATTGTGATTACATAAAGAATAACCCTTTTTTACAAACTCTGATATGGCTTGATTTATTACTGAATTGGAAATTTGTGAAGATTGAAGAACTGGCTTGCTACTGGCGGATTTCTCTTTTGTTGAGCCTAATGATAGAGGCAGTCCTAAAGAATATCTAGGTTAGTTTGCCCGAAAAGAGAGGCAGTAGGAGATAATAGCACTTGGTCAAACCTAAAGCTCTGTGGAAGAGTGCAATTTATGAAATTTAGAAGTGAAAAATTGAAGCCTTTAAATATAAAATAGATAGAATATAAAATAGATAGAATATGGTTGCAGGTCACTGGTGAAATGTCAGTCCTTTCTCGACAACCCTTGATGGCTAGTAAACCCAATAAGGTAGGTAGGCTTATCAGGGCCTGATCTTATTTCTTGCTAATATTGCTTGTTTGCTAAGAAAATAAAAAAAAATTGCTTTATAAAAGATTCAAACTATTACGTATATGATAGTCTTGGCACAAAATTGTTTTGGAAGTCTCGAGGCTTGAGGGAGACAGAGACGTAATTTCTGGTCTCATAGGAAGGGAGGAGATATTTATTCCTAAAAAAATTCCTGGACTGTCTAAGTTAACCAAATAAAGGGGAGCTTTATTCCTAAAAAAGTTTCTAGAATGTCTAAGTTAACCAAATAAGTATCTTGGTCTCGATAAGTATCTTGGTCTTGATAATCGTTTTGTGACTATGGTATTATAGTATATTTTAATTTTGGAAAAAAACTGGAAAATTTGATAATTGTTATACAAAAATTAAAATAAACAAGATTATGTGTGTTTATGAAAGAAGCAGCTAATAGGAGAAGATTTTTCTGCATTATTAAAAATATAAAGAAATAATGTATCACATTTAGAGTCAATATTGAGAAGAAGAAGAAACAAAAAAATTCATGATAGATAGGTCAAGAAATTGACTATGTAAGGAAAGGTTAGTTCGACATCAGACAGACTCTGAGGCCAGACCAGTCCTTTCCTAAAACATGTATATAATCTTGTGGGCCGAGGGAGCACCCGATTGGGTAGTACACAAGAGTTAGAGGTAATTAAATTTATTATTAAATTATAGAATACACAGAAGAAATTATAGAATCACAAAAGGAGTTCAAACTTGGACTTCAGAAAATTACATTTACATAATAATTTGACAATTAATTCGGAGACATCGAGGCCACAATGAGAAGAAGAAATTGAGGTCACAACGAGAAGACAAGCAGGAGGCCGAGGATGTCACGGATTACAAATTACCTGCAAAACAAAAAAAAAACAACTATAAAATTAAAAGAGTAGAACGAAAGAACAACATTAAAAAAAAAAAAAAAAAAATCACAACAAAAAAAAAACAGAAAACCAACACCAACAGATTTCTCACCTACACCTGTGACCCTGCAACTGTGACCCTGTACGTAACAAATTTCTCAACAACACTTGTGACCTACGCCTGTGACCCTTTGCAAACAATGGTAATAAGCCCGAAACCCATCTATGTTTCCGGGCTGGTGCATTTATAAACTAAAGTTCGTTCGAAGCATTTTAAAAGTTCGGCTGAACAAATAGTCCGGTTGAACTTTAGTTGCCGATTTTCTCATCTCCAACGAAAAATCTGTTTGCACATGTCGTCAATACGTCGTCAATGTAAATGACAGAATGAGTTCAGCCGAACTAATTTGAAAATTTTAGCCGAACTCTAAGACAGTTCGGCCGAAATTTTATAAATGTTTGGCCAAATTGTAGGGAAAAACACTTTTCCTCCCCCAATTCTCAAAAAAGTGTAACCCCCCTTCGTGGGTTTACCCTTATTTTTTCAAAAATTTCAAGGATTTGTGCAAAAAATCATTTTAATCCAGTGCACAACCGCATTGTTTCTAAAGACTAAGTGCACATATATGTGCACTATTTCTAAAGGGAAAATGCGCAAGTCGATAAAAATTTAGAAAAAATAAAAACAAAGCCAAAAATCCATAAAACTCAAACTTTCAATATCCAAAACACAGTCAGATAAAGCTACATAAAGAGATTTCAAAGGTCACAGGAAGGGAATGAAGAAAAAATTGTTCCCAGACAATGGCGCCAATTTTTTATAGCAGATAAATCCCTCTTGTGGAAAAGAGCAATCTCCCTATATTCCAAAGAGATATAGTAACAAAAAAACAAGTGACTGCTACCTTTCCTTAATTCAAAACTGAAGTATGAAGCATGAGATATGCAGGGGCCTCTTACATTTCTATGAAATTCTTGTGGAAGTCTTTCTGATGCTTTCAAAAGCCTTTCCTCGTTGCTTCGAAGTAAGATCTGCAAGAACATTAAAAAACAAGGCATAAAAGCGTAGCGTAGCAAAAGATGAAACACAAAGCAAATGAAAATTGCAACATAACATATATCATAAGATTAAACTCATATTCAGTTATAAATTATGCAAAAGATCAAGGAACATTTCAAATAGCATTAAGACAAGTGAAATTAGGAAAGAAAAAATTGCTTGTATTAATCTTAGAACAAGAAGAAGCAATGCGACCTTGCCTTGACAATGTAAGCCTCCTCCCAAAAGTCTCCAATCCTCCCCTTAGGTGACAAGCTTTCCAACCCTATTCGAACAACAAAATTTTACACTCAGAAGTCCTCTTAGTCCTTTGGTCTGTGTTGAATTTATAGGCCAAGAGGAGGAGGTTTGATATCCTCTTCTCAAGGGATGAGATCCTCAGAAGGAGGGATTAGGGTTCCACAAAGGGACGAAGTTTTCTCCATGAATAGAGGGATGAGGGCCAAGTATGTAGAGGCTCGAGGCCTTTTGGTTGAGAAATATTCCTCTAAAAAGGCTTCTATAAATTACCTTTTATTTTTACTCATGTTAAGTTATTTTCGCAGTTTTCAGTGGGACAGAGCACAAATTTGCACAGGCCTCAATGGTAAGAATTGTGATTGCGTAGACACTGGCTAGGAAGCTGCGTAAGTGCCTAAAAGTAGGTTTATGGGAAATTTAATCCAAGATTCTTGTTGCCTTTGGGATTATTTTGCTTCTAACATTGCAAGGGAATGCTTGGAACACTTCATCGGATAACGAGAGATCCGAAACGATGGTCATTTTCCTAATCGTGACAAAATGATGTGTAATACATTTAAGGCTCAACGGGAGTCGAATTGAATAAGTTTTCCACCAGTTCTCAACCGAAAAGTTAACAATTTCTGGAAGAGGATGTTCCTGGAGCACCACCCTTGTGTCTTGGGAGTCGTTGGCAAGGAGCCATTTCAGCGTAAGGCCTACAAACAAACCACAAGATGACCACTCTAGATAACTAAACTATCAATTTTTGACTAATGACAAGATAGTAAGACATCACAATAACACAAACTACCCAGTTATGAATGGCAATCAAATGCAGAAACCTCACTATAACATGAACACTCAACTCACCAAAAACTCTATGGGGGATTAACTATTGGAAAAAGTGAATTACTCGAAGCCCCTGACAAACCAGAACCACAAACCATTTCGACTACCTATAAGTCCAAATTTTGTGAGGACCAGAATGTACCACAGTTTGAGACATTTGAATTAACGAGGAACTATAGGACCCATAACCTTTTTCAAAACCAAATGGAGAAATTACCCCGATACCACACTCCAGAGACCAGCACTGGACAATTAAAGGATATCCCAACGGGGTCGAAGATTTATGGTACTGTCGAGGGCAGGACAACAACAAATTTGAAGGAGGGACTATTCCTCGAGTTATGTAAAAATAACACAAAGAACATTGACACCGTATGCGAAACAAAAAACACCCCGAAGAAGAGCTTGTGACTTGACAATGAAAGACTATGGGATGAAGGAATACCCAGCTCTTCAACAGACAATGACACCACCCTACTAAGAGCACCCTTAGAGTTAACAGTGTACACAAATCTCCCGTGATTGTAACACAGTAAATTGCTGACCACAAACGATAACCTAGTTGTTGCGCTTGAAGGTCGTCAACCACATAACCACCACCTTTCCACCACCTTGAGAGCTTGGTGGAACATATATAAATAGCTACAAATGTGATGTATCTAGTACCTTGAATGAACTACGCTCTTTGAAATTCCCATAACAAAAACCAAGTGTACTGCAAAAACCATACCTCAACCATCCCGGGACACTGCCTAAGGGTGATGTCATAAATGGACTTTCTCCTATTGCCAAAGCACTTCCTTTTCACATCTAATCTGCCATGGGAGGGACGATCCATTCCTAAATAGACAAAATTAAATGAGTTACCAAAACCATTGATATAAACAAAACCCTGATCTCCATCTCCTGATAGTTATTACGAAACGACTTGGGTAGGTGGCTCCTGTTATGTGAACCGAGAAAATGCTATGTGCAACCGATGTAGAGCCAAGTGTAGAGCCCAACTCTATCTCTGAGGGTCGCCAACTCTATCGCCAAACAATATAACTGTATGCCAATAATGACTCTCGCCAGAAAACGACCAGCGAGAGGGAGCCTCATGCCTTTTCTGAGACTCTGATGCCATAGAATCACCCCCATCGAGAGAGGGCCTCATGCCTCTTTCTGGGACTCTGATGTCGTAGAATCACCCCATTGAGGAGTAATATGGAAAAAGTCAATATCATCTCATATTCTCTCATATAATTTTGAAAAAAAATAATTATTATTATATATAAGCCATTCAAATATAATAAATTAATAGTAATATTAATTAAATATATTTTTATATTCTATATATTAAATAGTGAGTATTATATTTAGTTATGAATTCAATCATATTTTCTAATGTAACATTATTCGATTTCTTGAATTAGAAAATAACATTAGTACCATCATAATATTGAACTTACCAAGTTTTAAGATAGATGTGTGATCCATGGAGTTGTAAACTTTTACTTAATTTTTTGTAACTTAAAAAATATTTACACTTAACATTTAGAAAAATTCAGTTCTTCTTGATGTTTTATAAATACTAGATTAAGATGGATATACATTAATTATTCTATAAAATATTGGAATATTTAAATATAGAACAATTCAACTTCTAATGTTTTATAAATACCAGATTAAGATGGAAATACATTAACTATACTATAATATATTGGAATATTTAAATAGAGAACAATTCAACTTCTAACTATAATAGAAATTGATATCTTGTAAGGGCTCAATCAAACTTGAACTTTAGTTAAACTAAATTGAAAGCCTCATGCCAAAACCACCTTAAAACCCATTAAACTAAATTTTGACCACTATATATATAAATTTATTTTAACTTGAGAATTTTAACTATTAATAAATTTATACATTAACTTTTGTTTTTATGTTTCACTGGGCTCATTCTACAACCCAGTATGATGGAGATGTGTAAGTTTGTCAATCCGTCTTAAAATAAAAATAAAATATTCTCTAAATAATAAAGCAATATCACCTAAAATAAAATAAAAAACAAAACTAATTATGCTATGTGTGTTTAGTACATTTTCCATATGTGATGATATAATTTCATATCAATTTAAAAAAAAGTAAAGTAATTAGAATTAAAAAAAAATGTGCGAGTAAGAGTTTAAACATTAGACTTTCCAAAAATATTTCAACACAACTATTTGAACATCTATGTTAACTAATATTGACATAACAAAAGAACCATTTTAATGTGCATAGTGCCTTCTATATAGCATTCAAAAATACAATATAAACAATGAAAACTTACATATTGTATATATATGTGTGTGTGTGGCTGTTTGTGCTCAATAAAAAACAAAAATAAATATTCTATAAGTTTTCCATATAGAGAGAGGAAGATGCATTTTTTTTTGAAATTTTGCACTCTAAATAAAGTTTGCACCTAAAGAAATTTGATCTATCTCACCTTATGTTAGATTAGTGATTAAGATGGATCTATAGTGAGATTAATAAATTTGAAATTAAAATACATTTATATTATTTTAGAATAAATAATAACAATTGAATCTAAATTATGACAAACTTTCACAAATTTATTTCTAAGTACAATCTAATCACAACCTAAGTTAAAATCAATTTGGTTAATCCATTAAAATGTAAATAGTCAATTGAGTTATCTTATTTGGTTGAAAAAAAAAATTAAAATCCTTTTTTCCAAACAAGTAATACATTGAACCTAACTAGATAGTTCGAAACACACTTTCTGTAATGTGATTATCTTTATTTTAAACCCAAAAAAAAAAATATATGAACAATAACTTATCCAACAGATATAAAGATATGTAAACATGATATAAAAAAAATATTAAAATCCAGATAAAATGAAAATATTCTGTTGAGATGGTTTTAACTAACCAGATGAAAATATTCTGTTGCTTAAACTGAAATCGTTTGTTAAGTGGGTTGCTGCCGCAGGGTTGGCTTCCAGGTCATTTACATTGAAAGTGAAAGCCCAATGCAAACGAAAAAAGGAGCATTCGCTAGCCTCAATCAACTTCCCACTTGGTTTGAAAGATTCTAAAGAACCAAAAAGGACAGGACAAAAGCAGAAGGGAGGGTCCCTCACATGTTTGTGATGGAAGACTTTGTACGGATAGCTCATAGCAAGCACACCCTGAACTGAAAACTGCCAATAAGATAGGGAATGTCCTAAGCATGCCACTCTGTAATGAACCTTCTCGCCATTTTCCCTGCAAATTATCGGGACCCAATTTTTACGATGGCAGAGGAAACAAACGGAAATTTTAATATAAACAAAAGGCTCTTGTCATAATGTAAGCTGCGAGGAAACTTGGGAAAGCACCTCCTGATTTAGCAGTCTGCTTTGACTCGCTCTCTAACACCCGCCATGGTTTACGATATCAATTCCGTAATGAACTGCAAAAATCCATAATTCAATCTTTTAGTGCAATCTCTGGAATTAATAATAATTATTACAATCCAGCTCATGGCTTCTGCCAAAAACGAAGAGTATTTGAGAGGAATTTAATGCTTCATATACTCTAAAAGCATTTCATATTTCTAAGTTTCCTACTCGCAGCAGCTGAGCTCGATAGCTATCCATAGATGGGATTCACTGCAACTGTATTTCTGTTGGTTCTCATTAGCTCTATAGCTTCAGGCTTGGCTGCCTCTGATCCGCACAGCTACAGGTTCCCTTTCTTCAATGATACTGAAAGACAGGAGTTGGAGCTGTTCAATGCCAACATAGAATTTGGGGCATTGCAAATAACTCCAGATACATCGGATACTAGATTTTCTCTCGTGAATCAGAGTGGGAGAATTTTCCTGAACCAAGGCTTCAAGCTATGGAA
This sequence comes from Pinus albicaulis, assembly GCA_034641835.2. Taxonomy (NCBI): domain Eukaryota; kingdom Viridiplantae; phylum Streptophyta; class Pinopsida; order Pinales; family Pinaceae; genus Pinus; species Pinus albicaulis. Next base: position 1,816,762,921 of record CM076578.1, read on the forward strand.
GAAGTCCTCTCAAGGAACCGTAGTGGCTTCTTTCAATTCTTCCTTTGTTCTGAATATAGTGAACAAGAGTGGAAACGGTGGCGATGGCCTGGCTTTCATTGTAACGAATGAGAAAAATGATTTCCCTGAGAATAGTTATGGGCAGTATCTGGGACTGTTCAACTCTACCACGAATGGGGATTCAAATAACAGATTGGTTGCAGTGGAGTTCGATACCAGAAAGAGCAATTCCAACGACCCAGATGATAATCACGTCGGAATAGATGTGAACAGGATTGAATCCATCGAAAATGCTTCTGTGAGTCCTCGCAATATTACCCTTCTAAGCCAATCGGACATTGCTGCCCTGGTTCAGTACGACGGGGGTTCGAAACTGTTGAGAGTGTATATCAACAACGGTGATATAGCGACTCCCTCAAACCCTCTTCTTTCTGTTGAACTTGATTTGTCTATGATTCTGAAGGATGAAATCTATTTTGGGTTCTCGGCTTCGACGGGTGCTCAAACCGAGCTTAACTGCATTCGATCCTGGAACCTCACTGTGCAATATCTGGGGTCAGGGAACAATAGAGGGATCGTTATAGGGCTTGCAGTGGGCCTGCCTGGTATTATTGTAATAGTAGTGTCAGTTATTGGAGGGGTTTTATGGCGGCGAGGGCATGAGAACCGCAAGTCTGTTCGTATTCTAGACAGAGCCCTGACGAATTCGACTGGGGGACCTCGTAAGTTCAGGCTGAGGGAAGTTAGGCGTGCTACTCGGAATTTTGATAGGAAAAGCCTGCTGGGTCAAGGAGGGTTTGGGGCTGTGTACAGAGGGGTGTTGTCTAATAAAACCCCTGTCGCTGTAAAACGTGTTTCGGAGAACTCTAATCAGGGTGAGCAGGAGTTCATGGCAGAGGTCATGATTATTAGTAGGCTTCGCCACAAGAATCTTGTGAGGCTGTTGGGTTGGTGCCATGAAGATGGAGAACTGCTGCTGATCTATGACTTAATGCCCAATGGTAGCCTCGATAAGTTGATTTTTGAAGAATATGACAAGCACGAGGTTCTGGACTGGCATCACAGATGCAAAATAGTGTGTGGAGTTGCCTCGGCTCTGCTCTATCTGCATGAAGAATGTGAGCAGCAGGTGATCCACAGGGATTTGAAGGCTAGCAACATCATGCTTGATTCTGATTACAATGCTCGTCTGGGTGATTTTGGGCTTGCTAGATTGATTGAACATAATAAGAACTCCTATACCACAAATGCAATAGCAGGTACTCCCGGGTATATTGCACCAGAGTACTTTCACACCGGGAGGTCTACAACTGAATCTGATGTTTTTAGTTTTGGGGCTGTGGCTCTAGAGGTTGCTTGTGGGAGAAGACCCAAAACAGAGGCACAGGTTTATCTTGTTGATTGGGTTTGGGGTTTGTATCGAGAAGGCAGGTTTCTTGATGCTGCAGATCCCAGGCTAAATGAGTTTGATAAAGATGAGATGATATGTATGTTACTTGTTGGTTTGGCCTGCTCTCATCCCAACCCTCAAGAAAGGCCAACAATGAGACAGGTTCTGCAAATCCTTACCAAAGATGCACCCCCTCCACTTATGCCCTTGTTTAAGCCTGCATTTGTCTGGCCTGCCCCCGGTATGACTGATAACCAATCTAGTTCCAGTGATTTCAGTACACAGTAAAACAGAGCAGCTTTGGATGTGTAGATAAGAAGATCAAGGGAAGTGAGCAGATTTGTGGCAATTCTCTCTTCCCCTAAAATTTCCTATTTCCTTGTTTTTGGAACATTGTTTCGGTGGGAGAGGATGTGGAGCAGGGGTGGGTATTTTCAATATTTTTTGGGAATTTCGTTTTTTTTTTTCCATTTTCTGTGTGTATTGACATGCTCGTTCAAGAAATCAATCAGGTGTCCCTTTGTAGTTTGTCTTGTTCTTCTGCTATTACTCGAGGAAGTGGGTTAAGTACCTGCTTGTAGAAATGTGGCCTGGCCACATGGGTAGATAAAGTCAAAGGCCTAACCCTGCAGTAAAATCTCTTCTCCGTTATACTATCTCATACGACATGTAAGCGCAACAGTGGAAATCCAGAATGTTGTAGGAACTTTCTGAAGGATGTAAGCCACTGAATGGTTATTTCGTGCTCGTTTATCTCAGAAATCATTTGCCTGTGTGAATATTTTTTTATCATATGTGAGTTTTCTCCTGAATTTCTCCAAAGGGAATGTGTTGACAGAAGCCATAAAAGAAAGTTTGTCCATTTGATCTTCAAATATAATGAAGGAAACAATCTCTAATTGAGCATCATTCTTCTTGTCGAGGTTTGCTTAGTTTGCAAAGGTTTTCAACCGTTTTCTTCAATGTTATCGATGTGCAAACTGACTCTAGAAGATGTGGATGATGAGATGAATGACATTATTCTTGACCTAAAAAACTGTTTATTCTCCTGTCTTGCGCTTATTATACAATACAGACAAAAAAAAATTTCCCAGTGGATCTCTTCAAAGTTTGTGTTATTTTGAAAAGAAGCATTTATGTTCTCATTTTGGGAAAATCACCCTTCATAAGCCGTGTAAGAATATTGAGATTTTGCTGTTCATGAAACTAAGGAAGTGATAGAGAAGCCGGGTTTGTCTCCAAGATTCAGTTTACTCGATTGATCATTTTGTGCTCTTGAATTTTTAGCTTCTATTTGTTTTCTGTGCTTACCTCTGGGCATCTGTGAATGAGCCCTTTTATGACTTTATTCGAGGCTGACAGAAAGCCATACAATAAAACTTGTGATGAGAATCAAAAGTGGTAATTTTTTGCAAACGATGTAGTTTTGTCCATGCTCTTCGTTTAGCTCAAGATATATTGTTCCTATGCTTTGTGTTTACCTCCTTTTTTTATAATTATAAATTGAATCAATTTTACATTTAAAACTTGTCAAACTCTATGACTGCCAGGGTTTCAGCCTGGGTTGTTTGCATAGCGATACCCTATATCAATTACTAAACCACCCCGATGGACTTGGTTCATGCTTTTCAGAAATTAGCATCGGGGAATGATCACCATGAATAGGAAATGTTATTCCACTCGACCTTTCAGTTGATTTATCCCGAACTTCACTGGACTTCTCATGGTGCTTAAGTATGATTTTGCCAAACAAAGAAATGGTCCCATTGTAGTCTTCTCTTCCAGTTTTTCCTTTTGAATTTTTTGCTATGGTGGATGGAAGTTATTTGAGATAAAATCCCCATCCTCCTATAGAGGGCCTAGGGGTACAGATTTCCTTTTCTTAGGAGATTCTGCTTTATGAGATGACATGGATTCTGATGCAAGAGGTGACAGCTCCCCTCACTTATCAGAGTAATATCATAGCAGAATTCAGGGTGTCTATGTAGAGCTGCGAATGCAGACTCTCCAAGACTGCTACTGCATAATAGAACCCCACAGAATCATAGGTTTCGATGCTGCAACTACTGAAGATGAACATTCACTGCTGTCTACTTTTCTATCGCACAACTAATTGAGTGTTACAGAACACAAGTTTGTACTAACCCATTTACTCCATATTTCTCAATTTGTAGCAAGAGAGTTGCAACTTCGTATGGTGCTTTCAAAATACTTGGCAACATCTCTACGTAGTCCTCATTGCGACATCACTCCTACTGTTATGACTCTCAATCCTATAATGAACGACGAGTTCATAAACCAAGGAAACTTTCTTCCCTTATTTGCAGGCTTCTCACGTCTGATAAAGCTATATCAAACAGACCTTCATCTGTGCTATGACAATCTTTGTGCTCATACTTAGATCCAAACATGAACTCTCGTTCTCATGAGCATAATAGACAACAAAACTCAGTCATGGTTCAACGCACTAGCAAACTTCTCTGTACAACTCTTAGATTTATCTTCACATTTGGTTGACATTTTCACATAGAGATATATAATGGTAGGAATTCACAATATCTCCACAGGAACGGACATTGTCCACATTCTACATCTCGACAACATTAGTCATCCAAGTAAATAAAGGTGCAATCTATAGCAATACATACATAACTATGCTGCAAAATAACTACACAGATTCATTCACACATTACACATGGATTTAATGTGGAAACACAAATTTAAAAATGTCCATTCAACACTTGACCCCACTCTCTATTATTCATTTTTACATAAGATAATTACAATGGCTCGATGGCTGCTACCAGCTTACAAAAGTCATTGGGTTGCCAAGCCAAAGGCCATGGCAACCTCGACCATTACCTTTGTCACCTCCATGTGAAGATCTCCTCCTCTTCTTTGAGCATCTTATATTCTCTTTGTTAGTTACCCTTCTTGCCTCCTCTTCAATCAGCTGCTCATCTTCAACTTCCAAATGGTCTTCTAATGCCCTTTCATTTTCAGCTTCGATCCTTTTATTTCTAGTTTGAGATCCATCTCTTCCCAATGCTTCCCCTTTTGCATTGTGACCTTCTAGTGCCCACTCAACAGTGTGCTCCTTCAACACATCTTTTTGGACTCCTCTTACACGTGGACAAGTTTCCTCTTGACTATTACATTTTTTCTAAGCATTCACTATCACATTCTGCAGCGCTGTCATGTTCTGCACCACTGTCATGTTTTGAGCACTCTCACATTTTGCAACACATTCCGTTTCATACAATCTTCATGCCCATCACTCCCCTATTGGCCATTACTAATGTCTTTGAGCGAGATTATCTTCAAAGTTGACCTCAATGCTTCTGCATCAGACTCCTTAGCTTATTAAGACAGACTCCTTAGGTTATTAAGAAAACATGTCTTCATGCTTATGAGGTAAATTCTTCAAATCTCTAGTTGTCCAATGCAACTTTCATCCTTGTTGCCTTCACCCATTCTGCGTATTTTATTGTTCAGCATTCAACTCTACTAAGAATACAATGCATCATCTTCTTGTTGCATATTCTTCAACTCATCGCTGCTATCTTCATGTCTATCACCGCATCTCTAACTGCAACACTGCAACAATACTCTTATCATGGAAATATGGAATTTCGATTTCATTTCTGCTACAAATCACCTTCTGCTATTGATGCGATCTTTGTTTCTATTTCTTCATCACTACAAACATTGCTCATATGTTCAACAATGCATCCCCTGCACATTTGAATCGAGTCATCTCCCATCTAAGATATTCCGCTGCCCTGTCCTTTTTCATGTTTGGAACCAACCCTTCCTTTACACTCTATTATCAACACATTCTCTTTTAACAGCCTTTAATCCTTTTAACATATTTACATATCATGTCCTTTTTCATGTTTGGAACCAACCCTTCCTTTACACTCTATTATCAACACATTTTCTTTTAACAGCCTTTAATCCTTTTAACATATTTACATATCATGTCTTTTCTCTCTGGTAGATTTGTAATCTTCTCTCATTCTTTATCAGCAACATTTTAAGTAGTCTCTTCTTTCTTCAATACTGTAATTGTATCTATCTTCAATTCAACAACTTCACTCATGCTTCCTCCCGAGGTACTCATCTTCAGGGCATCTTCTACTACTCTATTTTTTTTTAAGACATCTTCATCCTCTTTGATTTCTAATTCTGCATCCTCTGTGGTTTGTACAAACTCCTTTTTTGCACATTATCTTTCTATTGCATCTTGTGCAATTGACATTCATATTTCTTTCTCAGCGAAGTTGATTTGTTTTCATCTACAACTACAAATTTCATTATTTCTGCAAACAAACAAACAACAAATTAAGGGAAAACAAATAATTTCATCTTCACTTTGTCGTTTTCTTTGCTACATTTGACACACATTACATGTGCCTTGATCTTCCACAACTGTAGGCTTCTGCGTCTTTGCTCATTCTTATTTCCCCTTGGATTGAATGCCACTTTGAATCCATAGCTACCATCCAACAACAATCTATTGCCACAATCACATTGCTACAAAGATGTTCTTTTCAAGCTATGAGTCTAGTGTCCCATCCATGAAACCTTCCAACTGCATTCATTCTCTCTTACAACCCACTTCTGTTGTCAAGGATCCCACTCACCTCTGACATTGAGTCATATCTTCATTTCCCATGTCACAGATCCCACTCACCTCTGGCATGGAGTCATATATTCATTTCCCATGTCACAGATCCCACTCACCTCTGGCATGGAGTCATATCTACATCTCCCATGTCACACTTTCCAAAAGTGTCCCCTGTGTAGCCAACGTTCATGCTACAACTTCAAACCACACACTTTACAGTTATTTTAAATGACTATACTTTTATCTTGAGATAACAATCATGGATAACCACCACCACAGGTCCACAACAATGATCTACAATGCCACTATTTTTAGCTACAAATTATTTTAGAGACTATCTTCTCCTTCCATAACAACTTTATTGACTGACTAGATTTCATTTGGCTATCTTTTCCTATGTTCTTGCAGAACTTGAATTCGCTATCTTCTTCTTATTGCAGGTTCAATAGTTTCCCTTTTCATTCTTTTTTTTGATATTTGGCCCTGCAACATGTATATCTTTTTAAGCTGTAGTTTAAAAAACCCACAGAATAATCCAGAAATTCCAGTAAGATTATGAAAAATTTCGGCAAAGATTTTTGAAAATCTGAGTTATAGTCGTTAAACGTGTTTTGGGTGCCATAATGGTTTTTGATGGTGTTGAATCTATTTCCACCATAAAAAATACAATACAAGCACTCCAACTACTTGATTTTTTGAATTTTATTTTACCAAATTCCCGCAAAAAACAATACTATTGTGTCGGTAAACAACTCTTCTTAAAAAAAATCCACTTATTCTCTACAATTTTAATATGCTCCGGCATTTCTAATTTTATTTTTTCTCTTCTTCTGACATTTATAATATTTTCTTGACTTTCTCTTCTGTATGATGGCGGCATACTGTAGAGTTGTTCTGTGGTTGTCAATTAGATTATCATTGATATGCCTTTATGCAACATCACCTTCCACCACTCTTATTTTAACAGACATATGCTGAAATGAGCATCTTTTAGGTCTCCTTGCTGCCACGGTTGCACGTGAACTGATTTTGGGGATGAGAGATAATTAGTTTAGGTAATTCTATAAATTTTCAACCAAGATTAAACCTTCGTATAATATTCTTCTACATTCTTTCAATAAAGTTATTCCAATTTAATAAGAATTTTCCAGAAATCTGGTCTTTTTGAAGTAGCTTTTTAGCGGCTATTTTTACTCTCTTTTCAAAAAATGACATTAACATTTCCAAAATTTCCTTTTAGAATTAACATTTCCAAATGTGTAACATCTGAAATATTGCAAACAAAAATTGTAATTAATTTTGTAATCTTATTATCATATTTTTTACATTTGAAATGTTTGTTTATTTTTTTAATAAAAAGAAGGGTTCATTTTTGTGTTTAGGCTTTTTTATTTTATATTTGTTTTATTCTATTATTATTATTTTATTTTTAATTATTTTGTTTATAGTAGTCTGAGTTTTTAAAGCCATAGTTTTAAAAGTTTTATAATTTTAAGTTTCAAAAACTAAATTTGTTTATTTGTAGCAACATGTTTGGATTTGAAGGTTAATTTAATGGTTTTTGGCTCATAACATTATTGATTAACAAGATCATGATTTTAAATGAATCATAATTATGTTGAGAAGTACTCTCTAACTAGTATGTAAGAGGTATTGTAATGTCTTGTCATGTCCTATTATATTATGTAAATCAAAATAATATAATAATAAAAATAAAAATAATCATATATCAAAATAAAATAAAGTATTGACCTATGGTACTCATGATGATATTCATGTGAAATGTAGCCTATTCAAAGGGGGCAAGGTCAACCTAGATCCATTTTAACTTTGAATCTACTAAGCAATGTGGGGATCATATCTCTTTTCACTCTAAAAGAGGTTTGCACCTCAAGGAATTTGGTCCCTCTCGATGCTTGGTAGATACATAGTTAAGTTAGATCTAAGTTGGTATAGAACTTAAAGAAAAAGGGGTGCTAGTGCAAGCACTACTTTTCATTTCAGGGGTAGATTTTAAGGTTTTTGTTTGGAATAGTATTGGTTGTTGATTCTAGGATTAACCTTGTAAAAAAAAGGGTCATATTAGAAGTGCACTTTTTAAAATAGTGGTATCTTTACCACCCCATAAGGGTGCTACTCATGGTGGTACTTTTTGAAATGAGGGTTGATTTTGGTATTTTTAACCCCAAAATAAGGGTTTTTTGAGCCAAAGTTCTTCTTTTGAAGGCACTTTTCTTGTCAAATTGATAACTATGTTTTTTATCCTAGAGCTGCAACTATATATGACACCCTTGCAAATTATTTTATCCAAGAGCTATAGCTAGTTTGGATACCACTTGACACAAGAGGCCACAACACCCCTCACCTGTCATTGCAATTTCACAATGGAATTTTGGGTTTTTACATAGAGTTGGGAGTGTAAGAGTCCCTAAGGCCTTTGTTGCTTAATAGAACGGCATAGAGTCACACACTTCAATGCTATAATTGTTAAAGTTGTAAAATTCACCACTTTCGACTCCACTATAACACAAACAATTGAATGCTACAAGACAAAAATCTATACTAACCCATCTACTCCATGTTTCTCAACGTGTAGTAAAAGAGTTGCAACTTTTTTCTTTTGTTGGTTTGACCCATGGAGATTTGAACCTTGAATCTCATGGTTTACATAATATTTGAAACATAGTGATCGCCGATTGAGCTACCCCATGGGCTAAAAGAATTGCAATTTTATGTTATATACTTGGCAGCATCTATCTATATGTATTCTTCATGGTGACATCATCTTTGGCATTATGCCCCTCAATTCTAAGATCAAAATGAGTTTATAAACCAAGGAAATTATCCTCCCTCATATGCAAGTTTCACATATCTCATAAAGCTATATTATGTAGACCATATTTTTTGCTTCAGGTACGTGTTTTAACTTATATTTAAATAAAAACTTTCATTCTTGTGGGCAACATCCATATCATAACTCAATCATGGCTTAATGTATTAACAAACTTTTGTGTATAATTCTTTGACCCAGAATATCTTCACATCTCACTAATAATTATGCAACATAGAAATATATAATGGTAAGAATTCAAAACAACCCAATTCTCCACATAACTAAACATTATCTACACTTAACATCACATTAGTCATCCAAACAATTGAAGTGCAATATATAGTGATTCATACTAACTACATAAATCCATTCACACATTTCACATAAATTTAACAGGGAAATTTGAAGATAAAAAAGTCTTTCAATATTTAGCTCCCATCCTCCGGACATAAACCTTTTAATTAAAACATGACATTACACATAGTACAAGGTTTTTTTTTACTTAAAATTGTAGCATTCTGAAATAAATTTAAAAGGAATACATAATCAAAACAAAGATGAAAATGTGTTTTTGAAAAAATAATAAAACCAATAAAAATAAACATTTTAATTAAAAAAACAAAATAATATAACAAAATTTAAATTATAGATATAAATTTTGAAAATTTGAGTTTTTTAATTATTATTTTAAAAAATGTCCATCAGTTTTGGATAGATGGTCATTGGGTGCTCTGTTAAGGCACTCCTTGATGTGAAGTCACTCAATCAATACCCCGCCTCAATCTGAGTGAAAAAAGTCGATATATATATATATATATATATATATAACAAAGATTTAGAAATAAATTTTCAAAATTTTTGTTTATTTTTTTGTATTTAAATAAAAGTTGAGTTTATGTTTCAATAAAATAAAAGTGTGTTTGTTCAAGGGCAACTCAATTGAGGATCGAAGTAAAGTGGAATCTGTGAAAATTGAGAGATCCAGGGTTCAAATCCCTCCTGTTGCAACTCGGTTTACGGAGAGGAGAACAGGTTGTAGACCCCCAAATTGAGAGATCCAAGGTTCAAATTCCCCCGATTGTAATCCTGAGAGGAGGACATACGTTAGACCCCCAAATTGAGAGATCCAAGGTTCAAATTCCCCCGATTGTAATCCTGAGAGGAGGACATACGTTAGACCCCCAGATTGAGAGATCCAAGGTTCAAATCCCCCGATTAATAGAGAGGAGGACATACCGTAGACCCCCAAATTGAGAGATCCAACTATAGAACCCCAAATTGAGAGATCCAACGTTCAAATCCCTCGGTTGTAACTGGGCTTATGGAGAGAAGGACAAGCTATAAACCCCCAAAATTTTATTAGTAGTTACTTGTCAGACCATTGCTAGATTACTCTGAGATACAAAAAAAAAATTGTTTATTTTTAAATAAAATTTTGAGTTTCAATACTTTTTTTAATAAACAATTTATAATTTTTAGTGTTTTTTTTTTCTTTTGAAAAAAATGTGTTTTATTCATTTTGTATTTATTTCATTATTATTATCATTTTATTTTTCAATGATTTTATTTGTAGCTGTGTTAGTTTTTAGGCCCAAAGTCTCAAATTTTTATAATTTCAAGCCAAGAAAAAAAATGTTAATTTGTAGCACCATGTTTGGATTCGAAGGTTGATTTTATGATTTGGTTCACAACATTATCCATTGTCAAGGACATGGTTTTAAATAAGTTATAATGTAAAATTGGAAGAAAATGGGGTGTTATTGTCAGCACTGCTTTTAGTTTAAGGGGTTGATTCTAAGGTTTTTGCTTGGAATAATATCCGTTGTTGATTCTACAATTTGAACCAAGTTGTAATTTTAACTTTGAAAAGTAGTGTCACTTTTAAAAATATGGGTATAAGATTTTTTGGGCCATAGTTCTTCTTCTGAGATCACATTTCTTGTTAAGTCAATAATACGCTTTTCATCCTAGAGTGTTTTCTAGATACGATACCATTACAAATTATTTCATCCAAGAATTGTAGTTAGTTTGGATACCACTTAACAGAAGAGGCCAGACCTCCCCTTACTAATTGGATTAATTTCACAACAAATGTATGCTTTCTACATAGAGCTAAGAATGTAGAGTCTCCAAGGTCTCTGCTACATAATAGAACCACACAGATTCACCAATGCTATAGTTGTTGAAGTGGCACATTCACAACTATTTGTTCTAATGTAGCACAAGTAATTGTATGCCACAGAACACAAGTTTGCACTCACTCGTCTACTCTGTATTTCTCAATGTGTAACAAAAGAGTTGCAACTTTGTATAATGCTTCCAAAATAATTATATACTTGGCAACATCTCTACATAGTCTTAATGGTGGAATCACCCTAGGTGTTATGCCTCTCAATTTTGCAGTCAACATTGAGTCTATAAACCAAGGAAATTATTCTCCCTCATATACAAGCTTCTCATCTCATAAAGCCATATTATGTAGTGTTAAAAATGTGACAACAAACATTGTAAATTTACTTATTACCTATGTAGTTAGAATAATGAAATGTAGGTTGAATAACAAAATATAGTTGGAATAACGAAATAGACTAAGTTAAAAGAGGTGGCCCGAGAGGCTTGTACGTACGGAGAATCATTTGATAAATAAAAGTTTCCAAGAGTTTTATCCTTCAGTTTCTAATTCGGTTATTTCTCCTATTCCTTTCTTGTTTACTGTTTTTCCCCACAACAAGTGGTATCAGAGCAAGGTTATTGATTCGGTTGCAAAGGAAGAATTGACCGCTGTTTTGAGAGGTTACGTTGGAGAGAAAATTGTTTGATTGCCTAGAATCCAAGAAAGACTGAAGATTTTTATTGAAGAGTTTGTGAGTTGTGCATCACACGACTGCGGCTCCTTGAAAGTTTTAAAACCTGCAACGGAGAACCACTGTCGTCAGAAGAGGCTGGAGAAGCCAATTGTCGAGCAAGACACAGAGGGTTTGACCCAAACTTGTTCTACCCAAATCGTGGAATGAGAAGCTAAGGAGGACAATGAGTCGAGTCTGCTGCCTGAGGAGATTGGGGTTCGTCGAGCGGAGAACTGCGCCAGCGTGAAGCTAGCTATTGAATCTGTCTGTCGCTGGGAGAATTCGGAAGCTCGTGCTATCTGCCTGAGGAGATTGGGGTTTGTCGAGCGGATAACTGTGCTAGCGTGAAGCCAGCGATTGAATCCGCCTGCCGCTAGGAGAATTTGAAAGCTCGTGCTGTCTACCTGAGGAGATTGGGGTTCGTCAAGTGGAGAACTGCGCCAGCGTGAAGCCAACCATTGAATCCGCCTGCCACTGGGAGAATTCGGTGTCCGCTAAAGCCTGTTGTGGCTGTCCGTGGGAGAATGTGTCCGCTGGTTCCATTTACCATCCATCAGAATCGAATGAGGTGATTACGCCAAGCAAAGAAGGGGGTGCCCGACTGCTAAAAAAAAAGAGGGTATATATATATATATATATATATATATATATATATATATTGTGAGAAGAACTCATTTGTTGTGAGAGTAATTGTAAATCGAGAACTCATTTGCTGTGAGAGTATTTGTAAATCGAAAAAAAATAGAAATTTGAGAAACATGAATTTTTTCTTTTAAAGGGTTCAATGTGAGGGAAAGGGTTTGAACAGTTTTTTAAAACAACCTTTGTTTTTTATAAGGATCTTTTGAGTTTAAAAAGAGGTTTAGTTTTTTTTCCCAGAGAAAAGGTTTGAACAAAATTGTTTTTTTTTTTCAAAGAAAGGGTTTGAACAAAAATTTGTTTAAAATGGTTCAGGTTTCATAAGAATTGATTTACTGAAAGGAGAAAAAAAAATAGAAATTGTAATTTTTTATTTCTATTTAAAGTTAGTAGGAGAAAGAAGAGATTCGAAACCCTTGAAACCTTAGAAGAAGAGGGGAAATCTTAAAACCCTAGAAGAAGAGGGGAAATTTTTTGTAGAATAAGGGAAATCTGAAATCCTAGGAGGGAGAAATGGCGAAAATGACAAACGCAAAATTTGAGGTGGAGAAATTCACCGGGAAATTTTTTTTTGCTCTGTGGAAACTGAAGGTTAGGGATTTGCTGGTGCAACAAGGGTTGAACAAGGCATTAGATGGGTAAATAAAAAACCAGCAAGCATGTCGAGTTCAGACTGGGAGGACTTGGATGCCCGAGCTCTCAGTATCGTTCGGTTATGTTTGGCAGATGAACTACTCTTCAATATTGTTGGAGAGAGTACAACTGCAAGGTTGTGGAAGAAATTGGAAACACTCTATATGAAAAAATATTTAACAAACACAATCTATTTAAAAAGACAACTGTATAGCGTTCGGATGAAGGAGGGTACGAAAATTGCAGATCACTTAAATGTTTTTAATACGCTTATTTTCCAGTTGTCTGATATGGAAGTAAAAATGGAGGAAGAAGACAAGGAAATAACCTTGTTTTGTTCCCTGTCTGAGTCATGGGATCACTTCGTGACCTCAGTTAGTTTGAGCACTGCTGATTCATTAAAACTTGAATCTGTCGTGGGTGCTCTCTTATCTAAAGAAGTATGAAGAAAATCTAGCATTGAGACTTCTGCACCTGAAGCCATGGTAGCTAGAGGTCGGTCAAAGGAAAGGGGGCAAAAGACAAGAGGTTCTTCTAGATCAAAGTAAAAGGGTGGCAAGAAGAGTAAAGCAAAATGTTGGTACTGCAACAAACCGGGACATCTCAAAAAGGATTGCTGGAAACGGAAGGAGTCGGAAAACAACAACAAGGAAGCAAATTAGGTCAATTCAGGTATGGATGATGAGGTTTTAATTGCTGAAGCGCTCCCTGTCTGTAATATCTCACAAGATGCTGACTATTGGCTATTAGACTCTGGTGCTTCTCATCATATGAGTCCGCACCGAAATTGGTTTTCATCATATGAAACTGTAAATGGTAATTTTGTATTCATGGGAAATAATGCATCTTGTCAGACTGTTGGGATTGGAAATGTGAAAATTAAAATGTATGATGGTACAATTAAAACATTATCTGATGTTAGGCATGTACCTGATCTAAAGAAAAACTTGATTTCCTTGGGAGTTTTGGATTCGAATGGTTATAAGTTTACAGGTCAGAATGGAGTGCTGAAAGTCTCGAAAGGAGCCTTGGTTGTTATGAAGGCTGAAAAGGTCGAAAACCTATACAAACTCAAAGGAAGCACTCAAGTTAGTGAAGCAGCGATCGTGTCAGATAAAGCAAAAGAAGGTTCTTGTCTATGGCATCAACGGTTGGGTCACATGAGTGAGAAAGGTCTTCAGGTACTGATGAACCGCAAGCTACTTCCTGATTTGAAATCCTTGAAGTTGGATTTTTGTAAATATTGTGTGTTTGGCAAACAATGTAAACAAATATTCAAGTCTGGAAATCATAATAGTAAGCAGATTTTGGACTACATTCACTCTGCTCTGTGGGGACCATCTCCTACTGTGTCCTATAGAGGTGCCTTATATTTTTTAACGTTTATTGATGATTTCTCCCAAAAATTTTGGGTCTATATGTTGAAAAAGAAAGCTGATGTGTTTAATGTGTTTAAACAATTTAAAACAATGGTGGAAAAGAAAACAGACAAATCAATTAAATGTTTAAGAACTGACAATGGCGGTGAATTTACATCTTTAGAATTTGAACAATATTGTAAGGATGAAGGGATAGTTAGACATAAAACTACTGTTTATACTCCTTAGCAGAATGGTGTTGCTAAACGGATGAATCAGAATCTTATGGAAAGAGCCAGAAGCATGATTAGTAATGCTAATCTGCAAAAGGAGTTGTGGGCAGAAGTAGTATCTACTGCTTGTTATTTAGTTAACAGATCACCTTCGGTTGTAATAAACTGTCAAATTCTTGAAGAAGTTTGGTCGGGTCAGTCTTGTGATTATTCGCATTTGAATATTTTTGGTTGTGATGCGTATGTTCTTATTCCTAGAAATCAACATTCAAAGTTAGATCCAAAATCGAAATGTTGTGTCTTTGTTGGATATGATTATGCAGTGAAGGGATATAGGTTGTGGGATCCTTCTTCACGGAAGATAGTCATTAGTAGAGATGTAACATTTGATGAATCATCTCTTTTAAAATAAAATGTTGAAAAAGTTGAACAGAAGCAGGTATCGCCAAGTCAGCAGATTCAATTGGAGATTGTACCTTTTCCAGAAAGTCGAAAGGAAGGAGAGACTTCTGAAAAAGGTGGAGAAGCAGAGGAAACTGGAGAAATTCCAGAATCCAGTCAGCAACCAATCACTCTAAGAAGGTCTACAAGGGAAAGAAAAACACCAAAAAGGTATGAAGACTCTGCTTCATCGTTTGCATTGATTACTGAAATGGGGAACCATCTTGTTATCAGGAAGCAGTTGATGATGCAGATAGCAAGATATGGAAAAAGGCTATGGAAGAAGAAATGGACTCTTTAGCCAAGAACAATACCTGGGATCTTGTAGAACTTCCTGAAGGGAGAAGCGTTGTTGGGTGCAAATGGGTCTTCAAGTTGAAGAGAAAAGTTGATGGAAGTATTGATAGGTATAAGGCGAGACTGGTTGCAAAAGGGTATTCTCAGGTTGAAGGTATTGACTTTCATGAGATCTTTTCACCAGTATTTAAACTTGTTTCTATTCGTACTGTGTTAGCACTAACTGCTTTACTTGACTTTGAGTTAGAACAGTTAGATGTTAAAACAACCTTTCTTCATGGTGATTTGGATGAAGAGATATATATGGATCAGCCATAAGGTTTTGTACAAGGTCGTAGCAGAATATTAGTTTGCAAGCTTAGGAAATCATTTTATGGCCTGAGGCAGTCGCCCAGGCAATGGTACAAGAAGTTTGATTCCTTCATGGTGAGCCAGAATTTTATCAGAAGTGAGTATGATCATTGTGTAGACTTCAAAAGTTTCAATGGCATATTCATTATCTTGGTGTTGTATGTTGATGATATGCTTATTGCAAGCAAAAGCATGGAAGAAATCAACAAGTTAAATGCTCAGCGCTCTAGGACATTTGAAATGAAGGATCTTGGAGCGGAAAAACATATCTTGGGCATGGAGATACACAGAGACAGGAAGAATGGTAATCTTTGGTTATCACAATAGAAGTATGTGGAGAAAGTACTTGAAAAGTTCAGTATAAACAATGTGAAACCTGTTAATGGTCCATTAGCTTCCCATTTTAACCTTTATTCGGATTAAGTCCTAGAACTAATGAAGAAAAACAATATATGTCTCGTGTACCATATGCAAATGCGGTAGGCAACTTAATTTATGTGATGGTATCTACAAGACCTGACATTTCACATGCAGTTGGAGTTGTCAGCAGGTTCATGGCAAATCCAGGGGAAGAACATTGGCGAGCAGTGAAATGGGTGCTTCGGTATTTGAGAGGCACAAGTGACCATTGCATCAGCTTTGATGGTCGTGAAGGTACAGTCTGCGGATATGTGGATGCCGATTATGCAGGTGATTTGGACAAAAGGAGGTCTACTACAGGTTATGTTTTTACTCTTGCAGGTGGAGTAATCAGTTGGATGTCAAAGCTTCAAGAAACAGTTGCTTTGTCCACTACTGAAGCAGAGTATATAGCTGCTTCATATTCCTGTAAAGAGGCAATCTGGTTAAAAGGTCTGCTTGATGAGATTGGAAGGACGCAGGAGAAAGTGAATGTGTTTTGTGACAGTCAGAGCGCTATTCATTTGGCTACAAATCCAGCCTATCATAGCAAGACCAAGCACATCGATGTAAGGTATCATTTTGTGAGACATGTAATCGAAGGCAGCAAAGTAGTCCTCAAGATGTTCCGCACATAGGAGAATCATGCAGATATATTCACGAAGCCAGTTACAATAGAGAAGCTGAGATGGTGTCTTGCTTCTCTCGACTTGCAGAAAAGATGATGAATGGGCATTAATAAAATTTGTTGTCAAGGTGGAGTTTGTTAAAAATGTGACAACAAAAATTGTAAATTTACTTATTACCTATGTAGTTAGAATAACGAAATGTAGGTTGAATAACGAAATATAGTTGGAATAACGAAATAGACTAATTTAAAAGAGGTGGCGCGAGAGGCTTGTATGTACAGAGAATCATTTGATAAATAAAAGTTTCCAAGAGTTTTATCCTTCAGTTTCTAATTCGGTTATTTCTCCTATTCCTTTCTTGTTTACTGTTTTTCCCCACAACATGTAGACCCTTTTTTGTGCTCTAGCAATCTATATGCTCTGACTTATATTTAACCAAAAACTCTCATCCTCATGGGCACCATACACCACATAACTCATTCATGGTTTAACTCACTAGCGGACTTTCGTAACTCTTAGACTTAGAATATCTTGACATCTTGTTGACATTTTTATATAGAAATATATAGGTGCGAGAATTGACAACAACATTGTGGTCGTCACTGGACATCCCTACTTTGCTAATCATCCAAGCAATATAAGTGCAATCTACAGTGATATATAATTACTACACAACACGCAAATTCATAGGGATTTACCATGAAAATATGAAGGTAAAAAATGACCATTCAATGCTTAGCCCTCCAAGGCCATGGAAACTTCAACCATTACCTTTGTCACCTTTCTCTTGAGATTTTCTCCTCTTCTTCAAGTCTTTTTTATTCTCTCTTCTAGCTAGCCTATTTGCTTCCTTGATTCTGTATTTATTTATCTTCAACAAATTGTCCATATTCAACTTCCAAATAGTCTTCTCACGCCCTTTCATTTTCAACTTCACTTTTTCATTTCCAGCATGGGATCCATCTCGTCAAAATGATTTCTTTCTACAGTGCCACTTTCTGGCTTGTACTTAATCTTATGTTCCTTCTTCAACCAATCCTTTGGAATCCTACACATGTAGACAAATTTCCTCTTCGTTGTTGCATTTTCTATCACAAATAATTCTTTATCACATTTTGAGGTTGTCATGTTCTATTGTAAAAACTACCGTATCTTGCAATATATTCCGTTTCATATAATCTTCACACCCATCATCTCTATTGGTCATTATTGATGTCTTTTTAGATGCCCTACTCCATTCTTAACTCTCTTTTGCTGAAAATTTTCATATTTACGTTCATCATCAACTAATTATACAAATACTTTTCAACCTATACTACTTGTAAATCCTTGGATATGGAACATGAAGATATATATGGTCTAAACCCAAAAATTCCATAAATATATATATGATCTAAACCCAAAAACAAAATGAATTGTGAACTATATATAAAATTAAAATTACATAAATAAATATAAACATTATTTAAAAAAAAAAAAATTTCCACATCCAGAAAATCTAAACGCACCAAACAAATTTTTAACACATTTGCACAATTTTCTGATCATCAAGTGTAGTGAGTAAATCTTTGACTCATCAGAACAAGTATTGACAGAGTCTCAATAAGCATTGGACACGTGTTACACACATACCAGCCAATGTAATTGTTTGATGTTGGACATGTAGGGAAAGAGGTATCTGATCCTATATTTGAGAGATGTAAAATGTTGTCTTTGATTTTAGTAACAATGTCAATGTTATTTCTTGTTCCAATTTTTATCATATATATATAAATTAAATATATTTATATTTAAATATTAAACTAGTATTTTACCAACAAAATATGCAGCTGTATGACGAAGCCCACATGCTAATGCAAGGCATACAACCTATCCAATCAAAGTGACCAGACAAATCATCAAAGTTACATAACTTAAATTGCCATAGTTTCCCAATCCACAATGAACTTAATAACAATAAACACTAGTAATTTCTGTTTGCGATAATAAAAGTGAGTAAGTTGGGATAAATAATTATGGGTTTTGGTTTTGTAGTATATATTAAAATGGTTTTTGTTTGGTTAAGAGTTAATTTTTCTCTAATTTAAATAAACAAGTTAATATGCTATGTTTTAAAGGTATCTGGTAGAGGTGAAAGACTGGACCATTACAGATTACTATTAAGTAATTTCAAGTGGCTTGGTTTTTCTTGAATAAAAAGTTGATAAGTCAAACTGCATTAAGAAATAACACTCAATAATAACTCTCTTCACAACTAATTTGACAACTAAATTATGATAGCTTTTCTCACTATATAAAACAAAAAACATATAATACTCTTATATAAAAAATCAATTATACATAAATATAATATAAAAGATAATTAGCCATAGTTTAATTTAATAGATTTTGTCTAAATTTTATGCCCTCTGTGTTCGTGTTTCCTATTTCTCCCTGTTTATATATATGTGTGTGTGTGTGTGTGTGTGGTTGCAAGCCACTAAAACCAACAATAAATTAAACAATATGTCACAACAGGCTCCTATTAAGTGTCAAACGATGAAATCTTTGAGGGTCTTGCTTGGGTCAACGCCTCCTTTATTTCCTAAACTCTAGAGAATTAGGGATTTTTTCCTTATTTGGTCACTT
This sequence comes from Pinus albicaulis, assembly GCA_034641835.2. Classification (NCBI taxonomy): domain Eukaryota; kingdom Viridiplantae; phylum Streptophyta; class Pinopsida; order Pinales; family Pinaceae; genus Pinus; species Pinus albicaulis. The sequence continues at coordinate 1,816,782,228 of CM076578.1, forward strand.
TATTTTCGGTTTTACATTCAATACAGTAGCTTGATAGTTTCACTGGGTATCTTAATGGCCTCCCACTTTTTCTGATACTGTACATTTGTGTCAACCATTGCTTGCAAATTAAATAAAGGCGAAAAAGTAAATTCTCTCCGATTTTGTTAACAAATGAAGAATTAATATGGCATGCACTTCTTGAGTGTTATGAACATATCTGAAAATAGTTGCCTTTTTCCTCGAGATTGGTCCATAGAAACCACAAACCCATGTACGTTGTGTTATATTTAAGGATATGGGAGACTTGTTTCCCATTGGGTATTTTGAGAGGGCGTCCTCTGGTGGTCAGTGTGGTTACGGGACCTATATAAAACTTAATTCATCAATTTCCTTCTATTTTTATTGGTTGTATGACATGGACTTGTTGGAAGTAATGGAGAAAGTCATAATTAAATTTTTGTTATGATGAAGATAGGATTGAGATTCTAATCTTAGATCTCATATCCTAATATCCAAGGAGTGGTTGAAACCATCCCGTTAGTGTGAGAGCCTATATAATTAGGGCTCATTAATGCAATATATGGTGTGAGTGTTTGTACACTCTCCAGGTATCTTACCTGGAGAGTCATTTAGCTAATGTAAATCCATTTTTTAACATGGTATCAGAGCTTCAGGTCGAAGCTAAATAGATCTGTGGCTATTTCACGCATTGGAGCTCTTGCCATATTTTTTGTTTGAGGTCGAGACTGCATGAGAGTATATCTTCTCAAGTGCGGTGAGAGTGAATGCTTGAAAAGATCCGACAGGGTGAGCTGGGCATAGAAGAGTGATGTGTTCGAGATCACTCCAATAACACGCTGGTGCAATTTTTTGGAAGCTCGAGGCCAGTAGCGTGTTGTGGCAGCTAGACGTAGTGGTGAACCTGACGCTCTAGGCACCAGAGCTCATGGTTTATCTGAAATGCTATCGGTAGAGATCTGAGTTGACTCGACTTTGGGAGAGCTGTTGGTAATCGAGGAAGGCCCTGAGGGAGCAATGGGCCCTTTAGGTAACATGGTGAATACAGGTTTGACGCCTCTCTTTCCCATAGCATCAAATGGACAGAGATCTAACAGTAATTTCTAATATGGAGCCTCGTTAATTTCCTCATGGCTATGCTCATGTTCATCATATTTTATATGAATAATCTCCATTGGTAGAGCTTTTGACTGAGCAGACAAGGTACGGGCTCCTGAATGTGGCACGATCACGTGGAGAAGAATAGCGAATCTATAATCAAAGGGTAAAGAATTAGATCCTAAGTGGCCTCGGCCTCCCAGTGAGCTCTGTAAAATTGTGCAAGAGAGCAGCAGATCAAAAGTTTGTGGCATCATGCGTGCAGAATCCACCTGAGCTTGCGTAAGAGTCATGGCATCGTCCAGTGAGCCTAATCTGTTGCTGCGCGGACTGGGTGCAGAGTGCAGCAACGGCTTGGAGGCACAGCTCCCATTACCGTGACGTTTAACTCCAACGAATTTCTTTGTTTGAACTACAAGGTCAAGATCTTGCCTACGTCAAGATATGGCGAGACGGTTCTATGCTTTAAATCTCCATAAGTTTTTTCTTTGAATCTGCGGATAAGGAAGACCGACAGGAGGCATTACGTGAATCCCTCATTCCTGGTGATCCTGGTGAATCCGACTGCCTCAGTGATTTATTGTTTGTTGCGTCCTTTTCTTAGGCTGCAGAGGGAACGTTTGGATAGCAACGATCCGGTGTCGCTGTCAGCACCATCTAGCAGATTTGTCCTGGAAATTTTATTGGTTGATAAATCTAGAAGTTGCAGGTTGTGGAGATCAGAAAGTCAATTGGGTAAATTTTCTTCTAGTTTATTATATGCCACAATGAAAATGTGAAAGTTTTTTTTTCTGATTTGAACCCATCTTCAGAAATATGTGTCAATCACATGCATCAAAATTGGATGTCGATAGTGTTGCCAACTTGTTGAGAGGTTGTTTGTTGCTCGTCGCAAGAGCCGAGGGCACTAAGACCTGCGTGGCATAGAAGCCACAATCTACAAGGTTCTACTGTTGAAGAGCCGCTGAAGGGAGGTTTCCCGCCTACGTGGTAACGGGGTTGTTGGAGCTCGTTAGACGACCAAGTAGAGTCGAAATCTGGAAGCAAGAAAAACCCAGATAAGCTGGACTTTTAACAACATGTCTATATTTTTAGATATTTTTTATTATTATTATGATGATGATGATGATATTTTCATGTGGACATTTGGAGGCATTTGCTTGGGTGGTATTTTTAAGTTTGAAATTCTTTTAGAAAATCAATGTGGTTTTGTTGATGACCACCAGAAACAAGAGCCACAATCTGTTGTGCAAGATCCTGATATTGAAGAGTCATGAGTTGATCTTCAGGAAGGATTTAAAGGGGAACAAATTGTTGAAGATCAATTGGACGAGCCACATGAAGCTGATTACGAAGAAGTGGCAGAAGAAGACAGAACTGGAGAGAATTTAAACTGTGATGATCTCATGAATATTTCTGTGTGTACAGATGTTAACATCTTTGCTGAAGTTCACATGCGTGACATCGGAAATAGTGAGAGAAAACATTCTCCTATTAAGCCTTTCATAAATTTGAGAAGGGTGAGGATAAGCATTCAAGAATTCTCTTATTGGGGAAGAAATGAGGTGAAGATACGTCACTACCTCATGGCGAGGAAAGTGAAGATGAAGCCTCACCTCGAAATGAGAAAATATGGACTCACAAGCAAAAAGACCAAAATGAAAACCTCTGTTACCAAGTTGTTCATGTTTTTTATTGTAAACCTAGCTAAGACTAGACTAGTAGACGTACGTCATTGTTCAGTACCCTTTCTCCATTAAGGGGGAATGTTGGAAGTAATGGAGAAAGTCATAATTAGATTGTTGTTATGATGAAGATAGGATTGAGATTCTAATTTTAGATCTGATATCCTAATATCTAGGGAGTGGTTAAAACCATCCCGTTAGTGTAAGAGCCTATATAATTAAGGCTCATCTGATGCAATAGATGGTGTGAGTTTTTGTACACTCTTCATGTATCTTACCTGGAGAGTCATTTAGCTAATGTAAATCCATTTTTTAACAAGACCTGGTTCTAATTGTATGACACTTTTGAGGTTTTTTTTTATAGTACTCTGTTTGGTTGGCCTTTGAGACATCTGCTTCCAACATGTACATCGAGAGCAGAATACAAGTAGAGATATTTAAACTTATGTCGATTGTTAATTCTCAAAATATTTTGCAATACATAGAAATTGAGCTTATATTAATGACTGATTCTAAGAATATTTGGCAATCATAAGGACATGGAAATTGACTCACTGTGTCCATGTCCGTCTGATTGTGAAATATTTAGAGAATCAGCAATCAATATAAAAATGCCCATGACAACTGCCCTCTCCAAGCGCGGGGGTTTCCCTTCAGACAAGTTTGTCAATGGGGCTGTGTGTGGCTGGGAAACCTTTGATTCCTACGATAGATCAGTTTTCCTTTATATTGATCTGTTTGTTTCTTTTTTTTAATCAGCACCAGAGGGTAACCCTTCAGGACTTTTTTGGAGGAGATTTTTTTATTTATATTCCGCTGTTTAGATTGTGGTCTGATGTGACTTTTCCCAAGGTGATTTGGCGATTCGAGGAGTTTTTCCTCTGGACTATGTTGGGTTTAAACTTTTCATGGTCTGCTTTATTTTGGTCTGTCATGGAAAGCAACTGGGCATTTTATGCCCCTGTTTTGTTTTTTGGTATTATTTTTGTCCATTATGCTTAATATTGTAAATGAATCTGGGTCATCGAGATTCAGAAATAGGATTATGTAAACTCATTTTTAATGAATGAAGTTTCTTTTCTTCTTCTTTCTATTCGTTGAAAAAAATCTATATAGATGAATTGTAATTCGAGAATATTTATTTATAAATGGACGATATAGTGCATTTATTCCAGAAATATACTGGGTGGTTGGACATTCCACAGGCAATTGGCATATAGTTCTTTTTATCCAGATATGAAATATGATAAAGTGATAAAAAATCATAGCAACCATGTCACTAAGTATAAAGTGCACAATGTCGTTGATTATCTTAGTGTTGATTCATTCAAAGTGCTGAATAAGAATAGATAATCAACATTATATTATAATTACAAATATAAAAATATTATAGGTAATTAAAGATTAAAAATATTATATGTAATTAAGGCTTTTAAAAGGTTAGAAAATTTTGTATTGTAACTGATTAGAGCTGAAAGTAAAAGACTTACTTGGCAAGGATAAGGTATTGGTTTTATTGCATTTAAGTTAAAATAATAATAATTAGTAATTGTCCTAAAAGATGTTGATAGGTTTGTTAAATTGCAAAAAATGTTTTTAGATTTTTATAATCTTGCAAATAATAATAATTATATTAAATTTAAGTTGTTAAGTGTAATTTTGTATTATTATTATTATTATTATTAAATTCAATTAGACATATATGTACTATGTTTTTATTTAGTGAATTTCAGTATATGAGGGTTTGATATATAGGACTATAACCATGAAAATGGTTTGTAGTACCCACCATATTTGTCAATTAATATGGGACTGAAGTACCTTAAACAAGCCATGTAACAAGTCAGTGTATTTTCTACCTCTAATGTATTTATTCGTATTAAGCTTTGGATCACACTCACGAATTTTGAATTTAACTTAACTTTTGAATAATTTATTTTGTTATGGCTTTCCAAAATTCAAAACTCAGACCCAATTATTATTGACAATTATAGGAAAGCCCATAAAAATCAATATATAGTCATCTTGTTGCAAAATAAAGTCAAGGCCAATAACACAAGAGGCAAATCATAAAATATAATGAATAGCAACAGTAAGAGTAAAATATGGAGGAGCTCACACAGTCACAAATTTTGAATTTAATTTAACTTTTGAATAATATATCTTGTTATTGCTTTCCAAAATTCAAAACTCTAACCCAGTTACTACTGACAATTATAGGAAATCTCATAAAAATCAATATATGCTCAGCTTGTTGCAAAATAAAGTTAAGGCCAATAACACAAGAGGTAAATCATAAAATATAATAAATAGCAACATTAAGAGTAAAATATGGATCACGAAATTAAACAACTAGAAATTTTTTCCTAAAATCTATTATATTGTTCTATGAGTTACCCAAGCAAAACAAAGTATGGAAAATAGAATACAACAAATGCAACAATTGGATGTTACACTACCCATGGTGAGAGACAGAAAGAACACTAAACTACATGTATGAAGCCCTTCCTCCTCATCGTCAAAATCTTTGTCTTCCTCTTCATTTGTAGTAAGCCCTTCCTCCTCATTGTCAAAATATTTGTCTTCCTCTTCATTTGCAGTTGCATCCTGCTTGGAGACCAAGGTCATCCTTGTAGTGTACCCAAGATAATAGTGTATAAAACAATAATACCTAATATTTAATTATTTAACTAATGTAATAATGCACTATATAATATAGTACTAACTATGAAGCCAATGTGTTGGGTTGGGTTGTGGTTTAACTTAAAGTTTGAGTTCTTGCCCCAAGTGATAACCCATGTTAAAGCATACGACCAGAGTGGGTCGTGTTAATGCAACACTATTGGTTCTATGGTAATGCAGAGATGTTGGGATTAGTGGTTGTTGATGTTAATTTGATCTGTGTGGATGAAGCCAGGTGTAAGTCTTCAATGACTACAAAATATATACCACTCATTTACAACGCCATAACAAAGAGTTTTTTGGTGGTAAAAATCCTATCATATAGAGTTTGGTACCCTCTTCAATCAAAAAAGGTTTTTTCTGACTTCAAATATAATTTAATAGAAATTTTGAATGTTGGTTAACCTTGTGTAAAAAAAGATATAAACCATATCACTGTAGTTGGCACCAAAGCTAAGTAGATCACTCCCTTTGTAAAAATCAAATACATTTATAATATTTGTTTGCATTAATTAATAAATTTAAATTTAAAATAAATATATATTCATAAAATAATTGATTATAAATTTTAATATAAATATATCTATAATTTTTTTTTTCCAAAACAATTCATACTAATCATGACATCAATCAACAAATATTCAAACATTGAAATTCATGTAAATACAAAAGAAATATCTCATATATATATATATATATATATATATATATATATATATTATGGGAAATGAAGAAAGTAATTTCTTAGAATCCTTGTATAAAAAATAGGGATATAAACCATATCATTGCAATGGCTTCCAAAACTAAGTAGTTCACCTGTTTTATAAAATTAAATTAGCAATTGCACCAGATGTTGTAAACGAAACACTGTAAGGCAGTAGGGTAGGAAAGAGTAGCATTAAACTACTACTCTTCCATGATGACAATGAAAGCACTAACAGATGTTGCAAAAGGGTGTAAGTAGAATTTTGGAACTTAGTTACATGACAAGAGTATCCACGGTATCGGGTTCTCTCCTTTTGGTTATTTATTGTAGTTACCAAAGAATGCACTGTAGATATAACAAAGATCTCTATCTTAGCAATTATTAACCAGAAGACCCTGATTTGTTCTTTTGTTGAAACATCCATATGTATTTACACTGTAAACACTTGTGTTATTTATACTGGAACACTTGTGTTTGAAGTATTTTCCTACCTGAATGGTTGCAATTTATCTACACCCTATTTGTATATTCCAACTTTATTTGTGATTCAATACTTCTTGCAAATGATATATCTCTCGGGTTTCATTCAGATCCATTTACATTGTTCCCCCAATTAAAACTCTTGCAAACATTTGTATCATTCTATTTTTTATCAGTATGTGGAATTTATCCACACTCTGTTTGTATATGCCAACTTGATTTGTGATTCAATATTTCTTGCAATTGATATAATTCTCTTGGATTTCATTCAGATCCATTTACATTGTTCCCCCAATTCAAGCTCTAACAAACATTTGTATCATTCTATTTTTGATCAGTTTGTGGAATTTATCCACACCCTATTTGGATATGCCAACTTTATTTTTTATTCAATATTTCTTGCAATTGATATAACTCTCTTGGGTTTCATTCAGATCCATTTACATTGTCCCCCAAATTCAAGCTCTAACATACGTTTGTATCATTGTATTTTTGATGAGTCTATAGACTGGATCATAGTAACATGCATCAAATCATTTTAATTTTGGATAGATTATGAGAAGATCAAATTGAAGCCAAAATATAAATCTTTTGAGCTTGTCCATAAAGACCCAAAACCCATGTACGTTGTGTTATATTTAAGGATATAGGAGACTCGTTTCCCATTGGGTATTTCGAGAGGGCATCCTCTTGTGGTCAGTGTGGTTGCGGGACCTATATAAAACTTAATTCATCAATTGCCTTCCATTTTTATTGGTCAGGTGGACCTGGACCTGGACCTGGTTCTAATTGTATGACACTTTGGGGTTTTCTTTATAGAAGGCATCCTGTGGTGGTCAGTGTGGATGCGGGACCTATATAAAACTTAATTCATCAATTGCCTTCCATTTTTATTGGTCAGGTGGACCTGGTTCCAATTGTATGACACTTTGGGGTATTTTTCATAGAAGGCATCCTGTGGTGGTCAGTGTGGATGCGGGACCTATATAAAACTTAATTCATCAATTGCCTTCCATTTTTATTGGTCAAGTGGACGTGGTTCTAATTGTATGACACTTTGGGGTTTTTTTAATAGTACTCTGTTTGGCTGGCCTTTGAGATATGTGCTTCCAACATGTAGATCGAGAGCAGAATACAATTAGAGAGATATTTTAAGTTTATGTTGATTGTTGATTCTCAAAATATTTTACAATACATGGAAATTGAGCTTGTGTTAATGACTGATTCTAAGAATATTTGGAAATCATAAGGACATGGAAATTGACGTCTGATTCTGATTGTGAAATATTTAGAGAATCAGCAATCAATATAAAAATGCCCATGACAACCGCCCTCTCCAAGCGCGAGGGTTTTCCTTCAGACGAGTTTGTCAATGGGGCTGTGTGTGGCTGGGGGACCTTTGATTCCTAGGATAGATCGGTTTTCCTTTATATTGATATGTTTTTTTCATTTTTTTTTAATCAACACCAGAGGATAACCCTTCAGTACTCTTTTGGAGGAGATTTTTTATCTATATTCCTATATTCCCCTGTTTAGAATGTGGTCTGATGTGATTTTTCTCAAGGTGATTTGGCGATTCGAGGAGTTGTTCCTTTGGACTATGTTGGCTTCAAACTTTTCATGGTCTGCTTTATTTTGGTCTGTCATGGAAGCAGCTAGGCGTTTTATGCCCCTGTTTTTTTTTTTGGTATTATTTTTGTCCATTATGCTTAATATTGTAAATGAACCTGGGTCATCGAGATTCAGAAATAAAATTATGTAAACTTTTTTTTTTAATGAAAGATGTTTTTTTTTTCTTCTCTCTGTTTGTTGAAAAATATCTATATAGATGAACTGTAATTCGAGAATATTTATTTATAAATGGATGATATAGTGCATTTCTTCCAGAAATATACTCGGTGGTTGGACATTCCACAGGCAATTGGCATATAGTTCTTTTTATCCAGATATGAGATATCATAAAGTGATAAAAAATCATAGCAACTGTGTCACTCAGTATAAAGTGCACAATGTCGCTGATTATCTTAGTGTTGATTCATTCAAAGTGCCGAATAAGAATAGATAATCAACATTATATTATAATTATAAATAATACATTATATTATAATTATAAATATAAAAATATTATATGTAATTAAAGCTTTTGAATGGTTTGAAAATTTTATTATAGTTGAAAGTAAAAGACTTACTTGGCGAGAGTAATGTATTGGTTTTATTGCATTTAAGTTAAAATAATAATAATTAGCAATTGTCCTAAAAGGTGTTGATAGATTTGTTAGATTGGAAAAAATGTATTTAGATTTTTATAATCCTACAAATAATAATTATTATATTAAATTTAAGTTTTTTTCGTGTATTTTTGTGTTATTAATATTATTATTATTAAATTCAATTAGACATGTATGTACTATATTTTCATTTAGTAAATTTCAGTATATGAGACTTTGATATATATGATTATAACCATGAAAATAGTTTGTAGTACCAACAGTATTTGTCATTCAATATGGGACTGAAGTACCTTAAATAAGCCGTGTAACAAACTTCCTGTTTAGGAGTCAGTGTATTTTCTACCTGTAATGTCCTTATTTGTATTATGCTACCTGTAATGTCCTTATTTGTATTATGCTTTAGATCACAGTTACAAATTTTGAATTTAACTTAACTTTCCAAAAATATATATTGTTATGGCTTTCCAAAATTCAGAACTCTGATCCAGTTACTATTGACAATTATAGGAAAACTCATAAAAATCAATATATGCTCATCTTGTTGCAAAATAAAGTCAAGGCCAATAACACAAAAGATAAATCATAAAATATAATGAATAGCAACATTAAGAGTAAAATATGGATCAGATCACAACCACAAATTTTGAATTTAATATAAATTTTGAATAATATATTTTGTTATATGGCTTTCCAAAATTCAAAACCCTAACCCAATTACTATTGGCAATTATAGGAAAGCTCATAAGAATCAATATATGCTCATCTTGTTGCAAAATAAAGTCAAGGCCAATAACACAAGAGGTAAATCATAAAATATAATGAATAGCAACATTAAGCGTAAAATATGGATCATGAAATTAAACAACTAGAGAAATTTTCCTAAAATCTATTATATTGTTCTATGAGTTACCCAAGCAAAACAAAGCATGGAAAATAGAATACAACAAATGCAACAATTGGATGTTACACTACCCATGGTGAGAGACAGAAAGAACACTAAACTACATGTATGAAGTCCTTTCTCCTCATCATCAAAATCTTTGTCTTCCTCTTCATTTGCACATCCTGCATGGAGACCAAGGTCATCCTTGTAGTGTACCCAAGATAATGGTGTAAAACAATAATATCTAATATTTAATTATTGAACTAATGTAATAACGCACTATATCATATAATACTAACTATGAATCGAGTCTGTTGGGTTGGGTTGTGGTTTAACTTAAATTTTGAGTTCTTGCCCCAAGTGATGACCCATGTTAAAGCAGATGACCATATATTTTTGAGGAGTGGGTCGTGTTAATGCAACACTATTGGTTCTATGGTAATGCAGAGATGTTGGGATTAGTGGTTGTTGATGTTAATGAGATCTGTGTGGATGAAGCTAGGTGTAACTCTTCAGTGACTACAAAATATATACCACTCATTTACAACGCCATAACAAAGGGTTTTTTGGTGGTAAAACTCCTAGCATATAGAGTTTGGCACCCTCTTCAATCAAAAAAGGTTTATCAGACTTAAAAAATAATTTAATTGAAATTTTAAATGTTGGTTAACCTTGTGTAAAAAAAAAGTTATAAACTATATCAGTATAGTTGGTTCCAAAGCTAAGTAGAGCACTCCCTTTGTAAATATCAAATGCATTTATAATATTTTTTTCATTAATTAATAAATTTAAATTTAAAATAAATATATATTCATAAAATAATTGATTATCAATTTTAATATAAATATATCTATAATTTTTTTTTCCAAAACAATTCATATTAATCATGACATCAATCAACAAATTTACAAACGTTGAAATTCATGTAAATACAAAAGAAATATATATATATATATATATATGATGGGAAATGAAGAAAGTAATTTCTTAGAATCCTTGTACCAAAAATAGGGATATAAACCATATCATTGCAATGGCTTCCAAAACTAAGTAGTTCACCTACTTTATAAAATTAAACTAGCAATTGCACTAGATGTTGCAAAGGAAACACTGTAAGGCAGTAGGGTAGGAAAGAGTAGCATTAAACTACTACTCTTCCATGCTGACAATGAAAGCACTACCAGATGTTGCAAAAGGGTGTAAGTATAATTTTGGAACTTAGTTACATGACAAGAGTATCCACAGTATCAAGTTCTCTCTTTTTGGTTATTTATTGTAGTTACCAAAGAATGCACTGTAGATATAACAAAGATCTCTATCCTTAGCAATTATTAACTAGAAGACCCTGATTTGTTCTTTTGTTGAAATATCCATATGTATTTACATTGTAAACACTTGTGTTATTTACACTTGAACACTTGTGTTTGAAGTATTTTCCTACCAGAATGGTTGCAATTTATCCACACCCTATTTGTATGTACCAACTTTATTTGTGATTCAATATTTCTTGCAAACGATATAACTCTCTTGGGTTTCATTCAAATCCATTTACATTGTTCCCCCAATTCAAACTCTTGCAAACATTTGTATCATTCTATTTTTTATCAGTATGTGGAATTTATCCACACCTTATTTGTATATGACAACTTTATTTGTGATTCAACATTTCTTGCAATTGATATAACTCTCTTGGGTTTCATTCAGATCCATTTACATTGTTCCCCAAATTCAAGCTCTAACAAACATTTGTATCATTCTATTTTTGATCAGTCTGTGGAATTTATCCACACCCTATTTGTATATGCCAACTTTATTTTTGATTCAATATTTCTTGCAATTGATATAAGTCTCGTGGGTTTCATTCAGATCCATTACATTGTTCCCCCAATTCAAGCTCTAGAAAACATTTGTATCATTCTATTTTTGATGAGTCTATGGACCAGATAATAGTGACGTGCATCAAATCATTTTAATTTTGGATAGATTATAAGAAGATCAAGTTGAAGCCAAAATATGAATCTTTTGAACTCAAGGATGTTGAAAATCTCAAATTACCATACTCTACCATACTCTACCACTAGTACGGTAAAATTGAATAATTAAGATCGACACAATTGGTCTTTGAATCCTAGAAAGGACTATGAGCCTAGCCTAGGATACCAAAGCCCATTTGGTCTTTGAATCCTAGAAAGGACCATAAGCCTAGCCTAGGATACCAAAGCCCTTTTAATTTATGATACCAACAACCCAAGAACAAGTGATTAATTTTTCTTTGAAAATTCAAAGGTTTGTCCAAATAAAAATCTTCATGAGTTCACTTTTAACTAGAAAGTATTCTTATCATTGAAAATGAATATTAAAAACTTTAGAGAAAGATTCTCCCAAGATGCCAGCATCATCTTGCTCATATGGATTTCAAGATGGAAGTAGTTAATAGTTAATTATTAGTAACTATTAACTGAATATTAATTTGAAACTGTTATTAATTATTAATTTGACGGTTGGTTCTTGTTCAATCGTCTAAAATTAAATGTAAAGGTGCAAAATGGTGCAAGGTGACCTAGGGGAGTTGTTTTCAAAGAAGAACGCATTACAATGTAAATATGTTTATAATAATTTCATGTAGCATTGATGTTATAGTTTGGAATTTTTAATTAAAAGTATGAATAAAAAAATTAAAATATGTTTTAAAAATATAATTAAATATTTGAAATGATAAAAAGTTATATAGTTTTCCTAACTCATCTTTATTGGGTTTTCGAATTTTGAATTGGCCAAAAAAAGACATTTTTTTTAATAGATTTTCATTAAAAATATAAAAAAAAAAACATATTTTAAAAATAAGAATAAAATGTTAGAAATGATCCAAAGTTACATAGTTTTCATAAGTCATCTTTATCAACTTTTGGAGATTTTAATAGAAAAGAAAAAGTACATTTTAATATTTTTAGATAGAATTGAAATAATTACAATGGGCCCAGGGAAATACACTGGGCCCAAGGGATTGTGGTGGGGATTGTTGTTACATGTTTTTCACACGGCCAAATGTAAACTCTAAGTAGGCTTTTATTTTGCTATGGTCATGTATGTTGGAATTGTTTACATTATATTGTTGTTTTCTTTTTATGTTTTTTCTCCAATTTCCTTTCATTCAACATTCCTGTATATGACTCTTCAACAAATTTTAAATTTTTGTGAATATTTCTTTCTCCATATCTTCCTATTCAAATTATTTTGTGTACTTTCAATTCCAAATTTTCTTTCTTATTTTTCACTCATATTAACACATTCCTGTATATGACTTTTCAACAAATTTTAAATTTTTGTGAATCTTTCTTTCTCCATATCCTCCTATTCAAATTATTTTGTATACTTTCAATTCCAAATTTTGTTTCTTATTTTTAACTCATATTAACTAATTATTAGACACAGATTCTTGTATATGACTTTTCAACAATTTTTAAATTTGTGGATAACTTTCTTTCTCAAATCTTATTTTTAAAATGATTTTTATATTTTCAATTCTAAATTTTCTTTCTTATTATTACTTCATATTAATTAATTTTCATCACAGTATTTATATATTTCATTTTTTCTTTATATAAAATCTACTTCTAATTCTATTATATATGAGAATTTTTATCATCAATAATACTTTTTTTCTTCTCAAAACTTTTCCTATCTATTTAATTTAGTTCCATATATTTTTAAAAATATCTAATTTTTTACCCTAAAATTACTTATTTAATTTAATTCCATATATTTTTAAAAAATCTAATCTTTTAGCCTAAAATTACAATTTTAATCAATTTTTTATAATTGAATCTCAATTCGAATAATTCCAAATAATTCCAAACAGATAAATTCAAAATCTTAAGATATTTAAGTTTCCTCATACCTCAATGCATATGAAAAATTTAAATCTTTGTGTACTTGACCACACAAGGTTTCGTTTGGAAAGTGAGTGTTGATACTGTTAATATATACCAATAATACATTCCAATTGAAGTAGGGAGGGCCATATAAGTAAATTTGCAAAAACAAAAGAGGATACATGTGAAAATAGGTAGGTAGACGTGAAAATGGATTTTAAATATCTCATTTACATATCTTATTTTTATTTACTTGGTTATTTGGTTAAGTTTGCCTATGTTTGGACTTGACAATACATATCAGTGTGGATGGCACAAAAACACAGTGATGATAAATAGCCATTGATAGGATAGAGATCATCGAAAATTTGGCAGGCTCCGTAGAGAAGGTAAAGGAGTTGTTTACTCAGGCAACGAAATAACCCGGACGGTAGTTTTTTGTCGGAATTCGGGCAATTAAAATTCAAGAAATCAGTTACTTGGAGTGTTTGGAATCCATTTTTGAGGTTGGAAATGGATTCAGCACTACAAAAAACCCTTAGGGCACTCAAAATACTAAAGTTTAACAACTGTAAACATGATTATGATGAAATCTTTGCCAGATTCTGGGCCAAAACGTTGCCTGAGAAGACTACGACGAAGGTAAATGCCCATAAGAAGAGCATGCTTGTATGAGGAACGCATGCCAATAAAATTCCAGTTATTCAGCCAACACGTGTAGGATTTAAGAAATTGGCGTCCGGCTCGTACAATGAAGAGATATGTCTTGGACCTTCGGTGGAACTTTGGGGTAAATATGGTGGTGCAGAGGAAAAGAGTAGCATTAAAAAATGTGTGGACATGTGTTATTTAGAGAAAAGAAAGGTCGACGAAAAAGTTCGGTGAGTTGATTCAAAAAAAAGTTTATTGGTCTAGTAATAATATAACTAGATGTTGCCCCGGAAGGTGCAAAGAGAGGCCGATAGGAGTATTGTTTGTGAATTATTAATTTGAAGTAATTGTAATTTTTTGACATGAAGGAAAAAATGTATTGGAAAATCTCGAATTTTGAAGTTCAATGCAAAACATTAAAACTTAGTTGAATCTCTTAGTTGCAGGGCTATCCAAACAATAAAACTTTTTGTGAAGCATATCCCTGTTTGAAAATCGAAATAAATTGTTTCAGACTATTTCACCATTGCAATTTCATTTGCATGCTAGCTTTGTTGCAGATGGACTACAATATGCTACATTCAACAAAATTGACTGCACATTTTGCCTTATTTTTAAAGAATAGTACAAGTATGGCGTTTCCAACAACAAAAAGACACCACATTTGTATTCCAAGAAACAAATTTGCAACAAAGAAAAGAAAAACTCTGCTTGTGCCTCTGGCAGGTTTATTATTCAATAAAGACAACGAACAATACATTAAAACTTCGAACAAAATGCCTAAAAATCAGATAACATTTTTACTTTGCCTCTCATCCAGCCACTGCAATCATAACCATTGACTGAAAGTTATGCCATAGGAACCATTTTTCGAAAAAAACTGTCATTGAAGAATTAAAAATTCAGAAATAGCAAACAAGATTAATTTAAAAAGAAAACTAACCCTTCTGCAAGCTTGCACAATGTCAGATTTCCCAGATTAGGTACTTCGTAATTCCTGTTGAATTAATAGGAGATCGGCAAGTGTTATAAATTTCGAAGCTCTGCTTTGTTATTCTTGTTACCAGCCACACTTTGAAATGAAATTATCTACAACCAGTTTGGCAATTCCACTCTAACCATCCTAATAACTATTTCTATAAAAGATAATGTTCAATTTTTACAATTATTTCTAAAAAAATTGTTCAAATTTCTAAAAGGACTGAAGATTGAAAGCACCTCACTAAAGTATCATTGAAACAATGTTTCCTTGACCACGCCGCAAATACTGTAAAAATAAAAGAGATTGATCATCAACTCAACCAAAAAAAAGATGACGGATATTGATTATCATCAAGTTGAAGGGCTCCCACATTAGAGGAAACCTTTTAATATCAAGGCCATTTTAGAATAGAGGAAAGAAAATATAAAATAAAATAAAATATAAAATTTCTAAACCAACCTTGCTTTTCAATTTCAAGGGCAATTTAAAAGAGAGGAAACAATGTTAAAATGTATTTGCCAAACCAACCTTGTTATAGAACCATTCAGTCCAGGAAGGCTCTCTGCATAATGGGGACACAAGAATAAGTCCAGCAACTCACTCCCTGTATTTTTTCTGCAACAGAAGACGAGATTTTCCTTTACAACCAGATAGAGTGAAAAATACAATGAAAAGAACAGAATACGTTTCTATTAACACCATTGGAAAATAAAAATCATTTATGTAAGAGCAGTTCATATCTACCTGTTTTCATTCAAAAATTCTCTAATGAGCACATTGAAATTAATAGAAAATAATATATAAACAGATCTTCTCTAATTGAGTATCAATCTACTGCTAACTTAACTTTGCCGAAACAATATAAAGATTTAAAGAATGAAAGGTTAAATACCTGTAAAAATGGCGATTGTTCCTCGGAAAACCGGACTTGGACAAATTCAATGTAACAAAAAGTAAAGATGGCAGATACATCAAAAACCCAAACGACAGGCAGTATTCCTTGTAAAAAAGAACTTCACTGATGTCCAAAATACATGGAAAGACTTATTTATTACAGAACTGTAAACCCTAATGCTCTGGATTAGTGTTGCACAAATATAGGGCAGTTGCAGATGGGGACTGGAGCATGTGCAATGGCGGTCTCTGAGGGGGACTGAACAATGGCTCAGCAAATCAATAAAAATCCCTGGGAGAGTACATGAAGTGATCTTGGAAAAAATATGTTAAGAAATTTATGCCGGTCAGAAATTAAATCTGTTTTGCATCTGTATAATCACACCACAAAAACAGAGAGTCGGCACAGACTTGTTGAAGAGTTGTTTTGCTGCATTGCTTGCATCTGTCCCAAGATACTGAAGCACCTCCATTATCTGTTTACATGGAAAACTACCCATCACTTCCTATTTTTCATTTCATGAAGCAAGATTAAAAAAAATTTGTATCAAAGGGCAAGCTACATAAATAATGTGTTATCACTAACCAACCATTGAAAGACTGGAATTTGCTTTCTTAAGTTACTCTGCTCCAGCTGCAGCACAGTTGAAAATTGTAGTGTTGGTACATGCTACTAGTTCTATATAATCACATATATGTATGTATCAGGATCAGGATCATTAAAGAAATAACTGTTCGAAATTAATTTTCACGAACATCAACAGCTTATATGTCATACCTTTTGAAGTAAAGGAAGTGGCATTAGAGGAAAACGAACAATAGCAAGAAATTCATTTAGAGGTTCTAGCATTTCTGCAAAGAATGTCTCCAGACTGCATTCCTCTAGCTGTTGATTTACTTCTTCCCAACCATGAAGGCCATCTCCTTGGGGAAATTTTCCTCAGAGGTCACTACCAAATGGGGGCACTGCAAAAGTCATAATAATCACAACTCAAAATTCTTACTACATTTATCCATCTCTCCACATTCCAGTCTGTCAAAGGCAAACAAGTCACCCTCGGACGCCTACTACAAAATGAGGGTGGATATTGAGCATGCAAAGAGGCAATGTCAGAAATACTATCCTGCAATACCAAAACACTCTAGGACATTTCCGTAAGTGGGAAACAATAGCCTACCTAAAGTATTTTCATAAATGAGGCCCTTTCTAAGATTTTGAATTCTGCACTGGTAGTAGTGCAGTAATCAAAATCCTTAGAAAACATTTCTTCACAAGCTTCATCAAGCAGCCTGCATGCATGCATTGAGGTGACCACCTCCAGGATTGGACCTACTGAATCCTGCAAATAAAAAAACTCAAAAGGTCAGCTTCAAATCTAAAATGAAATTGCAGCAGCTCATCTGAATGGTTGCCGAAAGTGCCCACAATCTATAGACTCAGTTTTGTGTTATGCAAACAATGGCTGATGAAGAAGCTGCTTCCAGTAAGTAGCACACCAACTCTGCATATATGTATAGAGAAACTTATGTCAATTACTAAGTCCAAATTATAACTACCTAAGTAGGAAAACTCTTTTTTCTTTTTGTTGTTCGTGATTCCCAACCACGAGGTAACCCTTGGAAGCTCAAGGTAGGTATGCTGTGTAAAATCCTCATCCTCTGTGGCAAGTTTTGGCTATAGAAGATTTCCTCAATGCTTGCAAGTTGCAACCTTTTCACTACCTCAAAGTCCAAGCCAGAGTTTTTATGATGCAATATTCAAAAGCGACAATCACAACACTCCTACTTTTACACAATTAAACTAACCCTCCTACGACATGAAGAAATTTACAGGTTGGGAACGCTATGAAGATTGATGTGAGCAGCGCATCCACTGCCCTGAGAATTCGCTGCTCTATCAAAGAAACCTTCTGGGAGATTCTTCTAGTAGTAATTGTAGCTTATGGGCAGTAAGATTCAACTGTAGTAAATCCCATTCTTCTAAGATGAAGATTGCCTAGAATATGCACCTGACCCTAATTTGTTTCCCATTAAGCATCCAAAACCATTTCTGCAAATGCCAATACAATCACAGCCTTGTATCAGAGCACAAATTTGAAAAAAAAAACAGGAGGATGAATCTGATTTGATGTGAAGTAGATATACATACCTCAAAATCGAATACCAGTTCCCTGTTGGACTTCCATGAAATCCAAATGTGGAGACTTGTTCTTTGCTTTTTGAGAAATCCGTGTCAACAGAATCCTGCACTACAACGAACTGGTAAATATGCGACTGCGAATTACTAACTGTTTCCCATTAAGCATTCCAAACCATTTCTGCAAATGCCAATACAATCACAGCCTTGTAGCAGAGCACAAATTTGAAAAAAAAAAACAAGAGGATGAATCTAAATTGATGTGAAGCAGATATACATACCTCAAAATCGAATACCAGTTCCCTGCTGGACTTCCATGAAATCCAAATGTGGAGACATAATTTTTTGGGTAGAGAGAACACTGTAAATACCTTTAGCATTTCCATCTCCAGCTATGAAAATTTTATCCCTTGGAGGTGCAGTAAGGCCGGGCTGCCCCAAACTTGGTAGAAAAAACCCAGCAAAACAGTTGCTGGCGACATATGTGTAAGGGATGCCTTCTGCCTTAATGGCCCTATGAATTTTTTATTTGGAAGCAAACATGGTATTTGCAGGCTCCACTGCATGGGTTTTATCGACATCATTGCCAAACTCAGATGGTAAAAACCTCTGCAAATATCATAAACAACAGGTAAAAACATATCTGGAATTGTTATCTACATATGGTCTATATATGTAAGTCTAAAACCTCATCAAGAGTATCCTGTATAGTATATACCTTGATGGTTTCAACCTCCTTAATGGCCTTGATAATATTTAGCTGATCCATCAGCTGTGGTCTCTTTACAACGAAGATAACTACATCAAATTTCTTGATTGCCTAAACAAGACTTGCCTGATCCTCCAGAGACCCCTGCAAATTGATGATTCTTTATCAGGTCATGCATCTGGGCATATCCAAGAAAAATGAGGTCGTAGATGAAAACGGGAAGAAAACAGTAAGGGTGTGATATTCAGAGTTGACAACCCATTACACGGAATAATCAAAAGGGCTATACCCATGGGAAATTAAGAATGCACGGCTAGCTTATGCTGATTCGTTTCCATAGCCCATTACAATAAATGAGAAAATGAGCCTTCCTTCCCACAAGAAAATAAACCCTACACAATCCTTGTATGCTGAACTTAGCTGAAAACAGTAAAACCCATTACAGGAAAGAATGAAAAGCAGTACCCACGAAAAAAAAAAAAAACAGAGTACTGCCACACATATAGTCCAGGTCTCACAGCCAAGCACAAGACATGATCAAAGGATCTTCTCTGAATGAGGGGAAAAAAATCACAAGAAGTTTATGCAAATCAGTGCTCACCAAAAATACAAAAAATGACCAAACTAAGGAATCACTAATGTGTTGATTAGTTAGATTTGATCTGAAAGTAAAACTTGATAAAACCTACAATTAATTTAAAACATACTTGTTGAATGCTTTCTCTTGTTCTACAGGAGAAGGTCGAGAATCCTGGTCCACGCCAACATCTTAGGGCATCTGGTGAACAGGCTGGTCCTCATTGGTTTCTTCACTACCTGAGCCAATAGACATTCTGAAGTTAGGGATGGCTGACTGAGAACTCCTAGCCAAACCTGAAACCTGGTGATATAACTCATAGCACTTTGCCTCTAACTTTCAATTTGCCTCTTATACCGTGACAGAGTCTCCATTATGATTGCAAAATTTATTGGTATGATTTTCCCTCTGAACATGAATTCTACCTGTAGCAGAGAAAATAGAAGTCCTATTGTCTGCTATAAGGGCCACTTGTATTTGTAAGACGCGACATATGTCCATAATCTCATACAAAGGGTAACAGTCGGGACAGTTATTGTTTTCCATGCATTCCAACCTCTAGAGAGACTGAGAAAACTAATTTCAATTCCCCTTTTAAAAATTCTTTGTCGGCACTGAGAACCACTTAAATCCCAACACTAATTTGATACCATAAAACACAAGAGAACAAACTATAACCAAGCGAATAATCTCCACTGCTGCCAAGGCTGAGAAGGGATGCTTCCAGGTAAACATCAGATACAGGCTGAGAAGAGGCATTTCCGGGTCAAGACTAAGCTCATGGGTGAATCACAGAAAGCTACCACCCAGTGTAGATGTGAAGTACTCGGGCTCAATTATCCCGCTGTTTCTTGAAGTCACAATAAAAGTTAAAACCCAATTGAAAAGGCCTCTCCTCCACTAAACTCAGTATGTGCGGTCCATCCTCACTTTGTAAATTTGATATGTCACTTGTCTAGATAAAACCCAATTGAAAATTCCTCTCCTCCACTAAACTCATCATGTGCGGTGGTACAGGGATTATGATGGCCTTTGGTTTCCATCCTCCCTTTGTAAATTTGATATATCACTTGGTTTGGATAGTGAATGGCATGCAAACCTTTGGTTTAATGATTCTGATGAATTTAAGGAATTGGGGAAGGATACACCCTCATTTGACCTAAGGGTTCCACCACCTGGGTAAGAGGCCTTATTGGCCAATTGGTCAGCCTCGCAGTTTCGATCTCTTAACACGTGAAAATTCTCTATAGATTCAAAGCAGGTGGCCTCTTTTTGGAGTCGTAGAATGAGCCTTGCTAGATCGCAATTGTATTAAGAAGAGCAGCTCATGTATTATAATTATTGCGGAGTCTCCAATGACTATCAAGTTTCTTATTTGCCTTGGGTCAAGAATTTTAAGCCCTTGATAGAGAGTTAGTGCATCAACCTGATATTTAGTAGCTCCGCTCAGGTGCCACTTAAAACTTTGTTTTCCATTGGGTTCAAAAAGGATCCTCTCTGCACTTGCCAACTCTTAACATTTTCTGGACCTTACCAGTGAAATAAACACCTGGTTTGCAAATACTACTATTTTGGAGAATGAATTAAATCAAAAAACAATATCTGGACATTTATCGAACACATGTCAGATATGCCGCGGGAAACATGAAATGGGAGTGAAACAAGAAATGAACCCATAGGGTTCATGGAGATAAGATATTTGTGTACACCTCTTCTCCCAGCGTTTATTATGTATAGAAAATTGATTGATGATACCAATGCAGTGTTGATGAGGGAATGCGAACATGGATAGGAATGGAAACATTGTGAGAAATGGGTTTGCTGGTCAAGTTTCTAGAAGATGGTTTTGGAGCATATCTGTACCCATGTATTTAATAAAGCACTTGGAATAAACGTATTTGTTTTTTAAAACAGATAAATTTAACTGTATTTAGGTCTTCACTACAGCGAACTGGTAAATATGCGACTGCGAATTACTAACTTTGAGAAGTATGTCATCATTTTTTGAAAGAAATATCAATGTCATTCTGTTGGCATTCAAGATGAATTGAAGGGCTTTATAAGGCAGCTCCCAAATTTGTGTCCCCCGGCGTACAAAGCCATGAGGTTTCCAGCTTCATCTTCAACTCATCTTCATCAGCACATAATTTCATTTGCTGAACCGCAGGAAATGAAGTTATTATACTCCTCATAAGATCCATGTCTTTTCTTTTGTTCTGCTTCACGCTTTGGTTTATAAGGTTTGTCCTAGGGTTTACATTGCAGATATTAAAGAAATGCCCTAAACGTTGATGAACCTTTCGTTTCTTTAAAAGAAATGGACGGAATGGTTCGAAAACATCAAGAATGCTATCTACCGCTGCCATTGCAAAGGATATCTCTAAATCGACCACTTCCACTTCCAGAGGCATTCGAGTCAGCTGTTGCAGGGCCTGAGCTCCTAGCCCTAATTGTTCGAACCTGTACAACTGCATATATAATCTATTATTCTAAGCCTTAGCTGCATATAAAATCCCTTAGTTATCATTGTTTCTGAATAAATTAATGAAATTTTCATGCAATATCACAAATCAAAATCGAAACAGAGTACATTACATACCATAATTTGTAGTCACAGCTATATAACCCGGAGACAGTGAAAAAGAGCTTTTTGTTGCAAATAATACAACGCTTAAGCAAGGATGCCAAGTGATTTCCAAGAAATAGCAAAAATCTCACAAATATATTCTCTTCGCGCGCTAGTAACACATCGTCTTCATTATCCGAATCCCTTCCCCCTGTAGAAAAGAAATCTTTGGCCATCCGAAAAAATAAATATCGAAGACCGTATTGATGCACTGGACTGGCCTTGTTCTTCTACAGCCTAGAACACATTCCGGCGGAGCGAATAACAGGAACAGAACGGTGAACAGTTCGAACCCGTTTTTTAAATGAGTAAGAGGTGTCATTTTTTAAACGAGTAACAGATGTCGTCTGCTGAATGAATATGTTGACGAAAAAAAAATTGATCTCTTTCAAAAGAGAAGGCCTATCGGCCTAATTATTATTAGAGTAATTTTTTCATATTAAAAATTTGAAAATTAAATTTAAATCGCCAATAAAAACTACGGTGAAACTTAGTGCTAAAATTTGGTGTAGTTTGACACTTATATTAGAGTTGGTATTAAGATTAGGTGTCGTGTTTTATGCTTTGTCTTTCAAATAATTATGTTTCACCTTAATTTAAAGAGCCTATGGAGGTGTAGTTTGACACTTATATTAGAGTTGGTATTAAGATTAGGTGTCGGGTTTTGTGCTTGGTCTTTCAAATAATTATGTTTCACCTTAATTTAAAGAGTCTATGGATCATCCCGGGTCCAGAAAAGTCAGTTGCAATAATATAAAGGATTTCATAAAATTTCACCCTTAACACATATGATGTTACTTTTAACAATTGACATATGGGATGTTACCTTGTGTGTCCATGTGTTTTATTTGACATACAATACCTCCATCACAAGGAGGGAAGTGTTAGTGCTTGTCTGAGAATTAGCATTAAAATGATAAAATATGGTAAAGTTTGGAATTCTAGAGATACATGGAAATCACAATTAATTTTAACAAACTATATGGTGGCTAAACATATTGCAATATTGGTGGGAAGAATTCCCAAAAGAGTCAACCGTTTCATTTTAGTAAGTTTTTTGAGTTTTATATTATTGACATTTTTAATTAAATAAGAAATTTTGAAGTCTAGAACGAGTCTCAAAACAAAAAATGTATAACCAAAATCAAATTTCTAAGAACTAATATGATTCAAGATGATGATGTCAACCATGGGGATAATTCACTATTTTTGAGGTAAAAAAGTAAAAACATTGAAAAAATGAAAAAGTAAAAAAACTATTTTTTCAACTCATATTTTCAATTTATCTCCTACGGTTTTAATCAAATTTTAAGTGGGAGCACTCTTTAGATGCAAAATTTAATCCATGATGGAGCACCCATGTTGCATATTTTTGATGGATTGTACTACACGAAAAATGAGAAATACTTGAAAAACGTGATTGTATTTCTCATTTTTCGTGTAGCAGAGTCCATAAAAAATATGCATCATGGGTACTTCTTAGATGAAGAATTAAATTTTGCCTCTGATGAATGCTCCCGCTCTAAATTTGTGTAAAACAATAGGGAGATAAGTGGAAAATACGAGTTGAAAAAATTGTGTTTTTTTTTTTTTTTTTCCCTCCAAAGTTTGATGATGTAATATATTCTTATTTTATTATTTCCACTATTATTTTATAATATTTTTTAGAAGGCTCATTTTAGATCTCAAAATTTCATTATTTCCACTATTATTTATAATATTTTTAGGAGGCCGATTTTAGAGCTCAAAATTTCTCTAATGAAGGTACGATATCTTATCAGGAGCACAATATGATGAATTTTAAATATAAATCTTTCGGGAAATCACATAATATCTTTTGGAACCGACGCGTTTCGAACTACCAACTGTAGTTCATTTTAGAGCTCAAAATTTCTCTAATGAAGGTACAATATCTTATCAGGAGTACGATATGATGAATTTTCTTGGGTCACCTCAGTTTTGAATAAATAAATAAATAAGTATGTTAGAGGTAATAAGTGTGTTTATTTTAGAATAAGCTTTTTAATTTAATTATAAATAATTAATAAATGGATAGTATGGATTTATCTATGAAATATTTTAATGGTAGTGAAAATAAAAGATTGGAATTTATTAATCATAATTTTTTGCTTTTTAATTTAATTAAAAAAGATGTTATAAAAATAAATTAAAATACAAAATATTTCAAATGTAAAAAGTTATGGATTTTAGATATGTGGTATTGATAAGCCATCACATTTTAACAAAACCTACGTACAAATTAAAAATTTGCATATTGAAATGGAGATGAGCCTTCAAGTTATATATGTTTAACTCATATAATAATTCTTTTTATTATTAACAATAATATTTTAAAATAAAATTATAATTTAATTAATTTTTTTGATTATTTTAATCGTGATAATGTGTGCCTATGAGGTAAGTGTTTTGATGTCTATACTAGCTATTTAATTTATATCACTACTCTAGTAAGTAAACAACTTTTACAATGAAGAAACAACCACTATAACATACTATTAGACATTTCCATTATAGCCACACAAATTCGAAAGAAAATAAAATATCATGAATTTTATTGAGATTGCTCTTGTTTTGTTTTGAGCAGATAAAATTAATTATTTTACATTTTTGTTTTAGAATAGAGTGATATAAATAATATTTTCAAATACATTTTTAAATACATAAACGTATCAAAATTTTAAAAAACCTATAAACACTAGATTAATTCAATCTTTCCATTTATAAAAAATTAACAAATCAAAGTTACCACTTAAATAATTTTGATCAAAATCTTAATAAAATAAGATTAGAAGGCATGCTGTGTTTAACAAGTAATGAATAAACCACTTTTACAATGACCAAACAACGAAGACCATGTATTCTCCAACGTTTCCATCATCGCTACATAAGTTAGACTAGTTTGAGTGTATCATCGCTACATAAGTTAGACTAGTTTGAGTGTGGCCATCAACGAGTAAAATATTTCCATTGTTGGAATATAAATTAGACCTAGTTTTAGTAGGGCCATTAAATAGCTGTTCCTTCCATTTCACGAGGTGGGCTGCCTGTCCAGAAAGAGTTCTTTCCAACAAAGCGACTATTCCAATTTCAATGACAGCTGGGAATAGTCACACCTCATCAGCACCAACTATCCAAAAATATTCCAAACAAGAGAGATCCGTTTATGGGTAAAATCTATCCTTAAGTTAAAAAAAATATATATATATATCTATTTTAAATAATAAACAATTTTATTGATATTTTGACGTTTACTTTATTGAATTACTAGTTTTTTTTTAAATTATTATTATTATTATTTATAATTCAATCATTTTCTTATTCAAATTGATAATAAGTTATTCTAACTAAATTAATATAATAACAATTTTAACTAATATGCCCAATCATCAAATAAAATGCTTTTGTGAAAATTTTGAAAAATAATTATGAAAGATGAAATATAACTAATAAATTAGCCGTTACATGGTTGTTGGTCAAATATGATTGAATTATTTTTCCATCCATAAACATTCTTTACTAATAAAATGGTCACTAAAGTTGCGGTTTTTCCATCCATAAACATTCTTTACTAACAAAATGGTCACAAAAGTTGCTAGCAAATTATATAATGCTGAAAATTAAGATTCCAAGAAATCTTTAAATCTTTATCAAAATTGACCTTGACCAAAAATATTAATTCTTTTACGTAGAATTTGTATCGATGAAGATATGGACCACGGTCATGGTTAATTTGAAATGCCACCAAGTAGAATTGACTCGGCATTGTGAACGTGTTGATAATTAGTGGAAGGCCTTTGTGTATCACGATGAATATTGGTTTGAACACTTAACCCTTGTGTAACATAAGATGGGTGAATATCTAATTACAATCCATGTGAATATCTAATTACAATCCACAAATATGTAAGCTATGTTAATTTGCTGGTTACACCTATAATCATAACAAAATTATCTCTCTTATGATTGAATTTTTTGAAAATGTAGAATTGCCATGTTTAATAGAATTGTGGTGTTTTTTATTTTCAATTTTAGTTTTTTTAATATTTTTAAAATTGTGTGAATATTTTATTTTTATCTTTAAATGATTATTATTTAATTTGTGGTTTATTTTGATAATTTTTGAGTAGAAAAATTAGGGACTGGGTTTTTCTTTGGATAAAAAAATTAGGGACTCGGCTTGAAAGACTTATTTTTAGGTTGATTATACTATGGTGATTTAGGGTTTGAAACTTTCTAAACTTAGTTTGAAGCATCAAATGACACTATTTTCACACGTTGGACTTCCTACCCTGTTGACTGACATGGTACCAAATGGATAGGATGTAGTCCCTCACCACTCACATGTTGAGCTAGTCATGTGTGCATTTTCAAGGAGATTCTAGAAATTCCAAAGCCATAACACTAATCCAGGGTTGAAGGAATGAAAAATCTTAACCTTAACTCTAGATGACTATGTTAAACACCTGGCCACCAAGAAGAGAAAGGATTCCATTCACTTAGTATTGCTATTATTCCATAGTTGATCAAAGCATCTAGGAGTGAGATATTGAAGCATAACATATGAGGTAGAAGATTCTATAGCAACATTAAAGCCATAATGTCCATAGTGAGAGGGGTACTTGCATTTATAACTAAGAAAAATCAAGGAAAATTTTAAGGATGGAAATTTATCTTAAAGCTTAGAAACCTTGACAAATCTTACAAGCCTTGAATATGTAAAATGTAAAATATTTGGTTATATTTTTGTAAAAAAATTCAAATTTCTAATGATTTTATATATATTTTATAAATTTTTGGGGAGTTTAAAGATAGAATAATTATATCTTATAAAATTATGGAAAATAATTTAAAAAAAAATGGAAAATGTAAAATGTAAAATATTTGGTTATATTTTTGTAAAAATATTCAAATTTCTAATGATTTTGTATATATTTTATAAATTTTTGGGGAGTTTAGAGGTAAAATAATTATATCTTATAAAATTATGGAAAATAATTTAAAAAAAATGGAAATTAGCAATTTTTTTTTTGGGAAAAAATATGGAAAGTTAGCCCATCTACTAATATTAGCCCCTAAATTTTTCCTTAAGAAAACAAGAGCATAACATAGGCCTCACCTTGTAGCTGAAGCTTTCTCTCATATTGGGTTCCTTGGTCACATTTTGCATTCATTTGTGTGCATGGTGTGTTCATTTTCTTGTTTTTACATTTTAATTTCAATTATTTCCATAAATTTGAACACTAAGTTGGCCATAATAAATATAATATCTGAAGTAATAAATTGCATAATAAAATATTTCTTAATATTTTAAGATCTCCTGCAATGAATTATTCCAGTAAAATATCCACTAAAACTTATAAATCACTCCTCAAGATAGTCGAATAAACCCTATGTTAACACCCTTGGTTGATTCCTTCCCTCATGATAAACTACTCCACTTGTTTTAAACATCCAAGAAAACTCACCTTAACTCACCTATATAATGTGAAAAGTGGCATGCCTTCTCTTTAGCTAATTGAAAGTTAACCATTAAAAATATGTCATCAACAAAAATGAATATTAAATCCATAACACCCACCCAGGCATCAAGCATGGTTAATCACATTTGCAAGTAGTTAGTGTAGAGATACGAAGGAGAATTGTGGTCAAGTGCACCATGTAACACATCTCATCTTATTAATCCTGCTCTTTGGGATGCAATTAATCGATTTTCTAATGCTCAATTAATTCAACGCTAAAACCAATAAAACTTGATTATTTTAAACCAAAGTTAAAAACCAATCATATTTTTTTTTGTCTTTGCATTTCACTTTTGACATCTTATTTGGTATTTTCCCTAAACACAGACTTACATTCATATTAAGTTATACTTTATATTTTACTCACAATTTATGCCCAATAAAATAATGCTAACATTACTTTGATAATATTAAATGTTTACCCTATCCAAGTATAATAATATATAATACATTGCTCAAAATTACACACTTAATCATATTTGCTATTGTTTTTATTAAGTTGTAAATAACGAGGCAACACATGTCATCTATCTAGCAATGTGAAATACTTCTCAATTTTTTTATTAATAAATTTTATTTTGTTTTTGATTTTTTTCTTCTACTAAGAACTTGTATAGTGTAGGTGCCTGGAAGGTAACCTATATCCTTGATTTTTATTGTGCTGTCAAAACTTGTTTGTGTATATAAGCTTATTTACTCCCTTCCAAAACATAGAAGTCAAATGCCTTTATTTATTTTTAATATGTACAAAGTTTTGTTCAAATTATTAGGCCGATAGGCTTTCTGTTTTGAATTAATACAGGTGCTTTTTTGTCAACCAATTCATTTTGATAATGACACATGTCACTAGTAAGACATGTGCAAAAAAATCATAAAATCAACCAATTCATTTTGAAAAAATCATAAAATCATACTGAGTTTCCATTTCTAATTTGGGTAATATGATTTTTACTCCGTTTAATCAAATCCATCCAGCTAAATCAAAATAAAATCACTTTCATGCATGTAAATCTGGGATTTCTGTGTGTGGAGAGGGCTCCTGTTGGCGAATCCAAGTTCGGCTACAGGTCCAGAATACCCCTGGGGAAGTACGAGAATCCTTTGGAATTTGTGCAAAGAGCCAAAAGTATTCTTGAGAGGAAGAAAATGTTGCGAGCAGTCTTCCTTACCAGCAAAATGCTCTCCTACCTTACAAGATTCAAAGGAGCACAGGTACAATTATATTATTAGAACAATCGGTATCATTTTATTTCTTCAGTCCAATTTTGATATGCTAATTTCATGTGAAATAACCAGGCTTCTGCTAAAATTATATACAATATGGGTGCCAAAACGACCCTGGCAATATCGAATATGGTTGGACCGTTGGAGAAGGTGGCCATGGTTGGAAACCCAGTCAAGGATTTCTTTTTCTCTTTATCTGGCGCTCCTCAGGTGTGTCTCTAACTTAATTTTCTTAGTGTGTTTGAATTTAATTGAAGAAATTCGTTTTGCAATGTATGACAATTAAAACATGAGAATAATCATTCAAAAGTTTTTGATAAACATTATAGATTTGGATGGTGCGCAGACCCTTTTTTTGGGAATTTTGAGCTACGCCGGAAGTCTGAGGGTGCAAGCCATAGGCACCAAAGGTTACGTAGAGGCAGATACACTTTCAAAGTGTTTCACTGAGGCTTTTGAAGAAATTAAAGAGGCTTCTGTTCCATTGCATCAGGTGGCCGAAAGGGCAATACAAATATGAGCAATAAATTTGCATTTTTAAATCATAAGAGTATGTTGGCAAATAATTTAACCAGGAAAATTCTGAAATAGAATTCCTTGAGCAACTTTATCTAATCCTCCATTTTAATTAGGCAACATATGACATTCTATGTATAATAGTATTATGACAATGAAAACAATGTTATGTAAAATAATATTATGGAAATTATAACAATGTTATGAAGTTTGAAGCAGAATAATATAATTAATTGTTAAGTATAATAGGAATATTTTAAGTTTTTTTTATTTGATGTTCCGCAACTTATTTGCTGTTGTGAGCTATCTTTATGCTAATCATTGTGATTTACAAATTGACATTAGCTGAATTTACAACAATTGTGCTTTTGACATTGAGTATGATTGATTTTGGAGAATAGTTGAATATTTTCACCTTTGATCGAATAATTTCTCTATTTGGAAATGTTTGGACATGCAATGCTAATGAATTCAATTATTGAGAATAAACACTAATTTAATATTATTAGCTAACTAGCGGTTGCCATTTGCATTCAGGATCAAAATATAAGGTTGCTGATGACCTTGCCCATTTTACAAGGTGATTTCTTCTTGTTGCCTTTTTAAGGCACTCAATCTGCAATCAAGATATAATGTTGCTAATGTCCTTTGGGCTAAGTGACCCTTTTCTATTTACAATACTCATTATTCACTCTATTGAAGCCATGTGTGATAGTAAGGGGGCATTACGATACTCATTATTCACTCTATTGAAATCAATGATCATAGTAAGGGGCATTCTTATGTAAACTAAAAATCATACCATGGAGGTCAACCTTAATGCTTGCAGACAATCGATCTCTACATAATCATGGAAATTGGATGTCTCACAATGTTCTGTAGCTTTTTTGGTACATATCCAAGCCAAATTATTGAATATGGTTTTAGACCAAAGCCTGGCTTCAAATTCACGTTATTATTCACTAAAATATTTTTAATATACCCCAGTGTATCCGTCTGGCCGTGTTCTTTTGTTGTGACGTAGTTTTGGGAAATTTTCATGTTTTCCCATTAGGAAAAGTGGACTAATAATTTTTTGTTGTGATGTAGTTTTTGTGATATTCCAATGTTTCCTATATAGGAAAATGGGACTAGTATTGTTGCAGATTTTTTCTTTTTTTTTTCTTCGAGCAAGGGACACTAAGCGACAGTCTCTCAATAGGGGAATAATAAAGTAGTTTTGGTATATTAACATTCTCAAATTCATTGTGTCTTACCCTTATATCTTATTTTCGTGAAGTGAGTATTGCATCTTCACAATTTATGCATACTTCTCCATTAGTTTAGCTTGGATCTGAAGATGTCACTGGGCTACTATTTGAAGCCAGAATAGGGAGGGATTAGTAAGCATGAATTTAGCTGCTTGCTGTAAACCCCTTATATCTACATTTATTGAAGTTAGTATTGCATCTTCACAACTTGTGCATGCTTTAGCTGCTTGCTGTAAACCCCTTATATCTACATTTATTGAAGTTAGTATTGCATCTTCACAACTTGTGCATGCTTTTGTATTACTACTTATGCATGATTTTATATTACGTTAGCTTGGATCTCAAGATGAGAATGGGCTACTATTTGAAGAGCAGGTAGGAATTAGTAAGTATGAATTTAGCGTCTTGCTGTAGACATGCTTTCTTATGCATTTAAATTTTAAACTTATATGATGAGCAATAAAAGTAGGATTCATTTTGAGCTTCAAATTGTATGTCTTAACTAAGTCCTACAAATTTTCGTTCTTCCCTGAAGGGACTGTTAGATTGCTTTTGAATATGACATAATCAATTTAATATTTAATATTCTAGCATCTTGTTGACATTCATGAATATTTTAATTACATATTATAAACTTAAGAAATAAATTTAAGTTTAACGTATCAATTGTTATTTTTATTTTCTTGTACAACTTTTTTTATTTGAAAATCCTATCGGCCTCTCTTTGCACCTTTTGCTAGTATATATATATGCTTCACCCTAATTTAAAGAGACGATGGATCATCCAAACTCCAGAAAAGCTCGGTTAAAATAATATGAGAGGATTTTACGTAATTTGACCATTGACATATGGGATGTTACTTAAGGTGTGCCACGTATTTTACTGGACAAGTGCAAAGTGTTTGTCCCGGAACTAGCGTTGAAAAGATTATGGTGGCAAACCATATTGCAAGTCTATAGGCGGGAAGAATTCCCAAAAGGGTCAACCGTTTCATTTAATCCACTTTTGGGCGTTATAGCATTCACATTTGCAATTAAATAGTTCGGTATGATATCTTATCATTAGCGGTTCTGTTTTGAATAAATAATTATATTTATAGTTAATAAGTGTGTTTACTTTATAATAGGTTTTTAAATTTAATTATAAATAATTAGTAGGTGAATAGTAGAGATTCATTTATGGAATTTTTTTAGTGGTAGTGAGATAATGAATTGAGATTTATTTCAAAAATAGCATTTTCAAAATTTAATTAAAAATAAAATAAAAAGTATTTCGAATATGAAATAAGTTATGGTTTTTTGGACATGTGGTATTGATAAGTCATGTTAAGTTAAAAATTTTTATATTAAAATGAACATGAATTTTAATGGTGAAAAATCTTATTATGTTTTTTTAAATGTATATCTATTTAATTCATATTAATTCATTAATAATAATAATAATAAAGTTCTTATTTAGTTAATCTTTATAATCTTTTTTGTCACCATGAAATGTGTTATGAGGTAAATATTTTGATATCTATACTAGCTATTTAATTTAAATAGTTGTGCTCATAAGTAAACAATTTTTACAATAAAAAAACAATCATTATCAATTATTCTTTGAGATTTCTATTATAATAACAAATATTCTAAAAGTTGATATGATAAATTCTTTTGAAATTGCTCCTAAATTTCACTATTTTATACTTTTGTTTTGAAATTGGACAATACCATTGATATTTTGAAATACATTTTGAAATATATAAATTCATCAAAACCTAAAAAAAACTCTGAACACTCAATTAATTCCATCTTTCCATCTAAAACTTTACCTAATCAAATTTACTATTTTAATTATTTTTACCAAAATTTTCAATAAAACTAACCAAAAACATATTCTCCAACATTTCCATCATCGCTATCGCTACATAATTCAGACTTGTTTGAATTTGGCCATTAACGAGTAAAATATTTCCATTATCGCTACATAAATTAGACATACTTTTAGTGGTGCCATTATCTAGTAAAATATGTCTAAGTTTTCAGAATGCCTCGTAATTGTCGGCTGCTCCCCTTAAAAGTAGCCGTTCCTTCCATTTCACGGGGGGGCCGCCTGTCCAAAAAGTCCACTTTCCGACAAACGACTACTCCAATTCAATGACAGCTAGGGTTAGCGACACGTCATCAGTACCAGCTACCCAAAACAACATAGAAAGAAAGAAAGAAAGAAAGAATTTTTAATGTCCACGAGGCTAAAAATAGCCTATGGGACAGATTGCTTCTCTATCTGACTCTTGTATTCAGCCCTTTTCCTGTGAAGTTTTACAATGAGCACTCCCAGCTTATCGACAAACTCTTCGCTGAATAGATTATCCCAAGAATTAGCTGCCAGAATACCTGCATAGTTTTCTCTGGTGTCCTGCATATATACAATTTGGAGGCAGAAAATGTGCTCCATTCCAAATACAAAAACAAAGAAGTAAAATCCAAATTAACTGAAATTAACTAGAATGCTCGAGGATCACTTCAATGCTTTTCTGAGGATTGTATGTTTCCGAGCAGAGATGAAATTGAACTGGTAAATTGCCAGTTTACATGGTTGTGTTCTTTTAAAAGAAATTTGGTTTGTTTTTTAATATAGGCAAATTTAGAAGTCAATTTTTTGTATTGGAATTTTGTAAATTATAAAGTTTTGAAACTTAAAATTCCAAGAAATTTTTACTAAATTTTAAATAAAATTGATAAAAAAATAAAAAAAATATTAAAGGATTAATTCTCTAGCTTAAAATTTTTATTGATGAAGATGTGGATCACAACTTATGGTTGATTTGACACGCTATCAAGTAGAGAGTTGAGGTGACTCTCACATTGTAAGCTTGTTGATAATAGGAAGGTTTTTAGAGTGTAATATGTCTTTTGCTTATAATCATGAATATTGGTTTGAACACTTGCATGGGTGAATATCTAAGCAATTTAGATTTATTAATTCTAAGTGTCAAGAGGGATCAAATCACTTGAGATGCAAACTTTTTTTAGAGAGAAAAGAGATTTGATCTCTTTACTTAGTAGATCTAGAGTTAAGATGGATATTGGTTGATTTAATTTTCCCCTTTAAATAGGCTATGTTCCACATTAATACCATGGGCTCTCATAAACTTGGAGCTCAAAATCGGAGGGTAAGTTCACCCAATAAAGTTCAGTAAGAGAGAAAAGAGATTTGATCTCTTCGCTTAGTAGATCTAGAGTTAAGATGGATATTGGTTGATTTAATTTTCCCCTTTAAATAGGGTATGTTCCACGTTAATACCATGGGCTCTCATAAACTTGGAGCTCAAAAATGGAGGGTAAGTTCACCGAGTAAAGTTCACGTTAACTACAATACAAAAATGAATAAAAATTATGTACAATTTTTATTTTTATTATTTTAGTTTAAAGTTATTTTTATTTAATATAGGGTTATTTTTATTTTATTTTGACAGAGCCAAAATGTTTACAAGACAATGCATTATATTACAATATCTCTACCATACTAAGTTAGAGAACCCTCTATAATCCATAATATAAGGAATGCTAATTTGCTAGTTATACCCAATAAGCCCAAAATTATCTTTCTTATGATTGTAAAATTTGAAAATGTAAAATTGACATGTTTAAAAGAATTGTGCCGCTTTCCATTTTCAATTTTATTTGGTAAGTTCAGACCCGTGGACTTTCCATTTTCAATTTTAGTTTTCCTTTAACACTTTTAAAATTTAGTGAATATTTTTATGGTCAACTCTATCAAAGAAAAAGAAAGATGGGTGGGAGCACCAACTCGTCTTTATTGCCCCTAGTCCAAAAGAGTCCAAGAACTCATCCTCTGCCCGCTTTAGACCCATCTCTTTGGAACTCCTCATACAAAATTGTGACCAAGGTCATTGCAAATAGGCTTAAAAGCATCATATTATTTATCATCTATAAAAATCAAGGAGGTTTTTTAAAACACAGTCAAATTATGGACAACGTTATTCTAGTTCAAGAAGTGATACACTCGAGTAAACAATCTAGAGAGCTGGATATGGTAATCAAGCTTGATATGGCAAACACCTTTGACCGGGTTCACCATTCCCTTGTTTTTGACATCACGGAGAAGTATGGTTTTGATAAGGATTCCTGCATTGGGAAACCTTGGATAGCCCCCCTTGTCAACGGTCGTCCATGTTAGTTATTCTCAGCCTCACGAGGTTTGATGCAAGGATGTCCCATATCCTCCCTTTTGTATATCCTAGTGGTGGACAGTCTAAGCATAAATCTTGAAATATCTCGAAGTGAACGAAAAATCAAAAGTCTAAGCATAACCCATAATATAAAAGACATCAACCACTCCCAGTTTGTAGATGATACCCTACTAGTGGGAGGAGCCTCAAACCAAATAACTATAAGGTTCAAAAGGATATTAAATTGTTATCTAGATTTGTCGGGGGAGGGGGGTTCATAAAAAAAAGTAAGAGTCAGTTGTTTGAGTGGAACTGTTCCCTTTTAACCTTGGAGGAGGTTGCAAAAGTCTTAATAGAGTTTTTTTGGTAGAAGAATGTCATTTTTTTAAATATCTAGGGATCCTAATGTCCCTAGGCCAGTCTAATCCAGAGTGCTACGAAGTTGTCATAAACAAATTAAAAAAGAAAATCAATGCTTGGGGCACTCAATGGTTAACTCCAGCTGGAAGAGTCCACTCCCTTGCAAGTGGTGAGCAATGTGAAGTCAATGCTTGTTGAAGCCATTTCCGCCCAGGGTTTTGTGCAAAATGAGGTGGATAATCTGAAATGAAAGGAGCAGGAATGGATAAAAGAAAATCTTGTCTACCAACCTCTCATAAAGAAGTCTTTTAATCCTGATTCCAGCAGGACTCCTTGCATTTGTCTAAATCAAGATGACTTTAAGATATGGAGGGAGGGATATCCAAGTTTTCAATTATAAATGGTTTTATGGAACATATTGACACTATCATCCGCTCTCTTAGGTCTTTGCTGTTATGGTAAAGAATTTATAAAGAATTTGAGTGTCACAGGCGGTGGTGGTTTTGTTTTCTTTGCTCTTGGCCCCTTCAGGGATGGTTGGCATAATTTCTCTCTTCACAGCAGGTTCCATGGCAAGTTTGGGAAATTTAGAGGAGCTTCACGAGACTATCAGAGTCTCAGAGCTAATTGATAAGCTGTTGGATTCAATGCAGGCTTGGTTTCCACAATAAACAAGCTGCAAAGTTTAATTGAGCATTAGCGATGCTATTTTTAATCCTTTGTGGAGGACAAGCTCTTGGAGCACCATGTACACGTGGAGCAGTTGCTGAACAAACCTAATTCCAAGGTGCGACAATTCTCTG
This sequence comes from Pinus albicaulis, assembly GCA_034641835.2. NCBI lineage: Eukaryota > Viridiplantae > Streptophyta > Pinopsida > Pinales > Pinaceae > Pinus > Pinus albicaulis. The sequence goes on from CM076578.1 coordinate 1,816,818,312, forward strand.
AGCATGTGGCGACTTTGGAAATTTTAAATGAGCGTGCTAGAAAGGAAGTTGAGGTGGGCAGTGCTATTGGGGCTCGTGTTGGACGCAGAAGGACTCGTCGAGCTCGTTTCTCGGAATACTTTGACCGCAGTCCATGGTGATTGCCCTTCTGGTCCTGAAAACAAATCATTTTCTTAGCATTTCTGTTTGTCCTTGTCTTGTAATCTTTTGTGATCTTCTGTTACGTTATCTTGTAAATTTTGCTTAGTGTTAGGATCTTTCTATAGAATCTATAGAGAAAATATTTATTTAAATTTTTTTTTTTCAAAGAGTAATGTAAGCAATGGAGAGAGTAAACACTCAATTTAATATTTTGAAGATTTCTTTTTTTTGGGATGATTATACATATAAGGATCCCATGTAAGGGTATTAGCTAAAAATCTAGGATTTTATCAATATATAATTTCTAGCCATTCTCTTTGAAAAAAATGGGAAGTTTTTTTATCCAGATTATTATCTAATTTGTCATCTATTTTGATATTTTTTGGGTAGAAAGATTAAGGGACTTGGCTTGGGAGGCCTATTTTAGGGTTGATTATAGTATCACGATTTAGGGTTGAAACCTTCTAGACATATTTTGAAGCTTCAAATGAAACTTTTTTGGGTTAAAACTTTGTGTGTATAGATTTCAACCCCTCAATGTTGTTTTACACACTCAAATATTTACAATAATGTGAAAATCACCTCAATCAAGGTTTATATGTGGAAATTATGCCTCTAGGAAGTTTACCTACCCCTTTGACAACCATGGTACCAAATGGATTCTATGTCATCTCCCATTATTCACACGTTGAAATTCTTACTCTGTTGACCAACATGGTACCAAATAGATACAATGTCATCCACCATTATTCACATGTGGAGCTAGTCATGTGTGTACCTTCAAGGAGATTCTAGAAGGTTCAAAACCCTAACACTAACTAAGGGTTTATGGATGCAAAAATCCTAACCTAACCCTAGACGACTATCAAGCTATGTTAAACAACGAGTCATTGAGAACAAAAGGGGTTCCATTCACTTGATGTTGTTATTGTTCCATAGTTGTTTAGAGCATCTAGGAGTGAGATATTTGAGCATAAAATATGAGATATAAGATTCTATAACAATCATTAAGGCCATAATGTCCATGGCAACTCCATAGTGAGTGGCCCTTTCTTTATACTTGCAATTTATAACTAAGAAAAAACAAGGAAAATTTAACGGAAAATTATCTTAAAGCTTAGAAACCTTGGTGAATCTTACTAGTCCTGAATATGTAAAATGTAAAATGTTTGATTTATTTTTGTAAAAATATTCAAATTTCTAATGATTTTTTAGTCATTTATAAAATTTTGGCGATTTTTAATATGGAAATTGGCAATTTGTTTTTGAAAAAAAAGAAGGAAAATTAACCCATTTGCAAATATTAGCCCCTAAAATTTTCCCAAGAAAAAGAGAGAATAGTGTAGGCCTCAACTTGTAGCTGGGAATTTCTCTCATATTGGGTTCCTTGGGTCACATTTTGTGTTCATTTGTGTGAATGGTGTATTCATTTTCTTTTTCTTTCATTTTAGTTTAAGTTATTTCCATAAATTTGAACACTAAGTTAGCCACGATAAATCTAATATCTAAGGTAATAAATCACACAATAAAATATTTCATAATTTTCTTGTGATATATATATATCATGTACTTACCTGTTTTAATGGTCATCATCCCTCTTTTAATATCTTACTCAACAACATCTCTGCTATGGTTACAGTGGTCTTCTAATTCTAACCCTTATCTCTAACTAAGACTATTAGTTACACTGTCTCAACAGGTTGGATCCTTATCAGTCGAAGGGTCCTAGCCATTTATTTATTTACATTATCTTGTTATAGGTTAACATTGCTAACCTATCCTTTATATATATAGCAAACTACCCTCTAACCTTTACTTACATCTACTTACCTTTTTATGCTTCACATACATTACCCTTTTTAATTCCTAACTTATAATTTACCCTAAATTATTAATTCATTAACTATGGTCTCATTGTATTAACCTTTCAATACCCCTATACCTATCTTAAACATAGATAGGACATATGAGGCTTTAACACACATACTAATATATGCATGGTTCCTCATGAGGTTAGTACGAAGGTTTTAACCCTCATCCCATCGTTCCATTTCGAATTTACCATGTTGACCCCACCTGATGACTTGTCTTGCTTCGTAGTCTCCAAGTGACAGAGATCACGTGCCCTCATGTGGGCCTCACCTGTTTCAAGGCCACAGATGGACAATGGAGATCACATGAGGTTAGATCTACGACTCTGAGGCTTTGTGAAAACCCTAAGGGTTTACCCTACCTTACTCTGTATCATTTCGACATTTTCTCTGCGTGCTTTGCAATTGTCTGGCTTTGCGGGAGCGATGCCTTCATAGCTCGAACTGCAACTCGTCTTTTTTTGTTTCAGAGACCCTGTGTTTTGATTCCTCCATGCAATCGATCCTCCACTGTTAGCATGTTGGTTGTGGGCCAAACTTGGTGCTGCGCATAATCCTTTTATTGCCATGACCTCACAGGTAACGATTTCACTGTGTTTTCTTATTTTTTTCATTACCTCTTAGTCATAATGGTATCGAATGTCTTATTGGTTGGTTTGCAGGGAAACTCCATAACGTTTCGGCTGGGTACTCATCATTCTCTCATGTAATCTCTTCTCGAATTTACCTCTATTTTAGTTATTTGTTTCTATTTGTTTTAGAATACCCATCTAATTATGGGTTGATTTGTAATTGCAGGGAGGAGCCCCCTGTCTCCAGTGCATAGGAACTTGTGTGAAGACCTCATTCGTTCCTCACAACGTTTTCAATGTCACACACTTGAGTTCAATCTGGCAGTCCTCTGACCCTGTTCTTCTCATAAAAGGTAAGGATTTTATTGACGCCTTCTGGGTTCCACGTTTACTCTCCCATTCAACCTGCAATTTCTGAGTTTAGCTATATATAATATCTAGTATTACGGTTATGGATTTTGTATGCCTACCCTACCCTAAATTTCTGGGTTTTGCATTTAGCATATAAATTTTTCAATGGTTGGTTCGATTAGGAATCCCATTCCATAATTGGTCTCTGTTTCGATTGTTTGTGTATTTGATTTTGTGGGTTCAGGTATTCAAATCCTCTGATCCCTATCAAATTTCTATACTGTTCAATGCATAACCCAGAATTTTTGTATGGTTAACTAGATTTGGGTCTTTGGTTACAATCCATTTTTTGCATTTAAATTTTTTCATTATACACGACCACTTGTCCATGATTAGGTTCAGATTATTTGTTATATGTATACACTAACCATTCCAGAGAATAATCCGCTCATTACTCTTTAGGTTCTGGGTTTAATTATGTGATTATCATAGATTGGGTCAGCGTAACTGTGTCCCATTCAGTTCTCTGTTTATTAGCTTGCTAGTTTATTCCAATGTTTTCATTCCTTAAGGAATTGCAATTTCTTTGTTTAGTATCATTATGGGTTTTTCATTGTGCTATTATTTTCTGTACACATCGTAAACAGAAATATAACTCTTCATGATAAGAATTAAGGTTTCTCTACTTTTCTCATATGACTTCTGTGGATTTGGAGGAGGCCTTAGAATTCCTTTGATTCTATTTAAAATTCGCATAAGTTTAGAATACATATAGTTGGGTTTAATTATTATTGCATTTGACATGTAAATTTTTGTTGTATTTATCTGTCCTACCCATACACTGTTAATTTCGATTTCACTCCCCACTTCTCAGGAGGAGTATGTAACCTTTGTGGGGGTTTACGCTCCTTAAGGTATTTGCACAGTCTCTTAACGCATATTTGATTTTTCATTGAGGTTTGGCACAACACATTTGATTCTCAGTTCTAATCCTCGTTTTGGTTACTGTTGTGTATTTAGTTTTGTTTTATAATTATTCCCTTCCACATTTCTTTTCATTTTATATTCTAAGTATAATATGGGTTTTTTCCACCCAAGTTTAATCTTGGGCTTAGATCCAGAATTTTGTCAAAGGAGATGGCATCCTATCACATTTAGGTTAGTTTCAATACATTAGGTTATTTTTAATTTCCTCATTTATTATTATTTTTTGTACATGCTGAAATACCACCTCACTTACAACATTTTGTGATTTGTATACATAGGTGGAGAAATTAAGGGCATGATAGCATACTCAGGGAAGACTTCTTCCTGTCTTGTGTGCAATAATTTTTTTTATTCATTAGTTTTTTTAGTCTCTCTAACTCTCACATTCCTACTCTTTTGCAGGTATGTTTTTTGAGTTTTTTCGTTACTCTGCGTGACACTACAGTTTCCCTCATAGCCCACGCTTACCATCTATATTATTTCTCAGGTCGGTAGCACGATGTTCCGCCATGGATCTCCTTCTGGCACATATCTTAGACAAGTGTTATTAGAGTTTATATGTCAGCGCCATGCTTGGCCTTTGACAATTAATTAAGTTGATGTAACATTTCTTCTTTTTTCACTTAGTCATATGCATATGATAGTGAAATCCTCAAGGATGTTCAAGGATTATTGTATTAGACAATTTATATATTTTATAATTGGAATTCTCAGTAAATGTTTTTCATCATATTCATGATGAATATATATGGAATTGTATATGAATTTAAGATTTTATAATGAATTCATCAGTTTTGAATCCTTATATATATATATATATATATATATATATATATATATATATATATATATATATATATATATATATATATATATATATATATACCTCCAAAATTCTCTTGTTTTTACTAATGGTTCTCTTGGTTAGTTTGCTAGTAACTGTTTCATGTATTAATAATTTATATCTAATTTTATTTGTAATTTCCATTTTCTATCTCTCATTCTATCGTTAGATACATGCTGTCTTATTTACTTTACTTAGATACATACATGAATAAGTATATAGTAATTACTATCAGACCATAACCCTTTGGGTTTATATTTGTCATACTGTAATTGTATCCACTTACTGTAACTTAGTTTGTGTAAGAAACACAATATCGACACTGTATTTACTACAATACTGACACTGTAAAATACACATATTTGACACTGTACAATACAAAAAATTCATACTATACAATACACATTACTAATACTGTATATATTTTTAACCAAGTACATACCACTAGTCTATACCAGGACCTTAGCACACAATATTGATCTATATATAACATTAAAAAGGCATATGCGACTAGTCTGTACCATGCTTCCAACATAGTTTAACATAACATAGATGCCTTATTTACAAGGTAGAATTTTTTCTATTAACTTAAACAAGATGTTTTTCTATCCCTTACAAAAACATAAGTAATTAAATATAAAATCTCAACATGCGGCATACCAATTTGTAAAGACGAATTTTCCTCCCAACCAGGAGCTTCTCCTCAGATCTCTCCCCCGAGAAGAGACCAATATTCCCCAGTATTGACAACCTCTTGTCACACTAGTGATGACAATTTTAAGCCCACTTTCCCCAACAATTTTTCACAACAACGTCCCATTATTATGGGCTATTGTTTTCCATAGCCTAGGATTTACTTTTGTTTTTTCCACAAAAGTTTACTTTAAAACTCGCTTTTCCTCAATGCAATTTTTCTTACCTCTTCCCAGTAACTTTCCTCTTTACTGGGTATTTTATTAGATATTTTTCTCCCATCTAATTTAATATTTTATTTTTCTCCAAAGGATTTTTTTGGAGAATTTGAGGAAAGTATGAGATTCTATCTTATCCTCATGGATAAGAATTTCTAGATCTCAATTACTCCGTCTTTAAAAAATTGCCATAACTTTCCTAAATAATTATTCATTTAAAATTTTTCTTTCAACATCATAATTGTTCCATAGGTCCACCTAGACCTTGGTATTATTTACATAAACATGAAAGCTGTAAATCGGGGGTATTACATAGTCCCACCTTAAAACAAAAATACCGTCCTCTGCGTTAGCAGATAACTCTTGTTATTCTTTGAACAACGCTGGAAAAAATTCTTTCATACTTTATTCCTGCTCCCATGTAGCTTCTTCAGGTGTGAAGTGCTTCCGCTTCAATTTCAACTGAGTTACTGTTCTCTTCTGAAGACGGTTTCTTCCCGTTCCAATATATGAAGTGGTTATGGAAGAAATTTCCCTTCTGTTTCCACCTTTATCAAAGTGTAGTCAACCATGTGAGAAGGATCATGAACATATTTTTTCAATAATGACACATGAAAAACATTATGAACTCTAACATGACTACGTAGAGCCAATTTATAAGCTACTGGGCCCACTCATTTTAAAACATTAAAGGTCCCTCAGTATCGTGGTGCTAACTAAGCACAACTGTCGGTATGTAGGGTACTCTTGCGAGGTTTGATCCTCACGTACACATGATCCCCAACCTTAAATTCTTTGTGTATTAATTTCTTATCTGCATAAATCTAATGGCGGTCTTGAGCTGCTTTGATATTTTGTTGAATTTTCCTTTCTGCCTATTCCATTTCATGTAATGCCTCAAGTCCAGGTACCAATTTTTCCTCTGGTTGACTCTAGCTAAGTGGAGTATGGAATTTCCTACCATACAAAGCCTCGAATCGACTCATCTTAATATATGTTTGATAGATTTTGCTGTAAGAAAATTCTTCCTGCAGAAAAGTCCGTCCATTACATACATTCGAAGCATGTCCTCTAATATTTTATTTGTCCTTTTTGTCTACCTGTCTGTCTGAGGATGATAAGATGTATTGAAATTCAACTTTGTTCCCATTCCCCCAAAAAGTGTCTTCTAGAATGTGGATGTGAACTTTGCCACCCTATTAGAGATGATCATCTTTGGTATTCCGTGAAGTTTAAAAATTTCCTTCATAAACACATTTTCCACTTATGTTGCCCCAAAAGTGGATTTCAATAGGATAAAATGTGCAACCTTGGTTAGTGTGTCTACCACTACCATAATGGAGTCATTCTGGTACTTTGTACGGGGTAGTCCTGTGATAATATCCATGGACATCACTTCCCACTTCCATTCTGGAATTGGAAGGGGGTTCAACAAACCTGCAGGATGTTGATGCTCCACTTTTACTTGTTGGCACTCCAAACATCTTGTCAGGTAATCAGTTGTTTCTTTCTTCATTCTAAGGCAAAACAATTTTTTTCGCAATGTTGTCACCATATTTTGGTAACTTGGATGACCTGAATAAGGTCTCTTATGGTATTCATCCAAAATCACCTACTTCAAGGTAGGTATGTTAGGAATATACAACCTCTGTTTGTAAATTATTAATCCTTTCGGATTTATGGTGTATCTTGGGATTTGAGCTTGCTGTAATTTTTTCTACAATTCCAAATATCAGGAACCTTGTGACAAAACTTCTTAGATTTTTTACTCAACATTGAATTTAGATTGCTACCTGTGTAAGAAAAAAATTGATGAGAGTGTCTACTTAAGGCATTAGCAATTCGGTTTTACTTTCCTTTAATGTGCTTGATTTCCATATGAAATTCGCTAAGGAAAGCTAACCATTTTGCTTGCATTGCATTCAAATATGGCTGACTAAAGAAATATTTTAGACTGATAGGCTCAGTCATCAACACAAATTTCTTAACCAAAATATAATGTCGCCACATTTTTAATGCATGTATGACAACAACTAATTCTAAGTCATAAACTGCATAATTTTTATCATGTTTCTTGAGTTTTCTAGACTCATAGGTTATCATTGAATTGTCTTGCAGCAATACTCCTCCCAGTCCTTCTATGCAAGAATCAATACACACAAAAAATTATTTTTTTTGGATCAACAATTTTTAGGATGGGAGCAGTAGTTAGTTTGTATTCTAGCTTCTCAAAGCTTTCTTGGCACTTGGCTGTCCACTCATACTTCACACTTTTTTCTAGAAAGAGGTAATACGATAAGCCAATGCAGAAAGTCCATCCAGAAATCTGCGGTAATATCCAGCAATACCCATGAATGAACATATTGTTGGTACATATGTGGGTATAGGGAAATTTAAAATTGCTTGTACTTTTTCTGGATCTACCACCAACCCTTCTTTAGAAATAGCATGTTCGGGATATTGAATCTTCGGTTTGTAAAACTCACACTTGCTGGGTTTTGCATAAAGTTGGTGTTTTCATAGTGTTTGCAGCACTATTTGAATATGTTCCTAGTGTTCCTCTTTGTTCTTAGAGTACACCAGAATATCATCTATGAATACTAGCACATAATTACCTAGATGTTTGTGTATAACATTGTTCATGAGACACATGAAACTGTACCCATTATAAAACTCTTTGAGAGCTTTTCAACAGTGCGAACGACTCGTCAAACCAAGCTACGATTTGGTTAGAATGGGTGAAGAAAAAACTAGGTTTTTTCCTATAAAAGGGCTTCCTACCTCCAAATCTAATTAATTTTCATAGTAAATTTTGGAGAATTTGGAGAGGAGGAGAAGGCCCTAAATTTTATTGAGATTTTAGTGGATAAAATAACCATTGTAATTTGGATCTGTGACTTTCATGCAGGTGGCCTTACTTGTCTAAAAATGGCCTTAATGTTTCATGGAAGGATGGGCCCTGTTGAAGAATCCAGGTAAGAAAGGAATAAATGAATGGACTACTAGAGAAGGTCCATGATCATCCTCGCTCACCAAGTCAAACATGGGTACTAAGTGGTAAGTGTGGCATCACATAGAGTATAATGATTAAATGTATGGTATCAATCATCTATGATATACAATGTGTATATTGCTAGACGAAGAGGCTTGTAAGACAAATTGTCCAAGGAATGGAAGGATAATTGACCATACCTAGATCGTTGGGGTCTAGGACAAGAATTATTTTAATTAGGTGAGAATGTGTCCAGGGGCCATCATTCCCCCAAGCATGGGATTTATTAGGTATGCAGAGGTGGGAGTGATGCCCCTAGCTGGAGGAGTTTGTGGAGCACCATGGTGTTCCAAATGCTCAAATAATGGATTCGAGTATTCAGACCTACTGGCACAATATCCTATAGAGGATGAGGAGGAGATGTAGGGACATATGTCCCCCCAATATGGATGGATGTAACATGCTATGGACATGATGAATGTATTTAAAATAATGGATTCTAAACACATTTTGATGATGTGGTTTGCCATTTGTTGATGTTATGGATGTATTCTTGTGGGAAGAATGGATAAAGGATGTAGTAAGAGAAAGGAAATGGTGGATTAACAATATTTTTTGGCATTGCATATATGAATCAAATGGACTGAATTTCTAGGTTCGCATACATTGTGTCACTACACCAAATATTGGCTTCGTATATAATGAATTGATGCTCATCTAGACAACACGATGGCTATGTTAGAAAAATTATATATTACAGAGAAATGCGACACATAAAATATGCAGAAAAACACAAGCACACAAAAAACATAAGACCAGAGAGACACAGATATACGTGGTTCACCTAGTTTGGGCTACGTCCACCCCGAATAGCCAGTCCTTCCTTTCTATTATCCAACAAAATGAAGAGACACAACCTACAGTAGATCCGTAGGTTGTTGATGTAAGATGAAGGAATGATTGAGTGGATCAAACTTATACTGATATGAAGTGATATGAGACTCTAGAGGTTCTTATAAATGGGGAGGAATAATGGTACTAGAGTTAACCCTACCATATGCACTAAGAGGGTTAGGGAGAATGGATTCTCTTGGAATCTCAAAACTAGATGCCCCTTACCCAAACATTGAGTAGTAATTTAATGGCCATGAGGTGGATTTAATTTAAATCCTTGGGTTCAAATTAAGGGGTTATTGAACCAATCATCATAATTATGGATGAATTTTATGGACTTCAAAGAATATTGATCATGGATTTGCTATGGAAGGAAATATGCATGATGGTGCATATCATCCCAAGGATAATCACAGGTGGTCATGGCTTCCATGATGTCTTCATATGAATGAAATATGGGCAGACGAGAGGAGGAGAGACCACATGATGTGGAGGAACTACCTGAAGCATCATTATGAGATACAAGGTTCACATGCGCATCGAAAATAGGAGGGGACAAATGACTAGTAGATGGAATATATACCGATGTTGAGACAAAGGAATTAGTCAAAGAAGGTTCGACTGAATCACAATAGGAAACTCCCTGGTAGTCCCCATACAATGATCCCATGGATGATGATAGGTAGGGAATAAGAGTTGTGTTATTTGTCATCTCGACATCGAGAGGAGGGATCACAATGTGTGGTTGAGGGATCTCCTGTTCTGGCACAACAATGTTACCAGAATCTGTAAGTAGAGAAGAGGTGGATTCACTACGAGCAACCTATATTTCACAAAGAAGATGCCAGGTATTGTGAAAATATTCGAGACAAGGACAATGGTGAGAATAGTGGAAAAAATTATAACACAAAGCACAAGGGTGATTCATGCATAATGATCTATTTTTCTTGGTTGATTTAGGTAAGGTGACATGGACCTATAGGATGTTGGAGTCAGGAAAAGTGTCAGAAACCACATATTTTGTAATATTCCTAAATTAGCATGCAGCTAATAGGAATATTAATTTTTGATCTTTGCACTTAGTAGATTAATAAATGGGGGAAAAAGACCTAGACTTGTCTTTTATTAACATAAAATCCCTCTTGGTATGAAAAGGGGACATCCTAGTAGCAGGATTTTGCACTTTCCATGTATGAACAGGAAGAGAATCATGTTGATTTAGTCAAGTTGACTAAGTCAACAACGCATTATGGAGGAGTAGCCTTGATGGAGCTACAACGCAGTTTTGGAGGGAAAGTGATCATGTGATGCTGGAAATCCTAATGGGTGGGACCCAAGGTGAGGAGGTTCACAAAGATTATAAGGAAAGAGATGGCAGCCATTTGGGGTTAGCTTATGGATTATTGATTTTGGTCTGCTTAGAATATTGAGAATTCTTCAGCTGTTGAGTTGAGTATGTAGTGTTGTTTAGCAGAAGGCATAATTGCTTAGGGATTCCTTCTCCTTCCTTGAGAGGCCTCTTGGAGGATCATTTTACTTCAGTTTTCCACATTCAGGCTTGAGGCCAAGCATCCTCCTTCAGCTAGAACGTTATTCTTGTAGCAGGGAACACTGTGTTGCAGGGTGTTGCAGTGGAGAGATCACAACACCACTTTCTGAGCTTATCTATCAGAGGATGGAGCTTCCCTTTCTTTGCAAGATATGTATAGGAGGTTTATGAGCATATTATACATCTTGGCATGTGGCCAAAGCAGTATCCATCTCCTGTAGTGCATTTCTCTGAAGGAGCTATGTCATTTTTCTTAGAGTTGCAGTAGTAGGTGTTAGCCCCCATATAAATTTTTGACAAAGCAAAGTAGGGGGATAAATTGTTTTTGAGCCTTCAAGGAATGCATCTCCCCTGAAGACACATCATCCTTGAAGTCTCCTGTGCCTTTGCCTTTGATAAATTTCCCTCTGCTGACTCCCTTTATAAGGTCTCATTAATTACATAAATTCTGCTCCAAAAGGCCTACATTAACCCTTATATCCCTGCAGAATGTCCCATTTCACCTCTTCTTCATTTTTCAAGACCCTTATTCTGTACCCCAAAATCACCCCCCTAATCCTTCTAAACCTCTCCAAAAATTCCCCCTAAGTCCTACACATACTCCTTGGTTGGTCGTTTAAACCCCCATTACCCCTATCATTGCCCTTCATTGCCCTCAAATTGCACTAAAAATGGGTAAAAAACCCACTTTGCAACTTACATTAGGCCTTAGCCCCTTTCCTCTAGCCCCTCAACCTTTTCTCCATGAGACCCGGGTGCTGAAACTGAGCGCTGGCCCGAAAGGCGCTTACCGCAGATGGATATCGGACGTAGTTTCAATCGTCGATCTGTATAGATCGGACGACGATCGCGGCTCCCACAACGTCCATTGTTCACCCCGTTCATCACCCTGATCGCGCCATCACCATCTATTTAGCCGCAGATCCGACGGTTCGGAGTCTACCCGCCCTAGTGGTCCCCGCGTACTATTCAAAAACCATCCGGTTTCTATCGCATCACCTTTGGGTGGAGGGCGATATTTTTCTATAGGCCATCGATTCCACTCAGCATTCGACACGTGGCTTAGACACTATTTCAAAACCACTACCCCATCACGCATTAACGTTCGTCCGCGGATGCGTAGCGATATGCACGTGCATCGTCCGATCTGGGGCAGTTGATCTAACAATCATCATTCCACGGAGCTGCACATGAGTTAACCCATGGCAGCCGTACCCCTGGCCCACAGTCCATCGCCCTCTAACGTTATTTCCATCGTCGATCTCCACCGAGATCGGACGATCCAGATTTAATTGTCCTGCCACGTCACCCCCACGTGTATCCACTGTAGATCCGCCCATCCCATTGCATATATTTGTTCAAAAGTCGAGTTTGTTAAGGTTTTTCACTTAAATTTCCTCTGCGCTCCGCCAAACTTCACCAAGGCTTCCCTCCATCATTCCTCTACATTGTTCCACCAATTCACCAGCTGCACGACCATTTTCATCATCCGCACTGCATCCATTACCCCCATTCATGGATTTCATAAAATTTTTTCTGTTTTGCAGGGTTTTGAGGTGGTGAAAGCCACCATTATTTGCACATGCTGTCACAGTGACAGAAAACATAGGAAAAGACCGTGTGCAGAGGCAGAAATCATGAAGAAAACCCGAGGAGGTCCTACGACAGGACTTGCATTAAAAGACTAGGGTATTACTTTGTGAAAATGTCCCGGCGCCATTAACACACAGATTTCATAGTCAGAGATTTAAATTAAGCAGTAGAGAGCTTAAGGCACACAAATGAAGATATATAAGCCTTATGTTCAGAGATTTAAAGGTAAAGAATCAGATTGAAGACCCATGGGTCACGCAGAAGGTACAGTACGAAAATCAGTGTGTCAGGGTTTCTACATCAGCAGAATGTTTTTTCCTAAAAAAGGAAGGAGCACCCATGCAGCTTTTATTATGTGTCGTGTTCCTAAAGAAATTTCCACCTTGACAACAGTCCAAAGCTACCAGAGCATTTGTTTCATAAGTATGGCAAAATTCTTAATCATTCATTTATCTTTTGTTTATTCACCAATAGTACCACAGAGTCCTGCAACCAAAGTACGTCAGAGACATACCTGGAGTAAACATAAGTTTGATGAGGACCACTCTTTCATCCACAGAGTGCCAGAATTGAAAGCTCAAAATTTAAACAGAATGGGATTCGGCCCTCTTTCTTTACTGAAGTTTTAATGCTGAATTTATTTTTCACCTACCTCCTCACCCCATCTTTCTACTATAAAATTTCATGAAGACACATTGAAAAGGTTGTTGATCAGTTATCAGAGAACTGCAAGTAGTTTCTTTTGAGACACAGTCTCTGTGTAAAAGTTGTAAGATAGGCTGAGGAATATGATTTCAGACTGAGTATTCGGCTATTGGAATTGTTGTACTTGACTAGTATTGTTGTTTAATATGACAAGCACATTTATTTGGATCCTGATCTAAAGCAGTGGTGATGTTTTCCTATCTCTGTGTTTAATTCATTTCATTTCGTTTCTACTGGCTTGCATCAGAATATTGGCATAGGATTTACCCTTGTTAGGTACCCTATGTTTCTTCTCTCCTTTCCATTAATGTTTTTCTTCTGAATGTGTTATCTAAGAATTGATTTCAGATAATTTAACCAGTGTAGTGGATGTTGTTGCCTGCTCTCTGATGTATGAATTAAATGTATCTGTTCTGAGATGTTTCTTGTTAAGGATTTAGTTGGAAGATTTGGGAACACTGGGGATTAGATTTAGCCCTGTCCACTAGGATCCTTGTGTGACCAGCTGGTCTTTAACTTTGTGCCCTGAATCTGTGTTGTCTCCTCCTCTCCTACCCTTCCATATCACACAATCATCTTTAAGATCCAATGTTTTAGATGACTAGCCCAATTGAAAGCCTGCATATTGATTAGCAAGAAAATCCTTTCCTGAATCCATTGCCCAATGGTTTTGAATGCTCTCTGGAATACTTCACCTCTGCCTTATTCCTCTTTGCTCACCCTTGTCTTACATTGAACCTTTCTTTCCTGATAACCAACAACCAAACAAACAATAAAAAAAACAAACCTCGTGCCTATAACTAGCCTAACATCTTAACACTGAGCTTTAAAGTCATATACCTTTTACATATCATAGAGAGATCCCTCTCTAGACCCTGGAGGGCTAGATCCTGAGGTCTGAAAGTGGTTTGATGTTGTCTCATCTTTTGGTCTTGCCAGTCTGGCCAAAACATGGGAACCCCAACATAATGGTGACTTCACTGGGGAAAATCTGAGTATTCCTCACCTTACTGCATCATAAGAGCCTCAGAAACCTACAATCTCTGGTTAGGTTGGCAGTAAAACACTCCTATTCATAGGTCAACCTCTATACCATTTGTTGTGTTTCCCCCATTACTCTTCGACAGAGTCTGGAAAGGGCCAGGTAGCCTCCAGATCTCACACTCTTTCAGAGGTGACATATCTGGTAAATGCCCTCCCAGTCAATCTTTGGTTAGAGTTTGCTACGTTTGGAAGATATCCTTGAAAGGGGAGATCTCATAGGCACTATGGTGGACAGTGTATCCTCTAGAAGACATCCTAAACCTTCCACTTGGCGACTCCATAGCTCCTAAACGATTAAAAGACTCCACTGGTGATCAGTAGGCCTGCTGATTATCTTGGTTCACATTAGAATCCACTGGGAGACCCAAGCCATTACAACATCAACCACAATAAAGGTAAACAGTAGGGTTAAGCTCCTTTGTTGGAAAATAACATTATGTCTTCAAGGAACATTTATACAAGAGCTTATCCCAGCCCAAACCCACCTGAAATAGTTGATAACCTCGAGAGCATCCTCAAGAAATCACCTACACCTAGAAGATCAACTATTTTCAACCACTTTCATAGAGCTAACTCTGCTCCAGAAAACTTTACAGCTCTATTAGACCCATTTTTTGACCTAGGCACTCAAAATAGCTTACCAAGAACTAGGTCATTTAGTGTCCTAGACCAGTCAGACCTTGAGCTTCCTGGTTCACCTACTCAAAGTGGTAAACAATTTAGAGACAGATAGACCCCTCCATCTACACCGCCTGATATACACTTCATTCAAAACTCGGGGCTCAACCACCCTAAATCTGCTCATCAATCTTCTGCTGGTCATAATATCCCTGTCATCCATATACCAGCTGCCCAAGTCAACCCTTTACCTCATCAAACCATCATCATGGAAGCTTGGTATGCACCTCTGGCTTTACCCCAGCCTCTAGTACCCTTACCCAATGATTATCAATCAAATATCCCACACTTCACTGCAAAAGAGTTTACCATAGCCCAACACCATGTAGATAGGATGGAAGATTCTTTTGACTACATGGAGATAGATGATGATACAGTCAAGATGAGAATCTTTGCCCAGAGCTTAGGAGGTGATGTGAAGAAATGGTTTAAAGGCCTACCTCCGGGTAGCATTAATGACCTTCCATCTCTATATCGAACTTTCATAAACAAATGGGAGGTTAAGGCCAATCCCCGCCAAATCCTAGCAGAATATATGAGCCTTAAAAGAAACGTAGGGGAGAGTTTCCATGATTACACAACGAGATTTAACAACATTTACAATGCTCTCCCTCCAGATATGAAACCTCCCCAAGGTATGGCCCTAGCGAAATACCCTGAGGGCTTTGATGCTAATATGGCCTATCATCTTAGGGATAAAGAGTACAACACATTGGAAGACATGTAGAAAGGAGCAGTGAATATAGAAGCCAACTTGATTGAGAAAAGGGCAAGACTGAGAGCTGAGAAGGGGGTAACATATAGAGATGACAATGTAGCTTCCACATCTGACCCCAATTATGACCGTCTATATAAAAACGTGGAAGAGTTACAACAGATGGTAAAAAAAATGGTTGTCACTATCAATAACCAAAACCGAAACCAAAACCAGAACCTGAACTTTAGAAGAAAAAACACCACTCCCAACAAACAAAGAGAATCAGATCAACAGGTTATACCCCCATTTCAAGAGAAATTTTTTGATGAAGATGAGGGAATCATAGAAGAGTTTGAGGGAAACACAATAAAAATGTTTGAAACAGAAGATTCAATCCATAACTGTTACACAGAAGAAGATCAGCCCTCACCCTCATATTGGGATGAGGAAAGATCAGAATCTGAAGATTACAGACTTGGATTTGAAGATGCCATCATGCAGGTCAGACAATATGAACTTAGGAGAAAAAAGAGCCAAGACACTTCCAAACCCACATCTCCTAAGGTAACCATTAAGAAAATACCTGAGAAAACTTCTAAAGTGACTACTGAAAATAACAAATCAGCAGCTGAGAGTTCTAGAAAGAACAAAGAAAAATATAACCAAAACACTGACACACAGGGTAAACCAACTAGCAGCACTGACACTACAGTTAGTGCTCCTGATAAAATTATCACAAACACTGCACATGATGAAAATCAGCACACTGATTCAGCCACTAAGGCAGTGGCTAACAAAATAGAGTTGAAAATTCCAAAGAGTCAGTCCACTTTCAATTTGGAGAGTGAGGTTGCAAAAATTAAAATATCTGTCCCACTCTCTGAGCTGGCCACTCAGGATGTATATAAAGGCCAAATTTTGAAAGCATTAAATTTAGGTGAGAACAGTGACACTGTAAATTTGAGTGATGATCAACCTGCCCTTCTTTTTGGTCCAAAGATAGAAGGAAAGTTTCAGGAAGGGGTAGTTCCACCTTTCTATATCAGTCTCAATGTCCATGATAAGATTCTCCACAATGCAATGCATGATTCTGGAGCGTCACACAACCTGATGCCTAAAGTAGTGATGGAAATATTAGGCCTAGAGATAACTCGTCCCTATAGAGACCTATATTCATTTGGCTCTAGCAGAGTAAAGTGTCTTGGCCTGATCAAGGATTTATGTGTGAGCCTTGCCTAGATTCTGGCAAAATGTATGGTCATGGATGTTGTGGTGGCAGATGTGCCACCCAAGTATGGCATGTTATTATCAAGATCATGGGGAACCAAGCTGCAAGGAACAATGCAGATGGATGGGGCTTATGCCATAATCCCAATCTTTGGCCAACCTAGAAGACTGTACAGGGAAGCACAAATGAAATTCCTAGTTAGTAGCCCTGAAAAGCCTGAAAATTCTCCTCTATACTCTGTGCATACAGACATGGACTCCTTTATCTTCTGCAACGATGAATCTCTGGGGGAACCAGAATCTAAAAATGTAGATACAAGCAAAGGTACACATGATGAAACAAAGCCAATGGAATTTAACATAATGGCTACTCTAGACTCAGAAGAGGAAAATGTAGAAAACTCAGAAAAGTGCACTGAAATAAAAACTCAGAGTGAACCAGAAACAAAACCCAATTAGCCAACTAGTCACCTCGCCGATTTCCACCCACATGATGAAAGACAAAAAAACCCACAGCCTGGTGTAGTTCCTATAATGCAACATAATGGCGAACCCAAATGTAAGGGAGGAAGTGATGATAAAACGAAAAATGAACCCTTGTGGGAGATGAGTTTCGATGGGTCATCCACCAAGAGAACTACCGGAGCAGGAGTGTGGATACATAACATAGAGAGTGATTACACAGAGAGCCATGCCTGCAACCTGCACTTCAAGTGTACGAACAATATTGCAGAATATGAGGCTCTGATCCTAGGCTTAACTCTGTTGAAAAAATTAGGAGCCTATAGAATAATTGTGTATGGAGATTCTGAGATGATTATCAAATAGGTGAATGGTGAGTACACAACGAAACATCCTATACTGAGAGCATATAGGAATGACACTATGGATTTATTGGAAACCTTTGTTGAATACGAACTAGTGTTTGTTCCTAGGAGTCAAAATGTCATTGCAAACGGATTAGCTTGTCTAGCTAGTTCATACCCTAAGATTCCAAGCGACCAACGGATCATCATTCAGACCAAATTCAGACCTGCAGTGCCAGACAATGAAAAATATTGGCAGGTTTTTGAAGGAGATAAACAGATTGAAGATTTCCTGGTAGGTAGGAATGAGTTTGAATTTTCTGATTCAGACTCTAAATCTGACAGTAGCTGCCTAATTGAAGAATCCTCAGATGAGGAAGAAACACCCTGCAACATAGAAATAAACGCTTTAAATGAAGAAGCTGGAAATTCTACCACGAAATGTGAAAACACAGACAGTGAAGAAGTAACGGTGCTACAGGCCAAATATAAGAACATACCTTGAGGTCTGGTGCCGTTAGAAGACCTTTTTGACTTCGATGATGTGGCAAAAAAGCCCACCCTTGAGCACACAGACTCTGACATAGAAGAATGCAATATAGGCACAGAAGATAAGCCCAAAATGATTAAATTGGAAAAATCCTTACCCACAGAGATGAAAAAGAAATACATTGACCTATTCAAGGAATTTATTGACGTCTTTGCCTGGAGTTACGAAGACTTAAAAGCTTATGACACAAGCATCATACAACACAAAATACCTTTAAAGGAAAATCAAAAACTCTTCAGGTAGAAAATTTGTAGAATAAATCCAAAACTGTTGCCTGCAGTGGAAAAAGAGATTAAAAATATGTATGAGGCAGGCATAATAGTTCCCGTAAGGTTCTCTGATTGGGTTTCAAATTTAGTGGCTGTGAGGAAGAAAACGGGGGAGATTAGATTATGTATTGACTTTAGAAATCTTAATAGAGCCTCACTCAAAGATAACTACCCTTTGCCAAAAATGGGACACATTCTTTAAAAAGTAGTAGGCTCCAAGAGAATTTCCCTGCTGGATGGTTTCTCAGGCTATAACCAAGTCCCAGTTCTCCCAGAAGATCAACTCAAAACAACTTTTACCACTCCTTGGGGCACTTTTATGTATGTAAAAATGCTCTTTGGACTGATGAATGCTGGTGCAACCTTCCAAAGAGAAATGGATATATCTTTTTCAGATGAAAGAGGACACTTTATTGTCATCTATTTGGATGACATAACAGTCTACTCCAAGACTGAGGAAGAACACCTAGAACATCTGAGAAAAGTGTTTGGAAAATGTAGAAGGTTTGGTCTATCATTGAATCCTAAAAAGACTGTTTTTGAGCTGCAAGAAGGAAAACTTCTTGGCCACATTATATCTGAAAAGGGAATTAGGATAGACCCACAAAGAGTTGAGGGAATACTACAGATCACACACCCAAGAAACATCAAGGAATTACAATCCTTTATTGGGAAGATTAACTTCCTTAGGAGGTTTATTCCCAATCTAGATGAACACCTTAGAAATATGACTAACATGCTGAAGAAAGGTGTAGGAGTTAAATGGACTGTCGGAGCTAAACAATATTTTGAATCAGTAAAACTTGCACTCACCCAAGCTCCTGTTCTGATCAACTTAGATTTCTCTAAAGATTTCTTGATCTTTTCATTCGCCTCTGAGCATACAGTGGCTGCGGTCTTATTGCAGAAAAATCTAGAGGGAATGGAACAGCCGATTGCCTTTTTCAACAAAGCACTGAGGGATGCACCCTTGAAATACAACATAATGGAAAAACAGGCTTACGCTCTTGTCAAAGCCTTAATAGACTTCAGGGTGTACATATTGCATTCACACACTATAGCTTATGTGCCTAACATTAGTCAAATATATTCTGTCCCAAGGCCCAGATGGGAAGAGGGGCAAATGGATTGCTGTGATCTTAGAATATGACCTTGAGATAAAACCCACCAAACTAATCAAAGGTCAGGGCTTAGCCAAATTAGTGGCTGAATCAAATCTGCAAGCCCTTGACATTAACATGGTAGCCGCCTTTGACGAGCAAGAAGGATTGCCTGATCCCACTGTTGAAGAGAAGTTTCAGAACTCCCCTTGGTACTTTGATATCCTTTATGTGCTCAACAACCTCAATGCTCCACCTGAACTGTCAAAGACTAAGGCCAGATTCATAAAACTAAAAGCCAGAAATTACTGCATTTTGAATGAAAACTTATACTGGAAAAACCCAAATGGCCATTGCTTAAATGTTTGCCTGAAGCAGAGGTAGAAAGGATTAAACGAGAATTCCATGCCAGAGAGTGTGGAGGCCACCTGAATTGGAAGGCCACTGCAAACAAAATACTCAGGGCTGGTTATTATTGGCCCACACTCTTCAATGACATCCATAAGATGGTAATTTCCAGCCACAAATGCTAGATTTTCGAAGGCAAGAGAAAACTCCTTCCCCTTCCTTTACAACCCATCACTGTTGAAGGTCCTTTTATGCAATGGGGCCTAGATTTTATTGGAGAAATACACCCTGCTTCTTCTGCACAACACAAATGGATCTTAACAGCCACAGACTACTTCACTAAGTGGATAGAGGCCATACCTACTATGAATGCCACAAATTCAGTCATCGTTAGGTTCCTAGAAGGTCATATCCTCTCTCGGTTTGGCTGCCCAAGGAAAATAATCACTGATAATGCTGTTGCTTTTGGATCCAAGAAAATGGTTGATTTTTTTCACATGTATCAAATAGCGCTTGGTCATTCAACTGCCTATTACCCTCAAGGTAATGGCTTAGCTGAATCATCAAACAAGAGCCTAGTGGCCATCATCAAAAAGCTGCTGGAAGAGAACAAAAAGTCATGGCATAACAAGTTAGTGCATGCCTTGTGGGCTGACAGGCTTACAAAAAAGAAATCCATTGGCATGTCACCATTTCAGCTTGTCTATGGTGCAGAAGCAGTTTTTCCTACCAGCCTTGGGGTACCAGTGATTAAGCTGGTCCAAGAGATTCAAACAGAAGAAGATAGTATGGTGAGAAGGATAAACCAAGAAATTCATCTCCAACAAACAGGGGAAGAGGTTTACAATAGAGCAGTGAAGGTTCAGGAAAATATAAAGAAATTGTTTGACAAAAGAACCAAAGCTGTTGACTTTAAAATTGGGGATAAAGTTTTGAAGTGGGACTCAAGAAGAGAGAAAAAAGGAAAACACGGAAAGTTTGACAGTTTGTGGCAGGGTCCATACATCATCCAAGCCACTGTGGGCCCAAATGATTTATTCCTACAAGAATTAGATGGTACAGAGCTATTTGGGGGTCCTGTCAATGGCAGGATGCTCAAACACTACTTCTACTGATTTTCAATCACCAGTTTTCATTTCCATTGTACATACCATTGCAGTTTTTGTTTTCAAGTAAAAGAGAAAAATGTTTCAAAAAATGGAAAGAAAGGAGAGGTTCAGACATGCTCAAAACATGAACCTATGAAGTGCAAAATATTGGCTCTAATATGATCAAAACTTGAGCCAAAGAAAGTAAAGACAACTGGTCTTAACATGCTCAAAATCTAGACCAGCAAAGAAAAAGGAGAAATCAGATCTGACATGCCTGAAACCAGA
Organism: Pinus albicaulis; assembly: GCA_034641835.2. Lineage (NCBI taxonomy): Eukaryota > Viridiplantae > Streptophyta > Pinopsida > Pinales > Pinaceae > Pinus > Pinus albicaulis. The sequence goes on from CM076578.1 coordinate 1,816,839,817, forward strand.
GCTGAAATGAAGAAAAAGAGTGCCTCTAACAAGCTCAAAACTTGAGTCACAAGGAAAGAAGGATGCTTCAAGATTTCAGATTTCAAGCCTTCAAAATTTTGTTTTCAGTTTTCTGCAATTTTCCGTCCATGTGCAACTGTCTTTATGCCTTGGATCTACAACAAACTAGACTATCTAATCCTAGTTTGGCTGTTTTTAAATTTCTGTTGTAGAATGTAGAGAAGAAATCTGCCGGACAGTTTAATCCTAGCAGATAGTAGATTAGGTAGAGAAACATATGGGACCAACAATTTAATCTGGTCTCATGGAGTAATAAGGGTAGATTTAGAATAGGTTTGTTTTCAGTCTAAAAAAAATAAAAATAAAAATGATGTAAAGGGTCTGCTAGCTCAAATGCACCCTAGAAGAAGAAAAAATGCTAGGACTGTAGTGTGGGTAGGTAGATTGATTGGGAAAGTTTTTCTGCTAAATTGATGTCTTCACAATTGTGGCAGTTGAAAATCAAAGAAGAAGGTGGCTTAAGCAGCAGGCATCTGGCCTACACCAAAGATCATTTTCTGAATTCTTGACTCCTTCAAGAAGAAGCCATCCCCATGTGGAGCCACTGTTAGCCCCCTTATAAATTTTTGACAAAGCAAAGTAGGGGGCTAAATTGTTTTTGAGCCTTCAAGGAATGCATCTCCCCTGAAGACACATCATCCTTGAAGTCTCCTGTGCCTTTGCCTTTGATAAATTTCCCTATGCTGACTCCCTTTATAAGGTCTCATTGATTACATAAAAACTGCTCCAAAAGATCTACATTAACCCTTATATCCCTGCAGAATGTCCCTTTTCACCTCTTCTTCATTTTTCAAGACCCCTTTTCTTTACCCCAAAATCACCCCCATAATCCTTCTAAACCTCTCCAAAAATTCCCCCTAAGTCCTACACATACTCCTTGGTTGGCCGTTTAAACCCCCATTACCCCTATCATTTCCCTTCATTGCCCTCAAATTGCACTAAAAATGGGCAACAAACCCACTTTTAAACTTACATTAGGCCTTAGCCCCTCAACCTTTTCTCCACAAGACTCGGGCACTGAAACCGAGCACTGGCCCGAAAGGCGCTTACCGCAGATGGATATCGGACGCAGTTTCAACTGTATAGATCAGACGACAATCATGGCTCCCACAACATCCATTGTTCACCCCGTTCATCGCCCTGATCACGCCATCGCCATCTATTTACCCGCAGATCCAATGGTTCGGAGTCTACCCGCCCCGGTGGTCCCCGCGTACTATTCAAAAACCATCCGGTTTCTATCGCACCGCCTTTGGGCGGAGGGCAGTATTTTTCGATAGGCCAGCGATTGCACTCAGCATTCGACACGTGGCTCCGACACTATTTCAAAACCACTACCCCATCGCGCATTAACGTTCGTCCGCGGATGCGTAGTGATATGCACATGCACCGTCAGATCTGGGGCAGTTGATCCAACGGTCTTTGTTCCATGGAGTTGCGCACGAGTTAACCGATGGCAGCCGTACCCCTGGCCCACAGTCCATCACCCTCCGACGTGCTTTCCACCGTCGATCTCCGCCGAGATCGGACGATCCAGATTTAATTGTCCCGCCACATCACCCCCACATGTATCCACCGTATAGCCGCCCATCCCATTGCATATATTTTTTCAAAAGTCGAGTTTGTTAAGGTTTTTCATTTAAATTTCCTCTGCACTCTGCCAACCTTCACCAAGGCTTCCCTCCATCATTCCTCTGCATTGTTCCGCCATTTCACCAGCCGCACGACCATTTTCATCATCCACACTGCATCCATTACCCCCATTCATGGATTTCATAATTTTTTTTATGTTTTGCAGGGTTTTGAGGTGGTGAAAGCCGCCATGATTTGCACATGCTATCACAGTGACAGAAAACATAGGAAAAGACCGTGTGCAGAGGCAGAAATCATGAAGAAAACCCGATGAGGTCCTACGACAGGACTTGCATTAAAAGACTAGGGTATTACTCTGTGAAAATGTCCCGGCGCCATTAAGACACAAATTTCACAGTTAGAGATTTAAATTAAGCAGCAGAGAGCTTAAGGCCCACAAATGAAGATATATAAGCCTTATGTTCAGAGATTTAAAGGTAAAGAATCAGATTGAAGACCCATGGATCACGCAGAAGGTATAACATGAAAATCAGTGTGTCAGGGTTTCTACATCAGCAGAATGTTTTTTCCTAAAAAAGGACAGAGCACCCATGTAGCTTTTATTATACGCCATGTTCCTAAAGAAATTTCCACCTTGACAACAGTCCGAAGCTACCAGAGCATTTGTTTCATAAGTATGGAGGACTTCTTAATCATTCATTTATCTTTTGTTTATTCACCAATAGTACCACAGAGTCCTGCAGCCAAAGTACGTCAGAGACAAACCTGGAGTAAATAGAAGTCTAATGAGGACCACTCTTTCATCCACAGAGTGCTAGAATTGAAAGCTTAGAATTTAAATAGAATGGGCTCTTCGGTGATGCAGAGGCATTAGACACTAGCCAACAATGTAGGAGGTTTGTCCACATGTTGTGGCTAGTAGGGGTCGAAAATATTTGAATTGTAACAGCTAGGTGTCAATACCTCAGCTGAATGTATCATTTAGATCAGTTAGAGTCGTAGAAGTCGAATAGTTCAATTAGTCTGTCTGTCATATTTCAGTTAGTTGTATTATTTTAATTAGGCTGTTGATTTTCTAAAACGGTCCTCACAGAGGAACCAAACAGACAAATGTTCATGTATATAAATGTAATTCCTCGGATGTATATAGGGGAGTAGAGGAGAAGGAAGAAAAGGAGAAAGAGATTCTGCAATGAAATCTATGTATTGAACAATCGCTTCTAGTTAAGTGAATTTCATTTTCCGTCAGCTATCCATTTGTCTTAAATTGTTATTTGAGAGGAATTTGTTTAAGTTGTGAGGCGATTGGACACTGTCTTGTTGAATTGAGTCATTGTACAATTTTTGTATCTCTGTGATCGTTGTTTCCTTGAATTACTTGAATAATTGGAAACCCCAAACACAGATGAAGAGCGAGTGTGAAACTGTGGTTGTGGAGCTCTGTTTAATGATAATACTAAGCCGAATTGATAAAAACCCCTCCTAATAAGAAGAGGAACTGTCCCATTTTTGATTGAGTCCTGAACCATGGCTAGGCCCGAGTTAACTGAATTCAAGGGATAGCGCAACCCCGGACAAACCTTGGTAAATCACTGTACAAAACCACTAGTGGATTCGCAACCCCCGATTTCCCATATCGCACCGCTTTTGTGGAGTAAGCAGTATTTCCTGAATGCGAGCAATTCCATAGGGTACGCAACACATGGAGAGGTGGACCCCCGGAAAACCACCATTCAAAGCACGCCATCGCACGTTATCGTTCGACCAGGGGAGCTGAGCGATATTGCAGAGAGCCGTTGATTTGGGAAAGGGCCATCGGACGGTGGTCGTTGGATAAAGATGCACATAAGATAACTGGTACGGTGCGTGCGTTTGATTGGGCCATCGATTGTAGAGGTGGGGCCCAGTGCGAGGGTTATTATACAGTCAATTGGTTAAAAATAGAGCGTCGACATTATTACATGTTCGAAGGGTTAAACTTTGATTATAAAGGTTCGGAGATATAATTAATTTTGCAAAGGTTGTGGATAATGTTATTTATCAAATTCCATGAATTTGATAAATAACCTCCAAGGAAGAAAGGTAGACCACCTGGAGTCAAAAGATGGGGTTTGACAAGGAAAACGCTGACAGGACCACGGATACAATGACCATCTCTCCTTAGAAGGGTCTGAATTCAGTTTTGTTGCGTCATTTGTGGTATCAGAGCCATTGTTTTAAGGTTGCTTTTGCAGAAAGATGACATGGCAATCCGAGTTGGTAGAGGTGCTGGCAGAAGGAGACCTATTGCCAACGCAGAGGTGTTGGGGATGTTGCAGAGGGCCAAAGCCAGAATGGATGCCATGGAGCGAAGACAACCCAGAGATCCTGAAGACATCAGTGAACCTGAAACAGAAGAAGATGAAGAGAATGTTGAAATTCCTCCTGACATGAGACTCCTTAGAACTGTTCTGGGGTCTGCAGTTAAGCCCATAATTGAAGTGTTGAGTTATGCAGGGGGAATGAATCCAGAGGAACTGGTGGACTGGATAAACGAAATGAATAAGTGCTTCGATTATGAAGAAATAAGTGAAGATAAAAAGGTCAAGTTTGCGATGACAAAGCTAAAAGGACATGCTGCACTTTGGTGGGATGGAGTGCAGGCAGAAAGGAGGAGACTTGGAAAGCAACCTATCAAGAGTTGGACCAGAATGATGGCTAAATTAAAAGGTAAATTCTTTCCTAGTGATTATCAGCTGAAATTGTATAAGAAAATGCAGAACCTGAGACAAAGGTTGCTGACAGTAAAAGAATACACAGAGGAATTCTACAGAGTAAGAATAAGGGCTGGGAAATTCCAAGACACACCAGAGAAGACTTCCAGATATGTGAATGGTCTCAAGCTGGAGATCCAAGATGAGATAGGTCTTTTGTCTCCTAAGACAGTGAAAGAGGCCTATCAGATGGCCTTGAAAGCAGAGGAGAAACTCCCGAGAAAACAATCTGCCAAGAAGAGAGGTACTTTCTGTGGGAAGGGAAGTCAGGGTGGTAGAGGAAAACCTACTACACCTAGGGATGGAGCTAACAGTAGCCCACCTCAGAATGCATCTACAGAGGATGATGCAAGGGGTAGAAGGGGTTCTTACAGAGGAAAGGGAAGAGGAGGCAGAGGTAGAGAGTTGAGGTGTTATAGATGTCAGCAAGTGGGACATAAGCACTATGAGTGTCCAGAGAATGTGGGTGCTGGTCCGAGAAATGCTGTTGTTGCCCAAGCTAGAGAAGAGGCAGAAATTGAAGAAGAAATTCTTCCAGATAGGGGAGAGTCCTTGGTGGTTAAAGAGGTCCTGTTGAAGCAAGCCAAAGAGGTCACTGAGCCTGCACAAAGGAAGAATTTTTTTAGGAGCATATGCAAGGTCCAAGGGAAGTGCTGCCAGCTAGTCATTGATAGTGGCAGCACAGACAATCTGGTTTCCACTGAGGTGATAGAGAAGCTGAAGTTGAAGACAAGGGAGCATCCCACTCCCTACAGGGTGTCCTGGCTGCACAAAGGGCACCAGCTGGTTGTAAAAGAACAATGTGAGATAGAGCTGCAAATGGGCAAATATAAAGATAAGGTCCTATGTGATGTAATGCCCATGGATGTGTGTCATATACTGCTAGGGAGACCTTGGCAGTTTGACAGAGCAGAAATGCATGATGGCAAGAAGAACACTTACAAGTTCTTCAAACATGGGGTACATCATACATTGATACCCATGGAAGAAGGAGAGCCATACAACAGAGTGATTGATCCGAAGACCTTGTTGCTGAGTGGGAAGGAATATCCACAGTAGATAGAAGAAGAGGAGGTAAGATTTGCTTTGGTTTGCGAACCTAAAGTAGTTCTTACTTCTACAAAAAATTCTGATTTGCCGGTAGAAATACAAGAGATGTTAGACAATTACCGTGACATTGTTGTGGATGATTTACCTGATGAGCTGCCACTTGTGAGAAAGATCATCCATCAGATAGATTTTATCTCTGGTTTAAATCTGCCAAACAAGGCAGCCTACAGAATGACTCCCAAGGAAAATGAGGAAATCAGGAGACAAGTACAAGAATTAGTGGACAAGGGGCTGATGAGAGAAAGTTTGAACCCATGTGCAGTACCAGCAGTATTGAGCCCAAAGAAAGATGGAGGCTGCAGGATGTGTACTGATTCCAGAGCAATCAATAAGATCACAATTAGGTATAGATTCCCTTTTCCCAGAGTGGAGGACTTAATGGACTATTTGAGTGGTGCTAAATATTTCTCTAAGATAGATTTAAAGAGTGGATACCATTAGATTAGAATAAGAGAGGGTGATGAGTGGAAAACTGCCTTTAAGACAAATGAAGGACTGTATGAATGGATGGTAATGCCTTTTGGGTTGTCAAATGCACCTAACACTTTTATGAGACTTATGAATGAAGTATTGAAAGAATTCATTGGGAAATTTGTGATAGTATACTTGGATGATATATTAGTTTTCAACAGAACTAAAGAAGAACATTTAAGGCATCTTAATCATGTCTTGAAGAAGCTGCACCAAGAGAAACTGCTGATAAATTTGAAGAAATGCTCATTCATGAAAGAAGAGTTGGTTTATTTGGGTTTTTTTGTTTCTGCAGAAGGATTGAAGATGGACCTAGAAAAGGTTAAGGCAATTGTGGAGTGGCCTTTCCTCAGGAATGTTTTTGAGATAAGAAGTTTCCATGGACTTGCCAGTTTTTACAGAAAGTTTATAAGGAACTTTAGCAAGATCAATGCACCCATAATTGAGACAATAAAGAAGAGAAAACAACCATTTAAGTGGACTGCTGAAGCAGAAAGTAACTTTAAAGTTTTGAAGAAAAAGATAACAGAGAAGCCTGTTTTGATTCTGCCTGATTTTACTAAACCATTTCAAGTAAAATGTGATGCTAGTGGGGAGGCCATTGGAGCTGTGTTGAGTCAGGATGATAGACCTATATCATATTTCAGTGAGAAGCTGAATGACACCAGGAGAAATTATTCCTCTTATGAGAAGGAATTCTATGCAATTGTTTAGGCACTGAAAAAGTGGCGACATTATTTGATGTCCAGGGAATTTGTATTATATTATGACAATCATGCTTTGCAGTATATTGTACAGCAACCCAAGTTGAAACATAAGCATGCTAAATGGGTTGAGTATCTCCAAGGTTTCAATTTTGTTTTGAAACATATAAGTGGCCAAGCCAATAAAGTAGCTGATTCTTTGAGTAGGAGGCACATGCTTGTTCAAGAAACAATTTTTGAAGTTGTAGGATTTGATTTTCTCATAGAATTGTATAAGACAGATCCAGATTTTAAAGAAGTATTTGAGGCATGTAGTAACCCTGTTTTAGCAGATAGAAGCCAGTGGCTAGATTATTTCCTGCAGGAGGACTTTTTATTCAGAAGAAGCCAACTGTGTGTACCAAAATGTTCCATGAGAGAAAATTTGATCAAAGAGAAGCATAGTGGTGGACTTGCTGGACACTTTGGTACTAATAAGACTTATGAGCAGCTGAGTCACTTCTATTACTGGCCTAAGATGAGAACAAAAGTTGATAAGTTTGTGAAGAATTGCAAAATCTGTCAATATGCCAAAGGAAGGAGCCAGAATGCAGGATTGTACACTCCCTTGCCTATTCCAGACAGGCCTTGGGACATGGTGAGTATGGATTTTGTTCTAGGATTTCCCAAGACTCGGAGAGGGAATGATGCAGTCTTTGTTGTAGTGGATAGATTCTAAAAAATGACACATTTTATTCCATGCTATAAAACTAGTGATGCCACCCATGTTGCTAGCTTGTTTTTCAAAGAAGTTGTTAGATTGCATAGGTTTCCCAAGAGTATTGTTTCAGACAGAGACACCAGATTTGTGGGTCAATTTTGGAGGACATTGTGGAAGAAACTTGGTACCAAACTGAGTTTCAGCTCAGCTTATCATCCTCAGACTGATGGACAAACTAAGGTAGTAAATAGGAGTCTGGGAAATTTGTTGAGAAGTCTTGCAGGAGAGCATCCCAACCAATGGGACCATATTTTTCCACAGGTATAATATGCATATAATGACTCACCAAATAGGAGTACAGGGCATAGTCCATTCCACATTGTTTATGGAATGCACCCCAGAGGAATATTAGAGTTAAGAAATCTGGGAAAGGCAGAGCTAAGGAGTGCAGATGGTGAGGAATTTGCTTCAGAAATCCAGGCCATACATGAACAAGTGAAACAACAACTACAAGGCAGCAGCATCAAATACAAGAGTAGAGCAGAATTGAGCAGAAAAGAAGTTCATTTTGAAGTGGGAGATTTGGTTTTGGCACATTTGAGAAAGGAGAGGTTCCCAAAGAAGCAGTATAACAAACTGAAGTTCAAAAATATTGGGCCATGCAAGATACTTAGAAAGTTTTCTGCAAATGCTTATGAGATTGAATTACCTCTTGATGTTGGAATATCTCCCATTTTTAATGTTGCATATTTGTACAAGTATGAAGATGATGGTGCAAAAGAAGAAGCAGCAAACAAGGGACAGATTGAGTGGAAAGAGCAGCTACCTCTAGCACAACCATTGCAACCAGAGAAGATATTGGGCAAGAGAGTGTTCAAAAGGACCAGAGGACAAGAGTACTTTCAGTACTTAATCAAATGGAAGGAAAAAATAGAGGAAGATGCCACTTGGATGAATGAAGGAATATTGCAGAAGATAGGCAGATCAGTGGAAGAGCTCATGGGGAGGAGCCCATGAAAAAGATTGCCCTCAAGAGTCTGATGCAGGGGCATTAGACACAAGCCAACAATGTAGGAGGTTTGTCCACATGTTGTGGCTAGTAGGGGTCGAAAATATTTGAATATTTCTTGACTCCATTGCCCAATGGTTTTGAATGCTCCCTGGAATACTTCACCTCTGCCTTATTCCTCTTTGCTCACCCTTGTCTTACATTGAACCTTTCTTTCTTGATAACCAACAACCAAACAAACAATCAAAGAAACAAACCTCGTGCCTATAACTAGCCTAACATCTTAACACTGAGCTTTAAAGTCATATACCTTTGACATATCATAGAGAGATCCCTCTCTGGACCCAGGAGGGCTAGATCCTAAGGTTTGAAAGTGGTTTGATGTTGTCTCATCTTTTGGTCTTGCCAATCTGGCCAAAACATGGGAACCCCAATAGTAGGGTCTGAACCCTTGCTTGTGAGCTCATTTCCTGGAGGAGGGGCCAATCCTTCTCCCAAAAGGCTTCGTATATCATTCTTCTTCTATTATTTGTACATTTCAGCTATAATTATATAGAGTTGCAGTATAACTTCATTTTCTAGATCTAGATCTGCAGATCTTCTCTTTTATACATTGTACTTTCTTGAAACCCTTGTCGAGTTATTCTTGTTGTGTATAAATAGGAAGGGATCTCCATTTTTCTCATCCATTGGATCATTGTAAACTCCAAATCTATTATTTCTCACTTATTTCTGCATACACCCATATTAAAATAACACTATACATGCTTCAGTCTTTTCTGTATGAGCTAAGTCATGGGGTTTGGTCTTATTTGAGTCATATTGACTTGGGGAGACCTATTTATTTTGGTTAGAGTTATTTGTTTTAGCTCCAATTCTGGATGTGAGTTGTATATTCTAGATTCTAAGGGATCCAAGTCCCATTTCTCACAAATATAACGTTATTTCTTAAAGAAAACCTTCTTATGCCCTATATTGCTGCATTTCCCCACTTTGGAAGGAGTGTATAGGCCATATTATTGTTGTTGATCATTCATCTACTGGTTAGATGTTCCTTTACATCTTATGAGCTAATTTACACTGCTATGTTCATGATTTTCTAAAGCTCCAACTTTAGAATATCTTCAGATATTCTCATTGTTGTAGATTTCCCTATTTTGGGATATTACAGTGGTATCAAAGCTTTCATCTTGGCTCAGACTATGGATTTCAGATGAAATATAGAAGATAAGAAGAATAGGATATCAAAATTATGGAGAGAATGAGATTATTCTCATCACTTTTCAGATCTAGAAAGGACCTCTCGAAGGAGGTTAATCAGATAGAAGAAGGAGAAGAGGAAGGACCATGCACTTCCTATTATCACAAAGGAGAAGACAAGAAGCATGGAGGACACTTGGATCACATGATACTAAGTGAATACCTTCTTGAGTACAAGTCTCAACCTAGAGCCTTCAAGGAGACTCTAGCCTTCCCACAGTTCATTCAACTGGAGGAAGAGAGGAGACCCTGCAGAAAGGGAGAAATCAAGGGCAATAGGTTTCTATTGTCCACTTTTGATGGGACATCTACAGCAAGATCTTGGGAAAAAATACTTGAAGCATTCTTCCTACTACACCCAGTAGTAGAAAGAGAAGCAGTAGATATTGCAGCGCTGCACATGAAGGGAAAAGAAAGCGCTTGGTAGTTCAGTCACATAAGTCATGCAAGAGTATCTACTCTTGTAGATTTCACTCAGAGGATGGTCAAGAGATTTGATGAAGAAAAATTTGAGAGGGAGGAGCCCTCACCACCTCTTGAAGAGATTGATATCAGTGCTATCACAACCTTGGAGGAGTAGTCTTCAACATCAATAGTTGAGGGAGCCAACACAGTGGAAGAAGGAGCTATTGCAACGATGCAAGGAATTCCCACAGCCCATCAAGGTATGATTGAATTTCCACTTTCTATTATTGCAGAAAATCTTTCAGAAGATTGTGGAAATATGCCGTTGATAACCCAGGATCACCACTTACTGCTAATTTAGAGTAGCAATATTGCAGTGCGTTGTCCAAGAGCAGCAGTGAAGGAAGAAGGACCCATTCCTCATGGGAGCATACACAAGCCAGCTTCATTCAAGAAGCAAGGAAGGAAAAAAGTAAGAAGGGGTATAAATCTTGATATGAGAAAATTTTTCTCCCCTCTAGATGACACTCTCTCCATGAGCATGCCTCAACTCAGAGAGAGACTTCCACTTGTAGTATATCCAAGACCTTATTGGTCTTGGAAGGCCATGCATGAGGAGGAGGTCTCATCAGGAGATCCCATTAGAGGTGCACTTCAACATTTGATGGAGTACAAATTTCTTCAAGGACTTGAGGAGATTGGTAGTCTTCATGGGGAAGATACTAAGGGGAAGCATGATTGGAGGCATCCACATTTGGATGAATGGGGGTGGATGGAGAGCAAAAGGTTGGTGAACCACTTGCAGATATATGACACAAGGCAGCAAGAAGAAAAGCTGCGCTGGCTACTCTTGAGAGAGTTTAGCCATCTTGGGACATACCCTTTGTTAGGAGGTATGTGGTGGATGGAGGCATTGCATGGAACCCATATTATAGAACAGAAAGGAGACTTGTTTATATGGGGAATCATACAAGACAACCATCATGATCTTACTCTATGGCTTGTATGGGGGAGAGATGAGGGAGCAACAATAGTTTTTGTTGCTGTGGTTACACTTGGGAGAGTATGGGCAGAATTTTTCCCATACTTATCATGATATTTCCAGAGAGAAGGAAGGCACATTCAAGGTGCAAGGAGGCTACCATTCAACATTGGAGGATCATGAGAAACTTCCATATAGGAAGGAGATACTCTCACATAGCAACATGATAGTGGATGGATTTGGCATATGGAATGTCAAAGGGAGAAGTCATGGAATGACAAGAGCCTTGTCATCAAGGCCCACAGCGCTGTCACTTGGGAGTATGCTTCTATTGATGGAGTGTTCCAAGGGGAGTTTGCATCCTTTCATTCTACAGACTTTTATGAGAAGATTCTCATGGGAGGGTTCATTCATGGACCTCACTTTCAGCTTACTCACCATGCATGGTAAGAAATACATTTCTATACTTGTTGGTTACTCCACTGAGTATTTGTATCTTCTCACCATATATGAAAAATGCATTGCTCCACGAGAGAGCAAGAGTATTTTTGGGTTTCATGGTCACTTTAGGGCCAATCTTTGTAATGCTAGTAGCCCATATATACATAAATTTAAGCAAGTGTATTGTTATTTTGATTATGTTCAGCTGATATACATTGCTGCTTACTACCCCATGGTGGAGGAGCAAACATGCATAGCTTGTAACTTATTGGTGAACCATTTGCCACATGATATTCTCAAATAGCAGTTGGAAAGACTGCACAGTATCCACTTGAGAAACCATTTGTACCATCCAAACTTACACACAACCTTCAACATTTTTCTGATTTGGATGCCATATGGTGATGATGTGTCATTCATCTTGTATGGGATGGTTTGGGTTATCATGGCTCATGACATTGGAGAAAGGATCCTTGAAGATCCAATCTTCTTCTTGCCACTTGAGGGAAACCTTATTGCAGCCCAAGATCAGCATGCATTCTAAAATTATCATAAGTGGAGAGGAGGACACCGTGGGATATGCCCTCTTGCCTATCATGTTCATCTATTTAGCCAACCTACACATCATGAGCCAAAGGTGGAGGGGATCTTTCTTGAGTTTCCAAGTTGGAGGGTGGCTCATTTTATATGGATGATAGCTTGGGGGTGGAGGTTTCACTTGGGAATGATAGTCTCCCATGCACTTCAAACTCCATGCCTTGAGAGGACCTCTAGACAACACATAGTTGTATCCTTAAGTATTTTACTTTTGCATGATGATAGCCATTTGGGATGTACACCAAATGCTAACTTGTATGCTTGCGAGAGGCACTATGGAGTTTCATTGTTGAGACAACATATTATTCTTTGGGAGAGATCATCATATGAGGATGTTACAGGAAGAGGGAAGGATACTTTCCAGTTCTATCCTTGTAGTTGCTTGAGGACAAGAAACATTTGGGAGGGGAGGACTGTTATATTCCTAAATTAGCATGCAGCTAATAGGAATATTAATTTTTGATCTTTGCACTTAGTAGATGAATAAATGGGCAGAAAAGACCCATACTTGTCTTGTATTAGCATAAAATCCCTCTTGGTATGAAAAGGGGACATCCTAGTAGTTGGATTTTTCACTTTCCATGTATGAACAGGAAGAGAATCATGTTGATTCAGTCAAGTTGACTAAGTGAACAGAGCAGTATGGAGGAGTAGCCTTGATGGAGCTACAACACAGTTTTGGAGGGAAAGTGATCATGTGATGTTGGAAAGCCTAATGGGTGGGACCCAAGGTGAGGAGGCTCACAAAGCTTATAAGGAAAGAGATGGCAGCCATTTGGGGTTAGCTTATGGATTATTGATTTTGGTCTGCTTAGACTATTGAGCATTCTTCAGCAGTTGAGTTGAGTATGCAGTGTTGTTTAGCACAAGGCATTCCTGCTTAGGGATTCCTTCTCCTTCCTTGAGAGGCCTCTTTGAGGAGAATTTTACTTCAGTTTTCCATATTTAGGCTTGAAGCCAAGCATCCTCCTTTAGCTACACAATTATTCTTGTAGCAGGGAACGCTGTGTTGCATGGTGTTGCAGTGGAGAGATCACAACACCACTTTCTAAGCTTATCTTTCAGAGGAGGGAGCTTCCCTTTCTTTACAAGATCTGTACAGGAGGTTTCTGAGCATATTGGACATCTTGGCATGTGGCCAAAGTAGTCTCCATCTCCTATAGCACAGTTCTCTAAAGGAACTGCGTCATTTTTCTCAGAGTTGCAGTAGCAGGGTTTGAACCCTTGCTTGTGAGCTCATTTCCTGGAGGAGGGGCCAATCCTTCTCCCAGAAGGATTTGTATATCATTCTTCTTCTATTCATTGTAAATTTTAGCTATAATTATATAGAGATGCAGTATAACTGCATTTTCCAGATCTAGATTTGCAGATCTTCTCTTTTATACATTGTACTTTCTTGAAACCCTTGCGGGGTTATTCTTATTGTGTATAAAGAGGAAGGGATCTCCATTTTTCTCAGCCATTAGATCATTGTAAACTCCAGATCTATTATTTCTCACTTATTTCTGCATACAAACATATTAAAATAATGTTGTGCATGCTTCAGTCTTTTCTGTATGAGCTAATTCATGGGGTTTGGGCTTATTTGAGTCACATTGACTTGGGGAGACATGTTTATGTTGGCTAGAGTTATTTGTTTCAGCTCCAATTCTGGATGTGAGTTGTATATTGTATATTCTAAGGGATCCAAGTCCCATTTCTTAGAGATATAATGTTATTTCCTGAAGACAACCTTCTTATGCCCTATATTGCCGCATTTCCCCACTTTGGAAGGAGTGTATAGGCCATATTATTGTTGCTGATCATTCATCTATTGGTTAGATGTTCATTTAAATCTTATGAGCTAATCTACACTACTATTTTCATTATTTTCTGAAGCTCCAACTTTAGAATATCTTCAGATATTTTCATTGTTGTAGATTTTCCCTATTTTGGGATATTACATCTTTGAGCAAGATAAAGTCACTTTTTAAAGCTACTTGGAGTGCATATTCCTCTAACTAAGGGAAGTGTGACACAACATCTTTACCTATGGGGTCCAAAAGCGATCTAATGAATAAATTGATGTAAACATGGTCTTTGAATTTAGGGGCCGTACACATTCTCCCGCTTCTGCACCATTATTGGACATGGTCAGAGATGAGAGTGCCAGAATTTTCACGGAAATAAGTCAAGAGTTTAGTACTAGTGTCATAATGGAGAGGTAACTAGAAATATGATATAAATTTTTTTTCAAGAGTCACAATAGTGGAAAGAGTGGCACTAGGCTCATCGACATACCACTTAGTAGCAGCTCCAGTAAGCGTGCGTGGGAATACATGAGTATGGATGGAGTATTTAGTGATGGAACTAGAGGAAAACCACATGTGAAATGAGTGAACATGATTAGTGGGATCTTCTCCAGGATTTCCTTCAAACTTGGGTATGTCTGAAGGAAGTTTGGTAGGCATAATTAATGAATTTGGGCTATGGAGAAGAGGATTGTTGATCAACTAGTTAAAATTAGGGAGACTCAAACTATCCATGAAGGGTAGCAATGGAGTAGGAGTGACCATGTCGGTTGAAATTCCACTTGTGGTATTATCTAGGTTAGGACCTAAGTTACCACCTTTTCCTGCACTTGCATTGGTTCTTGACATTGTGGCAATACGAGGTTGAGAAGATATAGAATAAAAAGAAGAATTGGACGAATCCATAGAATCAAAGTCATAAGGACTCGATGGATGATTGGGAGGATTAAACCTAACTCGACAGGGAGGAGTAATATATCCTAATGGGAATTGAGGGTGAAATGATTTCAAAACAAATATGACACTAAAGAACTAAAGGATGTTAGGAAAAATATTAAAAAAAAAACAAGAAAACACCTAGTGCAATGGTTCCAAGTGTAAACTAATTATATAATGATGCTTCTCTAATACAAGCAAACACATCCTATCAAATAAAATGACCTTTAGCCTATAGGTGATCTAATTCCTTGAAAAATACTAAATCCAATGTTTTAGATGGCCTTCCAAAGAAATTATTACTTAACGGAATCTCATCCCCGCAAGAAGAGATGTCCAGAGAAAGGTGGGGTAGAGAACCAAATGCTTTGCACAACCAGTCCTATAAGGTGTTTTCCTAAGATTTGTCATGATGGTTACCTTCGTCCCACATGGGTGCTCGAGTATTGAGCTTCTTGGTGATCAACCATTGCATGAACTTCCATACCACGGGTTGGGTATCTTTGAGGAGAACTACTCACACGATGACCTAGCCTAACCCCCTTTGAATCAGGTTTCTGACACACTCCAGCTTTGGACCATGGGATGGTGAAGGATTTTAAGCTCCCTACAAAGTAAACTTCTATGTCTCAATGTAAATGACCAATGTGTGTTATTGGAATCCTATCCCATTGATCATACACATAAATACAAACAAAAATTGGCCCTAATGCCTAAAGAGCTTAATATATGTGTGTTAGATTATTAAATGTGGCATTTTTCAAGTCTTGGTTTGGTGTGTTAACCAATCTCACATTCGCTTAGGGTGTGAAAATTTGTGTGAAAAAGTGTGTTTAGTGTATGAGTTAATTGAGAAGGTTTGATGATGCCTTATGCTACTGAAATAAAATGCTGAAATATTGTCAATAATGTTGTAAAATGATAGTAAAATAAATAGCCAATTAAGAACAAGCCCCACCCAAAGAAGGCTCTCAAACAACTAAAAAAGCAGAGGCAAACAAGCTACTTAAGAACACAAAAAATGCCTACAATATCTAATGTCAAATGGACTAGGATATAAAGGCACTAAGCTACAAGTAAAACAACAAAAATAAAAGGCGAAATATGTTTCAAATTATAGGAGGGAAGATAAAAAAACCTAGGACACTCAAGGGGATCCTAAGGAGGAAGGCAAGAGAAAACTAAAAATGGAGTTAAAATGGTAAAATATCCTATCCTAAAGGGCTAAAATAAAGTGGACGAGACCTTGTAAAATAGTGGCTAAAAATGAATAAAACTTAGACTCCTCACTCAGTCAATCTCTTCCTAAAAAGGTGGAGGTTTACTGTTTCAATTGAAATATCAAGGAGTTGTTTCTCTGTGATATAGTGTCTGATAGATCACCATATAGACACAAGTAAGACTAAGAAGATATAAAATATACCCAATCCCACATGATTCACAAGTAGAATGGAATTGGATCTATACTATGAGGAAGAGAAGAGTACCTTGCCTCGTAGTTTGGGGACAGATCTTGAGTTCAAAGCATAATTCTTATGCCAATCCCCTTCTGATCTCAATACTTGCACACAATAAAAAACGTACAAGGAAAACAAGTGATATTCCTCAGAATATCATTAGATAAATAACGATATAATTATAAATCAATCTTATAAACTGAAACACAATCATATGAGGGAGAGAACATAGATCTTCATTAATCTAAAAAATATGATACAATGCTTCTGTACCTTCACTCCAGCATCTCCTCTCCGTGATCTGACAATTATTCCCCACTAGATGTGATGGATGAGTATGAAGAGTGCTCAAATAAAAACTAAGTCCTCACAAGCTCTCAATGTGGTAGCAAGATAACAACAAAGGATCAAGATCTCAACACAACAACATTATGAATCTCTAGACTATAGAAAGGATCTCAAAACTAGCCTAGCCCTCTCAAATGATATAGTATAAAAAGGTAAATGATAGGTCCCAGGAGGATGAACATGGATGCTCAGGACGATGAGAAGTTAGAGAAAATTCTAATGGAAGAGTCCTGGCCAACTCGAATAAGTGAGTAATCGAGGTGATCTCCTATGGAATAAGTCATTTAGGAAGGTTCCCTTGACCATAGGCTCAAAAATAAAGGATGAGGGCCTTATCCATTAGCACAAGAGGCCCAGGTCATGGCTAGAGGCCCTTGTATGGGAACAATTATGCTAGGCCCTGGTTAAAGGTCAAACTAGAAAAACAAATCACCTCAATTCAGGGAAAAGGCAACTGATCATGAGGGCTAAGGGTCAGTGATGGAGAGGTAGAAAAATAGGTTGATAACATTTACTACAAACCCTATGGATATTTTTACTTCCTTAAAGAGAAAAACTAATAGTATCTAAGCCTAAGGGAGACTGAAGCAGAGGTAAAAAACCCTTCCCATTACACATACAACACTCAACAATTATGGAAAAAACTTGAAAAATTCTCGGAAAATTTTCAAAATGCAGGTACTCATGTGAAACAGGTGGAAAAATAGTTTTTGAACCAAATAGTGCATTCTGGAGCTCAGAGCACATACTTGGGGTTGAGAAATGTTTTTTTCTCCTCGAACTCTTGTTCGTTATATCTTGCACAAATGTTGTCAGCACCTGCTCAGCTGGTACCTGTGATATGTGGGAAAAACCAAGAAACCACCAGAATCCAAAAATTTGATAGAAAAATAGAAGAAAGGCTATAAATAGAAAGAAGAGGCTGAAAATAGCTGTAGAAAACCCTGAAAAACACTGAAGCTACAATCACCTAGGAAATATAATTGTTACACTAGTTGAGTCGCCATTTGCTAAAATGAAATTTGTTGGAAGGTGTACCAAAAATATCTCACTTAAATCACATGTGACTAGTGACCCTAACAACAATTATGGCTACTTATACTTCATATCCACAATGCAAATTTGAGCAAAACCCACAGGAAAATATATGTATGTGATCTAAAAGAACAAACAACAAAATTAATCTGATGTAATAACCCAATAACGGAAAAGTGTTTGAAAGAATGAATCTTTTATTAATAGAACATGGTGAAGGAGATTTACAAAAGGGTCGTAAATCCCCCTTCGTGGTGTTATACATGATTTAGAATTGCAGACAATGGTATCTCCCCTAAGTTTGGTAGTCAACCTAGAACAACAAAGAGACAAGGAACTCAATGATTTTCCTTAAAGTAAATAGATGACGAAGTGAGGCCTACCTTGAAACTCTCACTCACTTCTCTCCTTCTTTAGCTTGGAAGCTCCGATTGCCAAAATTAGAACCTGCATAGTGAGAGAACACACACCAAGGAACTATGAGATGTATGCAGTATCATCTAAATACTCTATTCAATAGATAAAAATGGTATTGAAATAAGTGAAATAACGACATCACATATAGGAAAAAAGAGAATTCTTTGCATTAATATAAATGGAAGGAGATTACAACCAAAAGTGGTAGTTGATCTTGTAGAAGAGATCCTCCAAGTTGTTAAATCGTCCTTTCCTTGTCACAATATGCCCCTCCAGTCACTATATGCATGAGATGATAAATACTTACTGCAACAACATTATGGCATAATCACACTCCAAAACCAACCATTCATTTACCAACATTTGCATAGGGAAGAGGGTAAATATATATAAGAGTGGGGTTAGTTGGGAGTTCTTGTCCAATTACCATTTTAAGGTTTTAGATCCACCTTTGATGGAGGGATAGGATCAAAGTATAAGTGATGAAAACTCCAATTAGGGCAATATAGGATCTAAATGTCAATCCAAGGTGATTAGTTGAAACAAATTTTGGAAACTCCTAGAAGGTGAAGATCCTGGAATCTCGATCATTCTCCTGGAATTCTAGAACCAACATAGGTGCAAAGGATGGAAAAATTTTGGTGACCAATGTTGGCCACAGTGGAGCAACATGTAGGTGATCACACCCCAGTAGGCTTGTAGTGACTGTTGGTCCTAAAAATGGCTCAGATAGGGAAGTTTAGGGTTGAAACTATGAGATATGAAAGGTACATGCTTAGGGATTTTTGCAAGATGATGACAAGGGGAATAGGATGTTGATTTATCCAATTTGGAGGCTCACTTGATCATATGTGACAAAATTTCCTATAACAGAATGCTCCCTAAAGCTTGAAGTCAGAGATGGTGACTAATGACTACAATGCTTTACGTTGTGAAAAGTAGGGATTAAGGAAAACTGGCGAGCTTCATCTGTTACAATACATATATCATGAAATATTGATGCTGAGGGAGGCATTCTCATACTCAGGTCTGTTAGCCATCAGTAAATTTTTTTTCGTAGCAAATGATGGCTGAAACAGTTCTTTAGTCTTCAAGAAGCAAATATCATGTAAAATTTATGACTTCTTGAAGCCTCTTTGTGTTCCTGGTCCAAAAAGATTAGTCTTCACTATTGTTCCTTAAGTAGTGTTGTTCCTTAGCATCGTTGTTCCCTAACTATTGTTCCCTAGCTGTGTTGCTCCCTAGCAGTGTTGTTCCCTTAAATGTTGTTCCCTAGTAGTGTAATTCCCTAGCGCTGTTCCCTCTACTCCTGGTCACCTTATCCCTCCACGTGACCATACCCCAACGCCTATGCTCAAGCCCCCATCACATCAACATTTCCATGAAGAACCCACGTTTTCTTTATAAACTTCCCACCCTGATATCAACACGAGGATGAGATCTTGGCCATAGATCCATGTGATCTAACGACAAAAATTCACCCCCACCTCCACCGTTCCTTCCTTCCTTCCCTTCTTTTCCCTTATCCCTCCTTACTACTCCACCAATCAATCTTAGCCATAGATCATAGGCCTCAAGCCTCAATCTAATGGCTAGTACGCCTCCCCTCCTATCCATTGATCACTTGGCCCATATATACTCATTGCCCCTCTGCATTAATTGTGGCCGTTGATCTACATGATCCAACGGCCTTGATCAAACCCGACTACCCAACTTCGTCGGGGCCCATCTTCCACTATGCAAACCCCTCATCCAATCATCGCTTGACACTTGGCCCCCACTCAAACTCTCACCGTGCACCTCTTTTCATCGTGTTCCCCTGTAGCCATTGGATCTTTCCCCCCGAATCCAATGGTCTACGTTATATATCGTGTAGATTCACTATCCAAAGTTTAACAATCAGAAATTGCGCGATACCGCTGGTTTTACAAAGGCCAAACGTATCCACTTAATTGTATTGTGTTCGATAAAAAAAACCACTTACCACCCCAGGGTCACGCGAAAACCGTTTGCGGTTTTCACAAAACCGCCAATCCCTAATTTCGTGCCAAATACAGTTTTGAACTAGTTTTCACGTGTTTTTATCCATGAAGCATCCTTGGCCTGCATTTCACTCCTCTGCATATGCTCCTCCACCTCCGCCAGCCTCCTAAGTTGTTAAAACCCTCCATCGCAGGTTTTTATAACATAGTTTGTTGTTTTTCATAGGTTTTGTAATGGTTTTTGAAGCGGAAACCCTCCCCATAGTTCATGAGGGATATGGCCAGAGATGAGGACCCTCGTGGTCTAAATATAGGCCAAAAGCGCAAAACCAAGGCCTGAATCAAATTTAAAAGGGGCAAAGAACAATTTTTTGGTTACACAGTGAAACCCTCCAGTGCATAAGGAAAGAGAAACCAATGAAGTTTAATGAAGAATAGTAAAAGAGTATCAGGAAATAAACGTGACTGATTAAAGTGCAAAGTTGAAGATCAAAAGAATTAACCTCACGATTTAAGGGGTAAATTCATAGTTTAAAGGCTAAAGGCAGAGGATTAAAGGAAAGTCAGCACAATAATCAAAGATAAAGGGTTAATACATAAAGATGGAATATTTAGAGAGCTTAACCCAAAAATGAAGAGCGAGAACCAAAGAAAAAGAACAAAGAATACAGTCAGCAGAAAATTTTAAAGGCTATGAAGATAATTATAAAGGCCCAAGGGCAAGAATCAAGGCCTAGTCAGTGTTTAAAAGCAATAGATCATGACAGATCAGCAGAGGAAGCCTCCAAAATCCACATCAGAAAGGCTATTACTATTCAAAATGTCACCTACTAGCTAATTTTCCTCAAAGAACACACAGTTAATGCACAGTCAGAGATATTTTCCGAAAGACAGCCCATAATTAATTACTAGCCTAGAAAAAGCCTACAAAGTCAAAAAAAGTGACTACTGTTGATAAAGTCGATGTAAAATTAATTAAACAGGGTTAAAACATCTGATAGCTTCTCCCTTTGGCCTCCCAAGGGCCGAGAAGCATTTACTCTGTGTTAATTAAACAAACAGACCTCCTTTCAATGCACCCCCTCAGTCTTCTATAAATACTTCTCTAGAAGACAATATTAAGTGTGGGGTTTTGAATACTTACTTGATGTTAATAGTTGTTGAGGCTACTGAAGCTCTATTTGTAATTGAAGAAAGATAGGCTTAGAAGAGAACTTTGTAGTTGTAAAGACCCACCGGGCCTGAAGATTGTAACTGGTTTGAACATCAAATATACAAGCTGATTTATGGGATCCTGGTCTATATCAATGGTGATGTGTTTCTTACTGTAATTTTCATTTTACTTATGTTTTCATACTGTCCACTATTATTTGATAAAGAACAACAAATATAGATTAGGATTTACTGTAAATTACCCTAAATCTCACTGAAAAATATTTATCTTTATGTTTTCTTCTAACTGTGATTTTTAGGGTAATTCAATAGAATATAACTAGTGAAGTGTTGGTGAGCCCATGTTTCCTAAGTATAATTTGAGATATTGTCTTTGAAAGTTTCCCTAAGAGTGTGCCAAAAGCATGCTAGATTAAAAGTTCTTACTTGATCTTAGGCTACTTTTTATGTTCATATTGAATGTTTTTCTTAAAGAATATGCTGAATGCAGACTAGGTTGAAAGTCCTTATTTGATTTTAAGCTATTATGTGTTTTATGTTAAATGCTTCCCCTTGACGATACGCTGAAAGCAAGCTAAGTTAAAAGTCTCCACTTGATCTTAGGCTTTTATTTTTTTTCTCTTGAGTGTATGTTGCAAGCAGACTAGATTCAAAGTTCTTACCCGATCTAAAGCTACTCTTAGTTCTTTCTTATATGTTTGCTTCTTTCATCACACTTCTTGATGTCTCATACCATAATTCAATCTAAGAAGATATTTCGATATAGATGACTTGCCCCATAGACCATTCTTGGAACTTGTTGTCCAATTAAAATCCTTTATGACTCCATATCCCAATGGATTGATATTGTTTCACATCTATCCTATCAGCTGAACCATTCTCTCAACCTACTCATAGCTTCACCCTTCAAGGATTTCCCTCATTTTGATAACATTCTACCCTACCAAAACAAACAAAAAACCTTGTTCTTCATAGCTAGCCTAATATCTCACTTAAAGCCTAAAGATATATCTTTCGAAAGCATCTATATAGAGATATCCCTCTCTGAATCTAGGATGGCTAGATCCTTAGATCCCAAAGTGGTTCTGATGTAGGCTCTGCAGCGTTTGTTCTTGCCAATCTTACAAAATACAGAGACCTAACATAGTAGCGACCATACTGGGGACATTATTGAGTAATAGGCAACTTGACAAGTTAACAAACCCCTATTCTAAACAATGACAAGTGTCACTAAGACTGGTTATTATTGATTGTTGATGGTGAACAACAACCAAACCTTGAAAACAAGTAAAAATCCTTCACCTGACGACTCCATTGGTATTCAGTAGACCTGCTAACCCCACTAGTTTTCCTAAGACTCCACTAGGAATTTCTTTTATCCTTCATCATCATTTAGACCTAGTTAAGAAGACTAAGAGGATTGAGTTTTCTTTTGAAAAAGACTAGTTAGCCTCTGAAATACTGTCATACTTTGCTGAAATTTTCTCATCATCAGGTCTCAAAACACCTCATAGAGGCTCCTAGAATAATTTATACTAGAGCCTATCCTGAACCAAATCCTCCTGAGATAGTGGATGACCCAAAAAGTATACTTAGGAAGTATCCTAAGTCTAATACTTCAACTGTTGTTAGAATAGTCTATAGAGCTAATTCTGTCCTCAAAAATATCTTAGCTCTGCAAAATTAAAAAGATGAATTAAGAAACCCATTCAGAACTAGGTCACTTGATGATATAGATCAGGTAGAATATGAGCCTTCATACTCACCCCACCACAGTGGTGAACATACTGATAGTAGAGAAACTACCCCACCTGAGCTACATTTCATTCACAACTTTGGTTTCTCTCACCCCAGATCTGCTCAAAAGTCTCTTGTTGGTCCTGTTATCCATACACCTACTGTTCAAGCTACTCCATTCCATCCTCCCCCTCCAATCCTACACCCCCCACCTGTAAACCCTCCACTTTTCCCACCACCTCCTATCATGGCAGCATAGTATGCTCCCCTAGTCCTTCCTTTTCCTTTAGTAAATCTGCCACTGGTCTATCAGTCAAAAATTCCCCATTTCACTGGAAGTGAAGCCACTACTACTCAAAAACATGTAGACAAGTTGAATGATGCTTTTGATTACATGGAGATAGAAGAGGAGACCATTAAGATGAGAATATTTTCCCAAAGCTTAGGAGGAGAAGCCAAGAAATGGTTTAAGGGTTTAACTCCTAATAGCATCAATGATCTCCCTTCCTTACATCAAAATTTCATCAACAAATGGGAAATTAGGAAGAACCCTCTCCAAATAATTTCTGATTACAACAACCTCAAAAGAAATCCTAGGGAAAGTGTTCAAAATTATTGCACTATATTCAATAGTGTTTATAATGCAATGCCCCCAGATTTGAAACCTCCTCAAGGCTCAGCCTTGGCCAAATTCCCTGAAGGATTTGATCTAGAAATGGCCTATCAACTAAGAGAAAGGGATCCCTTAACTTTACAAGACATGCAAAAGGGATCTCTTAGTGTAGAAACTAATCTGATTGAGAAAAGAGTGAGGATGAGCACTGAAAAGAAGGTATCATTTAGGGAGGAAACTACACCTACCCCATCTACTTCCAAGGTGGAAAGGATGTTGGAGGCTATGGTGGAAAGGATGTTGGAGGCTATGATGGAAAGGATGAGCATATTGGAGAGAGCTCAAGCTAGATAAAACCAAACAGCTCCTCAAAATAGGAATCAAAATCAGAACTTTAGGAGAAATCAACCTCAGAACAGACAAAGAGATCCTGATCAACAGATCAAACCCCCTTTTCAAGAGAATTACGTATATGAGGATGAAGAAAAAAATGAAAAAATAGAGGAAGATAACATAAACATGTTAGGAGTAAACAATGAGGATTCTGATTTCCCTAAGAAATTAAACAAGGTCTATATACACCCTATGATGATAGAAGACCAGCAACTGAATACTATGAACAAAATTCTAAAAATTCAATCATAGGAGAGCCCAAACAATATGACCCAAGAAGTAAAAAGACCCCAAAAACCTCCGGAAAGAAACCGTCTGATAATTCTGCCAAAAACAACCCTATAAACACTTCTAAAAATACAACAGAAAAACATAAGATAGCGGCTAAAATTTCTGATCATGTCAAGGGTAAAAACACCCAAATCAATGAAAAACTGGGTAGTGATCTTAGCAGCACTAGCATTTCAGCTATTGCTCCTCAAAAACCGATTTTGACTGTCGTAAAAAGTATAAATCAGCAAGCTAATTTTGCTAATGAAGGTGTGACTAACAAGGCTGAATCAAACATTTTAAAAACTCAGATTCCCTTTAGCATAGAGAATGAAATTGCCAAAATCAAAATCTCTATCCCACTTACTAAGTTAGTCACTCAAAATGCATATAGAAGTCAAGTTTTGAAAGCTTTGAATGTAGAAGATGTGCATGATACTGTTAATTTAAATGATGATACTCCAGAACTTCTATTCAGTCCCAAGATTGCAGGGAAATTTCAGGAAGGAACTACCCCTCCATTCTATGTCAGTTTGAATATCCATGATAAGATTTTACACAATGCTATGCATGATTCAGGGGCTTCTCATAACCTAATGCCCAAAGTAATCATGGATAGATTAGGCCTTGAGGTAACCAGACCATATAAGGATTTGTATTCCTTTGACTCTAGTAAAGTAAAATGTTTAGGCTTGATCAAAGATCTTTATGTAAAATTGACCCAAATCCCATCCAAATTCATAGTGATGGATGTGGTAGTGGCCGATGTGCCTCCCAAATATGGCATGCTTCTTTCGAGGTCATGGGGTGCTAAGTTACAAGGTACCATGCATATGGATATGACTTATGCCACCATCCTTGTCTTCAATCAATCTAGAAGACTTTATAGGGAAACACACATGAAATACATGGTGAGTAGTCCAAAAAGACTAGAAAACACCCCTCTCTATTCTATACATACTGACCTTGACTCATTCATTCTTTATAATGATGAGATTTCTAATGTGCAAGAGCTGACCAATAAAACATCTATCAAGATAGTGGAAATCATAGATGAAGAGGAAAACAAGGGGAAATCTCAAAAATAGTTTGCTAATTCAGAGAGTCAAAGCAAATAGGCTTGACTCATTCCTTCTTTATAATGATGAGATTTCTAATGAGCAAGAGCTGATTAATAAAACATCTACCAAGATAGTGGAAATCATAGATGAAGAGGAAAACAAGGGGAAAAATAAAAAAACAATTTGCTAATTTAGAGAGTCAAAGCAAACAGGTCACAGGGCTTGAGTATCAAAACCACCCTAAACATGGTACCAACCCTAAGATTCAAAGAATGATCCCTCAAAACATTGAAGACTTTGAGGAACAAAACCAGGATAAGCATAGAGTAGAACTTCAGGAACAAAACAGAGAGGACAACAATAAAATTAATGACAAAATAGAAAACAATCCTCTTTGGAGTATGAGCTTTGATGGGTCTTGCTCTAAAAATGGAGTAGGAGTAGGAATATGGGTACATAGCACTGAAAAAAATCATGCCGAGGGTCATTCCTATAGATTGAATTTCAAATGTACAAATAACATAGCAGAGTATGAAGCTCTCCTTTTAGGCTTGTGTTTGCTGAAAAATATTAGAGGCCCAGAGAATAACAGTTCATGGAGATTCAGAATTGATAATTAGGCAAGTAAATGGGAAATACACTGCTAAAAATCCCATACTTAGAGCCTATAGATATAATGTCATGGACTTTTTAAAAACATTTGATGAATTCCAACTTACCTTTGTCCCAAGGAACTAGAACATTTGGGCCAATGGATTAGCTTTTGCTACCCGTACTTGTCTAACACCTTATGACAGTAAGCAATGCACCACACAAGTCAAATATAGACCAGCTGTCTTGGATAATGAAAAATACTGGCAAGTTTTTGATGGAGATAAACAAATAGAAGACTTCTTGCTGTCCAAAAATGAATTTGAACTACCAGACTCAGATTTGGAGTATGAACAAGACTGTCCTACTAAAGAAAACCCACTGGTTGAAGAAGAAAAGTCTCCTGAGATTGCCGAAATAAATATGTTAACTGATAGTCCCAAAAACGCAACAAAAAATGGTACAGAAGATTTAGCAGTGCTGCAATCTAAAAATGAAAGTTTGCCAAAAGGACTGGTCCCATTAGAAGAATTGTTTGACTTCAATGATGTTGCCAAAAAACCAAAACTGGAACCAATTGAGGCTAAAGTGGAAGAATGCAACATAGGCAGTGAAGAAGAACCTAAAATGATTAAAATATCTAAAACAATTCCTGCTCATATTAAATGGAAATACATTGAGCTATTTCAAGAGTTTTCTGATGTTTTTGCATGGAGCTATAAAGATCTAAAATCATATGATAGAGAGATAATCCAGCATAAGATACCCCTTAAAGAGAACCAAAATCCTTTTAAACAAAAACTTCATAGATTTAACCCTGTTTAGTTACCTCTGGTAGAGAAAGAAATTAAGAAAATGTATGATGCTGGAATCATAGTCCCAGTAATATATTCAAACTGGGTATCCAATCTTGTATCAACTAGGAAGAAAATAGGAGAAATAAGGCTTTGTATTGATTTCAGAAACTTAAACAAGGCCTCATTAAAGGACAATTATCCCTTGCCCAAAATGGATCACATCCTACAAAAGGTAGTTGGTTCTAAAAGAATTTCTTTGCTAGATGGCTTCTTAGGCTACAATTAGGTATTGGTACATCCGAATGACCAACTTAAGACAACCTTTACTACTCCTTGGGGTACTTTCATGTACATGAAAATTCCCTTCGGTTTAATGAATGCCGGTGACACATTTCAGAGTGCCATGGATATAACATTCTCAGAAGAAATAGGTCATTTCATTGTGATTTACCTTGATTATATCACTGTCAATTCTAAAATAGATGAAGAACACCTAATACACTTAAGAATTTTTTTAGAGAAATGTAGGAAGTATGGGTTGTCCCTAAATCCAAAGAAAATGCTGTTTGGTCTCCAATAAGGCAATATTCTTGGACATATCACATCAAAATAAGGAATAAGGATAGACCCAAAGAGGATTGATGGTATATTGCAAATCACCCATCCTAGAAACACCAAGGAACTTCAATCTTTCATTGGGAAGATTAATTTCTTGAGAAGGTTCATACCCAATCTAGCTGAACTCCTTAGAAACATAACAAATATGCTTAAGAAAGAACAAGGAGTTAAATGGACCCTAGAAGCAAAGATATCATTTGAACTGGTAAAACTAACACTCACCAAAACATCAGTTCTTATCAGTCCTGATTTTTCAAAGGATTTTTTCATTTTTTCATTTGCATCAGAACACACAGTAGCTGTTGTCCTATTACAGAAGAACTTGAATGAACAAGAGCAGCCCATTGCATTTTTTAGTAAGGCATTAAGAGATGCACCCCTGAAGTACAATATCATGGAAAAACAAGGCTTTGCCTTAGTCAAAGCCTTAAAAGACTTCAGAGTTTACATTTTGCATTCTCACATTATAGCTTTTGTGCCTCACTTAGTTGTAAAAGACATATTAACCCGAGACCCAGATGGGAAAAGAGGAAAGTGGATTGCTATAATTCTAGAGTATGACTTAGAAATCAAGCCCACTAAGCTCATAAAAGGTCAAGGAATAGAAAAAATTATGGCTGAATCCAACTTCCAAGCTCTTGATATAAACATGGTGAATGCATTAGATGAACAGGAAGAGTTGTCAACTCCAATTATTGAAGAGCATTTTCTGAATTCATCATGGTATGTTGATATTTTGTATGTATTGCTCAACTTAAATGCCCCTCCCGGTTTATCTAAAACAAAGGCAAGATTTTTAAAACTGAAATCTGTAAATTACTGCATTTTGGATAGATGTTTATATTGGAAAAATGCTAGTGGATTATTGCTTAAATGTTTTCCTAAGAATGATGAATATAAGATCAAGCACGAATTTCATGAAGGAGAAAGTGGAGGCCTCCTATCCATTGATCGCCCAGCCCATATATACTCATCGCCCCTCTGCATTAATCGTGGCCGTTGATAAACATGATCCAACGGCCCCGATCAAACCCGACTACCCAAATCCACTAGGGCCCATCTTCCACTACGCAAACCCCTCATCCAATCATCGCTTGACACCTGGCCCCCACTCAAACTCTCACCGTGCACATCTCTCCATCGGGTTCCCTTGTAGCCATTGGATCTTTCCCCCGGATCCAACGATCTACGTTATATATCGTGTGGATTCACCGTTCGAAGTTTAACAATCAGAAATCGCGTGATACTACCAGTTTCACAAAGGCCACGCGTCTCCTCTTAATTGGATCACGTTCGATCAAATGAGAATGACTTACCGCCTAAGGGTCACGTGAAAACTATTTGTAGTTTTCGCAAAAATGCCAATCCCTAATTTCGCGCCAAATACAGTTCTGAACCGGTTTTCTAGTGTTTTTCTCCATGAAGCCTCCTCCGCCTACATTTCACTCCTCTACATATTCTCCTCTGCCTCCGCCAGCCTCCTAAGCAGTTAAAACCCTCCATCGTAGGTTTTTATAACATGGTTTGTTGTTTTTTGCAGGTTTTGTAATGGTTTTTAAAGCGAAAACCCTCCCCACAGTTCATGAGGGATAGGGACAGAGATGAGGACCCTCATGGTCCAAATACAGGCCTAAAGCACAAAACCAAGGTCTGAATCAAATTTAAAAGGGGCAAAGAATAGTTTTTTGGTTACATAGTGAAATCCTCCAGTGCATAAAGAAAGCGCCTGTTAGCGAAACCAATGAAGTTGAATGAAGGAAAATAAAAGAGTATCAAGAAATAAACGTGATGGATTAAAGCACAAATTTGAAGATCAAAAGACTTAACCTCATGGTTTAAGGGGTAAATTCACAATTTAAAGGTTAAATGCAGAGGATTAAAGGAAAGTCAACGAAATAATCAAAGATAAAGGGTTAATACATAAAGATGGAAGATTTAGAGAGCTTAACCCGAAAATGAAGATCGAGAGCCAAAGAAAAAGGGATATTTCAGAAAGAATATAGTTAGCAGGAAATTTTAAAGGCTTTGAAGATAATTATAAAGGCCCAAGGGCAAGAATCAAGGCCTAATCAGTGTTTAAAAGCAACAGATCATGACAGATCAGCAAAGGAAGCCTCCAAAATCCACATTAGCAAGGATATTACTATTCAAAATGTCACCTACTAGCTAATTTGCCTCAAAAGAACACACAATTAATGCACAGTCAGAGATATTTTCCAAAAGACAGCTCATAATTAATTACCAGCCTACCAAAAGCCTCCAAAGTCAACAAAAGTGACTACTATTGATAAAGTCAATGTAAAATTAATTAAACAGGATTAAAACATCTGATATCTTCTCCCTTTGGCCTTCCAAGGGTCGAGAAGCATTTACTCTATGTTAATCAAACAAATATACCTCCTTTCACTACACCCTGTCATTCTTCTATAAATACTTCTCTAGAAGACAATATTAAGTGTGGGGTTTTGAATACTTACTTGATGTAAATAGTTGTTGAGGCTACTGAATCTCTGTTTGTAATTGAAGAAAGATAGGCTAAGAAGAGAAGTTTGTAGCTGTAAAGACCCACCGGGCTTGAAGATTGTAACTGGTTTGAACATCAAATATACAAGTTGATTTATGGGATCTTGGTCTATGTCAATGGTGATGTGTTTCTTACCGTAATTTTAATTTTACTTATGTTTTCATACTGTCCACTATTCTCTGATAAATAACAACAAAAATAGATTAGGATTTACTGTAAAGTACTCTAAATCTCATTGAAGATCTTTATATTTATGTTTTCTTCTAACTGTGTTTTTGAGGGTAATTCAATAGAATATAACCAGTGAAGTGTTGGTGATCCCATGTTTCCTAAGTATAATTTGAGATATTTTCTTTGAAATTTTCCCTGAGAGTGTGCCAAAAGCAGGCTAGATTAAAATTTCTTACCTGATCTTAGGCTACTTTTTATGTTCATCTTGAATGTTTTTCTTAAATAATATGCTGAATGCAGACTAGGTTGAAAGTCCTTATTTGATCTTAAGCTATTCTGTGTTTTATGTTAAATGTTTCCTCTTGAAGATATGCTAAAAGCAAGCTAAGTTAAAAGTCTTCACTTGATCTTAGGCTTTTCTTTGTTTTCTCTTGACTGTATGTTGCAAGTAGGCTAGATTCAAAGTTCTTCCCTGATCTGAAGCTACTCTTAGTTATTTCTTATATGTTTGCTTCTTTCATCACACTCCTTGATGTCTCATACCATAATTCAATCTAAGAAGATCTTTTGATATAGATGACTTGCCCCATAGACCATTCTTGGAACTTGTTTTCCAATTAAAATCATTCATGACTCCATAGCCCAATGGATTGATACTGTTTCACACCTATCCTATCAGTTGAACCATTCTCTCAACCTACTCATAGCTTCACCCTTCAAGGATTTCCCTCATTTTGATAACATTCTACCCTACAAAAACAAACAAAAAACCTTTTTCTTCATAGCTAGCCTAATATCTCACTTAAAGCCTAAAGATATATCTTTCGAAAGCATCTATATAGAGAGATCCCTCTCTTAATCTAGGATGGCTAGATCCTTAGATTCCAATGTGGTTCTGATGTAGGCTCTGTAGCATTTTTTCTTACCAATCTTACAAACTACGGAGACCTAAAAAGTTCATAAGATAACATAACATGTATAATGATCAAACTTCATCCACACATGCAACTGTTGGACCCATTATAGGATGATTGTCTATAAGATCAAGACCATCATACATTGTGATCTTTGTATAACTCCTTAAATCACAACCTAGATGGATGAAACTAGATTTAGGGTCTTCCATATCGTTCACACAACCAACTAATGTACAATTCTATTAATGTGAATCGATGAGATGAATTCGAATATGGTAGACACCATCTGATTATTGGCCGGTGATGTAAGTCATTAACATACATGAGAGAAACCACCGATGATGTTAATGGCTCTCAAGATACTATGGTATAATCAATATAATGTGATTAAATGAGCTAATGTTGAAATACACACATAATCTTACCATCGAAGGCCATTAATGTAAACCTATTGCCTAGAGCAAGGAAAATTTCAATTGATGTATGAAAGCACCAAGGTACCAAAGGGGTGATCCTAATTCAACTTCCTAGATGATGTGCTGATGTCAATAGGAAGTGACCTGTCGTAAGAGGGCCTTGATGTATCCCCCATCAATGACACGAAAGGGTATCATGGTTGAGACAGAATGATAAGAATGATGTTGATATGGAACTAGATCAAGAAAGGTAGAAATGAAATGAAGGCTTAAGAATATTTTAGTAGAGATCAACTGAAGGACTTCTCTTGAACACATAACGAAATTTAATGGAGATGGCAACATTGACCCAAAAATGAAATGGAGGCTCTGAAAATGGTATGATAACCAAGATAAAAGTAGATTATCCAACCAAATAGCCACATATATTAAGTGGAAAGTGTCATGTTCAAGAGTGACTTGCTGCCATTTAGCAAAGCGGAATCCCCTATTTTCAAAATTTCCTCAACCAAACTAGTCAATACCTCTTTATTTTTTAACAAGATTGAGGAGGATAAAATATGCTTGATCGGTAAGTTCATCCTTCAGATGAATCCCTCCAAGTATATTTAACCAACCCTGATAAAGAGTGGTTCGACCTTGTCATGTTCGACATGTCCATCACTATTTGATGTTCTAACGATCTAGCGAAGGTAAAACCTGACATCTTTTTCATGTTTAGAGAGTTTGAAAAAGAGGTGGAAAGGAAAACTCCACATGTCCCTTTTCATAGATAGTCTCTTAAGTCTGAAAATGTAGAAAATAATACTCAAGAGAACCTCTTAGCCATGTTGAACTAAGGTATTCCTTTTTCATAAGTAGTCTATCTCAGTCCGAAAAAGGGTTAAAATTATACTGAGTAGACTTATTTTCATTTACTTTTACAAGATTGAAAGGACAAGTGCTCGAAAATATTTTCATATTTTCAGAGTCTGAAAAGAGCTAAAAGCCCGACTCCTCCTGAAGGAACGAGTGTTATAAAGGGTAGAAAATGGTTCCAGTGATGATGGAACTGCTCAAAAGATGTAAATTTCAAGAGGCTGGCTAATAAGACCACTCATTGTAGTTTTTCCTCATGAAAGGGTAAAAAAAAAGTGGAAGCGTATGATCGGTGAAGCAGATGGTGATGATGGAATGAGAAAACCAAGGCTCATCTAGAAGAAACAGGATGATGAAAGTGGAAATCACGCGAGATAACATGAGAATGGTTTCATTTCTACAAAATATTGAAACATGGGAAACTAAGCTTGAAATTGGTTTCATTTTTTTCACAAGCTTGAAACATGAGAAAAAAACTATGCTTGGAATTGTTTTCATTTTTAGAAATGCTTGAAACATGAGAAAAACTATGCTTGAGAGTGGTTTCATTTTTAAACAAGCTTGAAATTGATAAAAATTGTGCCTGAGATAAGTTTTCATGCCCCCAACATAATCACTCAATTTGAGGTACATGCCCCCCAAAGATTCATTTCATTCACCTAAGTAGACTACTAGTTACTAACAGGTGGATGGAATGAAGGTTCATTTACGAGATCAAGTGAAATAATTGAATGGGAATTTACGAGATCTAATCAAAGAATATAATTGAAATGATATTTTTTTTATTTTTTAATGAGCTTGACACAGGAAAAGAACTGTCGTCACAAGAACCTATTTCATTTTTTAACAAGGTTGAAATAGTAAAATAATTATCCTCATAAGAGCTTTCATTTTTTAATGAGCTTGAAACAAGAAAAGGAACTTTTCTTCGAATACCTTTTTTAATTTTTTAAGGAGCTTGAGAAAAGAATAGGGACTCTGGTCCGAGGCTATTTTTCATTTTTTAACGAGCTTGACACAAGAAAAGGAATTTTTCTTTGAAAAC
Source organism: Pinus albicaulis (assembly GCA_034641835.2). Taxonomy (NCBI): domain Eukaryota; kingdom Viridiplantae; phylum Streptophyta; class Pinopsida; order Pinales; family Pinaceae; genus Pinus; species Pinus albicaulis. The sequence continues at coordinate 1,816,873,051 of CM076578.1, forward strand.
CTTGATCATGGCCCATAGGAGGCCATGGATTCTGTTGGTTGAAAGAATTGTCCTAATTTTTAACCTGTATCTTACCTCAAACACACTACATAAGACTATGTTTTAACCCTGAAGCCTATTTATTTCTGTACTCGTTCCAAACTTGTAGTCATTCCTGCACTCCTCTAATGTTTTTTGTATTAAGGGGTTATATATGAATTTAACAATTAATTTAATAGGATTTATATCTTATTTTCCTTTGCAGCTAATATGTTCTCTTTTCTAAGCTAATTCGATAAGGCAAGAGTATTAATCAGTATGGGAGATGATTGGTGCAGGAATGATTCTTTTATTGACTATCGTTCTTTCACTTCCGAGATACATGTCAACTTTTGCTTGGTTTGCGTCATATGGTTGAGATATCTCAACAAATCACACATATTTCTTGATAGAATATCAGTTATCCTCGTTGGGCTTAGAGCATAGATGAATAGGCGAGATGTGAAGATCAAGACTTTGGCCATGAATCCTTGTTTAGTCTTCTGTTGACAACCGAAAGGCTTAAGTTAAACTTCTTTTGAATTTTCTGTTGCAGCCATGAGCCGAGAATATGTGTTTAATAGGGTTTCCTAGTAGATGTTAGGTATCGATACTTTGAGAAATTTTGACATAAACTGTGACCTTTTTTTCACCATTCTTTGGGGCTGGATCTGGGATCCATGATGTATATTTTCTATTTTGAAGTTTAATACAAAGGACTGTGCCAGTCATGCATTTTCCTGTCTCAATAGCTTTGTGATGTATCTTTTGAGTTCCTAAAGTTCCAAATCTCATAGTCAAGAAACGAGCTGGTTGGCTAGGGCCCAAACAACCCAACTTATTCCCCCTTTATCGTGAGGTGTGTTAAAATCATTTTTTATGCAAGTTTTGAAGCAGGTTACGTGTGGTTATTTCATAGTTAACATGCTTTAACTTCTTTACAAGTTTTGTGATTTTTATCTGAAGCATGTGGGCTTGGTTATGTTTATTTCCTTTCTTCCATTCTTTCCTTTGATACGTGTTGCATTTCCTTTCTGCAAGAAGAGTGCGTTTAGTTTCTTGCACTGGTGCATTTACATTTTTGCAAGTTAAAGTTCCCTAGTGATTTCTGCAAGTCTTCTTCATTTCCTACAAGTCATTTTTTTCCTTCTGCAAGTGGTGTTTTACTTATGAGTAAAAGCATTCTCAGTATTTAATTTCGGTTTAAGGGTTAACTTATGTTGATGAGTTTTTAATGAAACCTTGTTGCATTATATAGATTTGTGCTTTCACTTATTTCCCTTGTGGAATAGACATAACTTAATACTAAAATCATTGAAGGGACTTTTGAGTAAAAACACTTATTCATAATATAGTGAAAATCTAATTTACATAGCAAACTGTTATGAAAAAAACTCCAGAAATAGAAGAAAAGAGAGATCAACGCCTTAGAAATAAGCCACTTCAAGGCGGAAACCTCTAATACATTACATAAATGAAAAATTCTTGGATGATACAAATGAAAAAACCTACTTATATATATAGGAGTCCATGTGATCACAATATAATCCTATCCGACCTAACAATAATAATGTAAGGGCACAATAATAACAATATTAGGGTTACATGGGTACAACAATAACCTTAAGGGGGTTACACTAACAACAATAAGGGACTATACTAGTAATATAGGTACCTAACATGCCCCTCTCCTTCAAAAAATTATTGTCCTCAACGCTTGATTAGCTCTAGATGCTTCCATTAAAATTCTCATCCTCCCATGTAGAATCTTCAATGGGTAAGTTCTTCCACTTGATGAGATACTCTTAAATTGATTGATTTTGTAGTTGTTGAGTTGTTGTTTCCTTGAATTCTTTAGGTTAAAATATGATCTTTCCTTCCTCATCAAGTTCTGGCAATAATGTTTGAACTGGAAGTTTGTCACCTATAACCTTCTTTATGCCTGAAACATGGAAAACTGGATGCACTCGGGAAGAAGCAGGAAGCTCCATTTTGTATGCAATAGTACCAATCTTTAGCAAAACCTTGTAAGGACCATAGTACTTTGGTGATAATTTATTATCCTTCTTAGCTTGCTTGAGGGACATTTTTTTGTATGGTTGTAGCCGTAAAAATACCCAGTCTCCTACATAAAAAATTCTCTCCCTGTGGTGTTGATCTGCATGTTGTTTCATTCGATTTTGTGCCAAATTTAGGTTATCCTTTAAGAGTTGGAGAACTTATTGTTGATGCTCAATGTGATCTTCCACTACTTGAACCTTATAATTTTCTCTTAAAGATGATGTGATGGATGGTGGATGATATCCATAAAGTGCCATAAATGGGTTCATTTTTGCTGCAATATGGAAGGAAGTGTTATACAACCATTCAATGAGAGGTAACCACTTGACCCATTGTGTTTTCTTATAAGATACAAAACAACGAAGATATCCTTCCAAACATTTATTCACTATTTGAGTTTGACCATCGAATTGTGGATGATAAGATGAGTTATGAGCTAGTTGAGTACCCAAACAAGAAAATAATTCCGTCCAAAAATTTCCAGGAAAAATGGGATCTCTGTAACTTATAATAATCTTTGGGTTTCCATGTAACTTTTGAATTATTTCCATAAATGCAGTAGCAACTGTACTTTATTTAAATGGATGAGATAATGCACAAAAGTGTGCATACTTGGTAAGTCTATCAACTACCACCATGATGGCACTCTTTCCTTCTGACTTAGGTAAACCTGTGATAAAATCCATTGAAATGTCCTCCCAACGTTGACTTGGAATGGATAAAGGTTGTAAGAGACCTGAAGTATTAATTGTCTCAACTTTATTTTGTTGGAAACCCAAACATTTTGCCACAAAATTTTGAATATCAGATTTAAGGTCATCCCAAAAAATTCTATCTTCACCCTATGGTAAGTTTTTAAAAATCTCGAGTGTCCTCCTAAAGGGGATGTGTGCAATTCCAGAAGAATATTTTGTTTAAGTTTGGAATTCTTAGAAATATACAAGTGATATTTGTACCATAAGGAAACATTTTTCCAACTAAATGTATCAGATCTTACTGCAATTTTTGAATTAGTGTCCACACTTCTTCGTCCTTCTTCCATTCATCCCTTGTTTCGGTTATCCAATCAGGTTGGATAATAGAAATGCCACAAAGAAATGCTTCCACCTCTTCATCCTTTCTTGAGAGTGCATCTGCGACAACATTTAGATTCCCTTTTTTTTAGATGATTTCAAGGTCATAACCCAACATCTTTGTGACCCATTTTTGCTGCTCTCCTGAAGATAGTCTTTGTTCCAAAAGGTGTTTAAGACTATCATGATCAGTTTTTACCTTGAAGTGTCTTCCCATTAGGTAAGGCAACCATTTCTTTAGTGAATTTAGTATTGCCAACATTTACCTCTCATAGATAGCTTTCTGTAAATACTTTCCTTTTATTGGATGACTTTCAAAAGAAACGGGTCTCCCTTCTTGCATTAAAAAAACACTAATTCCATTTCTTGAGGAATCACATTCCACAATAAACTTTTTTTTGAAGTCTGGCGTATCTAAGACTGGTGCTAGGCACATTGCATCTTTAAGATGTTAAAATGCCTTAGGTTCTTCAGGAGTCCATGAAAATGCATATTTCGTCAATAATGTTGTTATAGGTGCTACTATTCGCCCATAATTCTTAACAAACTTGCAATAATAACTTGTTAGCCAAAGAAATCCTCGAAACTTCTTTATGGTTGTGGGGACTTTCCATTCCTTAATGGCTTTAATTTTGTTAGGGTCTACCTTAACACCCTCATGAGATACAATATGACCCAAATATTCCACCTCTTGTACTCCAAAAAACATTTGGATGTTTTTGCATATAATTTTTTCTCCTCCAATAGTTTGAGCACCCTGTCAACATGTTGAACATGATCCTTCCAAGACCCGCTATAGAGTAGTATATCATCAAAAAATACTAGCAAAAATTTTCCAAGGAAGGGTTTGAAAATGTAATTCATCAACCCTTGAAATGTATAAGGTGCTTTGGTAAGGCCAAAAGGCATGACCAAAAATTCATAATGACCTTCATGAGTTCGAAATGTTGTTTTCAGAATATGTGTCGTCTTCATTCTAATTTTATGATATCTTGAACGAAGATTCAACTTGGTAAAATAAATTTCTCCATGTAATTCATCCAATATTTCATCAATCACAAGAATAGGAAATTTATCTTTAATAGTGAGCTTATTGAGCTCCCTATAATTCAGACACATGCACCATGATCCATCCTTCTTGTGCACCAATACGACTAAAGCAGAGAAAGAACTTTGACTAGGTTGAATTATACCAGCCTCTAACATTTCTGCAATCATACGTTCAATTTCACTCTTTTGGACATAAGGATATTTGTAACGCTTGATTTTAGGAGGAAAAATTCCTGGAATCAAATGAATAGCATGATCATGATCACAAATATGTGTGAGTCCATTGGGAGTTTCAAACACCTTGGAATGATTGTCCAAGAATTTTTGGATATCTAGAGAAATAGATGATTTTGATGTTGGAACTTCTAGTGAGCATAATTGTGCAATTACGCCTCGTTGTTCTTTCTTCAAAAGCTTTTTCATGACATTAGAGCTTATTATCTTTCCTGGCTTCCCTACGATACCCCGTAATTTGACTTCCTTTCCTTCCAAAAACAAATTCAAGAAAAGTTCTTGAAAATTAAAATATACCGTCCCCAAAGATTGTAACCAGTGTAATCCTAGTACAACATCAACACCTCCCATTGGAATGGAAAAAATTGGAATCTTCAATACGTATTCCCCCATGGTTAGTTTGATATTATGAATTTTTCAAATGCAATTTATAGTTCATCCATTTGCAGCCATCACTTGACATTCTGGTGATGGGCATAGGAAGCAATTCAATTCCTTGGTTAACTTACAATGAATAAATTATGGGTACTACCCGAATCAATCAACACTATTACATTTTTTTTCTTGATATGTCCTTCTAAATTGAGAGTTTTAGGAGTGGTAATAGCTTCCAATGCATTACATGATATGGTCAGACTCATTTCTTCTTCTTCTATGGTTGGTTCCTGGTGTATATCCTGTTATTTTGAAGTTTATTGTTCATTTTCTTCCTCCTCTTCACAATCCATGTAAAATAATTTCTTCTCAGCACACTTATGACATTTAGTGTATTTTCTATCACAACTGTAGAAAAGCCTTTTTTCTCTTTTTTTCTTCCAATTGCTGTGGTGTCAACCTTGTAGTTTGTGGAATTCTAGGAGTAGCAACACTTCCAAATTTATAGATGTGAGTGGTAGGCCTTCTTGTCGCCATAATTTTACATTCAATTTTTCTTGCCAATCTGAATGCCTTCTCCAATGAATCATGTTCCCAAACGTGAACTTCATGTTGGATGTTTTCCTTTAAAGTCCCTATGAACACATCAATCTTGTGTTCCTCTGGAATATTAGTTACCCTTATATTCAATTTTTGGGAGTCCTCAATGGGCTCCACTATTGAACCCTTTTGTTTGAGATTTATCAATTGTCTAAAGAAGGTTTTGTTCTTTGTATCCTCATAATATGCTATCATTTGCTCTGTAAAAATTGACCAAGTGACAATTTTTTTATGGGAGGAAATTCATCGATACCATACAAATGTATTTTGTTCTAAATGTAAAGTTGCAATGCATACCTTTTGTGTGTTTTGCACATTATTGAGATCAAAATATTGCTCCATCTATAGTATCCATGTTACGAGATCCTTTCCATCAAACTTCCTCATATCCATCTTTGGAATATGGTGGTTCTTCCATCAAAAATTAGAGTTTATAAAATCTTGTTGGGTGTGGAGCCTGATTATCTTGTTTACTTTGTATCACAGCATTGGACCCCTGTACCTTAAAAGGGGTGGCAACGCCGCCCGAAATTTAATCGCTGCCGTGGGGGGTCCAGGGGGGGCGGCAGTGCTTTTCAGAGCCCCCCCTGGCGAGGGTTCGAGGGCAGTGCCCCTGAAGCTAAAAACAGATGTAAAATTGCCTTGTAAAAGTATAGTAATTTCTAGTCAATCTGGGCCGTTCATTAGGCAAATGATCTGACGGTAGAAGTTATGTTTAGATTAGGATTTTTTGCCCTAGAAGGCAACCCCTTGTATATATGAGGGCATTGTATTGCGGCTGTGTATTATGAGTGTATTATCGGAGCGAGAAACAGAGAGGAAGACTGTGAGAGAGAACAGAGGATATTACAGCGGATCTGTTGTAGGTTTTGTCTCTTCATTTTTGCTGGATAATAGAAAGGAAGGACTGGCTGTTCGGGGTGGACGTAGCCCAAACTGGGTGAACCACGTATATCTGTGTCTCTCTGGCTTTATGTGTTTTGTGTGCTTGTATTTTCCGCATATTTTATGTATTGCATTGCTCTTTAATATTTAATTTTCTAAAAAATCCCTATTAACATTTATTTTTTTCTCATCATGAGTTTCCTCTACTATATTTTCACAATTAGGAAACATTTCTTGTATCAACTTTGTCAAACCTTCTATGCCTGCTTTTAGATCATTTTTCATGTTTTCCATGTTGTTTTCCATTTTTTCTTCCATTTCATCCATCTTAGCTTCTATTCCATCCATCTTAGCTTCCACGCCTTTCTTCAAAACTTCCATTTCATTTTTTGTTTCTCGTTGCGAGAGTGACATTTGGTGCACTTGCTCTTGTAATTTTGACATGTCATGTTGCAGTTCTTCGTCTTCATGAGTCATAGTAGAGCCTTATAAAGGCTTAATGTGTGTTGAATTATTTTTAGGAGGAATTTTAGAACCCAATACTGATATAAATTCTAAAATATGCCCTTGGAATCAATTCAAACTGATTTTTCACACAAGACTTATGCAATTCGAAAAAAATACACACATTTTTCTTGATTTTAAGGAGCTCAATAATGAAATTGAATTATATCTATAATTTCGGATCCTCAATATCTCAAATTTAGCCCTGTAGTAGCCCTATGAAGCTTCTTTCAAATGCCATAGGTCTGACCTGATTTGTATTCTTCAAAACAAAGTTATGCCCAATCTCCCACAATGACCTAATTATGGACTAGTTCAGTAGAGTGAACTTGTATGGCATGCCACGTGTCACTGTTTCCTTCTTCAGCTCTGAAATTGATACAAAGGAAACTAGAGTCAGTGTTATTATGGCCACTTTTTACATAATTCAAATCCGATGCTCAGAGAGAGAGTTATGATCATTTTCCCACGATCACCTCTTTGAGATGAAATTCGGGAGCCTGAAAAAACCCTTAGTTGCACATATCATAGCTCCAAAATATTACCAACCAAGATCTGAAATTTTTACAACAAGGTCCTTAGGATTGCGGCTTCACTAAATAAAAATTTCAGCTTGTGAACCTTCGTAGAAGGAAAGTTATAGTGCACATGCCACGATGACCTGTTTTAGGTGAAATTTAGGAGCCTGACAAAGCCCTAACTTCCCCAAATCATATCTCCAAAAATGTTGCAAACCAAGATCTGAATTTTTTACACAACATTGCTCAGGATTTCAACTTTGGTCTGTAATTGTTTCAGATTTTTAACCTTCGTTGAAAAAAAATTTACAGCGAAAATTCCACGATGACCTATTTGGAGAAGAGAATCCCTAGAATCCAAAGCTTTGATACCAAATGTTATGAAACCAACTCCAGAAATAGAAGAAAAGAGAGATAAATGCCTTAGAAGTAAGCCACTTTGAGGGGGAAACCTCCAATACATTTCATAAATGAAAAATTATTGTATGATTCAAATGAAAAAACCTACTTCTAGATATAGGAGTCCATGAGATCACAATATAATCCTAGCCGACCTAACAATAATAATGTAAGGGCACAATAATAACAATATTAGGGTTACATGGGTACAACAATAACAATAAGAGGGTTACAGTAACAAAAATAAGGGAATATACTAGTAATATAGGGACCTAACAAAAATGATCAAGCCCCAAGGGTTAGCTCAATTGGTTGAGTCGCCGCTTGGAAGTATTCCCAGATTGAGAGGTCATGGGATCAAATCTCCTAAACGCTGGTGGGGTTAGGCCTCATTGTTAGGCCAACAGTAGATCCCTTCAGGAGGATTTATTGCGATAATTTAAGACCATGTATGTAGCTGGTATATGTGTGCTGGAACATAGGCACATGAACTGCCAAGAAAAAAAACAAACAATCATCTCAGGAAGAAGCCTGCTGGTATTTGGATCAGATAGTTTCTATTTTTACATGCAAGAAGTTTCCTGTTTTAGCAAGATTTTTATTTGACTTTTAAAGCGCGTTTCATATATGAATATATGATTAGTTAAAAATAATATTTTTTCTTTTGGAATTTTATTTCCCAGTTCTGTTTTACCTTGAAATTTATTTCTTTAAGTTAACAAGCTTTTCATCTAGACCCACTTGAAAGGGAAATGGACTAGTCGCAGTATGGAGAGCTCTGCTATAACTGTGTTGCACATAAGGAAGGCTCTCATCACAGGTTTGTGGATTACTGGAGTTGTAAATGTGAAGTATGTGCACTTCCATCCTTTTGGCGAACTCTATTTAGACATCAGTCTGGGGATGGAATGCAGTTGACTTGTTGAGATTTGTGTCTAATAGTGTCTAGAGGCTCGAACAGAATGTGCACAGGAACCTACTACCTTGATATGATAGAATGATCTACGAGATCATAAAATGTACCCATACTAATTCAAATAATATTTTAGGAGTGTCTTCTATTATGATATTCTTCTTGTAGGCCTCGAATATAAAAATCTTAGAAAATTTGTCCACGACCAAAAATACACACTCATTACCATGCTTAGTAGAAGGGAGGCCATAGAGATAATCCATGGATATGGATTCCCATAGCTATATGGGAGTAGGCATATGAGTGTATAGGCCTTTCTTATTGATGGTTGGCTTGGCGATGGCACACACAATGCAATATTTGATATATTTTCCAACATCATATCTGAGTTTTGGCCAATAAAATACTTCTAAAGTATATGCATAATTTTCTACACACAAAGGTGTCCTATGACTTGATTACAGTGTGCCTACAAAATCAACTTGTCACGAATGCTTTAAGGAACACAAAGGTGGTCGAGGTAGCATAATAATGCTTCCTAGAGGTGGAAATCTAGAGCTTGCTTGTCATCCACTAGGATCTAGTATGTGGTTGCGAACTGTGGATCATTTTTTTACAGTTGTGACCATCCAAAGGTGTCATGGCCGAGAACAATAGTCAGTGTTATAACTAGAGGTCGACTAAGGAAATATGAAACATGATTGGTGCTTCCCTTTTTGTATTTAATGTTCAAGTGGAATTGTTGCAGATATGTAGACCACTTCTGATGGAGATCGTTCTGCAACTTACCTTGTGTCTGTATAAACTAAAGAGGTTAGTAATATGTGTGGGTGATCATCTCCTTCCCTATCATGTAATTCTTCCATTTTCACTAAGCATTGAAGATAGAATACATCTCTTAATCATAGGTGGAGTACTTCCGAATTGTATCAGAAAGTGTATCACTACGATAGGCCAAGAGATGCCCGTGCTAGGTGAGGATTGCATCAATAGAATAGTCAGAGGTGTTTGTCTTAGTTTCAAAGGGATGTTGTAGGTCAGGCAATGCGAGTTCATGTGTAGAGTATAGGCATTTATTCTTCTCAACGAACACCTTATGTTGGGACTTGGACTAGGAAAAATTTATTCCTCTCTGCCATTAGTAATCTGTCTCAAATCCAAGTGATGTGGGAGAATCCTGACATGAACCTCTGATAAAAATTGGCTGATCTAGGTGGATATTGGTGGTCACTCGTCTATTCCACTTGGGGCCCCACCATTTTCTTTTTCAGTTTTTCAGTTTCGGCACAACTTACTATTTTTAGCAGTTTTTCGGGTCCTGAACTTCCGGAGCCATTTTGAGGCCCTAAACGACATTTTTTGGGAAAACAGGGAGCAACATGGGTCCATGAATTGATGTTGCTCACTCAAAATTCATATTCCTCGGATAGATATTTCTAACGAGGTATGGTACGCGTCAAACGGAGATCGTATGCGAAATTTATGTCCTCGGGAAGTTGAAACACCAATTTACCCAAATGGGGCCCATAGTTTTGGTGCTTCATCTAATAGGGTTAGGGTTTTCGCTATTTAGGATTTACCATTGTTTATAAATAATAAATATTCCCTCGAGCCTCATTTTAACTCAGTTCAGAGGCCTATAGCTGCCACATCTCTTCTCAGAGATAGCTACTAGCACCCTAGCTAGTTTTATTTCCATTCTGTTTGTAAGAAAATTTCAGTTCTTTGATATTAATGAAATGAAGTGTTATTTCCGCTGCATATTTGTAATTATGGTTATATGTTTATTCTGTTGTGTTCCTACATAAATCCGGATCATTGGCAAGGCCCAAAAAGGTGTAAAGCTCTATTAGGGTGGTCGAGGCCAGCCAATCCTGAATGTCTTGGATCTTAGCCAAATCCACATGAACGTATTTCTCATCTATGATGTAACCCAAATATTGGACCTAACTCATGCCAAAGGTGCATTTCTCCAAGTTAGAAAATAGTTTGTATTGTTGTAGGATTTGAAGGAGCTGTCGAATGTTTTTCAAGTGCTCTTCACAACTCGTTCTAAAGATGAGGATGTTTTCAAAATAAGAAACCACGAAAAAGTTAGTGAAGGGCCATAAGATCTCATCCATTAGCCTCATAAAAGTATAAAGGGAATTTGTTAACCTGAAAGGCATGACCAACCATTCAAAAATTCCTTTCTTGTATTTGAATACAGTCTTCCATATATTTGTGGGATCTATTGGAACTTGGTGATAGCCATAGTTCAAATCGATCTTGAAAAAATTATTAGCCCCCTTGAGCTGGTCCAAAAGTCATCAATCCATTGGGTTTGATACCTATTCCTGATAATGATTTTTTTTAGTGCTTGATAATCAATGTAGAGCCTCCAAGTCCCATCGTTCTTCTCCACAAGTACAATCAAGCTCCCACAAGGTGAGAAAATTTGTTGGATGTTTTGTATCAATTCCTCAATCTGGCACTTGATCTCTTCATTTTTTAGAATGGAGTGGTGGTATATAGACCCATTGGGTAGAGCCACTTCGGGAGTCAGATTGATCAAATTCTTGACTTGATAGTGAAAGCATACCCTTGTGGGTGAGGAGAAGATGTCCCTGTATTCTTCCACGACCTCCATCTACTTTTGTTGTGTAGTGGAACCTTTCGCAGGGGCCATGGATGTGGCCATGATCTTCCAAAAAAATAAAAAATAAAAAAAATTTCCTAGTGTGGGAGATGATATTATTGCATTGCTTAGTATAGATAAAATAGATGGGAGTAGGTGGGTCTCCCTATGGTATTCTGTATAAATTACTACCCAAAGAAATAATAATAGTGCAAGACCTCAACTCATACAAAGAATGGTACTTCTAAAAGTATGATTGGCCTAATAATACATCACAAACTACAAGAGGAGCAACATCACATAGTACCTCATACGTGAAGGTCTTGATGTTGTAGGGAAGGCAACACTACTAGTTAATGTAAATATCTCGTCCTTGGTGAAGCAATCTGATGGTGTACAACTATGGGTGTGGTGTGGTCGGTAGGCCCAACTGCTTCATGACCTCAATTGAAGTGATTTTTTTTTGGCTCCTGTTTTCGATAATGAACTGCAACAGAGACCCCTTCACCCACATATGCGAGTGGAAGAGACACTCCCCTTCCTTTGGATCTTCGGGCTCAATATTTTGGATATTGGTGGGTGGAAAAGTTGTGATGGGATCCACATCATTAATATTTCCCTTTTTCATTTCCCTTATTGGGTTCTGACTCATATTTGGAACATGCATATGAATATGAAGCCTTCAGCTCGACCACTAGTGACTGCTTTGCTTGAAACTCACTTGTATTTTGAGTGGGGATCTTATGGATCTCACACCGCTTTCATACTTCCTTCTTTGTCTTTATGGTGTTTTTATTTCTTATGGCTTCAATAGGTTGTCCTAGGTCACCCTCTCTTGGCTTTGTCCTTTACTCTGTGGTTTTGGGGCGCTCTTGCGCTGCTTCTGATTCACAGATCCAGAGTCACACTTATTTTGTTTAATTTTTTTCAATATTATCAGAAAATCAGTATGCTTCATCAAGCGAGGAGATGTCCATGAAATCCATTTGTTCGTGAATGTATTTTTGTAGATGTTAGGCCTCTATTTTATTTGATTGTACATCACTTTTTTCTCTTAAGTCCTTCATGTTTTCACTTAGTTCCTATGGTTACTGTCATAATTTTGTGCATTATAAGGAAAATATTTACTATTTATCACATTCCTCTTGTTTAACAAGATTTAAAATTAAAGTCATCATTAAAGATAGTTTGTGTGTATGTAGGTTCTTCATGCACCAACTTGTGGTTTTGCCTGCACTAAAGAGAAACCAATTCGGGGATTCAAAATCTCAACACACTTTTGAGGAAAATGGAGAAATATTTTTGTTCAAAATGATGTTTCAACACCTCCACATTAGTTAGAATGCACCCAGGTTGCACGTGTGAGTTTCTAGAAGCAAATTGATAAATGAGCCCCAAAATTCGAATAGTTTTAAAATTTCCAACTTTTTCCTCAATTTCCTTGGATATGAAGAAGAATCTCATAATTACAAAACATTATTTTTGTTGAAAATATGAAAAATTATGTTTCCTCTAAATAGATTTCCGAAATTTTCAATGGATTATCAGATAATAAGGGTTCTTTAAAGGCAATTTATTAAAATTAACAAATTTTCCAAATTTTAAAATTAGTGCCAAATTTGATAAAAATGCCAAATTTTCCATTAGATTCATAATATCCTTGATTATTTATGGTTGAACCTATTGGAGATTGGGTTCAAAACTCCCCGTGTTTCGTGACATGGACTAAATGCCTCTTGTGGATCCTACTTTGGCAATTGTAGCAGAGACTAACTCTTGCGGGTTTGGTCTAACGACAATCGTGATTCCAACAAGTGGTATCAAAGTGACAGGTCTCGAGTTTGTAACTCACCCGGATCGCGTTTGGGGGAGATTTTTGGACATTGGGTTCAATGCTTCTCATGTGTTTCGTGACATGGACTAACTACCTCTGGTGGATCCTAACTCTGGCGATTATGGCAGAGACTAACAGCTGCGGGTTTTGGTCTAACAACAATCGTGATTCCAATAGAACCAAACATCCATCAATGCAAAATTGTTATAAATTGGGATTGTCTTATTTTTGTATGTGAATGTCTTCAGTTCTCATAGCCAAATATACAATGTAAAAAAATTATATAAACTGATTATGGTTCATAGCTAAAGAGCAACAAACCATTTCTTATACTCTTATGTTGTTGGTTTAAGCTATGAGGAAAATATTTTTTTGGTGATCGACCCTTAGCATCCATGATGTAGAACACTGAGCTATATTTTCAATACAAGCACTCATGCCAGATTTTACTTTTTAGTTTTTTATATAACCTATGATTTTGTAAATGGATTTATTTTAAGAGGCAAAAAGCTGGTTGGGAGGGCCTCCCAACCTAGCTTGTTGACCTCTATCGATGTTTATTCGGTAGCATAGGCCTCTTATATGCTTTCATTTTTTACATTGATGTGCTAATTGATGCTTCTATTTTTAGATCCAAGAATCTATTATGTAATGATAGCAATAAAGATTATGTGCTCTTCATCCTTGAGATAAAAATCCCTATTTTACATTTTATTTCTATTGATGTATGCAGTTGGAGATATCATGATCTCAATAATAGTATACCACTACTTTGAATGTTGCATAAAAATTGTTTTCAACCATAATCAAGTGTCTTTTTTGTATACTTTTATTAGCTACATACTTTGTTTCAAAAGTTTTCTTTGGGTTTCGATCCTAAAACAAGATCTAAAATTCAAATAATTTTTGACAAATTATATGTCATATCTGTGTATTATTTCTATGATCTTGAGTTACAATGATATATTTGGTTTAGTAAAGTTCAAGTATTCAATGTTATCACACAAAAATAGAATCTATACATATAATTTCCCAATTTATGAGACTTTGCACAATGTTTTGGAACTTATGCTACAAACTCGGTGGTGTTAACCTTCAATCCTCTTACACTTATGCATGCTTAGAAGACTTCACAAGCATGGTGTTAATGAATTTGATGCGTTGTCCACCTTTTATGATATGCGTTAATATTTAAGTCAAAGGGATTGTTTGTGATAAAAAAGGTTATAGTTTCTTTTTTGTTTTTTAATAAAGTAATGGTGCACACTTTTTAGGATTGTATAAAATTTATTTAATGTATATATCTCATATAATTTTATAAACAGCGTCACCACATTATCCAGAGAGTCTCTATTTGATTGATATTGTAAATTTATTAATATATGTGAGTTTATGCAAAAGATAATTGAGTGTAGGAATCACACTATGAGTGCAATCAGCCTGCCAAGTGTAAGCAGATTTTGAGAAGGAGCATAATATAAATATTTGAGTTTGAATCTAAGATTTATGCTCTGATTTTATTCCTTTGCTTTTTCACTTTTAATACTAGTCACGATTCTAGACTTGGTATAATACTGTAAGAATGAATTTGAGTAATTTATGAGAGGTGAAATCATTTTAGAGGAATGTGTTTATTTGACTTCTTGCTTGCACATAGTAATGTACTTTTTATTAATGGGGTTATGTATATTAGCACTCTATTAGATAACTTGTTTTGATTTGGACATGTGTGAGGGTTTTTTTTCCATTTTATTTCAGAACTCTAAATGATTTGAATGATAAAATATATCATAATGTAGGAATCAAATTTGGATTTTATGCATTGGTTTTCAGATTGATTTAATAGAAGGTTTGTATCTTTAAATTGTCAAAATGTTGGGTTTGTTTCAATTGATTAATAATTAGGGTTTTTTTTAAATATTGAAGGATTGGTATTTATGTTTTCTAAAGTTTCCCTTGACTGCATGATTTGAATTATTTTTTGTTTGTAGGGTTCTTTAAAGAGATTGAAGTGCAAGTTATACTAGAATTCGATTTGTAGGTTGCTAGGGGTTATCTCTGGCATTTCTAGTGCCACGCCTCCAAGTTTATGAACTCTCATATTGAGAATTAAATGTTAGGTTTATTGTGTCCAAAAATAGATAGTTGCGGTACTTGAAAAATTTGTGCATAGAGTATGAAAAATATTTGTGATATCATGCACATCTTGGTCACTTTGTTGTCGTAGTGTGGTCCAATGTATGTACTTGTCCTCAGATACCCCCGTGGGGTAATATTGTTCTTTGACAGTGTCTCGGAAAGAGTTCCAAGAGGGGGAGGCTATAAATAGAGATGGTTCCTTGACCCTTTTCTCACAATAAGTTTCCCATCAATCCTTGACATGGGGAGCAACCTTAAGTAATGTAAAAGTAATCTTCTCCCTATCAAAGAAACTATGGATCGATAAGTATCCTTCCAATGGATTCAACCATTTATCTACAACATCTAAATGAATTTGACCTACGAATATAGTTATATAGAAGTTTACTTGTGCCTTGAAGGGGGTGGCACCTACAAATTGACTTCTAGATGAAGATGTGTCACTGGTGGGCATCTGCTAAAGGATCTCGAAATTTTTTTCCATCATTTTGTTCCTCTTTCGCTGAGGGATTATTTGAAAAATATTTTGAAAGGATCTCCTGCTCTGTCATATTTCTTTTCTTCCACCATGGGAGGTCGTTGGGGTCAGCAAGGCTAATATTGTAAAGGTTTAGCCAATTTGAGCTGTAACTCATTTTACCCCAACCTCATTGGGGACATGCACATAAAAATAAATAAAGAGAAGGATAATTTGAAATCATTGACCCATATTTATGAAGGAAAAAAATGAAGTATAGTAATGAAAAAAAACAGAGATACAACGAAAACAAAATCTCAATTCATTAATAACAAAGTACTGAAAATTGTTACATGCAGAATGGAAATAAAATATCTCGGGTGATGGTAGCTTATCTCTAAGAATATATGTGTTAGTTACATGTCTTCTGAACTATGTTACAATGAGGCTTGGAGGCTTTTTTATCATTAAAAAATAATGGAAAGATATAAACATCCAGAAAACTAATCCTAGGAGATGAAGCACTAAAATCTTGTGGGCCCTATTGGGGTTAGCTGGAAGGTAAACATCCTAGGGCTATAAATTTGGCATACGATCTCTGTTTAGCTATAATAATACCTCATTTCAAAAATCTCCAAGAGAAGTCCAATAAAAAAGTACTACTAAATCAATCATACACGTTTTTGGTCTTTATAATTTCCCAAAAAATGTCATTTAAGCCCTGAACACGGCTCTGAAATTTTAGGACCCAAAAAAATGCCAAAATTAGAAAAAATTGCTACAATTACAGAAACTAAAAAAAAAACGATGGGGTCCAAGTGGAATAGGTGGGTGGCCACCAATATCCACTTGGATCACTCCTCCCCCCTTAGGAAGCAATGATGCCCATTGCATTTAGTGCCTCCATGAGATGGGGAAAGGTCTGTTAAACTTGGTCCCCGTTGAGCCACTTTCCTTGGTGTTGGAGTTAACCCGCATTGAAAATAAGATCGAGCTATATATTTTGTTGGAAAGTGGTATTGATCTATGTGTCCATAATATGATCAATTATGGCCTGTTCCATGTGTTAGAGTCGATATCTTCATCCCTCCGTCAGAGATCAAATTTCTCTTGTTGCATTTCATTTTAGGTGTCTCATTCAATTCATGTCAGTTGCATTCCATTAGGAGCATGGATCATCTGATGGAAGGGTCTTGTCACTCATATCCCTCATGTCATGTACCTTCTGGTCCGTGTCTATTCATCAAAATCAATTTTAAAATCATTTACAGTCATTTTTGGTCTCCTGGTTAGCAAAGAGTCATTTTAGGGTTTTTAGTCTCATTAGGTCTAGGGTTTCGTTAATTTAGTCTTCAAAATGATTAATAATGTTAGCAGGCACATGAGGGAGGTTTGAAATAGGTTTTCATTGCAAAACTTTCATCGTCATAATTCTTGATAATGATTTTTCTTCAAAACTCTGTTTTGAAGAAAAATCATCTATTTCATTGTTTTGTAATAAATGAAATGTAATTTTCAAAGTTTTTTCACTTGTAAAGTTCTTCAGGCACAGCCCTGGTCACCTTTTCCAAGATCCCATGCCAGCTATCCCTGCAAAGACAGACAAGAGATTCATCATCAGTCCAAAAAATCACAAAGGAAACAAAAACAGAGTTTATGTGAAAAGTGTCAAAGTTCAAACATTACCAAAGTGGGTTTTTTCAAATAAAAAAATCAAAGTCTATGGAATAAAATATATTTTGTGTTTCAATAATCCATTTTCAAGCCAAAGACAAGAGTGAATTCAAGAAATAGTGGAAGAAGCGAAATAGTGTTTGAAGGCCGAAACTGTGGGTGAGTTTACTGTCGCGACGCATTGGGTGGAGGGCGCATAAGACAAACGCGGCACATAGGGCCGCTCATCTCTATGCATTTCTAAATAGGTGTGGCGCATACAATGGTCACGGCGCACAGGGCCGACAACCAAAATTTTTGCCATTGCTCCACAAAAATTCAAATTGACTCAATCTCCTATGCTCCAAGTAAGTTATGATACTTTGTCATTGATATTAAAAAATGTTTGGTGGTGATTGAGATGGATTATGAGAATTCAAAATGCCAAAACTTTAAACCCTATTCCCTTGTTTAAAATTTCTCCTTAGGGTTTTGAAATTGAAGTTTTAAAATTAATTATGGTGCCAAATACTCCATTTCCCCCGCCTTGTTTATTCCTTCCCTCACTGTAATCCTATCACTACTGTTCATCCCCTATCCCCTTGCATCCTCAAAGTCACTCATTCCTAAGTCCCATTATCCCTATCCCTAGTCATTTCATTTCCTATCCCTCTCCCTTTCCCATTTCACTTGTAAAAATTCCCAAACCCCAAGTTCCCAAAAAATCCAGTGGCTGTCCCTTGTCCCTAAGTTTGTCAAATCAAAAGCTTTCAAAAGTAAAACTATCACTTGATTAAAAACCCATTGTCCCCACTGCCCTATATCTCCTACAGTCCCTCCCCTTTGACACACATTTGGAAATTAAAAAAAAGCACCAAATTCTCATTTTCCTCTCATATAAGCCAACATACACTTTGCATGGACATCATGGAGATAGACACTGATACATCTTATGACAGAGATAGTGATTCTACCACTGAGCTACATGCACCTAGAAGGCCTCGTAAAGGTGCCAAACATGTGAGAGAAGAGCCCACCTCATTAACTCAATTGCAGGCTTGCCCACTTGCCATGGCATGTTTTCGAGAGCAATCATGCTATCAGTATTGTGAGATGATTGCTAGGATTCATCATCATCAGGAGTTGGCTTGTTTGTTTGTATTGCATTTACATGATGGTCAGGTAAATCTTGCTGGTGTAAATTTTACTTTGACACCAGAAATCATCTCTCAAGCAACCGGGATACCGAATGTGGGTGAACAGTGGAACAAAAGACAACAGGTGGACAGAGTGCATTATGAACCATATATCAGGCCTAGCTTTGTGAGGCAGATCAGCAGAGTGTTCCCATTCCAGTTCCTAAAGGAATCCTATGCGCCTCTGATGAAACTCATTATCAGATATTTCAGTTGTGAGGGCCGGTTTTCACGCCTCTATGCATACCACATCAGGTTATTGATGCATTTCACTAGAGTGAGGATGATGAACATACCTCATTTCATGTGCCGAAATATCGAGAGAATGACCATGCTTGGGCATAAGAAAACTCCCGAGCAGTAGTACAATAGTATTTATCATTATGCACTCATCAAGATCGTGGTTGTACATCATCTTGGATTGCTGGGCATTTCATGGGAGGACTTCATTTCCCGTGATTTCTTCACAGTTCCTCTAGTTCCTCCGAAGGTTGTTCATGAGCCAGGTGAACCTTCACATCAGCCTGAAGGTCACAAGACACAGCCTATCAGTGTGCCAGTGTTTGTTACTTATCAGAGAGGCACCAGAGTATTATTTGCAGCAGCCCAACGAGTACTATCTCCACCTGGGGTGGAAGGGGTCTCGTTGCTGTCATCAGCGGCATAGGTATAGGTACAGGACATAGGTAAGAGGCCCATGCAGGATGAGGGCCCTTCAGGAGGCTAGGATACTGATTTCATATTGATGATGAGGATTTGAGCTCTCCAAGCTCAAAGTTGAGAGAGACCATTCAGGAGCAGAAATCTGAGATCGACACATTGACCGTCAAGTTGCAGAGAGCCCAATGGATCATTAACTATCTAGAGTAGTGGAACAAATAGTTGGAGGATCAGCAAAAAATCATGGAGTTGCAAAACATTCGTGAGAATCGACAAGCTGCCCAAAGAAGCCAAACCGAGATGACACCCATTGAGCGTGAGATTGAGGCTGATAGAGAGACTTGGCTTGAGAGGGTCAAAATTCATCTTGAGAAGCTGTTGGAGAAGGCCAACAAGGAAAATAACATGCTCAGGCACATGAAGAACCATTATTGGGCATGAAATCATGTTTGCAAAGCGAGGATCAAAATCCTGAAAGCAAGGCTAAGGAGGGCACTAAAGCGTTATAAAAGGCATGATAGAATCCAAATTTTGGCCAAAGATTCTTTGGCCCAGCATAGTGCTTGATGGTGGAAATCCAGCCTAAATTTCAAGAAATTTGGGAAACTTTTTGTCAATTTTGAATTTTTTGGCCTAAACATAGTTTTTTCCGCCAGACGCGTAGCGCCACTTGGCACGCGCTTATAATTGGCATCTATTTTGGAGTAAAAATTTACATTTCTAGTTTCTTCATAAAAATTTATGCATTCCTACCGATTACCTAAGGATTTCATCAAGTTCTGGGTTGCCTAAAGGGTCAAAAACACCCTAAAAATGACCTTTCTGCCACTTTTTGGACACACAGGAAGTAGTGTTGGGAGATTGGACTTTTGGAGGGGAAAATTGCAACGAAATACATAAGTTCCACTTGGGTTGGAAAGTAGACAGGTAGGGATTTCCAACGAGCTATCCTAAATTCAATTTGGACTTCGGGAGGGCCCTCAAAATCAGCCTCAAAGTTGTGCCATGCATAGAGATTTTAGGCGCGGTGCATTGGGAAATTTGGCTTATTTTTCACTCAGCAGCTCAGATTTTCGCCTAGTTTTGGCTAGTTTGACTTTTTCATGTAACTCTTGATGTACCTTGATATAATTTCATGACCATGATGTAATTTTGGCACATTTTTACTCATAATAGTAGATTCATTCACCAAAAAGTGAAATGTAAGTGAATGAATCAGTTTCCTATCATATAGAGGCAAGTTGTTTCATTGCCTATTTTCCAGTTCTTAGTTTAGATATGGTTGAAAAAAATCCTAGAATGATGAGCTCGACCTCTAGAGGCATGGGGATGAGTTAGGTTTGTCTATATCATGTAATTCATCAGTCATTTTCAGGGTTGGACACTTGGGATTGCTTGGCACTTCATTGTACATTTCATCTCTGCAATTTTGGCAAAGGAAAAGACTAGGGTTTGTAGCACTCTTTGGGATCCATGTGGCTCTGTATTTTGATGGTGTGTTTCTCTATGTGATTGTAAGTTAATGGATGTTTATGTGTATCATTTCCCTTCTCCTTTCTTCTTAAATTAAACAAATGAGTTACAAAGGTGGAATTCATTAGATTGCTTTGCTCTGCCTTCAGTTTTGTTTAATTTTCCATGTTTTCATCTGTTTGAAGAGGATTATTTAAACCCTCTTGCCCTCTTCAGCTCCTCACCAGTCTGAAATATCCATTCATTAAATCCAAAGAATCAAAACAATTGCCTTCATTGCCCCATTCAGAACTCTGCAAAAACTAGGCCTCATCCCCGAACCCAAAACTACCTTTCCCTGTGTTTCCAACAAAACCCCCAAAATCAAGATCAAACTCCTTCACCTATATACCTAGCCTAAAATTAGCCTTTATTTCAAGTCATATCAAGCCCCTTTGATTATTTTTGCTGAGATTGACCCGGAGAGAGCCCTCTCCTGATTTGGTAGGGCTAACTACCAGACTCAGCGTGGTTTGAAGTTACCCTGAACTATGCCTTCTTTAAGCCTGAGGTAGATTTAGGAAATAACATAGTGGCGACCATACTGGGGAATAAAATGGTTTGCTTGTTAGTGTTATTTTTTTTATAAGCTACAGACGAAGCCTAAAGTTATGCCAGACAGCCTTCGAAACGCTCTTGTTTTGCATTAGCAAAAGTAGATAAACACTACTTCAGTCAATCTCCGGTCTAGTTTGTAAACGTGACACTTGACTTGTAAATTGCCCCCAGTACATAAGATCGTTCTGGACTTTTGGGTGATGAGTCTAGAATTTGTTAGGTTGAACAAGTTGTTTTTGTCCCTTTGATTTTGAAAATAATTCAACACACTGGCTTCCAGAAGACATATTAGAGGAAATTTGGATCCCGATCCACCTCCAGTGTATGAAAATCCCAATCTGATTTCAAGAATCCTTCGTCAAGAAAGTCCTGTGATTCCTCTATTCAAATCTCATTCATGTCCTGCTGTGTTTGAGTACCTTGAAGATCTTGAATTTGATGAACAATTTGAGTTGTCATTGTTTGAGATGAAATCTGAAAGTGCTATTAGTTCTACTGTCATAAATCCAGAGTTTATCAAGTATCTTGAAATTGAACAAGCTAATAGATCCCTTGACAGTGACATCTTGAATATTCAAAATTCTATTGTGACAACAAACATTCCTGAGTTTATAGAATTTGCATCTGAAACTCTTGGGCCATCAGCAGTTACTTCCGATTCACAAGTTCATACCGAGCCTCCTTTCATTCCTACCATTCCTATGCAACCATATATTTCTGATCAACAATCTGCAATAGTATTGCCTCCACATACACCTCATACATCTACTACTCCGACTCCTCCCATATTTCAAAATCCGATTGTAAATCCAACAAGAGAAATGGCTGCCCGATTTTCACCTCTTGTGTTGCCTCAGAACTTAGATGACATGCCCGCTGATTATCAAAGTAAGATTCCATTGTTTGATGGTACTCCTCAAAGTGTTCCTACTCAGCAACATGTTGATAGAATGGCAGATTTCTTTGACCTTCATGAAATTGATGCAGAGAATGTGACCATGAGATTATTTGTGCAAACTTTTGGAGGAGAAGTGAGAAAATGGTTCAGAGCTTTGCAGCCTAGGAGTATTGCTACATTGGCTGAGCTTCAGAGACAATTCTTGGATCGATGGGAAGTAAAGAAGGATCCTCTTTAGATCACTTCTGAATATACCAAGATCAAGCAGAATGTTGGTGAGTTTGTCCAAGATTATTGTATTAGATTTAATTCGGTTTACAATGCAATTCCTGATGATTTAAGGCCATATAGGAGGTCAGATTTGCTTAAGTTTCCGGATGGTTTTGATCTGGACATGGCCTATCAATTAAGAGAAAGAGATCCGGCCACTTTGCAGGACATGCAGAAAATTGCAGTGAGTGTTGAAGCTAATTTGAATGACAAGAGAGCTAGATTGAAAGCTGAAAAGAAAGTAGTAATAAAGGAAGAGGCTTCTACTTCAGATCAAGTACTTCGCAAGGTGGAAAAGATGATTGAAAGATTAAAACTTGATAAGCCTGAAATGCAGATCAGAAATCCTAACTTCCGTGGCCAACAGCCACCACAATTCAGGATCAAACAACGAGAGCAGCGAGCACAAGAACCAACAGTACAACAGCAGGTAAAGACACCTTTACAGCAGAATTTTGTTGGTACGGAATCAGATGATGAAGACAATGTAATAGGGGAAGAGAATCACTTCTTTACACCTGATGATTTGCCAAATTTTATCACTGAAGATGAGGAGTATGCAGAAAACTCAGCTGTACAAAAAGACGAGGATTTCATTTTGGCAAATGAGATAGCTCTTGAAGAAGATTCAGATGAATATCAGAGAGGTTATATGAATGTTTTGTTCGCCCAACAACGTCAATATTCACTTAGAAAAAGAGATGTGCCTATCAATCCAATCCAAAAGAGAAAGGAAGTTTCAGCACCAAAGAATGATTCACCCGTTGCACAAAAGAAGGGAAAAGAGATAGTTGATCCCACTACTAGCAAATCCCCATCAGCGAATGAAAGATCTAATCAACCAATTGTATCGAGGGAGAAAGTTGAAAAGAAGGATGTTCCAGCCAAAGAGGTAGAAAAAAATTCAGTCTTTAACTTAGAGAGTGAAATTTCTAAGTTAAAATTTTCCATTCCTTTGATTGAATTGATGAAGAATAGCAGTTCTAAGGGTCAGGTATCTAAAATTCTGAATTTAGATCCAATGTTTGATATGGTGAATGTGGAAGATGATAAACTTGAGTTGATATTTGGACCAACATTGGATGGTGAGTCTCCAGATAGTGACGTGCCTCCTTTTTATATCAGCCTTAGATTGCATGATTTTGTGTTACATAATGCCATGTTTGATTCCGGAGCATCTCATAATCTCATGCCGAGAGCAATCATGGAGAAATTGGGATTGGACATCACTAGGAAATATCATGATATTTATTCTTTCGATTTCAGCAGAGTAAGATGCATTGGGCTTATCAAATATTTGGTGGTTAGTTTAGATCAGATTCCGACTAAGAATGTTTTTATGGATGTGGTTGTGGTAGATATTCCTCCTAGATTTGGCATGCTTCTTTCTAGATCTTGGGGAGCGAAATTGAAGGGAACATTGCAGCTTGATTTCTCCTATGCTACCATTCCTATGTTTGGTCATATGAGAAGATTATATCGGGAGAAAAATATGAAGTATATGATCACCAGCAAGGAGAAACCGGTAAATCATCCAATCAATTATGTACATATAGATTTAGAGTCATTTGTTTTGTATTCAGATAGTTTCAATGATGTAAATAGTTAGTTAGTTGAAGCAGAGGACATTCCGAAAATCACTGAAAATTTCAGAGAGGTTTTGAAGAAAGAAAGACAAGAACTTGAGAGTTCCGCTGAGCAATCAGCCTTCCGACAGTAGTAAAAAGTTGATGGACAGCAAGCAGAAATAACAGAGAAAACAAAATTTCAGCACTTGCAAGAAGATGAAGATGGTTTGTGGACCATGGAATTTGATGGGGCAGTAGGAAGTGATGGTGCTGGAATTGGCATTTGGGTACACAGCCCTTTTTCTACCCCAAACAAGGTACCAAGTAATGTAAGGGTCTGTTCTTATAAATTAGCTTTTGATTGTTCGAATAGTGAGGCTGAATACGAAGCTTTGATCGCTGGTCTGAAATTTCTTAGAATGTTGAATGCTAAGAGGATTGCAGTGTATGGCGACTCCGAGTTGGTAATTAAGCAAGTGAAGGGTGAATACCAAGCTAAGCATCCTCGAATGTGGGCTTACCGAAATGCTGTTCTTGATATCTTGAAATTGTTTTCAGACTATACTTTGACTTGTGTCCCTCGTATTCAGAATGGTTTGCAAATGCACTTGCAAAGGTAGCAAGTAATTTGAAGATTCCGATGAACTCAAGTAACAAATTTGAAATTCATGTGAAACATCATCCGACTGTCCCGGACAATCAGAGGTATTGGCAAGTATTCCAAAATGATGAAGAGATTGATGAATTTCTGCAAAACAGAGGTAAATTCAAAGAAACTTCAATTGATTTGGAGCATGATGATGGTGAGGCTGATGTGAAAGTAAATCAGATGGAAGTTTTGCAGCTGAAGGATAATGTCATTCCTAAAGGCTTGATACCTTTAGAGGAGCTCTTCGATCAAGATGACGTAGCTAAAAAACCAACCTTGCGGCCAACCAAAAAGGGAGTTGAAGATGTGAACATTGGATCAGCTGAAAATCTAAAGATGGTGAAATTGTCCAAAGCATTGCCACCGGAGGTAAAAGAAAAATATGTTAGTTTATTGTCTTCTTTTGGTGATGTATTTGCTTGGGACTATTCAGAATTGAAGACATATGATACCAATATAATTTAGTGCACCATTCCAATCAAGCCAAATCAAAAGCTCTTCAGGCAGAAGTTGAGAAGGATAAATCCAAAGTTGATGCCCTCAATTGAGAAGGAAGTGAATTGATTGTACAAGGATGGTATCATTGTTCCTATAAGATTTTCAGATTGGATTTCCAATTTGGTGCCCGTACGCAAGAAGACAGGTGAGATTCGTTTGTGCATTGATTTTAGGAATCTGAATAAGGTTTCTTTGAAATATAATTATCCGTTGCCCAAAATGGATCACATACTTCAGCGAGTAGTTGGAGCATCTCGTATGTCGCTACTCGATGGTTATTCCGGGTATAACCAAATTTTGGTCCATGAGGATGACAAAGACAAAACAACGTTCACCACTCTGTGGGGAACTTTCCATTATGCTAAAATGCCTTTTGGTTTAAAGAATGCTGGTGCGACATTTCAACGAGCAATGGATATGGCATTTGAAAATGAGAAATATGTTTTTCTAGTTGTGTATCTTGATGATTTGACAGTCTTTTCTAATTTTGATGAAGAGCACCTTTACCATTTGAAGATTGTTTTTCAGCGATGTAGAAAATATGGTGTGTCACTCAATCCGAAGAAGAGTTTGTTTTCCATGGATGAGGGAAAACTTCTTGGTCACATAATATCAAAAGATGGCATCCGTATTGACCCAGCTCGAGTAGAAGCTATTCAACAAATTGATCTTCCCTGGAACAAAAAGGAGATCCAATCCTTCAATGGTAAGATGAATTTCTTATGCCGCTTTGTGCCTAATCTTGCCGAACAACTAAGAGATATTACAAACATGCTTAAGAAAGACAGTGTAGTGAAGTGGACCGAGGAGGCGGTAAAATCTTTCAATTTAGTGAAGTTGGTTCTTTCTTCAGCTCCGGTTTTGATCAGCTCGGATTATACTCAGGATTTTATTTTGTTTTCATTTTCTTCGGAGCATACTATGGCAGCAGTATTGATGCATAAAATAGAAGCATGAAAACCCAATTGATTTTTTTAGCGGAACCATAAGAGATGCAGCCTTAAAATATAACATCATTGAAAAGCAAGCTCTTGCTTTAGTGAAAGCGCTGAAATATTTTCGGGTATATATTATACATTCTCATAGTCTTGCTTATGTTCCTAACGCTGCTGTTAAGGATGTTTTAGTGCAAACAGATCCGGAAGGGAGACGAGGCAAATGGATTTATGCCTTGTTGGAGTATGATGTGGAGATAAAGCCTACAAAGCTTATAAAAGGACAAGGGCTGGCTAAGATAATGGCTGAGTCGAATTTACATGCCTTGGAAATTAATCTCATTGCTGTTATGTCCGAGGAAAATGAGGAAAGTTCATCAGTTCAGGTATCGGCAATCTTTGTGCTTTCTCCTTGGTATTCAGATATTGTATATGTGCTTCAAAATTTGTCACCACCGCCCGACATGGCTAGAAACAAAAGTAGAACTCTAAAATTGAAGGCTGCTAAGTTTTGTATTTTGAATAATTCACTCTATTGGAAATATCCTGGTGGTGTTTTGCTGAATTGTTTGGTTGAAGAAGAAGAAAAGCAGGTTATGGAGGATTTTCATAAAGGAGATTGCGGGGTCACCTTTTTTGGAAAGCAACGGCCAAATTTTTTTTGAGAGCGGGATATTATTGGCCGACACTTTTTTTTGATGTGTATAAGACTGTCAAAAGCTGTCATGAATGTCAGATTTTTGAAGGGAGGAAGAAATTACAACCTTTACTGCTTAAGCCCATTGAGGTAAGTGCTCCTTTTCAGCAGTGGGGTTTGGATTTCATTGGTGAGATCCATCCTGCTTCTTCAGCTCAGCACAGGTGGATCCTCACGGCGACAGATTATTTCACGAAATGGATTGAAGCAATTCCCACCAGGCATGCCATAGATTCGGTAATAATTTCATTCCTTGAGAATAATATTTTGTCTCGTTTTGGTTGTCCGAATAAGTTAATCACTGATAACGCAACAGCTTTCAAATAAAAAAGAATGATTGAGTTTTGTGATAAGTATCATATCATTTTGGGACACTCAACCGCTTATCATCCACAAGGCAATGGATTGGTGGAGTCTTCGAACAAATCTTTGGTCAACATTATTAAAAAGTTGCTGGAAATAAACAAGAAAAGTTGGCATAAGAAGTTGGTTAATGCACTTTGGGAAGACATAGCGAGTCAGAAGAAATCCATTGGTATGTCCCCTTTTGAGTTAGTGTATGGAGTTGACACGGTGTTTCCTACCTCTCTCGCAGTTCCAGTGGTCAAGCTTCTACAAGAAGCTGGAAGTGAAGATGATCATATGAAAGGAAGAATAAATCAAATGATCCATTTGCAGCAGACGAGAGAAGAATTTTTTCAAAACACATTCAAGCTGCAAGAGAGAATTAAGAAAATATATGACAGAAAAGCCAAAGCGGACAAGTTTCAATTGGAAGAAGTGGTGCTGAAATGGGATGCTAGAAACGAGAAAAAGGGTAAGCATGGTAAGTTTGAAAATATTTGGAAAGGACCCTTTAAAATTGCTGCATATCGGGGTGAGAATGCTTTTCTTCTGAAAGAGATGAACGGGGAAGATTTTCCAAGAGGGCCGATCAATGGTCAGCTGCTCAAGTGGTATCATTTCTGAAATGTTTTCTGCTGTTTACATTGTCACTGTACATACCGTTTATTTTAGTTTCATTGCAAGTGTGTGCTGTGATATTTTCTTCAGTTTGGGGCCCAAGGTGAAGGCTATAACTCTGAAGATTGATTTCAGATTTGGTTTGAGTTTGTCAAGTCAGGTCTTTCATTCTTTTTGGTTTCAAAATTGAGTTAGTTTGAGTCAAATTTTCAGTCAATAAAATGAGTCAAGAGTCTTCTGTTGATTTGTCGAAGTTATGGACTCCATAGCCCAATGGACGAAGGCACTGCCTACTCTCCTAGAGATCTGTAGTTCTTGGCACCTCCAAGGAGCTACCATCCCCATTGGAGCCAATGTTAGATTCAGTATCTTCATCCCTCCATCAGAGATAAAATTTCTCTTGTTGCATTTCATTTTAGGTGTCTCATTCAGTTCATGTCAGTTGCATTCCATTAGGAGAATGGATCATCTGACGGAAGGGTCTTGTCACTCATATCCCTCATGTCATGTACTTGCTGGTCCGTGTCTGTTCATCAAAATAAATTTTAAAATAATTTACAGTCATTTTTGGTCTCCTGGTTAGAAAAGAGTCATTTTAGGGTTTTTAGTATCATTAGGTCTAGGGTTTCGTTAATTTAGTCTTCAAAATGACTAATAATGTCAGCAGGCGCATGAGAGAGGTTTGAAATAGGTTTTCATCGCAAAATTTTCATCGTCATAATGCTTGATAATGATTTTTCTTCAAAACTCTGTTTTGAAGAAAAATCATCTATTTCATCCTTTTGTAATAAATGCAATGTAATTTTGAAAGTTTTTTCAGTTGTAAAGTTCTTCAGGCGCAGCCTTGGTCACCTTTGCCAAGATCCCATGCCAGCTATCCCTGCAAATACAGACAAGAGATTCATCATCAGTCCAAAAAATGACAAAGGAAACAAAAACAGAGTTTATGTGAAAAGTGTCAAAGTTCAAACATTACCAAAGTGGGTTTTTTCAAATAAAAAAATCAAAGTCTATGGCATAAAAGATATTTGTGTTTCAATAATCCATTTGCAAGCCAAAGACAAGATTGAAGTCAAGAAATAGTTAAAGAAGTGAAACAGTGTTTGAAGGCCGAAACTGTGGGTGAGTTTATTGTCGCAGTGCACTGGGTGGAGGTTGCGGCGCATAAGCCAAATGCGGCGCATGGGGCTGCCCAGATCTATGCATTTCTGAATAGGCATGACGCATACAATGGTCATGGCGCACTGGGCCACTGTCGCGGCGCACAGGGCCGACAACCAAAATTTTTTCCATTGCTCCACAAAAATTAAAATTGACTCAATCTCCTATGGTCCAAGTAAGTTATGAGACTTTGTCATTGCTATTAAACAATGTTTGGTGGTGATTGAGATGGATTATGAGAATTTGAAATGCCAAAACTTTAAACCCTATTCCCTTGTTTAAAATTACTCCTTAGGGTTTTGAAATTGAAGTTTTAAAATTAATTGTGGTGCCAAATACTCCATTTCCCCCGCCTTGTTTATTCCCTCCCTCACTGTAATCCTATCACTACTGTTCATCCCCTATCCCCTTGCATTCTCAAAGTCACTCATTCCTAAGTCCCATTATCCCTATCCCTAGTCATTTCATTTCCTATCCCTCTCCCTTTCCCATTTCACTTGTAAAAATTCCCAAACCCCAAGTTCCCAAACAATCCAGTGGTTGTCCCTTGTCCCTAAGTTTGTCAAATCAAAAGCTTTCAAAAGGCAAACTATCACTTGATTAAAATCCCATTGTCCCCACTGCCCTATATCTCCTACAATCCCTCCCCTTTGACGCACATTTGGCAATTAAAACAAAGCACCAAATTCTCATTTTCCTCTCATATAAGCCAACATACACTTTGCATGGACATCATGGGGACAGACACTGATACATCCTATGACAGAGATAGTGATTCTACCACTGAGCTACATGCACCTAGAAGGCCTCATAAAGGTGGCAAACATGTGAGAGAAGATCCCACCTCATTGACTCAATTATAGGCTTGCCCACTTGCCATGGCATGTTTTCGAGATCAGTCATGTTATCAGTATTGTGAGATGATTGCTAGGATTCATCATCATCAAGAGTTGGATCGTTTGTTTGTATTGCATTTACATGATGGTCAGGTAAATCTTGCTGGTGTAAATTTCACTTTGACACCAGAAACCATCTCTCAAGCAACCGAGATACCGAATGTGGGTGAAAAGTGGAACAAAAGACAGCAGGTGGAAAAAGTGCATTATGAACCATACATTAGGCCTAGCTTTGTGAGGCAGCTTAGTAGAGTGTTCCCATTCCGATTCCTAAAGGAATCCTATGCGCCTTGATGAAACTCATTATCAGATATTTCAGTTGTGAGGGCCGGTTTTCACGCCTCTATGCATAACACATCAGGTTATTGATGTATTTCACTAGAGTGAGAATGATGTACATACCTGATTTCATGTGCTGAAATATCGAGATAATGACCATGCTTGTGCAGAAGAAAACTCTCGAGCGGCAGTACAACAGTATTTATCACTATGCACTCATCAAGATCGTGGTTGTACATCAGCTTGGATTGCTGGGCATTTCATGGGAGGACTTCATTTCCTGTGATTTCTTCACAGTTCCTCGAGTTCCTCTGGAGGTTGTTCATGAGCCAGGTGAACCTTCACATTAGCCTAAAGGTCACAATATAGAGCCTATCAGTGTGCCAGTGTTTGTTACTTATTAGAGAGGCACCGGAGTATTATTTGCAGCAGCCCAACGAGTACTATCTCCACCTGGGGTGGAACGGGTCTCGTTGTCATCATCAGCAGCACAGGTACAGGTACAGGACAGAGGTAAGAGGCCCATGCAGGATGAGGGCCCTTCAGGAGGCCAGGATACTGATTTCATATTGATTGATGAGGATTTGAGCTCTCCAAGCTCAAAGTTGAGAGAGACCATTCAGGAGCAGAAAGCTGAGATCGACACATTAACCGTCAAGTTGCGGAGAGCCCAATGGATCATTAAATATCTGGAGCAGTGGAACAAACAGTTGTAGGATCAGAAAACAATCATGTAGTTGCAAAACATCCATGGGAATCGGCAAGCTTCCCGAAGAAGCCAAATTGAGATGGCACCCATTGAGGGTGAGATTGAGGCTGATAGAGAGAATTGGCTTGAGAGGGTCAACATTCATCTTGAGAAGATTTTGGAGAAGGCCAACAAGGAAAATAACATGCTCAGGCACATGAAGAACCATTATTGGGCACGAAATCATGTTTGCAAAGCGAGGATCAAAATCCTGAAAGCAAGGCTAAGGATGGCGCTAAAGCGTCGTAAAAGGCATGATAGACTCCAAATTTTGGCTGAAGCTTCTTTGGCCCAACATAGTGCTTGATGGTGGACATCCAGCCCAAATTTCAAGAAATTTGGGAAAAGTTTTGTCAATTTTGAATTTTTTGGCCTAAACACAGATTTTTCTGCCTGATGCATAGCGCCACTTGGCGCGCACTTATAATTGGCAGATATTTTGGAGGAAAACTTTGCATTTATGGATTTTTCATCAAAATTTATGCATTTATACCCATTACCTAAGGATTTCATCAAGTTCTGGGTTGCCTAAAGGGTCAAAAACACCCTAAAAATGGCCTTTCTGCCACTTTTTGGACACACAGGAAGCAGTGTTTGAAGATTGGATTTTTGGAGGGGAAAATGGAAACCAAATTCAGAAATTCCACTTGGGTTGGAAATTAGATAGGTAGGGCTTTCAAACGAGCTATCCTGCACTCAATTTTGACTTTGGGAAGGCCCTAAAAATCAGCCTCAAATTTGTGCTACGCATAGAGATTTCAGGCGTGGCGCATTGGGAAATTTGGCCTATTTTTCACTCAGCAGCTCAGATTTTCGCCTAGTTATTGTAATCAGTAATAAGATTATCCACGGTATCATATGTGTTTTGGAAAGAACTAGAATAAAAATTGAGAGAAGGGCTTTCTTTTTTCATATGATACCGTGGATAATCCGATTTTTGATTACAATAACTATGACCACGGAAGTTTAAAAACCAAAATTTTCGCCTAGTTTTGGCTAGTTTTACTTTTTCATGTAACTCTTGATGTACCTTGATGTAATTTCATGACCATGATGTAATTTTGGCACATTTTTACTCATCTTAGTAGATTCATTCACCAAAAAGTGAAATGTAAGTGAATGAATCAGTTTCCTATCATATAGAGGCAAGTTGTTTCATTGCCTATTTTCCAGTTCTTAGTTTAGATATGGTTGAAACAAATCCTAGAATGATGAGCTCAACCCCTAGAGGAATGGGGATTAGTTAGGCTTTTCTATATCATGTAATTCATCAGTCATTTTCAGGGTTGGACACTTGGGATTGCTTGGCACTTCATTGTACATTTCAACTCTACAATTTTGGCAAAGAAATAGACTAGGGTTTGCAGGAATCTTTGGGATCCATGTGGCTCTGTGTTTTGATGGTGTGTTTCTCTATGTGATTGTAAGTTAATTGATGTTTATGTGTATCATTTCCCTTCTCCTTTCTTCTTAAATTAAACAAATGAGTTATAAAGGTGGAATTCATTAGATTTCTTTGCTTTGCCTTCAGTTTTGTTTAATTTTCCATGTTTTCATCTGTTTAAAGAGGATTATTGAAATCCTCTTGCCCTATTCAGCTCCTCACCGGTCTGAAATATCCATTAATTCAATCCAAAGCATCAAAACAATTGCCTTCCTTGCCCCATTCAGAACTCTGCAAAAACTAGGCCTCATCCCCGAACCCAAAACTGCCTTTCCCTGTGTTTCCAACAAAACCCCCAAAATCAAGATCAAAATCCTTCACCTATATACCTAGCCTAAAATTAGCCTTTATTTCAAGTCATCTCAAGCCCCTTCGATTATTTTTGCTGAGATTGACCCGGAGAGAGCCCTCTCCTGATCTGGTAGGGCTAGCTACCAGACTGAGCGTGGTTTGATGTTACCCTGAACTCTACCTTCCTTCAGCCTGAGGTAGATTTAGGCAATAACACCATGCATTCTCGGTTAGGAATTATTTGTGTTAGTTGTTATGAAATATCTGATGTGTCTAGCAATGGTGGAAAGTGTGGATGAAGGTGGTCCACATTGAACCCTGGGTGCAGGCCAAGGAATGGGGGAATTATTAGCTTGAAAGCATTGACACCCACAAACTTGGTGATGGTGTAAGGCCCATATCTAAGTGGTCAGATATTTTTATTGGCTCAAACAGGGCATTATTTTTGCAAATGCAACCAAAATTTGTTGCCCGCATGAAGCTTATGTGGCACCCGATGTTGATCATGTCGTTGATTCCATGTGGAATTAGGCTTCTCCAAGATGTTGTGAACTTGTTGGTAGATGTGATAGATACATTCACTAAACCCAATTTCTTTATTAGCCTTAGAATGTACAAGTGTGGATTCAGTCTATGTAGTCACATGTGGCATGGAAACATCAATCAGACACAATGGTTGAAATCTTAGAACCACTTGAAAGGGACTATGACTAGTCAAGCTGTGGAGAGATATGTTATCGTGGTGCTGAAAATAGGGAAATATCTCATCTCAAGTTCGTGGATGATTGGATTTTTCCATGTGAAGTATGTGAAATATCATTCTGTTGACGACCTCTGACTCTCCATCAGTCCGGGGATGTAATTTAGTGGAATTGGTAATATTTGTGTCTAATAGTATTCAGAGGCTCGAATATAATGTGCTAAAGAACTCGTTACCCTAACTGATATAATGGTCTACTGGTTCCAAAAATGTACCCATACTCATTCAAAGAATATTTTGGCAATTTCCTTTGGTGTGATACTCTTCTTGGATGTTTCCAATATATCCATCTTAGAAAATCTATGTAGGACCAAAAATACACAGTCATTACCATGATTGGTATAAGGGATGTAAGACAGATAATCCATGAAGATGGATTCCCAAGGTTGGCTGGGAGTAGGTAGAGAAGTGTACATGCCTTGCTTCTTGATGGTTGGCTTGGCGATGGTAGAGGTAATGCATGATCTGATATATTTTCAAACATCCTGTTGGAATTTTTTCCATTAAAAATACTTTTGTAGAATGACCACAATTTTCTCCACACCAAAATGTCTTGTGAACCAACTGTACCGAACCTCCAAAATAATGTTATGAAACCAACTTCCAAAATAGAAGAAAAGAGAGATATTAACGCCTTATAAATTAACCACTTCGAGGGGGAAACCTGTACATTACATAAATGAACAATTCTTGGATGATACAAATGAAAAAACCTCCTTTCTATATATAGGAGTCCATGGGATCACAATATAATCGTAGCCGACCTAACAATAATAATGTAAGGGCATAAAAATAACAATAGCGGGCTATTTATAGGGCACAATAATAACAATATGGGGACTACATGGGTACAACAATAACAATAAGGGGGATACACTAACAACCATAACGGACTAAACTAGTAATATAAAGACCTAACATGCCCCTCTCCTTCAAAAAAGTGTTGTCCTCAACGCTTGAGTAGTTTTGGATGCTTGTGTACAAAATTCTCATCCTCCCATGTGGAATCTTCAGTGGGTAAGTTCTTCCACTTGATGAGATACTCTGAAATTGATTGATTTCGTAGCTATCGAGTTCTTATTTCCGTGATAGCTTTAGGTTCCAATATGATTTTTCCTTCCTCATCAAGTTCTGGAAATATTGTTTGAACCAAAATTTTGTCATCTATAACCTTCTTTAAGCATGAAACATGGAAAACTAGACACACTCAGGAAGATGGAGGGAGCTCCAATTTGTATGCCATAGTACCAATATTTTGCAACACATTGTAAGGACCATAGTACTTTGGCAATAATTTATTATCCTTCTTAGTTTTCTTGAGGGGAATTTGTTTGTATGGTTGTAGCCGTAAAAATACCCAGTCTCCTACATCAAAACTTCTCTCACTGCGATGTTGATATTCCTATTGTTTCATTTGATTTTGTGCCAAATTTAGGTTATCCTTTAAGAGTTGGAGAACTTGTTGTTGATGGTCGATGTGATATTCCATTGCTTGAACCTAAGAATTTTCTCTTAAATATTATGTGATAGATGGTAGATTATATCCATAAAGTGCCATAAATGGGGTCATTTTTGCTGCAGTGTGGAAGGAAGTGTTATACCACCATTCAGGCAGAGGTAACCAATTAATCCATTTTGTTTTATTATCAAATAAAAAGAAACGATGATATCATTCCAAACATTTTTTCACTATCTCAATTTTCCCTTCGGATTGAGGATAATAAGATGAGCTATGATCTAGTTGAGTACCCAAACAAGAAAATAATTCCGTCCAAAAATTTCGAGTGAGAATGAGATCTCTCTCGCTTATAATAAACTTTTCATTTCCATGTAGCTTTTGAATTGTATCCATAAATGCAGTAGCAACTATGCTCAATTTAAATGGACAACATAATGCACAAAAGTGTGCATACTTGGTAAGTCTATCAACTACCACCATGATGACACTCTTTCCTTTGGACATAGGTAAACCTGTGATATAATCTGTTGAAACCTCCTCTCAACATTGATTTGGAATGGATAAAATATGTAGCAGTTCTGGGTATTAATTATCTCAACTTTATTTTGCTAGAAAGCCAAACATTCCACCACAAACTTTTGAATATCATATTTAAGGTTATCCCAAAAAAATTCTTTCTTCACCATGTGGTAAATTTTTAAAAGTCCCGAGTTTCCTCCTAAGGGAGAGGTTGTGATTCCAAAATAATATTTTATTTTATTTCAGAATTATTACAAAGATAAAAGTGATTTTTGTACCATAAGGAATCATTTTTCCAACTAAAAGTATCATATGTACTAAGATATTGCTGCATATTTTGAATGAGTGTCCATACTTCTTTGTCATTCTTCCTGTTATCACTCATAAAAGGTGAAACATCATTTGACAGGGTCATTGAGTTCATTTTTCAAAGGTATGGTCATAGAGTTCATTTTTCACAAGTTGGTAAAGGAAAATTTAAATTTTTTCATATTAATCTATCCTAAGGTTCAAACCCACCTCCATTCAAGTCATACCATGTCCCATCAGTCATCATTTTCTGAAATATTTCATTTCCCAAGATTTTGAAATAAAAAAGGTCACTTTAGCCAATTTTTCCTCTTTTCGTATTCATAAATGCAGTAGCAACTATGCTCACTTTAAATGGACGAGATAATGCACAAAAGTGTGCATAATTGGTAAGTCTATCAACTACCACCATGATGACACTCTTTCCTTCAGACTTAGGTAAACCTGTGATAAAATCCATTGAAGCTTCCTCCCAACATTGATTTGGAATGGATAAAATATGTAGCAGTCTTGCGGTATTAATTGTCTCAAATTTATTTTTCTAGAAAACTGAACATTCCACCACAAAATTTTGAATATCATATTTAAGGCCATCCCAAAAAAATTCTTTCTTCACCCTATGGTAAATTTTTAAAAATCCCGAGTTTCCTCCTAAGGGAGAGATTGCAATTCCAAAAGAATATTTTTTTTTAGTTGGGAATTCTTACAAAGATAAAAGTGATTTTTGTACCATAAGGAATCATTTTTCCAACTAAACGTATAATCTGTACTAAGATCTTGCTGCAAATTTTGAATGAGTGTCGATACTTCTTCATCATTCTTCATGTTATCACTTAGAAAAAGTGAAACATTATTTGACAGGGTAATAGAGTTCATTTTTCACAAGTTGGTAAAGGAAAATTTAAAATTTTTTCATATTAATCTATCAAAGGAGTTTGCTAAGAGTTTTACTAGATCAACTTAAAAGGTGGGAATGTTAAATATTATAGTAACTCCAGAAACCATTGTAGCAGAAATAAGAATCCCTAGAGGAGGAGAGAAATGGTTCAAAGGTATCAATTTCACCATGCAGGACTGTAAAGAATTAATCAAGACAGAGCATAGTGAAATTGATCTTACAAATTTTATTCCAAGGAGCCACATGAAGGAAAATTACTCAAAGTTGCTGCTGATCATTTAGAAATACTTCACTTGTTGAGGGAGGTATCACATGGTCTACCGTATCCATAAATGCAATAGCAACTGTTCTCACTTTAAATGTACGAGATAATGCACAAAAGTGTGCATACTTGGTAAGTCTATCAACTACCACCATGATGACACTCTTTCCTTCGGACATAGGTAAACCTGTGATAAAATCCATTGAGACCTCCTCCCAACATTGATTTGGAATGGATAAAATATGTAGTAGTTTTGAGGTATTAATTGTCTCAACTTTATTTTGCTGGAAAACTAAACATTCCACCACAAACTTTTGAATATCATATTTAAGGCCATCCCAAAAAAATTCTTTCTTCACCATGTGGTAAATTTTTAAAAATCTTGAGTTTCCTCCTAAGGGAGAGTTTGCAATTCCAAAAGAATATTTTGTTTTATTTGGGAATTCTTACAAATATTAAAGAGATTTTTGTACCATAAGGAATCATTTTTACAACTAAACGTATCATATGTACTAAGATATTGCGAAAATTTTTGAATGAGTGTCCATAATTATTTTTCATTCTTCCTGTTATAACTCAGAAAGAGTGAAACATTATTTTACAGGGTCATAGAGTTCATTTGTCAAAGGTAAGGTCATAGAGTTCATTTTCACAAGTTGGTAAAGGAAAATTTAAAATTTTTCATATTAATCTATGCTAAGGTTCAAACCCACCTCCATTCAAGTCATATCATGTCCTATCAGTCATCATTTGCTGACATATTTCATTTCCCAAGCTTTTGAAATAAAAAGGGTCACTTTAGCCAAATTTTCCTCTTTTCATGTCCATAAATGCAGTAGCAACTGTGCTCACTTTAAATGGATGAGATAATGCACAAAAGTGTGCATACTTGGTAAGTCTATCAACTACCACAATGATGACACTATTTCCTTCAGACTTAGGTAAACCTATGATAAAATCCATTGAAACCTCCTCCCAAAATTGATTTGGAATGGATAAAATATGTAATAGTACCGGGGTATTAATTGTCTCAATTTTATTTTTCTATAAAACCAAACATTCCACCACAAAATTTTGAATATCATATTTAAGGCCATCCCAAAAAAACTCTTTCTTCACCATGTGGTAAATTTTTAAAAATCCCGAGTTTCCTCCTAATGGAGAGGTTGCAATTCCAAAAGAATATTTTGTTTTAGTTGGGAATTCTTACAAAGATAAAAGTGATTTTTGTACCATAAGGAATCATTTTTCCAACTAAACGTATCATATGTACTAAGATCTTGCTGCAAATTTTGAATGAGTGTCCATACTTCTTCGTCATTCTTCCTGTTATCACTCATAAAAAGTGAAACATTATTTGACAGGGTCATAGAGTTCATTTGTCAAAGGTATGGTCACAGAGTTCATTTTTCACAAGTTGGTAAAGGAAAATTTAAATTTTTTTCATATTGATATATCAAAGGAGTTTTCTAAGAGTTTTATTGGATCCGCTTCAAAGGTGGGAATGTTAAATATTATAGTAACAGCAGAAGCCATTGCGACAACAACAAGAATCCCTAGATGAGGAGAGCAATGGTTCAAAGGTATCAATTTCACCATGCTAGACTGTAAAGAATTCATCAAGACAAAGCATAGTGAAATTGATCTCACAAATTCTATCCCAAGGAGCCACATGAAGAAAATTACTCAAATCTGCTTCTAATCAATCAGAAATACTTCACTTGTGAAGGGAGGTATCACATGGTCTACTGTATCCATAAATGCAGTAGCAACTTTGCTTACTTTAAATGGATGAGATAATGCACAAAGTGTGCATACTTGGTAAGTCTATCAACTACCACCATGATGACACTCTTTCCTTCAGACTTAGGTAAACTTGCGATAAAATCCACTGAAAAATCCTCCCAAAATTGATTTGGAATGGATAAAATATGTAGTAGTCTCGGGGTATTAAATGTCTCAAATTTATTTTGCTGGAAAACCAAACATTCCACCACAAACTTTTGAATATCATATTTACTTCACTTGTATCCATAAATGCAGTAGCAACTATGCTCACTTTAAATGGACGAGATAATGACCAAAAGTGTGTATACATGGTAATTCTATCAACTACCACCATGATGAAACTCTTTCATTCAGACTTAGGTAAACTTGTGATAAAATCCATTGAAACCTCCCCCCAACATTGATTTGGAATGGATAAAATATGTAGCAGTCCCGGGGTATTAATTGTCTCAACTTTATTTTGCTAGAAAACCAAACATTCCACCACAAACTTTTGAATATTATATTTAAGGCCATCCCAAAAAAATTCTTTCTTCACCCTGTGGTAAATTTTTAAAAATCCCGAGTTTCCTCCTAAGGGAGAGGTTGCAATTCCAAAAGCATATTTTTTCAGTTGGGAATGTTTAAAAAGATAAAAGTTATTTTTGTACCATAAGGAATCATTTTTCCAACTAAAGGTATCATATGTACTAATATCTTGCTGTAAATTTTGAATGAGTGTCCATAATTCTTCGTCATTCTTCCTGTTATCACTAAGAAAAATTGAAACATTATTTGACAGGGTCATAGAGTTCATTTTTCAAAGGTATGGTCATAGATTTCATTTTTCACAAGTTGGTAAAGGAAAATTTAAATTTTTTCATATTAATCTATAAAAGGAGTTTTCTAAGAGTTTTAATGGATTAGCTTCGAAGGTGGGAATGTTAAATCTTATAGTAACACTAGAAACCATTGCAACAGCAACAAGAATCCCTAGAGGAGGAGAGAAATGGTTCAAAGGTATCAATTTCACCATGCAAGACTGTAAACAATTCATCAAGACATAGCATAGTGAAATTGATCTCACAAATGCTATCCCAAGGAGCTACATGAAGGAAAATTACTCAAAGCTGCTGCTGATCATTCATAAATACTTCAATTGTGAAGGGAGGCATGACATGGTCTACTCCTATCACCTTAGTCTTCTGCTACATTTTGTGGGTAAGAGGTCTCTTTATTTTCCTTTTTACTTATACAAAATCTTAGCTAAAATTTCAGAAAAGGTTCAAGTTAAATCAGAAGGAAATGAAACCTGTCTTTTTTTATCATGGTTTGATCAAGTTGTTGGTGTTAGAGGAGTTAAAAAGATTAGGCAGAGATTGGTCATATTTTTTGTTCATTAGTGGTTTTGAAGTAGATTCTATCACTCCTAAAATAACTCCCAAACCTAGAGATATCCCATCACCTTTAGTGGCAGAAAATTTAGAACCAATGAGCATGGAGACAGAGCCTTTGCAGAAGGCTTAGACACCCATAATTACACTTGCAAAACAAAAGCCAACAGTTAGCAAACATGGTAGCAAGACGGTTACAAGGAGCCAAACAGTGGCTAAAGGTAACTTAGAGGACATCTCGCATGCCATTGATATTGAAGAAACTCCCATAGTCCAAGCTGAAGACATAGATGAGGGAGGAAGGAAGCTTAAGAAAGGAAAAATAGGTAAGAAGTTAGAATTTGCAGGTGATGATGTTGGATTTATGTTTCAAGCTAGAAAACCAATGACAAGAAATGCCAGAAAAGTCTTGGAAAGTAGAAAAGAAACTCATAAGGTTAGTGAAACTTCTCAACCACCACCAAGA
Source organism: Pinus albicaulis (assembly GCA_034641835.2). Classification (NCBI taxonomy): domain Eukaryota; kingdom Viridiplantae; phylum Streptophyta; class Pinopsida; order Pinales; family Pinaceae; genus Pinus; species Pinus albicaulis. The sequence continues at coordinate 1,816,913,438 of CM076578.1, forward strand.
ATCATTGACCTCTCCTCACCTGCAAAAGAAGAATTAGTCATCAAAAAAAAGAAGGGCAAAGAGAAAATCAATGAAAAGTCAGAAGTTGAAGTCCTTAAGGAACAATTGAAAGATGCAAGTGAAGATATATCAGTCTCGAGGAAAGAGGCAAAGAAACATAAAGCTAAAGACTACAGTTTGAACAGATGAGAAATATTTGGGAGGATCAAGTCACAAGTGTCTCTAAGACCTTGGACAACATAGAAAAATTGATAAAGTGGACTCAGCCACTAATAAAAGAGGTCAAGAATATCAAAAAGGTAAACCTGCACTTACAAGCTTCAGTCAAAAGTTGGTTTGAAACAGTTACACTGAGTTGTCTGATCAGTAGCCAATCAAGTACAATTTTGTGATAACACTTCCATTCCTCCCTTGCTTTGGTTATCCAATTAGGTTGGATAATATAAATGGCACAAAGCAATGCTTCCACATCCTCATCCTTTCTTGAGAGGGCATCTGCAACAACATTTAGCTTCCCTTTTTTTTAGATGATTTCAAAGTCATAACCCAACATCTTTGTCACCCATTTTTGCTTCTCTTTTGAAGATAATATTTTTTCCAAAAAGTATTTAAGACTATCATGATTAGTTTTTAACTTGAAATGTCTTACCATTAGGTAAGGTCACCATTTATTTAGTGCATGTAGTATTGTCAACATTTCCTTCTCATAAATATCTTTCTGTAAATACTTTCCTTTGATTGGAAGACTTTCAAAAGAAATGTGTCTTCCTTCTTGCATTAAAACGACACCAATGCCATTTCTTGAGGCATCACATTCCACAATAAAGGTTTTTGTGAAGTCTGGCATTGATAAGACGAGTGCTTGTCACATTGCCTCTTTAAGATGTTCAAAGGCTATAGTTGCTTCAAGAGTCCATGAAAATGCATCTTTATTCAATAATGTTGTTAGAGGTGCTACTATTCTCCCATAATTCTTAACAAACTTGCGATAATACCCTATTAATCCAAGAAATCCTTGCAACTGCTTTATGGTTGTGGGGAATTTCCATTCCTTAATGGCTTTAATTTTGTTAGGGTCTACCTTAACACCCTCCCAAGATATAATATGACCTAGATATTCCAACTCTTGTACTCCAAAGAAACATTTGAAGGTTTTTTCATATAATTGTTTCTCCTCCAATAGTTTGAGCACCTTGTCAACATGTTGAACATGATCCTTCCAAGACCTGTTGTATATTAGTATATCATCAAAAAATACTAACACAAATTTTCTAAGGAAGGGTTTGAAAATGGAATTCATCAACCCTTGAAATTTAGAAGGTGCATTTGTAAGGCCAAAAGGCATGACAAAAAATTCATAATGACCCTCATGAGTTCGAAATGCTGTTTTTAGAATGCCTTCAGTCTTCATTCTAATTTGCTGATATCTCGAATGAAGATCCAACTTCGTGAAATAAATTTCTCCATGCAATTCATCCAATAATTCATCAATCACATGAATGGGAAATTTATCTTTAATAATGAGCTTATTGAGCTCCCTATAATTCAGACACATGCACCATGATCCATCCTTCTTGTGCACCGATACTACTGGAGTAGAAAAAGAACTTTGACTAGGTTGAATTATACCAACCTCTAGCATTTATGCAATCATACGTTAAATTTGGCTCTTTTGGAAATAAGTATATCTGTAAGGCCTAATTTTTGGAGGAACACTTCCTGAAATCAAATGAATAGCATGATCATGATCACGAAAAGGTGGGATTCATTTGGGAGCTTCACACACCTTGGAATGATTGCCCAAGACTTTTTGGAGATTCAGAGAAATAGATGATTTTGATGTTGGAACTTCTAGTAAGCATAATTATGAAATTATGCCTCTTTGTTCTTTCTTTAGAATCTTTGTCATTAAATTAGAGCTTATTATCTTTCTTGAATTCCCTGCGATACCCCATAATTCAACTTCCTTTCTTTTCGAAGAAAATTTCAAGAAAAGTTCTTGTCCCCAAATATTGTAACCATTGTACTCTTAGTACAACATAAACAACACCCATTGGAATGGAAATAATTGGACTATTCAATATATATTCCCCCATGGTTATCTTGATATTATGGAACTTTCCAGAGCAATTTATAGTTCCTCCATTTTCCACCATCACTTGACACTTTGGCGCTGGGTATAGGAATTAATTCAATTCCTTGGCTACCTTACAATGAATAAAATTATGGGTACTACCCGAATCAATAAGCACTACTAATTTTTTCTTCTTGATATGTCCTTCTATATTGAGAGTTTGAGGAATGGTAATTCTTGCCAATTATTTACAGGATATGGTTAGATTCATTTCTTCTTCCTCTAGGGTTGGTTCTTGGTGTATATCCTCTTCTTTTGAAGTTTCTTGTTCGTTTTATTCCTCCTCTTCACAATATATGTAAAATAATTTATTCTCGGTGTATTTTATATCACAACTATAGAAAATCCATTTTGCTATTTTTTCTTCTAATTTTTGCGGTGTGAACCTTGTAGGTTGTGGAATTCTAGGAGTAGCAACACTTCCATCTTTCAATTTTTCTTTCCAACCTGAATTTCTTCTCCAATGTATTAGTTTCCCAAAGACAAACCTCATGTTGGATGTTATCCTTTAAAGTCCCTATGAAGACATCAATCCTATGTTCCTCTAGAATATTATTTGCACTTATATTCAAATTTTGAAAGTCCTCAATGTGATCTATCATTGAACCCTTTTGATTGAGATTTATTAATTGGATAAAGAAGCTGTTGCTCTTTGTATTCTCATAATGTGCTATAATTTCCTCCATAAAAATTTACCAAGTGACCATTGGTTTACGAGAATAAAGCCATCGATACCATACAAACTGATTTTGTTCTAAATATAAAGTTTCAATGCATACCTCTTGTGTGTTTTGCATATTATGGACCTCAATGTATTGCTCCATTTGTAGTATACAAGTTATTATATCCTTGCCATAAAAATTCCTCATATATATATTTTGAATATGGTGGGTCTTAAACCCAACATTAGAGTCTATGAAATCATGATTAACATTTCTTTTTTTCTCATCATGAGTTTCCTCTAGTAATTTTTCGCCATTAGGAAGCTTTTCTTGTAGCAACTTTGCCAAACCTTCCTTCAAACCTTTCATGTATTTCTTCAAATATTCCATGTTTCCTTCCATGCCCTTCTTCAAACCATATACCTTACCTTCCATGCCCTTCTTCAAACCATCCATCTTAACTTCCATGTGGTCTTCTATGCCATCCATCTTAGCTTCCATGCCATCCATATGAGCTTCCACACCATCCATCCTATCTTCCATACCATTATTAAAACCATCCATCTTAGCTTCCACACCTTTCTTCAAACCATCCATCTTATATTCCATTCCTTTCTTCAAACCATCCATTTCATTTTTTATTACTTTTTGCGAGAGAAAAATTTGTTGCACTTGTTGTAATTTTGATATATCATGTTGCACTTCTTCCTCTTCATGAGTCATAGTAGAGCCTTCTAAGGGCTTAATGTGTGTTTAAATCTTTTTAGAGGAAATTTTAGAACCTAATAATGATATTTTTACTTCAATATGCCCTTGGAATCCCTTCAAAATGATTTTTCAAACATGACTTATGAAATTAAAAAACAAAATACACACCTCTTTCTTGCTTTCGAGGAGCTCGATATTGAATCTGATGTATCTATATGGTTTCAGATCCCCAAGATTTTATATTTAGTTCTTTATTATCCATCTGAATCTTATTTCAAATGCCATTGGTTTGACTTGAATTGGATTCTTCAAGGCAAAGTTATGCCCAATCTCCCACAAGGTCCTAATTATGGACTGGTTCAGTAGAGCTAACTTGTACATAATGCCACGTGTCAATGTTTCCTCCTTCAGCTCTGAAATTGACACACATTAAAATATAGGCCATGTAATTTTTTCCACGTTTTAGATAATTGCAATCCAATGCTCAGAGAGATAGTTATGACTATTTTCCCAAGGTCACCTCTTTTAGATGAAATTCGAGAGCCTACAAAAAACCTAACTTCTGCAGATCATATCTTTGGAAATATTGCGAACCAAGATCTAACATTTTTCCACAAAATTCCTCAGGATTTATTCACAAATGGGTTTTTTTTTAGCATATTAACCTTCATATAAAAAATGTTATAGAGAAACTGTCACAATGACCTATTTGAAGTAGCAAAACCCTAGAATCCAAAGCTCGAATACCAAATGTTGTGAAGCCAACTCAAAAAATAGAATAAAAGAGAGATCAACACCTCCGAAATCAACCACTTCGAGGGGGAAACCTCCTTTTTTTTTCCAAAGAAAAAATCTAACCATCTATTAAGTGTGTAGAAGGTTACATAGTATATGCATGTAGCATTAAAAGAACTGCATTTTTCCTTTTTTTAAGAAAAAAGGATAGATGGAGTTGCATCTGATGAGGAGATATATGCATCATCCTCCCAGCCCTATCAAAATCATAAAAAATGATGTCTGCTTTCAGCCTCCAGGCTTCCCTTTTTTAAGGAAAATATATGCCCGAAATAGGGATGAAAACAGACTATGTCTATAGGTTCACATCAAAAACAAAAACTGGGTGATAAACATCGATCCAGTTTTCAAAATTTTAGTAGCATAGTGTCTAAGAAGAGAAAAACCTATCTCCCAGATCTCCTCATAGAGGAAAAAAAATTGAAAGAGAGACATGAGATAATAGAAAAAATAAAGTATGAGCAGCTGGAAACTGTCGAGTGAATGGAGGCTGTTCGATCCCTCAGACTAAACCTCTTTCAACCACTAAAGCTACTCAGTTCCCCATATCTTGACGAACACCCTCCTTAGATAGGAGGTCTGCTTCACAGTTCCATTCCCTGTAAATGTGACAAGCAGTAATCTGGTTAATTTTTTTTTTATAAGAATCACATAGTCCTGAGGATGAACCACACTGGTTGGTTCGAAACGCGTCGACCTCGTTCTTTTGCATGTGATTATTACCGAAAGAATTTCTACTAATTTATATTATGGATCACAGAAGCTTAGATTCCAAAAATTAAGAATCACCTCATCAAGTAAAGGAGATAAAATGTAATTTAGAAATCTCTATGACCCATTAAACCACTTTATGATGTTCATAGAGTCCCCAAATATTTGAACTTATCTCATCTCAAAAGACGAGATCCAACATAGCAGTAAGTGTAGAGCTTTTAATTCTATGAAGTTATTTTTCCCCTGACCAAGGCCAACCGACGCTTTGAGGATTTTCCCTGATGGTTCATGAATGGAAAGACTAGCTCCACATATATTTTGAGGGTTAGATTCCCCATCGAAGTATACCAATGGAATATCCCCCCTAATGCTCTCCTATTGGATGACTCTAGCTTGTTGGGGTTGTGTCAGAATTGGAATATATTCATAGATGGATGCTCCTTCTGCCACTAAAAGGTTAACAGGAAAGGGATTGTCTTGGAAGATGATGCAATATATTTCTGTCCGAGTTCCCCAAGAAACTAGTAGTGGGAGGTTCTATACCCTATCATTTGGAGAGGCTTGCCACCATCTCTACCATGCCTCTCGAAAATAATTTCCCTCCCATTTTTGTGTGATTTTGAGAAGCCTTAGAGTTTCAGTCGAGAGCCTTGTATTAAAGGGGAAAGTAAAGAAGAGGTGGTGAATTGACTCAAGACTAGCCTTGCAAAGGGAGAACCAACCAGAGCTAATCTTGCCCCTACGTTGGAGAAAGTCCCAGGAGGGAACTTTGTTCTGAAGAATGCACTAGAAGAAAAATTTGGTTTTTTTCATTCCCTTTAAATCCCACAAAGTTTTAAACCACCACTTCGCCTCCCCCTAGCCTTTATGATCCTTTAGCCATTTGTGCCCAAAATTTGGGGAGTACAGACCCGATGGAGCATGGACCCATATGAGCTCATTTGGTCTCTCCTAAATTCTGATATTGGAGTTTTGGAGATCATTGATGAACCCCTGCCACTCTTCAAGCCACCTGTCTTCGAGTTGGAGGCCTTCCCCTATCAACCATGCTTGCCTTCAGATGGTTGATTGGCCTTGCATGGCTATATGGCTCAGGGTTCTGACACCCCTTTGTTCCAGATGTTATAGTAGATCTCTAGGAAGGGCAAGCCTCCCAGAGTAGCCCACCCATGGGTTACGAGCCAATATTACCTGAGTACCATCCCCAACGTTCCATGCTAGACCTTGTTCAATAAACTTGACCGACGCGACTGAAGCTCTCTATACAATTGATGCATTTTTTGATTTCTTATTTGGCATGTGCAACCATTCTAGTAATGGCATAGGGTCAATGTATTTCCTTTTTATGACAGTCATCCAGAGATTTTCCAAGCTGATGAGGTGACAACCCAATTTTGCATCCAGAGAAGCTGTGAAGGAGGGAAGCTCCTTGATTCCCCATCCTCCCCAAGCTTTCGGGCACACTATCTTCTCCCAAGCCACCCACGGCATCACATGTTACACCTTTGAACCTGCCAATAAGAACTGACTATAAATTTTATTAATTGAGGAGAGAATACTTTTAGGTACCCAAGATAGGGCAGCCCAATAAACTATAATGACTATGGCTACAAATTTAATCAGCACTAGTCTCCCTGCTCTAGATAGCCATTTGAAGCTGAAGTGTTTCATCCTTGCCTCAATCTTTGCAATTATCCAGTGCCAATCATCAATACGATAAGAGTCCAGCTTTAGATAGAACCCCAAATATTTTAACGAGTCCTGTAGGGCCTTTACTTCAAACTGTAACACTTTAGAGATTCTACCCACTTCAGCTCTAGAAAGGCCAGCTGTTGTAATTGTGGAATTTTGTCTATTTATACTTAAACCTATAGTCTTAAGGAAAAGGTCCAACACCCTTTAAACGACGACTGTCCTCCAAACTGCCTTTACTAAACATGAGGATATCATATACGAAAATTAGATGAGTAACGAAAAGGTTGACAACCACCTCAATGCCTTTTAGTTCCCCCTTCTTTTTGTTGGCAATATGTTATATTGAATTGATTGTCCTTGATGGCAACTCTCTGACAAAGGATGCAGATACTGACTGTATGAAGAACTCAGAAATCCATCAGCAGTTCTATACAAGCAGAATATAAGACTAAATGTATATCTGCTTTTCTTGAATAAGTTCAATGTTTATATATGCATCCTGATGACGGATAATTGAAATCCGTGATAGTTAAGAAACCCGGTGTTGGGTTTGATAGTGCTCTGTATACAGTTATAGGTACCAATGTTAATGCGATTGACTGTGTATCCCAACTGGTAGACAATGAATCAACGCGTACCCCCTGTATTATGGAGTAAGGTGTTTATTCATATTCCAAATGGTGGATCGAATGCACGCAGAGAACCGAGTCAAACAATCCGAAAGGATTTCATCGAAGCTGTATAATAGTAATTGTGGTTATATGAACTGATAACACAGAGAAACAAATTGGCGAAAGTACGCTGACGGAACCTGGATTAGAGGGGCAGAACCTTGCGAATGAGCAATGAACGTGGTTTAAGGCTGGAAGTGGTTTTTATCGCACCACCTTTGCAACAAAAGTGGTAATTGAGGAGGGGGGAGCGATTCCATAGATCGACCAACGCGTGTCCCCGAGCGACTATTGAAAACTGCCTCCGCTGCGCGTCATCGCGTGTTAATGTCCGAACAAGGATGCCGCACGATATTGTTGTGGGCCGTTGATCTGGAAAGGAGCCATCAGACGGTGGCCGTATGAGGAAGGTGCATGACGGATAACCATGGTATGGTGCGAGTATGTGATTGGGTAATTGATTATATATGTGGGCCTAGTTTAAATTATATTAATTAATCTAAGGTTTGCGGGGTTAATAAAGGATGTTGAATATGTGAAGTTGGCGAAATATGAAACATGTGATAAAATTTACGTGGGTTAATATATGCGATTCATCTCATGAACACAGAAACCAGGGGTCGTTATATATATGTCTTGGGGAGTTCATAACTAAAGGAGGAATCAGATTAATATTTCAATCTCAGATTGAGATATTAAAAAGCCTTAGATTAATTATCTAATTGAAAAATCAAGAGAATAGAACAATAAGAAATTGTTTTGGGCTTGGGAGACCCCGCTGGATTATCTAATTGATCCCATCCAGGAATACCATCAGCGGTTGGGTGGTTTTGTCTCGTGGTTTTAATAAAGGAAAAAACTATATAAGGAGAAGAGGATTATAGTATAATGTGTGATACGGGGGGGTTTTTAAAAAGAATAAATCTCTTTAAGAGATATCTGCATGATTGAACTCTGTTTTCTGATAAATTTGAATCTATGATGCACCCATGGAGTTGATAAAGGTTCAAGATCTCTAGATCTAGAAATGATGAATCTCTAGGAAGATTTGCAAAGAAATAATGAAGACCTGATGAAGAAATTGAAGAAATTTGGTGGATCTGAGTGTTGAAGTCCTCAACATGAAAGTGGAAGCTTTCTGCCAGTACAAGCTGGTGTTAAAATCAAGGGGTTGGAGCTCCCTTCCAGTAGTAACTGGAGAACGAGAGAAGTTTGTAGCCTTCTACAGGTGGGTGCCTGCGTGCTTGTATAAGTCTGCACCAACACAAAAATTGTAAGAAGTTTTCGTTATAATAAATATTTAAGACAGAGACAACAACAGCGGTGGTTTTCTCCCAAATTGGGTTTCCACCTTAAATACTAGTGTTCATGTGTGTTGCTTATGTGTGATGGCTTATTTTGTCATTACTACACATGTTTACTGCTTAATTAATGATGCAATAATCTAAGTAAAGAATTAAATAAGATCTCTGATAAAAGGTTTTCAGTCAGATCTAAATACTGATTCACCCCCCCCCCCCCTCTCAGTATTTTTCCCAACAATTGGTATCAGAGTAGGTCCTTCTAAAAATCTTAGCCGCTAGAAGGAAGATCAATCAAGATGAGCAATCAAGATGGAATAGCATTTATCAAGCCTCCGCTCTTCAACGGAAACAATTTAATCTTCTGGAAAACAAGGATGAGATCCTATCTTCAGTCTTTGGGTGCAGATGTATGGGCTATTGTTGAAGCAGGATATAAATATCCAACCGCAGTACCAACAGATCCAACGGAAAGAAAGAATTATGAAACAAATTCAAAGGTGGTTAATTCTCTATTGGGAAGTCTAATTGAATCATAATTTTTCAAAGTCATGCAACTGAATACAACAAAGGCAATATGGGACAAAATCATTCTAAGTTATGAACTTGATGCAAAGGTAAAAAGTGCTAAACTCCAAACTCTCAGAATTCAATATGAGAACCTAAAAATGCATAATGAGGAAGGCATTACTAATTTCGTTTTACGTCTTGATGATATTGTAAATCGTATGAGAAATTTGGGAGAAACAATAACCGAATCTACTTTGGTTGAGAAAGTTTTAAGATCACTAACGACAAAATTTGAGTCAAAAGTTTCTGCTCTTGAAGAAAAGCAGGATCTTCAAAATATTACTATGGTGCAACTTCATGGCATACTAACTGCATATGAAATGAGAAGAGGAGGACCATCTGAAGTCAAAGAAGCCATATTTAGAGCTTCTACAAAAGGGAAAGAAGTACAAGAGACAAGAGTCAGTATATCTCGTAAGAAGATGAGGTAAATTTTGCAAAGAAACTCCAACTTTGGGTTGATGGTTCGCAGGTAAGCTTGATGGTAAATGTTTTGTTTGTGGAAGAGTTGGTCATTATGCCGCTAAGCAGCCCCGTCAAAGAAACACATGAAAAAGGAAAGGAAGTAGCAAGAAGGAATAAGAATCGGTTTAGCACTAGAAAAAGTTACTATACTCATGAAGACAGTGATGGGTTATTAGACAGTGAGGAAGAATGTGAACAAGATCTTAGACTTCTCGTGGCATTTGAAAAAGATTCTAGAGAAGAAAAGGATACTTTTATGGGTGCTTTAGAGGACAATGATTTTCTTGATGAAATAAATCAACTCAAAATATGCTTAGAAGAAAGTAAAATATCGATAGAAACTCTGAAAAACCAGCTTCAAGAAAAGGAGAAACATAATGAGAAATTAGAATGTGAAATAGTAAGTCTAAGAAAAGAAATTGAGAAAGTAAAGACTTTGAATCTTAGATTTGCTAAAGGATCTGAAACCTTGGACGAGATTATCAAGGTACAACGTTCTCCTCTTCTAAATACAAGTCTTGGATATATCGGAGAATCTTCTCAGGCTTTAGCACCAAATTATCTAAAAGCAGCTACAACCAGTACACAACATTCTGCCCCTCAGCAAGGGAATAAAGAATATTTACAGATAAAGCATGACCATCTGAATTCAAAGAACACTAACAGGAGTACCTCTCAAAGAAACACCAATCAACAGGTAAATTCAAGTAGAAGATTTCATGATCGCAGAAATTTCTTCTTCAATGGACAATGTTTCTCATGTCATAATTTTGGTCATAAAGATGTTCAATCTATTGCATATAAAACCATCATGAAAAGAGAAGCAAGAAAGAAAAGGATTGATATTGGAACAAAGAAGAATAAATATAACAACTTTTATCCTCTTCAAAATGAAGTTGAATGTGCTTATTGTAATAACTTTGACCATGAAAAATCTGAATGCAAGAGCAAAGTCCAGCCAAAAGAGCATCTTCCTTCAAGCTCCAAAGTATGGAAAAAGAAGGAATTATAGGTTGAAAATTGTGGCATATATTTATTTGCAGAAGGAGAAGAAAATCAATGGTACATTGATAGTGGATGCTCAAAACACATGACAGGTGACAAAAACAAACTTCTTGCATATAGTGCTCTAGAAAAGGAAAAGAATGTCACATTTGGAAATGATACTCCTGCTGTCATTAAGGGAAAAGGATCTGTTTTTCTAAAAGAAAAGGTGAAAGCTAATAATGTCATGTATGTGGATGGATTAAAGCATAACTTGTTAAGTGTAAGTCAAATGTGTGATCAAGGAACTGAAGTTGTCTTTAGTTCAAAAGAATGTGTGGTACGTGATCTTGATACAGTTAAAACAATTACAAAAGGAAACAGAACTCCAAGCAACCTGTATGTATTAAAGAACTGCAAAGAACAATGTTACATGAGTAAATATTTAGAAAACTGGCTATGGCATAGAAGGTTGGGGCATCTGAGCTTCTCTCAAATTAGCAAATCAAGCAGACTTAAAGCTGTTCGTGATCTTCCCAATATTACACCACCTGAAAGTATAATATGCAAATCTTGCCAATTCGGTAAGCAAACCAGAGTGCAATTTAATGCCAAGGAAGGTTCATCAATTAACCCTCTTGAACTCATTCATACTGACATATGTGGACCTGTGAAGAAAAAGTCACCACATGGTGAACAATACTATATCTTATTTATTGATGATTTCCCTGGAATGTGTTGGATTGGGTTGATTAAACACAAAAATGAAGCATTTGAGAAATTTCAGATCTTCAAAGCACTAGTTGAAAATGAATTAGATCTAAAAATCAAGTGTCTTAGATTTGATTGAGGAGGAGAATATACATCAGATGAATTCCTTGAATTTTGTGAACAACATGGAATAAAAAGACAGTTTTCTGTAGCTGGCACCCCAAAAAAAAATGGCGTGGCAGAAAGAATGAATAGAACAGTTCAACAAATGGCTAGAGCTATGCTTGATGATTCCGGAACACCTGACACATTTTTGGGAGAAGCAACACATACAGTGGTAAATATTCTTAACAAGGCACATATTCGTGTAAATAGTGATAAAACTCCATATGAACTATGGTATGGTAATCCTCCCACTATGAAGCACTTTAGAGTCTTTGGGAGAAAATTATTTATCAAAAATAATGATGAAAAATTTGGCAAGTTTGAACCTAGAGCAGATGAAGGAATATTTCTTGGTTACTCCTCCAGGAGTAGGGCATATAAATGTTACAATAAAAGACTTCGGAAGATTGTTGAATGTATTGATGTTATTATTGATGAGTCTCCTGCAGCTACAAAAGAAGAAAAACAAACAACAGATGAAGACGATGATGACATATATCCTTCTACATCAAATAGGAATGATATAGACAGTGAACCCAATGAAGAACCCGAAGATGATTTATCTGAAAAATATTCATCCAGATATGTTCAAAAGAATCATCCAGAATCTCAAATTTTGAGAGAAAAGGGATCAGGTGTACAAACAAGGACTCTTGTAGGATCTTCTAGCTATCTGGCAATTCTATCCACTATTGAACCACAAAATGTCAATCAAGCCAGCAAAGATGAATGTTGGATTCAAGCCATGAATGATGAGCTTGATCAAATTGAAAAGAATCACACTTGGGAATTAGTACCAAGACCTCATGACAAAAATGTCATTGGAACTAAATGGATATTCAAAAATAAGTTAAATGAGAACGGGGATGTTATAAGAAATAAAGCTAGACTTGTTTGCAAGGGGTATGCTGAACAAGAAGGTATAGACTTTGAAGAAATTTTTTCCCCCGTAGCTAGACTTGAAGCCATAAGAATTTTTCTTGCGTTTTCAAGCTTCCAACAAATCAAATTTTATCAAATGGATGTTAAATCTTCTTTTCTCAATGGTGATCTAGAAGAAGAAGTTTATATAGAACAACCAGAAGGATTCATTTTTGGAAATGATGAAAAACTTGTTTGTAGAATTAAAAAGGTTCTATATGGTCTCAAACAAGCTCCAAGGGCATGGTACTATCGTCTTGAAAAATATCTTCATCAACAATATTTTTCAAAGGGGTCTACTGATAGCAACTTATACACAAAAACTAAAAATGATAAACTATTGATTGTGGTTGTATATGTTGATGATATCATTTTTGGAAGTAATGAAGAGTCTATGAGTCAGAAATTTTCTTCTAATATGCAATAAGAATTTGAAATCTCTTTACTTGGGGAACTAACATTCTTTCTTGGCTTGCAAGTGCAACAAGCAACATATGGCATATTCTTATCACAAGAAAAATATCTTAAGCAAATATTGAAGAAGTATAGCATGGAAGATTGCAAACCTGTAAGTACACCAATGATAACCGGATGTAATCTCAGTTCTAATGATGATTCCCCCACGGTGAATCAACCAGAATACATATCTATGATAAGAAGTCTACTTTATCTCACTGGGAAAAGACTAGACATTATGCATGCAGTCGGGATTGTTGGACGATTCCAAGCTAATCCAAAAGAGTCTCACCTTCAAGCTGTGAAAAGAATATTAAAATATCTACAAGGAAATCAAGACTTTGGACTATGGTATCCAAAGAATGCTGATCTTACTCTTCATGCTTACACTGATGTAGATTGGGCTGGAAATGTTGATGATCAGAAAAGCACTAGTGGTGGTGCATTCTATATGGGGCCCCAGTTAGTATCTTGGTTCAGCAAGAAGCAAATCTCTATTGCCTTATCTACAGCAGAAGCAGAATATGTGGCTGCCGCATCATGTTGCACTCAACTTCTTTGGATGATGCAAACCTTACAAGACATTCAAATCAAATGTTCACTTCCTATTTCCATTATGTGTGATAATACAAGTGCCATTAGTATCTCAAAGAATCTTGTTTTGCATTCCAAGACCAAGCACATTCCCATCAAGTATCACTTCTTACGTGAACAAGTGCTTGAACAAAAGGTGAAGTTGGAGTATTTTCCCTCCAAAGAACAAGTTGCTGATATATTTACCAAACCTTTACCTAGGGAAGCATTTGAATATCTCAGATAGAAACTGGGAGTAGTCTCTTCCATGTAGAAGATCAAATCTGCTTAAATTCAGAAGATTAAATTGGATACGCTCCTGTTGAAGATGTTCAGGATGCACAGGCTAAGGGGGAGCATTGGTCATGTGGTAAGGATGCATTGTTGGCATTCTAATTATTTGTTGTAATCTGATCTCATGCTTGAGAATCTTTGATCTTGAGTGTATAAGTCATTTCTGTTAGTTCATTGAATATTATGTTTGAAGATGCAGCATGATCTCAGGGGGAGCATGGTATTGTCGGTACAAAGGATTTTGATCTATCCTTTGCCCTTGATGTCAAAGGGGGAGAATATTGCGGAATGTTTTTCTAGTCATGGCTGCCATCAAGTCCAAAGGGGGAGATTGTTGGCAATATGTTATATTGAAGTGATTGTCCTTGATGGCAACTCTCTGACAAAGGATGCAGATACTAACTGTATGAAGAACTCAGAAATCCATCAGCAGTTCTATACAAGCAGAATATAATACTAAATGTATATATTCTTTTCTTGAATAAGTTCGGTGTTTATATATGCATCCTGACGATGGATAATTGAAATCCATGATAGTTAAGAAACCTAGTGTTGGGTTTGATAGTGCTCTGTATACAGTTAGAGGTACCAATGTTAATGCGATCGACTGTGTATCCCAACTGGTAGAAAATGAATCAACGCGTGATAACCCTATATATTATGGAGTAAGGTGTTTATTCATATTTTTAATGGTGGATCGAATGCAGGCAGAGAACCGAGTCGAACAATCTGAAAGGATTTCATCGGAGCTGTATAACAATAATTGGGGTTATATGAACTGATAACGCGGAGAAACGAATTGGCGAAAGTACGCCGACGAAACCTGGAGTAGAGTGGCAGAACCTTGTGAATGAACAGTGAACATGGTTTAAGGCTGGAAGTGGTTTTTATCACACCACCTTTGCAGCGAAAGCGGTAATTGAGGAGGGGGGAGTGATACCATAGATCGACCGACGCGTGTCCCCGAGCGACTATTGAAAACCACCTCCACTGCGCGCCATCACGCGTTAATGTCCGAACAAGGATGTCGCGCGATATTTTTGTGCGCCGTTGATCTGGAAAGGAGCCATCGGATGGTGGCCGTATGAGGAAGGTGCACGATGGATAACCACGGTACGGTGCGAGTATGTGATTGGGTCATTGATTATATATGTGGGCCTAGTTTAAATTATATTAATTAATCTAAGGTTTGAGGGGTTAATAAAGGATGTTGAGTATGTGAAGTTGGCGAAATATGAAACATGTGATGAAATGTACGTGGGTTAATATATGCGATTGATCTCACGAACACATAAACCAGGGGTCGTTATATATATGTCTTGGGGAGTTCATAACTAAAGGAGGAATCGGATTAATATCTCAATCTCAGATTGAGATATTAAAAAGCCTTAGATTAATTATCTAATTGCAAAATCAAGAAAATAGAACAATAAGAAATTGTTTTGGGCTTGTGTAGACTCCACTAGATTATCTAATTGATCCCGTCCAGGAATACCATAAGCGGTTGGGTGGTTTTGTCTCATGGTTTTAATAAAGGGTCCAGGAATACCATAAGCGGTTGGGTGGTTTTGTCTCATGGTTTTAATAAAGGAAAAAAATATACAAGGAGAAGAGGATTATAGTACAATGTGTGATACGGAGGGGTTGTTAAAAAGAATAAATCTCTTTAAGAGATATCTGCATGATTGAACTCTGTTTTCTGATAAATCTGAATCTATGATGCACCCATGGAGTTGATAAAGGTTCAAGATCTCTAGATATAGAAATGATGAATCCCTAGAAAGATCTGCAAAGAAATAATGAAGACCTGACGCAAGACTGATGAAGAAATTGAAGAAATTTGGTGGATCTGAGTGTTGAAGTCCTCAGCATGAAAGTGGAAGCTTTCTGCTAGTACAAGCTAGTGTTAAAATCAGGGGGTTGGAGCTCCCTTCTAGTAGTAACTGGAGAACAAGAGAAGGTCATAGCCTTCTGCAGGTGGGTGCCTGCATGCTGGTATAAGTCTGCGCCAGCTCACAAATTGTAAGAAGTTTTCGTTATAATAAATATTGAAGACAGAGATGACAGCAGCGGTGGTTTTCTCCCAAATTGGGTTTCCACCTTAAATATTGGTGTTCATGTGTGTTGCTTATGTGTGATGGATTATTTTTTTATTACTACACATGTTTACTGCTTATTGAATGATGCAATAATCTAAGTAAAGAATTAAATAAGATCTCTGATAAAATGTTTTCAGTCAGATCTAAATATTTATTCACCCCCCCCCCTCTCAGTATTTTTCCCAACACTTTTTGCATCATGTATCATTAGACTTAGTCCTTTCGCAGTTAAAAGAAAAAGAAGGGGATAGAGAGGGCATCTTGATGAAGTCCTCTTTGAATTTTGAAAATATTGGAAGCTGCCCCATTAATCAGAATAGAAATACTTGTAGAAGAGATGCACCCCATTACCCAATTGATAAAATCATTCCTGAAGCCAGGATGGGTTAGGAGAAGCCGGATATACATCCAACTGATTCTGTCATATGCCTTGGAAAGGTCTATTTTCAAGATTTCTCCTTTTTTTTGCTTCTTTTCAAAATGTGGAGAGTTTCTTGGGCCACCCCCACAACCTCATGGATTTGCCTTCAATCCAGAAAGATGAACTGTTCCAGATATATATTTCGTGAGAGAAAAGGCTTGAGACAATTATCTATCACTTTAGAAATGATTTTGTAGATGCATAAACAAAGAGATATTGGCCTAAAATCATCAAAGGCCTCGAGATGCTCCTTTTTGGGTATGAGAGCCAGGAAAGTAGAGATGAAAGGTTGATATATATATCCTATTCTTCTCGAATATTCCACCACATCCAACAGATCATCACCCAAGAAATCATAAAAGTGTTGGAAGAATTCCATTGTCCAACCATCCGGCCCTGGACTCTTGTCTTTCTACATTGACTTAAGGATATCTTCCACTTCCTCCTTTGAAACAGGCTCCATTATACTATAATTTCCTTCGTCATCAATATAACTGGGGAAGAACTAAGCTACCCTGATAACTTCAAAAATGGAAGCCTCCGTTGGGGCTCTGAACAAAGATTTGAAATGTTTCACTCCAAGGGAGGAGAGGTCCTCAAAAGTGTGTGCCGTTACTCCTTCCTCTGTCTGCATTCTCCAAAAAGGAGGATTACCATACTAGAGTTCACATGGAGTTTTATCACTATTTACACGAACATGTGCTTTGTTGAGAATGTTTACTGCTGTATGTGCTGCTTCTCCCCAAAATGTGTCAGGTGTTTCGGAATCATCAAGCATAGCTCTAGCCATTTGTTGAGCTGTTCTGTTCATTTTTTCTGCAACGCCATTCTGTTGTGGAGTGCCAGCTACAGAGAACTGTCTTTTTATGCCATGTTGTTCAAAAAATTCAAAGAATTCATTAGATGTATATTCTCCTCCTCGATTAGATCTGAGACACTTGATTTTTAGATCTAGTTCATTCTCAACTAGTGCTTTGAAGATCTGAAATTTCTCAAATGCTTCATCTTTGTGTTTAAGCAGCCCAATCCAACACATTCTAGAGAAATCATCAATGAATAAGATATAGTGTTCTTCACCACGTGGTGAATTTTTCCTCATAGGTCCACATATGTCAGTATGAATGAGTTCAAGAGGTTTACTAGATGATCCTTCCTTGGAATTAAATTGTACCCTGGTTTGCTTGCCGAATTGGCAGGATTTGCATATGATATTTTTAGGTAGGGTAATATTGGGAAGATCACGAACAGCTTTAAGTCTGCTTGATTTTTTGATTTGAGAGAAGCTCAGATGCCCCAACCTTCTATGCCATAGCCAATTTTCTTAAGATTTACTCAAATACCATTGTTATTTGGGGTTCTTTAATATATACAGGTTGTTTGGAGTTCTTTTTCCTTTTATAATTGCTTTACCTGTATCATGATCACGTACCACACATTATTTTGAACTAAAGACAACTTCAGTTCCTTGATCACACATTTGACTTACACTTAACAAGTTATGCTTTAATCCATCCACATGCATGAATTCATTAGCTTTCACCATTTCTTTTAGAAAAACAGAGCCTTTTCCCTTAATGACCGCAGGAGTGTCATTTCCAAATGTAACATTTTTTTCTTTTTCTAGATATGCAAGAAGTTTGTCTTTATCACCTATCATGTGTCTTGAGCATCCACTATCAATGTACCATTGGTTTTGTTCATCTTCTGCAAATAACGCTATGCCACAATTTTCAACTTGTAATTCCTTCTTTTTCCATACTTTGGAGCTTGAAGGAACATGTTCTTTTGGCTGAACTTTGCTCCTGCATTCAGATTCTTCATGGCCAAAGTTATTGCAATAAGCACATTCAACTTCATTTTGAAGAGGAGAAAAGTTGTTATAAGTATTCTTCTTTGTTTCAATATCAATCCTTTTCTTTCTTTCTTCTCTTGTCATGATTGTTTTATACGCAACACATTGAACAGCTTTATGACCAAAATTGTGACATGAGAAACATTTTCCATTGAAGAAGAAATTTCTACGATCATAATATATTTTGTATGAATTTACTTTTTGATTGGTGTTTCTTTGAAAGACATTCCTGTTAGTGTTCTTTGAATTGAGATGATCATGCTTTACCTGTAAATATTCTTTATTCCCTTGCTGAGTGGCAGCATGTTGTAAACCAGCTGTAACTGCTTTTATATAATTTGATGTTGAAGCTTGAAAAGATTCTCTGATATATCCAAGACCTGTCTTTATAAGAGGAGAACGTTGTACCTTGATAATCTCATCTAAGGTTTCAGATCCTTTAGCAAATCTAAGTTTCAGAGTCTTTACTTTCTCAATTTCTTTTCTTAGACTTACTACTTCACACTCTAATTTCTCATTGTGTTTCTGCTTTTCTTCAAGCTGATTTTTCAGAGTTTCTATGGTTATTTTACTCTCTTTTAAGCAAATTTTGAGTTTATTGTTTTCATCAAGAAAATAACTGTCTTCCAGAGCATCCACAAAAGTATCCTTTTCTTCTCTATATTCTTTTTCAAATGCCATAAGAAGTCTAAGATCTTGTTCATATTCTTCCTCACTATCAGATAACCCATCACTATCTTCATGAGTATAGTAACTCTTCCTAGTGCTAAAATGATTCTTATTCCTTCTTGCTACTTCCTTCCCCTTTTTATGTGTTTCTTTATAAGGACACTTAGCAGCATAATGACCAACTCTTCCACAATCAAAACATTTGAAAGGAAGCTTACCTCTGAATTGTCCTATGCCAAGTTGAAGATTCTTTACAAAGTTTATCTCATCTTCTTCTGAGATATATCCTGATCCTTTTGGTTTTTGTACTTCCTTCCCTTTTGTAGAAGTTCTAAAGACTGCTTCTTTGACTTCAGATGGTCCTCCTCTTCTCATTTCATATGCAGTTAGTATGCCATGAAGTTGCACCACAGTGAGATTTTGAAGATCCTGCTTTTCTTCAAGAGCATAAACTTTTGACTCAAATTTTGTCGTTAGTGATATTAAGACTTTCTCAACCAAAGTAGATTTGGTTATTGTTTCTCCCAGATTTCTCATACGATTTACAATATCATCAAGACGTAAAAAGAAATTGGCAATGCTCTCCTCATTATCCATTTTTAGATTCTCATATTGAATTCTGAGAGTTTGGATTTTAGCACTTTTTACCTTTGCATCACCTTCATAACTTAGAATGATTTTGTCCCATATTGTCTTTGTTGTATTCAGCTGCATGAATTTGACAAATTCTGATTTAGTTAGACTTCCCAATAGAGAATTTACCGCCTTTGCATTTGTTTCATAATTCTTTCTTTCCGTCAGATCTGTTGGTACTGTAGCCGGATATTGATATCCTTGTTCAAAAATTGCCCATACCTCTGTTCCTAGAGACTAAAGATAGGATCTCATCCTTGTTTTCCAGAAGATTAAATTGTTTCCGTTAAAGAGCGGAGGCCTGATAGATGTTAGTCCATCTTGATTGCTCATCTTGCTTGATCTTCCTTCTAGCGGCTAAGATTTTTCAGAAGGACCTGCTCTGATACCAATTGTTGGGAAAAATACTGAGAGGGGGGGTGAATCAGTATTTAGGGCTGGACTGTTTTTCTTTTCTTTCTTTTAAAACCTTATGTTACAATACTGCATCCAACATGTATGTCCAGATATCTTATTATGTCTTTACTTAGAGCATTGCATCAGATAAGCATTAAGCATGAACAGAAATAACAGAACAAACCATAAAACATACACAACACATATGAACACCAGGATTTAAGGTGGAAACCCAATTTGGGAGAAAACCACCGCTTCTGTAATCTCAGTCTTCAATATTTATTATAGAGAAAACTTCTTACAATATATACGCTGGTGCAGACTTATACTAGCACGCAGGCACCTACCTGCAGAAGGCTACAACCTTCTCTCGTTTACCAGCTACCACTGGAAGGGAGCTACAACCCCCTCTCTGAAGGCTTCGACCCTCAGCACCACTGCAGACCTCGTTTCATCAATTTTCATACTGGATCCACCATTTTCCATATGACATACCTTGTCGGTCACCAGATTTATTTATTTTTTGTATACTCACACTAGGTCTTCATGATATCGTCCGTCATTCAAACCAGAGATTTATCATCGTCAGATTATAATCATGGGTGCATCGTAGTCTCAGATTTATCAGTTAAGAACAGAGCTCGCGCATACAGATATTCTTCTTAGAAAATTTATTCACAACCCTTACAATGCACACCCCGTTCTTTATTTTTCTTCTCCTTATATAGTTTTCCCTTTATTAAAACCATGAGTCAAAACCACGAACCGCTAGTGGTATTCCTTTTAGTTTGTCCCACGGGGCTTTTGATCTCTTTTTAATTTATTTATCAATTTTAAAGAAATTGACAAATAATTATATTTACAATATTTGAATTCCCAAGCCTTATATCTAAAGTTTAACCCTTCGGACTTTATAGAACCATCCAATGCTTCAAATAAATTAATCTTGTGATAAAAATTTGACCCCGGGCCCACATACATAGTTAATAGCCAATCCAATATGCCCATCGCACCATATTAAACCTCATGCAAGTCCAGCGTCTGATCACCGTTAGATTAGTAAGCTTCTATATCAACGACGTATATGCATATCTTTCGACCTTCGATGCCGAACGTTAACAGGAAATGGCCCGCTGTACCTGTGTTAATCTTTGCGCACCTTCAACAAATGATGACCATCTGATGACCCCTTCCTAGATAAATGGCGCTCAATGATATCGCTGCGCATCTTGGGTCGAACTATAATGCGTGATGGCGCATAGTGAAAAGCGTTTTTGTAAAATCGTACAGGGCACATGTCGAGTATTCTATGGAATCGCTCCTCATCCAGGAAATACCGCTTACTCCACATAGGTGGTGCAATGAAAACCGTAAACCACCTTTACTGTTCACACGGTCATGGTTCCGTTCTTCCACGCAGGGTTCTGTCGCCTTTTAAATGTATTATTATAATTAAATTGCACTTTAATGTTTTGCGTTCCGTCGTCACCAAGTGTTCCACTACTCCATTAATATGTGCCATCTCCCATCAACTCCCTCATCAGATACAGAGTATCATTCAACCCTTCCAATTACACAGGACATCATTCGACTCCATTACAGAGATTATTCACATAGAGGTTCAGGGGATTCCATACAAGAATTACATCAGTCAATACACATGTAATACACATATCCTAACTCTGCAACGATGAATTCATTCTTCGCTGAGCACCGTAGGTATCCTCTGCCCATTATGAAATTGATCACATAGGTCATATATATTCCAGATTTACTCAACCATACTTAGCACAATTCCACAGTTCTTCATCAACATACACAACTCTTGGCCAGATATTCAATTTTTCCTTCAATCTATTACCTTGACTCTTCCTAGAAGCTCTCCCTTTTTCCATCACCTTTGCAAACTGTATTAAACCCCTAATTCAACTCTACTACTCTGTCTCTAATTCCTCTGTTTCATCTGCTACCTTTGCTACCTCTCTGTTTCTTTTGCCTTCCTGTCTTTGCTTTGCCAATTCCTTTGCCATCAATGAAAATATTTTCAACACTAGGATTTACAGCTGAGATTGCGGAGGGTAGGAGGTAAAGTGGAAAATAGGAATGGTTTTCGCGCAACTGAAAGGGGGGTAGGTGGTTTTCAATTTTGGAACGTGATCCTATCATGGATCGACACGTGGAATTGCAAAACCACTTTTATCGTGTAAATTTGAAACACTAAACTTCAGGCATAAAAGTTATGCGATATGCAAGGGTGACTGTTGGATCTGGAGCCTTAGATTCGACGGTGCGGAAGGAGCATGATAGGTTGAAAGATGCGGGGTTAAAGGCATGTGGGATTTAATAAGGATTGTTGGATCTACAGATTCAAACAACTGAGATCTAATCGAAAGATCAGGGAATAGTGTAAAGGGACAAGGAAAAGGCAGAGCGCGATTAGATCATGGCCGTTGGTTCTTGTTGATTCAATGGTTAGGATCCAATCACAGAATCAAACCATCAGAGGAAAGAAAAGGGAGGAATTTGGATTTGCGATGCACGATTAAGCATTGGCCATTCGATCTGGAACAAGATCGACGGTGGAAATTAAATCGGTTGGGTGAAGACAGAGGATTATGGGCGGGGTGCGACGCGATCCTGGCCATTGGTTCTTGTGGATTCAACGGCCAGGATCTAATCGGAGGAGGCAAGGGACACATAAAATAGAAGTTGTGATTGCTGATTGTGTGATGGAGCACAGGTCGTTGGATATGTGGATGATCAATGGTCCAGATTTAGTCGGTAGATGCACAGACAAAGGGTAATGCGATGGATGGATGCGATGCGATTTTAGTGCTGACCCTCGGATCTGAAAAATCAACGGTGGAGATTGAAGTGGAGGTATATGGAGCAAAGTTCCATCGCATCAGGAAAATGGAAGACACGAAGGAAAGTTGGGAATAGGAAAGCTATGATTGCGATTTAGTGATAAGGGCTATGAGGGAGTGCGATTAGATCTGGCCATTGGTTGTTGTGGATTCAACGGTGAGGATCTAATCGCAGGATCGACATCGGGGGAAACATGGAAAAGGGAACGTGTTAATTGAAATATTCGATTGCGATTTGCGATTGGTGCTCGGTTATGGCTTTGGTCCTGTGTAGAAAAGGGGCTAGGGCTAAGGCTGAAAGGGGCTTAAGGCCTTAGTGCAAAAATGAGTTTTTAGGCCAAAAAACAAGGATTTTTAAGGATTCTCTTGGCTTTCGGTAAAGGGGAAAAGGGTGTTTTAAACCTGTAAAAGGGATTTTCAGAGGCTCAAAAGGATTTTGAAGGATTTTCAGAGGGAAATGGGTGTCTTAAAGAGGAAAAGGAGGCTTTATGAAAATGAGGGGAAATGAGTCAAAATGGGCAGTTTCAGAGGCCTTTGGAAAATAGTTTATTTCATAAATCTGGCAGCGTTTTGGGCATGCCTAAGAAAACAACAGAGGAGATTAATACAAAGAGACAAAGACTCATCATAAGACTTCAATGATGATGGATTTTTAGAGGAAATAAATCTCTTGAAGGCTTGAACATAAATTTAGCCACCAGTTGGTATATCAAAATTTATAGGTGGCTAACAGTGGCTCCACTTGGGGAGGACAACTAACTCTTCAGGTGTCCAGAACCTTAGTAATCTCTGTATTTAGCAGACCACTGCCTTTTCATTGGGAAACCGTTTTTCTTTCCTTGATTGGTCTTCCTTTGATCTGATAACCTTTGCAACAACCTGAGAAAACTGTTATTCTTCACAACAACATCTCTACCTACCCATTCCTACTGTCCTAGAATTTTTTTTCTTCTTTTGAGTGCACTTGGACTGGAAAACTCTTTCTCAACATTTTATTTTACAAACAGAAAAATAAACCTATCTAATTCTACCCTTATTTCTCCATGAGTTCAGATTAAGCAGTTGAATTCATAAGCTTCTCTACCTAATGTAATATTAGTCAGGATTAAACAGTATGACAGATTTTCATTCTCTATATTCTAAAATAGAAATTTAAATACAAACAAACCAGGATTAGACTGTCTGGTTTGCTGTGGGTCCATGGCATAAAGAAAAGTTGCACATGGACTAAAATTTTGCAGAAATTAAAACAAAATTTGAAGGTTTCAGATCTGAAAATCACCAACATCTTTCATTCTTCTTGTGACTCAGATTTTGAGCTTGTTGGAGTCACCATTCTTTCTTCATTTCAGCCCTATTTTTGATCTTTTTAGAGCTGATTCTTCTCCTTTCTCTACTGGTTCAAGTTTTAATCATATCTGAACCTTTTCTTTCAAAGAAAAACTCAACAACTAACTACATGCTCGCATATTAAGCTTTATTGAGATTTCCTACCTATCCTACTCTAACTTGAGATATGTACATGTCTAGCTGACAATCTCTCTTTTCCAATACATCCAGGAAATCAAATGATCCCATGACTGGTCCTTTCTGCTTATCTGTTTGAGCATTCTAGATAGGCAGGGACACTCCCATTCTCTTTGTTTTTTAACATCATCTTTTAAAATGTTTCTTGTTGTCTGCAACAAGCTACTCTCGATGACCTTGGATCCTTCTATAAATACCTGCAGGAAAAGAGCATAAGGATATTGAAATAATAACTGGTTGTGAGTATTTGACAAGTGGTTTTCAACCAGGTTTGCTTCCCCTTCCACTGGATCAAGAAGAAGATTCTTTTGAGAAAGAAAATCTTCCTCATCTTCATCATTCTCTGAACTGGAGGATTCATCATATTTGGTAGTGCTGTCCTCTTGTAGCTCTGAGATCTTCTGATCTGGTGGGTTGAGCTCTGTGTAGAGGCTTCTTGTTTTCTCTCTTCATGACCCCTCTTACTTCTTGTGCTTTGGCTTCTTCATTAACCATCCAAGAGGCTAATTCCATCAACTACATGTCTCCCATTCTAGGATTAGGGTCCAAAATGTTCAAGTCTGTCAACACAAGATTGTGCATGTTGAATTCTTCCATTTTTTCTTGTCTTCCATACATTACTAGTTGCAAAAGTAAATGCATTATTTGAAGTTTTGAAAGGGTAAGGATCCATGAGAGGCTAGTGTCCAGATCTAAAATAGGAGGCACTATTCTTTGAGGTAGACTACATAAGAATCTGATGGGTATCTATGTTGGATGGCTTCCATGCACAAATATGCCTTGGTGGTAATTTGTTTGTCTTTTTGCTGAAATTGATTATGCAATGATATATTCTCTACTTTGGCCTTCTGAAGCTACTCTTTCAACATGGATTCTATTAGCCTATCATCAGAAAAATACCTTCCCAACTCAGTCACTTTTTCCTCCATGACCCCTATGTCATGCACACCTTTGGTTGTGAAAATATTCATCCAATTATGAGTACGTGCCCTCTCCTCTTCCAACTAATAGAATAAAGGCACTATGAAATTATGAGGAATCAATCTTTCCTGTTCAATAAATGTGTAGTAGGAGATGATATTTGGCTGAGGGCTAGGGTTTGGTGCTACTGATATGTCTTTGAGGACAGGTTTTGGTGAGGTGGGCTTCTGCTTGTCATATTTCTCCCCCCCCCCCCACCCCAATTTTTTCATCTTTCCCTTCATATTTTGTCTTTTCCTCAAATTCTTGGGCCTCCTACCCATCCACGGTTGTATTTTATCCCTCATCCAAGGTATTTTTATTTGATTCTGGGTATTCTGGAGTTTCCTATAGCAAAGACAAAGTTTCCTGTAGAAAACTCCGTTTTTCCTACTAAAGACCCTCTCTTGCTTGTTTTTCTTTTTTCTGCCTTTTGAGGGTCTTCGGGGGTTGTTAGGTGGGTATGGGATGCCAATCTTGTTGAATTCCTTCTTATGTAGGTCACATGGGTCCTCATAGGTGAGCTGACCTCTTGAACCTTTCCTTCTTCTCTCCTTATTTCATCATATTTCTTGGGTGACTCAATGGAAAAGGTGCTTTTGGTTGGAGTTTGTGGTTTCCCTTCCCTCACCCTTTCACTCTTTCTAGTCTTGAAATACATGGGTGTTTGCCTCTTCCTCTTTGTTTTCATTGATGTGCTCAAAGTGTCTATGGTAGCATCCAATTCCTGATATGTTATGTCTGGTGACATGCTGTTTTATTAAGGGGAGGTATCACTACCTAGCATAGGGTCCAATATTTTCTTCTCCTCTTTCTTTTCTTCCTTCTTCCCCTCAATATCTTCCTTCTCTCTTTCTAATGCCTCTGTGTTTTTTTTTTTCAATCTCCATTCCTTGTTTTTATTCCTCATCTTCAGCCTAATTTTCTTCTTCTTCTACCTCCTCTTGTTCTTCTTCTTCTACCTCCCTCTCTCTAAGACTAGAGGTAGAGGTTTGTCCTATTTGGGTGGCTATGAAGGCTTCCCTATCCATGTCTATGGATGAGTACCAAGATACATGGAGGTTTAATATTCTCAAAGCATCATTCATTATCAGTTTTATAAGGCCATGATGAGCGAAATGTTGGTATTTCCTTTCCCTCACCTTTTTTCTCATCTCTGTTAGTGAGTTAAAGAGGAAATGATGGATGCTCAATATTTGTTCTAGAGGGAGTTCTGCTTGAAATATAAGCTCATTCAACAACTTGAAATGGTACCCATAGACTACACTAAGTCTTCCTTCAGCGGAAATTAATTTCATGATATGGAAGGCTACTTCATCCTAGGGGTACGAAAGGATTTATATCCTCACTACATTCTTGTCATCAATGTATTCTTCTCCTCACAGAAAGAATATTTTCATGGCTGCAGTGCTTGGCATCCTCTCTTTAACCCACTTAAATCCTAAGGGAAAAGTGATGACTCTATTGATTAGTTTAGGTGAAAGGGTGATGGATATGCCCCTAACCACAGTGGCGACTCTCTCCTTTGAGTGTGATTGCAGATCCACTGCAAACTCTCGATCTATCTCCTCATCAAAACCATTCAAAAGCTTGAATAAACCGAGCCATTGGTGGTTTTTGAAAACTTCCATTACTTGAGGATGATGTCTTATTATTTTAATATCAGTGGGCTCCCTTCTGTGAAATCCCCCTCCCATTTTTATGGTTGTGATAAGAAGGTGGTAAGATGTTTTAGAGTTATGTGAAGAGGTCTTGAAGATTATGGTCTCAAGAAAATTCATTTTTTTACCATTTAATTTCCAAATTATAACTTGATGTGTGTAAATTTGAAGGAAAATTTTCAATTATGGAGGGTGGAAACTACTTACCTTTGTCCTTTGGTGTTTTTTCTTAGGAGATGGTGGCCTTAGGAATAAATTTCACCCAAAGTTGACTCTGTTTTTCCTTTTGTATCCTTTCTAATCTCCTTGTGCAGTTGCCTGTATCAGTTCACTTTTTCATGTAGCACGATGGTGCATGCAATCTCAGACTTCGATGCTTCTCTCCTTGATGGCTCTTATGTCTTCTTTTTCTCCCACTTCTCTCCAAATTCTCTGCAAATTTGGTATAATGAGACATAACTCACCTTTATGGTCTTTTTAATCTAAATTTGGAGTGGGGTGTTTACTCGTACTTAACACGAGTTTTCCTCTTTGATACTGTTGGTCCCACTCTAGTTAATGATTGCTCTAGCCTCGTAATCACCCCCTCGACTCCGTTGAATCCCTCTTGACTGATTTGACTTTCCTAGTGGAATGTACCTTTTACTTTTCATCCAGTTTAAATTTACAAAGGTGGCCAAGTTATCTGGCCACCTTTTTTTTACTTTTAAGTCTCTAAACCTTGACATTAAACTATTTTGGTCATTATGAGTTCATAACGAGAGGTGAAGGGCCATACCTGACCCTACTTGGTGTTGGTGTGTTGTACAATGATTTGGTGCAAGGAGTTGGAGTTTTGTGGTTGCAGACATGATCTTCCTCTTGTTGTTCTTTATATTTTTGTTTATTTTCCGAGTGAGAAACTTGTTTTATGAGTGAGAGTCTTATCATTTTATTTGTTTCTTTTCTTCTTACAGGTGCTACATGGAGGTCCTCATGTGTCATTGCTGGTGTTCTTGCTCTCCTGGATTCTACTGGTGGTCTTTTGAATCCATATTTTTCAACTTATCTTCAGATTTTTACCTTGCTGTGCCATACACAAAATTGCTACAGGAAAATTGTTGGATCGGGGTCCCCTAAGTACAAGCTTTGAAGACCATTTTGATATAATTTTGTAATAGATTTTGTAAGTTTATTTGTGCACAAAATAATTCAAAGGGCTTTGCAGTGGGTCAAATCCCCTTGAATTGTGTTGCACATGACTAAAATTAAAAAACATATTACAAAATTATATCAAAATGGTCTTCAAATCTTAGACTTAGGGGACCCTGCTCCAACAAAGCTTTCCAATTCCCTGTAGCAACCTTATTTTTATTCTTGGGGCTTCAACTTGCTTAGAAATGAAGGGAAATGGTTTATGGAGGTTATGAATGGAGTCATGGAAAGAGTGGAGTGGTGGTGGTAAGGGGAGATATCTCATGACAAGTTACAGATGATCTAGTTGCTAATGGCACAACATAGGGTTTAGAGAGTGAATCCTAATGAGGGGTTATGAGTGGTAGCTACAGGAAAAAAATAATTTATCATTCTCTCCTTGAAGTTTAGAAATATTTGAGAGAGCTCCTTTCCTCATCAATAAGTTTCCTGTAGCATTTACAAGATTTTCCTATAGTGCTATAGGAATCCTGTGGCTGCCAGAATTGCCTGTAGCAATTACAGTTAGGAGAAAAAATTGAGTTTTCTACCTAGTAGAGGTGAAATGAATGAATGGGTACATGCTGGAGTGGTTCATGGAGTGTGTAAGTAGAAAATAGGTAGAAGTGAGGAAAAATTGCTTCTCTGAATCCAAAAACCATCTTTTATCAATAACTTGCAAAACATAAAAAATGAGTGCATAACTATTTTCTCTCTTTTTTATTTTGTTTATTTCCTTTTTTCTCCTTTTTATTGAAGGCAAGTGGGCTTCCTCCACATATGTTTTCAACCCATAGGCTTGCCTTGGGCACCTCAAAGAGGTTTTCACCCAAGGATCATTTATTAATTTTTTTTTTCTCTTTTGTTTTTGCTCTAGGATTGCCTCATGGAGGTTTTCAACCCTGGAGTCAGCCTTAGGCACCTCAAAGAGGTTTTCACCCATAAATATTTATTTTTTATTTTTATTTTTTCTCTAAGAGGAGGAGGCACTGAAAACTATGAGTCCCCCATGACATGCACCTCCCAGTTTATGGAATTTATAAATTCAGCCCTAGATAGGGGCTTTTTGTAACCTTTAAGCCTGTAACCATTGACAAGTAGAGGAATCCCCTCCTCATTGGTTCTGATATGAACTGTGCCATTATCATAATTTTTTTCCACTTTGTAGGGTCCCAACCATCTTGTCATCAGTTTTCCTTTCAAATCCTTGAACCTTGAGCCATAAAACAACACCTAATCTCTTTTTTGAAAGGTAATTTCCTTAATTTTATTGTCATGCTAGACCTTCATTTGCAGCTGAATCACTTCTATGTGAAGGAGTGCTTGCATCTTGAACTCATCCAATCCATTTAATTGCATCAACCTCTCTTGTTGGGCCTTTCATATATCCAGGTCTAACTGAGCTTCCATCCTTAAGGTGTTGAACTCAAATTCAATTGAAAGCAAAGATTTCTTCCCATAGACCAAGTCATAAGGAGTGAGCTAATTGTTTTCCAAGTAGTGTTATAGGCCCAAGTAGCTTCCACCAATCTGTCCACCCAATCTTTTCTACTACTTCTTACAACCTTGGTGAGGATATTCTCCAAGGATCTTGGTCATTTCCACTTGGAAATTTTCTTGAGGGTGGTAGGAAGTGGAAGTATTATGCTTTATCTTGTGTCTTCTCAGAATATTCTCAATGAGATGAGATGTTAATTGTGCCCCCTGATCAGTGACTACCTCTCCAGGGTATCGAAATTTGTAGAAAACATTCTCTCTTAGAAATTATTCTACCTTCTTCTCAGTTTCTACCTTTACAAATTTTTTTTTCAGCCCACTTTGTTAGGTAGTCAGTGCAACCTATGATATACTTTTTCTGGCTATATGGTGGATCAATGGGTCCAATGAAGTGCATGCCCCATTTTTAAAATGGATATAGAGCCACCTGAGGGTGCAAAGGAATCACATTCCTCTATGCAGGTTTCCCCATCCTTTGGCATTGATCACACTTTCGAGTGTATCTTCTGGCATCCTGGTGAAGGGTAGGAAAATAATAATCTTCCTGCAAATCTTTGAAGGCTGTCATTTTTGCAGCAAAGTGGCCTCCACAAAGGTTATCATGACATGCAAAGAGGATGTCAAAAACTTCTTCCTCCCTCACACATCTTCTGAGAAATTTTTTAGGGCCTAGCTTAAAGAGATTTCCCCAATCCTTGTGAAAGGGGCACTTTTTCTGATGATCTTGCTCTTCTCCTTGGATGAGAGGTTAGGAGGGAAATTTTTAGCAACCAAGTAGTTATCTATGTCAAAAAAGAATGGAGAGAGTGATAATATTGCAAAGAGGTGTTCATCCAAGAGCTGGTCATCCACCATTCCTTCTTCATCTGCATATAGAGATAACCTGGATAAAAAATCTGCAACAACATTCTTCTTTCCAGGTTTATCAACAATGGCTAGGTCAAATTGCTATAATAGTAACCACCATATAATTATTTTAGCATTAACATCTAGTTTGTTCATTAAATATTTGATGGCTACATGGTTAGTGTGTACAAAGGTTTGATAACCAGTGATATAATGTCTAAATTTGTTTAAAGCATGGAGAATGGCTAACATTTCCTTCTCTATGACAGTATAATTGAGTTCGGAATTGTAAAATTTATTATGAATGAAATATATTGCATAAGGTAATTTGTCCTCTAACTGCCCCAAGGTTTCCCCCACAACTTTGTCTGATGCATCGATGTGGATGTAGAAAGGCATAGTCCAATTTGGACCTCAGAGAATCGGGGTAGTCATTAAATTTCCCTTAATGAGATCAAAATACTTTTGACAAAGACTAGATCAAGTAAAATCAGAGTCCTTTGCCAACAAACCAAATAGTGGCGAAAAAAACTTGTTGAAATATTTGATAAACCTTCTATAGTAGCCAGCTAAACCTAAGAAACTTTTGACATCTCTCTGCTTTTGAGGAGAAGATAACTTTTTGATGATGGTGATTTTGTTCAAGTCCACCTGTATTTCTTCTTGGGAGACTGAGTGTCCTAATACTACTCCTGTTGTTTTCAACAATTCACACTTTTCTGGGCTCAAGAAGATATGCACCTCAATGCAGCTTCTCAACACTTTTCCCAAATTGGAGAGAGATTCTTGGAAGTCGTCCCCATAGGGTGTCAAATCATCCATGTATATTTCAATCGAGTCATGGACTAGCTCAGAGAAAATGCTCAAGACAACTCTTTGGAAGGTAGTTGGGGCATTGCGCAACCCAAAGGGTAGGACTATGTAAGCGAAGGTACCCTAAGGACATGTGAAAGTAGTCTTGTCCTAGTCTTTAGGACAAATTTAGATCTGCTTATACCCACCGAACCCATATAAGAAAGAAAAGAACTTCCTTGCAAGGCCACTGAGGACTTGATCTATAAAGGGAAAAGGAAAATGGTCCTTCTTGGTGGCCTTTTTGAGTTCCCGTTAATCAACATAGATTCACCATTTTCCATTCTTCTTTGGGACTAGGGCAAGAGGGGATACCCATTCACTGTCTGATATAGGATAAATGAAACTTGCATCAAACAATTTATGTAGTTCTTCCTTGACTATGTCCTTTAGAGTTGGGTTCATCTTTGGGGTTGTCGCACAGGCTTGCATCCTTATTTAATGTAAATATGATGTCTACACACTGAGGGATGCACCCATTTCATGTCCTTGTAGTCCCAAGAAAATACATCTAGGTTTTCTTTCAAAAGCTGTAATAGCTACTCTTCTTCTCTATCTGAAAGAGTTAAGTTAATATTTAGAGATTTGGATGGGCCAAATTCCATAGCCTTGGTGGTTTTAGAGGTTGAATCAATTGAGTGTAGTTCCATCCAAGGGTGGCTTTTAGATTCTTTGACTAGGTTTTCAAGTGAAATGTAGTGGGGGACTAGTTATGAATGACTTACTCAATGATTTCATCTTCATCAAGCTGCCCCCCTCTAAGAAAAATATCTATGGTGCAAATGGGGTAGGGTGTAGTGTTGTATACTTAATATTATTCTTGATCCTCCAACCATATGGGTAGGTCATGGTCAATGGAAGGCTGGGATGGAGGATATAATACGAGTTGTTTAGACAAGGGCCCATCTTAATAGTCATGTCTCCTGCCCGACAACTGATATAAGCATCAACAAAGGCTAACCGAGGCCTCCCAAGAATGAGAGGATATCCATTAAGCTTGGTTTTTGGCTGATGAACCAGAAAATATGTAGGATACTCCCAAGAGTCAATTGAAACCATAACATCCTCAACTATTCCTTCCGAAATTAATGTGGACTGATCTGCAAATTGCAGAACCATTGTGATCTTCCTCAAAGTCCCTTGGAGGTTGAGTTTAAGCATAGTTTCCTTGGTTATTACATTGATGGCAGCCCTGAGATCAATTAGAGTATTAGGGACTATGACACCATCTATGTGCACATCTACAACTAGACTACTAGGGTCCAGGTACTTTGAGAAGATCACCTTTCCCAACATTAAGTTGGAAAACTGTCCTACTACACTGATGGTGAGGGTATCTTTCTTCTTTCTCCCAGGTTTCTTGAAACAATTTTCCTTGATGAACCTATTGTAAATAGGGACATCCTTAATGGCCTAGAGAAGGGGTATTTTACAAACAAATTTTTCATTTCTCCCATAAGTTCAGTTTCCTATGTGGTGTACTAAATGGAGTGGATTAAGCACTCAGGGAAAAGAGGTTGTTGGATCTGAGTGTTACATTATTCCTTTTCCTCAACCTCTACAGGTGGAGATGGAGGGTGGTTGTCTGGGAGTACTCTTCCGGACCTGAGATTAATCTCTTGTATCTCCACAACATAAGCTGGATATGATGTATATCCACTATAAACCTGTTATGCATGTTTATTGTTTGGTTTCAGATTGGGTTGTGTAGGCATCTGGTGCATCTTGGGTGGAGCAACATGAGTAAGCTGAGGTTGAGGTTGGGTTGGAGGAATTAGAGCAGGTGGTTGATTATGTTGAGGCCTACACCCTTGTTATGGGTTGTTCCACTGAGGTTGTGTTGAAGGGGAAAAAATGTGTTGCTAACAGTATGATGATCTCCCAGGTATAAAGTCCCAGCTAGACCCTAGACCATTTGTGATAGGGATCCTATCTGGCATGTAGGCTCGGCTACAATTTAATTGATGAAAGATATTCCCTTTTTCAAATGGAGGTGTATTTGAAAACAAGAGAATACACGAATACTTGAACGATACAAAACAAATGATCGACCTGTTCTCTTGAAAATGAAACATTATAAATAGAAAAGTAGGATTTAAAGCATGCAACGAAAGGAAGTATTGGTAGTGACACATCATTAGGGTCATGCTCATACAGAGGCTTGTCTGAACAGAAGAGAAACAATTCACTATGGTCAAAAAACCCTCAATTCCTTAAGCATGTTTCCAAAAGATTAAGGCAATATCAAAAACTAATTTATTAACATGTCCCTGTGCTAAACATCCGCATATCATTAATACATCCAAAGAGCTTAAACATATAAATGATGCATGAACAGAAACATAGATTAATCAATCACAAATGACAGCAAGTACATGAGGACAAAATATTCATAATGTTAACACATGAGTTTTCATCAGATCCAATAGTGGAGTCAAAACATTGTTTTCTATTCATTCCTGAAATGATGCATTCATTTTATACAATTATCTCTCTCCCTTGTGGAGTCCAAAAAAGGCTCTTACATTATCTCCTGAGGGAGTACATATAGAATTAAGAATTACCCTTGGTCTGCCCTACCCTTTCAACTTCTCGACAGTTGTCATGGTCTACGACCTGGGAGGATTTGCGACTTGCAACCTGCGACTGAGTACCATATGTGACCTGCGACCTGCCAGTGCCTACTACCTATAAAATAAGTCGTTTCAAGGTTTAAACTATGTAATGGAGAGGTCCAGGTTCTCCATATTTTGCTGTTCTTTGAGGTAGGTCTTCCAGGCTAGGTAGTCGATGACTATTGGAGTAATTTGAGGCATGTCCTCTCCTAGCCTATGAAAGCACTCTAGAGCATCCAGAACTAAAATGTGCCTCTTTACATTGATATGGTTGGACAGAGAGGCTAGATTAGTGTAAATCCATACTGGCGCGACGATATACTGTTTGATGTTCTCCTTGGAGGCTGAAAGGTCCTGTGAAATGACTGCTTGTCTGATGGGTTCCAAGAATGCTTGGATGTCTTGCGTCACCTCTTTCCTCATCTTCTGCATGGCTAGTGTCCCTCAAGAACAGATAGGATGCACTCCTTCCATTGAATCTATGCCACTGATCAGGTGCTCATAGCTAGACATCACCTTCTCTACAAATTTTGCATGATTGTCCCTCGACTGTAGCTTCATCTGTATCTGTACTTTATCATTCTGAGTGTGGATCCAATATTTCTTTGGCAAGGTGTCATGATCCCATGGGTACTGTTTGCACCATTCAAGTATGTTGTCGAGTGGTGTAGATGCTTCCTTTAGTTGTGAAATTTTTTTCCTTGTTTCTGCCTAGGCCCTTAGCAAAGAAGCGACTGTTCTTTTATGGTTAGAATCTCCCCATATACTTGCTTCATGGTGATATATAAGGTATCCAAATTTCCCTGAATGGCAGTCTGTAGTCCATTAGCCTGAGTGATTGTCAGTTGGAGCCTTTGATTCTTAGTTTCTAGAACCTTATTTTCTATCTCTGCTTGAGTTACCATTTTCTCATATGCCTGGAGTATGCTCTGCAGAAACAAGATCTCTCTACTCATCCTACTAAAATTCTCTCTTGTGGCAGTTGAAAAGGCAGTTCCAACCAATGGTATCATTATGGGGTTAGTACCGGATTCCAGGACTATGTCCTTTTCTATGGTAACTGCGAGAGGCTCAACTGGATTCTGTGTAAGGCATTTTCTCCTTTCCTGCCTGATTTTATGAGTGTACTGGTCATAAGATAGCCTTTTCAGATCCATTACATCATCCTCATGTTCCTCCGAGATGCCTAGTTTTGAGAGCGGGAGGTATTCCCCCTGTCATGGGAGTTATCAAGGGCACGTCAATGTGTCATAAGTCTCTTTGAATTTCGGTTCCCGAAGGTTGTGACCTACTTCCCCTTGCCTTGTTTGCCTGTAGCTTCTGAGATTCTTCTTCCTTCCTCTTCTTCTCTACTTCTTCTTTGTCCTATTCTTGTTTCATTTTGAGCTTGACCTCCCTTTTTTGTGATTCTTCCTCCTCCTTATTTTTGTGCCCCTCTTCTACTTGCTTCTTTTTCCGGTCTTCTCTCTGTTGTTTCTTCTGTTGTTCATCGACCTATTTATTTTGTTGTTCTTCTTCCTGTTGTTGAGCCAAAGCATCCTGGGTCCTTTTGAGTTCTTCCTCTCTCTATTTCTACTCAGCTTCTAATTGTGCCTCAACTCCTTTGTCCCCTCCTTCCTGTTGAGCCTTGGGAGCGTTATTTCTTGTAGTATTCTTGGGCCTTTTGGATTGAGAAGTTGATGCTCCTCCCGAGGGGTCTTTTCCTTTCTGTTATCACAAAATTGGACCTGATAGGCTGCTAATAAGGAAATCTCATGCAAATATTCCAAACCAATCTTTTGATTGAGGCTTATCCTCCTCAATCTGAGAGGGCTCTCTCAAGGTTTAATGATATGGAATAAAGATATAGATGGCTAAATCTATTTAGGAAATAAACTGATTATGATGAATGTAGGTTGAAAATAACATCAGCATGTAGACATTGGGCTTATGGAGTCAAAAATTTCAGTGATTCAATGAGTTTACTTGACATGGAAGTTGAGGCAGATTAGAGTTTTTAGTAATAGGACACACACACACGAAACATGAAAATACACAGTCAATTCACTTATAAAGGAAGTCAGGGAATCTCATAGATGAATTATGAGTAATATAAATGAAAACCACTACAATTGAGATACATAAGAGGTACAGATATAATATGAAAGCACGAAAAATCCTTCAAAATCTCAACTTGGTCAAGTAACAGATCTTTGTATTGCTGAAATAGTCAAATTTACAATAAGTTGCAATTTTGCCAAAAATCTCCAACCCCTGACAAATTCGATCCAATGGCCTTTAGTAGACATATTACATCTTGAGATGATCTACCTCCAGGCTAGATACATTGAATTTTTTCCTAATGACACCTTGCATAACCATGAAACATTAACTTTAATGACAAACATACACCTATCCTACTTGACAGTCCTATTTCAAATAGGGATCAAACTACTCATTATTATCTTTAACAACTTTATCTACTAAAATAAATTACATCTTTGACAATTATTTTGTCTCATGGTCAAATTTAGATGATGGGATTCATCACTTTATGACCACTTAACTTACTTCCTCAAAACTAGGCAACAAGACCCTGTTTTTTAGGCAAATGGTCTTCTTCTTCTTTCAATATTTTGGCTACCATTTAACCTTCAATTCGTGGTCCTTGAGTGTTGAATAATTTCTTGACATGGTATTTAAATCTTCCATAACCTCCAGCTGTCCAAAAAATTCTCCAAAACCTGCTAGAAATCCTGAAGAACAGTGCGCTACGAAATCAAGGAAGTTTCGTAACACACTTTCGTAGCGCGACAAGGCAAGCCTTTATCCTCAAAATTTTTAGCTCTTTCCTTTTGCATAAGATTAATAATAATAAATCACATCCCTCATACCAATTTCATCTCTTACTAATCTCCGAAATTGGTCAAAAATTCAAAAATGCAGCTACAGTAATTTCGTAGCACTTTGTTGTCCTTCAAGCCTAGAGGCACTACGAAATTGCTGAAAAGTGCTGAAAATGTAGTTTTTTGCATAATTTTGGAAATTTAAACCTGTGTACCAAAAAATTATATCAAACATGTCCTAAGCCTTCATTAACCATAAACCAACTCTCCTTATACTCCTTGAGGCATTTATTCCTCATTTACAATTGGTTGGGCTATTGGTTCTTCAATCACTGTCATTTTAAGTCATTTTTTCTCTAATTATTCATGTATCAGTTCAAGTTTCTCTCGAAGGTCCTTCACCTAGTATTTAATTCTTCTGTTGGTGGCTTTCAGATGAGTGTTCACCTTTATGACATGCTTGGCTTCCAACCTTGCTGGAATTTTCCACTTGAAAAGTTGTTGTATATTGTCTAAGGTTTTAGAAATAGTGTCAACCTGTTCTTCCCAAACTGCCTTCATCATTTCAAATTCAATTTTATCAACATTGTGTTGCCTAGCTTCTTTTTTCATGACAAAAATTTCCTTATTTTCCAATTTCAATTTCTCTTCAAGGAGATGCAACTCTATTTTTTCTATCACCTTCTCTTTTCCCTTTTTTGATTTGCTGACTGTATCCTTTCCTCTAGGTGATGAGAGGTCAATAATATTTGGAGGTGGTTGAGCTGTCTCAGTAGGTACTTGAACTTCTTTGCTAATCTCTATCAATTTCCTAGCATGCCTTGTCATAGGATTTCTTGCTTGGAAAATGAAACCTACATCTTCTCCCTCAAACTCTAATTTATTTGAATATTTGGCCTTCTTTAACTTCTGCCCACCTTCCTCTATGAATTCAGCTTGGGAAATAGGTGTTTCCTTTATGTCAATGGCATGTAGAATATCCTCTAGATTCCCCTTAGCTTTTTCTCTATCCTTTATAGCCACTGCATTCTTTTCCAAAACCATAGTTTGGCTTCTAGTCATTCTTTTGGTCCCTTGTTTTCTAACAGTTTGTTTCTGTTTTGCAGGTTTGACTACCTTTGATTTCAGTTTTGCAGGTAGGACCTTTGGTGTGTCAAGACTTTGCATCTGCTTTGGATCCTTCATAGTTTTCTTACTTGGTTTTCCCCTTGCAGGTTAATTTGGTTTTGCAACCAATGGTTGGTTCTTTCCTGCTGCTAGTGGTGATGGAATTTTCTTAATTTTAGGAGTTTTTGAAGGAGTTAGAGCATCCAACTCAAAACCAATGAAAAACAAGAATGAGGACCAATCTCTGCCTACCCTTTGAATGTCAAAACCAATAATTTCAGTAAGCCATGATGAAATAATGATGTCTCACTCCCCTTAGACTTTGCTTGGACCTTATCAACCATCTTTGATAGACTTCTATGCAAATAGAAATGTAAGTCAAGGGAAATATTACCAGTGAAGTGCAGAAGTAATTTGAAATGGTATGAGTAGACTTTGTTATATCTACCTTCATAGGTAAAGTAATTTTGGATGATGGGAATCAATTTTGAATAGTTTTCTTTAATGCAGCTTCTTGGAACAACATTGTTGAGATCCATCTCGGTGTGTTCAGGCTTCATGAACTCCTTACATTGCTCCATGTTAAACTTGAACCCTTTGAACCAGGTTTCTTGACCTCTCGGAATTTCTATAGCAACAGAAATAACCTCTGGTGTGATGGACAAATTTAGCATTCCCACTTTAGTGGCTATTCCACTGAAATTAAAAGAAAATTCCTTGGATACCTATGTATGACAGCCTTGCAATTTCTTACAAAACTGTAGGCAACCTACATTTCTGAAGGCTTCCATTACTTTTGGATCTTCAGTGATTTTTTTCATGTCTTCAGGTTCATATCTCAAACACTGTCCACCCTTGTGTATTTTTCTTTTCTCTGCCATAGCTTCTCAAAGAATTTCTCAGCCTCACTTGATGATGCTTCAGCCTCGCTTGATGAATTTGCAGGCTCATTTGATAATGTTCAAAATAATCCTTTGAAGAAACAAGCCACAAGTTTGGCTTAGTACAATAACTCTCAATAGCTCAGATATTACACAAGGAGGAATGAGAAATGAGAATGACTAAATTAGGAAAATATTTGAGGTTTAAATGTCTTCTTATGACTCAATGATGACTTGCACATTACCTAAACTGAGCATGATGGCTGCAAACGTGGGTATGTACCTTGATTTCATTACTCCATGACCCAAAAAGCATCTAACTTACCCTTTCCCAATGTTTTATGACACCTAACAACTTGACTGAGAAGACAGACAGTAAATCACGCTTTCGTAGCTCCTCTAGTGTTAATTTGACTATTTTCGCTACGAAAATGTCAGTAGTTTCATAGCGAAAAGTGACTTTTTACAGTGCAATGTGCTACGAAACTATGGTTTTTTGGCTAATTAGGAAATTTCGGTACAAAAACTTTGGAAAATGAAATGAAACAAAAAATGATGAATGAAGTGACATGAAGGAGTTTGAACATGAGTGGGTTTAGACCTTATGGCAAACTTAAACCACAAAAATTTAACATTTCCCTTGATAAAACTTAAAAATGATTCCTACAACCCTATTTTGACCCATGAACCTATGTAACCTTTTCAAAATGATGTTTGAATTTTTTGAGTGATAACACTTTCAAAGAAATTTCTCTTTCTTGTAGAGGTTGATCTTCTTGATGCGGATCCTCCTGATCTTCATCCAAGTCAACTTGTCCTTCGAGTGTTGTTTCCTTGTCAGCATTATCCTAGTTCTTCACTTCCTCCTCTACGGTGGATTCTGTGTGTTAAAAAGTCTTGTTGAATTTTGCCCGCTTGTAGTGTGCGGGGATGATCCTATCAAGGTCATAACATCTGCGAGACAAGTCCACAAAGTGGAAACCCTTGATATCTTCTAATTCTACTTCCACTTCTTTGAAGTCCTTGACTATATAGGCACCAATAATAAGTGGGAGGGTTGGCCATGGTTTCTTCTTGCCCTTGCTTAGTTGTAATATTCCAAATGGGGAAAATTAGGCTCAGTAGGGAATATCTTGAGATATTCCTCTATGGATTCACAACAGTATGGAAATGCACCAGAAATTCTAAACCAGAGATAGACTAAAGGGGATTTTACTGGATGTGTCACCTCTAAGGAGAGGGTGAGATCCAAAGGCTATCTGGCTCGTTTCAGACTCTGTCTATAGAAAGTTGGTGAAACACAGTAAGGATGGGAATAAAACACTCCAAATGGATTTTTCAGCCCTTGGGATTCTTAGATATTCATATCTAATAAATGAGTCCAAAGAGGAGAAAAAACCATCCAAGGAATAAGCGGGAAATTCCACTTCAGGAAATTTTGCAATAGGCTTAGGGAAAACCTTGTATAAGCAAGGGAGTGAAAAAATAAAATATAAAAGGGATGGAATTACATAGCTTAGTATATGTGGGACATCCATGCTAAATTTTAGCTGAAAAAAATGTGTTTAAGAACCTTAAACAAATCTCCCACGAAGCTGACTAGTTAAAAATCAGCTAAAGAGAAGAGTTGCTGCAACATGAAACCCATCAACCAGAATTGCGCAGTTTTGCCCAGTAACCATTGAAGATAAGCCATAAGGCTTAGAATTCAGCCATAGGACATTATATAAGTATTATGAAATATTATCCCATTAAAATACAACAAATCACATGAAATAATAGTGCAGAAATCCACTAAAATGACACCTCCGGCATTTATAAAATTGCAGAAAAGAATGAACTGCGTCCCTCTAAGTGTGATTCAGAAGATAAATTATGGAGTTCATATTTATGGCAGATATATGGCTGTAACATCATATCCATACCAGATATGGAAACTACTCAGCCTCTTCTACAAGTCACCTTTGGGGTTTTTACAGGATATTGCACAAGAAGATGTAGATTTGACTTATAATACATGAAACTGCAGGAAACTTCTAGAAATTGTTGAAGATGATTATTATTACATTATATAAGATTTGAAAAATAGATATCAGTAGCTACAAGATTAATCTTCAAGATGAGAGGCAAGCATCAATCATCAGGAAGCAAGTACAATGAGAGAAATACAACTAGCAGTAAAAGCAGTACATGTAATAATGCAGTTCACTAGAGAAACAACATTGTAGCTTGAGCTGAATGTTAAAATGGATGAAATATACAGATCTAAAATAAAAATACAACAGAGATCCTCTTTCGGGTGGTCACAAGACACCCTCCCTGAGAGAAATCCCTCAAAACATCTATATCATTGCAGATCTGAATCACCAGTTGCTGCAACTTCACAGCATCTAAAAAACACTCAACAGGACCAGCGCTGCTAATGGAGATGTAGCTTGGAAAAAATGCCAGATAGTGGAGAAATGCAGCACATCCTCCTCCAAAGAGCTACTCCATGGAAGGAAAGAGGATTCCTAAATAGGAGATCCTCCTTCTCTAGCTAAACAACCAAGAGAAGTAGAGTTGCTCAAGCAACCTCTAATTCGAAATATCATCAACAACCTCTTCATGTGCCTTCTCCTCCTTTTTATAACATTAGGGTCTCTTGGAAAACCCTAAACCACTTCATCTCTTTGGTTCCTTTCACACTTGGAAACCCCTTCTAGAATAGCACAGTCCATCAAGGAGGTTCAATGAACCTAGACAGCACTGGTTGACTTGGTCAAATAGGATCTCCTTTGGTTGTCTTGACCCTTTCACACCTGCAAGTTTTATTCAAGTAGCTCAAATATGCCTATTTTCTCATAGGCAATGATTTACTCTTGAGTTTTAGGAGTTTTTCATGTCCTCCTTTTTATTTTATTCATCAGTACATAAAATTAAAAAAAAATGAAATGTTCCAATTAGCTTTGGCTAATTAGGAACATTACAGTCCTCCCCTCCAAAAATTGTTGCTTTCCCTCAAGCAACTGCAAGGTGAGTGCTGCAAAATTTCCTCCTTGGTAACACCAACATAAGATATGCTTCCTCCATAAGCCAAGTTCTCACCAATCCATCCATGTCTTTCTCTTCCAATGTTCTCATGAGATGTAATTATCTCATCCCATAAGGGTACAATAGATCATATGAAACAAGCATGGTTTGCCCCATGCTCTCTCTGTAATATGGAATATTCAATACATGGAGAGTGGCCCTCACATGAGGCACATGCCATCCTACATTCTTGCTGCCCATGCCACATCATCATGGCTGAAAATGTGATGCATGTTTGGTGCTTTGGGGCAGCACCCTTCTCTTCTACAAAAATCCCCCTTTTCCTCTCAAGGGAGTGGCTCAAATCAGAAATTTTGGAGCCCAATATTGGCCAAGAGGCTCACATGATATTATCATTTCTCCTTGGAACTTTGGCCTGCAAAAACATGGTGTAAGAGTGCATGAAATCAGAAATAAAAACATGTGTAACATTATCATGTTCTACACCAATAATATTTCTCCAACTAAGGGAGAGATGCATGGTTCCATTTCCTTCCTCAAGAGAGGGAAGAGTGGGCTGATTCAACCCTACCAAAGAGTCATGTTGCTGATACATCTCTACATGGCCCATGCCTCTTTTACAATGCCGATGTAACCCTCTTTCAAAGCACTCCCCATGCTGCCCCAAACCATAGTACAATAGGTGGCCACCCCACCACCTTCTTGCTACAACAAGCTTCTTCAAAGCTTGAGAATAGTGGAGGATAATGGGTGTTGGCTGAATATGATTCAAAAAACACATGTCATGCTCTAAGTTCTTCCATGTGAGGGACCTTCCTCCATGACCTAACTTCGATACATGGCCCTTTGTAAAAAGAAACAAGATACACAATGAAGCAACCCTGTAGTATTCTATCCTCCTCTTGAAGTATGAATAGATATGGGAGATCTCATCCACCATGAACACATTCACCCAATGTGTCATCCCTCC
Organism: Pinus albicaulis; assembly: GCA_034641835.2. Classification (NCBI taxonomy): domain Eukaryota; kingdom Viridiplantae; phylum Streptophyta; class Pinopsida; order Pinales; family Pinaceae; genus Pinus; species Pinus albicaulis. The sequence continues at coordinate 1,816,956,141 of CM076578.1, forward strand.
TCTCATGCATGGGGCATCAATATCATGATATTAAAAACTCCCCTTATGCCAACCCATGAGAAGATTTCAATTTCTCCCAAGCCAAGTACATACAAGATTTTGAAATGCATCTCAAACAAAAACACATGTACATACATTGTAGGCAAAAGTAATTGTATGGACATGGAGATTATCATGTGATGTCCATACTCTTCCTTGTCAACCCAAAAACCCATGCATTCTTCTTATGCAGCGTCCTCTTGAGATACAAGGCATGTGACAAGAAAATCAGAAAATTTGGGGAGTGTTTAAACTCACCCAACAAGAACCAGCGCAGGCTGTCCCTTTCCTGCATCCAATCTGAACGTTGTAAGTGGTTCACAAGACACTTACTTGCTGCTCCCTTCATCTCACCATGGCTGAAAGTGAGAATTATATTTGGTGCCTTAATACAGCATCCATCATGGTGTAGAATCTCCCTTAGCCCATCAAGGGAGTGGCCATGTTTGAGAACAATCTTGACCCATACTTGCCCATGAAGCTTGTATGGTATAACACTCCTCTTGGGAGTCATGGGCTGAAAATATGAAGTAAGAAAATACATGCAACCATGAAATGAAATGTGATTCTCATAAGCATGCATCTTACCCAAAGTCTTCAGCGCTCTGATAGTTTCCCCCTTGGGAAGAGATGACATTGATGCACAAGGTTGAGGGAACACCTTTCTCTTCTGCTCATCATGGGAACTCCTTGGTGGAATTCCTTCAAGTAAGGAGACAACAAGGCATATATCATGAGAAGATGTAGGGACTGATATGTCCTTGCTTTGCTTGCATTGATCTTTCAGCCTTCTTTGTGCAACATGTTTCTGAAATACAGAGGGGAAAACGTTTCTCACCATTTGAAGCTTGCCCTTCCCTCTGTCTTCTGCAATCTTCAAGACCCAACCATATGATAAGTATGGCACATGCTGCCCATGTATTGTGCCATAATCCATATTTGTGAGACTCTTAGGAACTCCTTGCAAAAATGAAAAAGATTCTCTCCTTGGAGCAGTTCCTCCTTCTTCTTCTTCATGCAGTACTAGAGGTCCTCTTGCTATGTCTGCGCTGTCACCCCTAGCCTTTTCTTCAGAGAGGGAACATGTCGCATCCTCAATAGGAGACCTTAGAGATTGGTATTATATTGAAGGAGGGATCCCCATGTCTTCTTCTTTCTCTTGAAACCTCATAAAGGTTTCACTGCAGTTTCCCTCTTGAGAAGAGGACCCTTCACCCAAAGGAGATCTGACCCTTGGCAGTGCATCTGATAAAATCACTCCTTCTCTTTCCCTCCTCATGAAGGATTCACTAAAATTTTTTTGAGGCTTTGATGATATGGCTGAGTGCCCATATCCATAAGATGAGGATTCTAGATGTTCCTCATGCACAGAACTTGAGGATCTGATTGGAAGATCTTCTTTTTCTTGAAACTTCTTGGGAGCTTCACTGCTTCTTTTTTCTGCTTCTTGCACAAACTCCTTAGAGAGGTTATTCTTATATTTGAAAAGAGATGAGAGTAATCTCATCCTCTCCATACATCCTGCTTTCGGCTTTCTGCTTCTTCTCAGCACTTCTCTGATGGTTTGATCTCATAGGCTGTGCCAGAGATCATGCTTTGATACCACTGTAATATTCCAAATGGGGAAAATTAGGCTTAGTAGGGAATATATTGAGATATTCCTCTATGTATTCAAAGTAGTATGGAAATTTACCAGCAATTATAAACTAGAGATAGATTGAAGGGGATTTTATTGGATGTCTCACCTCTAAGGAGAGGGTGAGATCTAGAGGCTACCTGGCCCATTTCAGACTCTGTCTATAGAAAGTTGGTAAAACACATCAAGGATGGGAATAACACACTTAAAATTGAGTTTTAAGCCCTTGGTATTCTTAGATATTTATATCTAATAAATGAGTCCAAAGAGGAGCAAAAACCATCCAAGGAAGAAGCGGGAAATTCCTTTTCAGGAAATTTTGCAATAGGCTTAGGGAAAACGTTGTATAAGAAAGGGAGTGAAAAAATAACATAGAAAAGGGATGGGATTCCCTATATTAGGCTATGTGGGACCTCCATGCTTAATTTTAGCTGAAAAAAATGTGTTTAAGAACCTTAAACAGATCTCCCACGAAGCTAACTAGTTAAAAATCAGCTAAAGAGAAGAGTTGCTGCAACATGAAACCCAGCAACCAAAATTGCACAGTTTTTCCCAGTCACCACTGAAGATAAGCCATAAGGCTTAGAATTCAGCCATAGGAAATTAGATAAGTATTATGAAATATTCTCCCATTAACATACAACAAATCACATGAAATAATAGTGCAGAAATCCACTAAAATGACACCTCCGGCATTTATAAAATTGCAGAAAAGAATGAACTGCGTCCCTCTAAGTGTGCTTAAGAAGATAAATGATGGAGTTCATATATATGGCAGATCTATGGCTGTAACATCAGATCCACACCAGATCTAGAAACTGCTCAGCCTCTTCTACAGGTCCCCTTTGGGGTTTTTACAAGATATTGCACAAGAAGATATAGATTTGACTTATAATACATGAAACTGCAGGAAACTTCCAGAAATTGCTGAAGATGATTATTATTAAATTATATAAGATTTGAATAATAGATATCAGCAGCTACAAGATTAATCTTCAAGATGAGAGGCAAGCCTCAATCATCAGGAAGCAAGTACAATGAGAGAAATACAACTAGCAGTAAAAGCAGTACATTTAATAATGCAATTCACTAGAGAAACAATGTTGTAGCTTGAGCTGAATGTTACAATGGATGAAATATACAGATCTGAAATAAAAATAAAACAACGATCCTCTTTCGGGTGGTCACAAGACACCCTCCCTGAGATAAATCCCTCAAAACATCTATATCCTTGCAGATCTGAATCACCACTTGCTGCAACTTCACAACAGCTACAAAACCCTCAACAGGACTAGCGCTGCTAATGGAGATGTAGCTTGGAAAAAATGCCAGATAGTGGAGAAATGTATCACATCCTGCTCCAAAGAGCTACTCCATGGAAGGAGAGAGGATTCCTAAATAGGAGATCCTCCTTCTCTAGCTAAACAACCAAGAGAAGTAGAGTTGCTCAAGCAACCTCTAATTCGAAATATCATCAACAACCTCTTCATGTGCCTTCTCCTCCTTTTTATAGCATTAGGGTATCTTGGAAAACCCTAAACCACTTCATCTCTTTGGCCCCTTTCACACTTGGAAACCCCTTCTAGAACAACGTAGTCCATCAAGGAGGTTCAATGAACCTAGACAACACTGGTTGACTTGGTCAAATAGGATATCCTTTGGTGGTCTTGACCCTTTCACACCTGCAAGTTTTGTTCAAGTAGCTCAAATATGCCTCTTTTCTCATAGGCACTGATTTATTCTTGAGTTTTAGGAGTTTTTCATGTCCTCCTTTCTATTTCATTCATCAGTACATAAAATTAATACAAAATGAAATGTTCCAATTAGCTTGGGCTAATTAGGAACATTACATTAGTGTCTTATAGAATCTTCTTGTCATTTGGTAACACACCTCTTTTAATAGTAGTTTTTTGGTGACAAACTTGGGAAATGCGTGAGGGGCCTTGAATGATCCGAAGACTCTGACAAAGGTACCTTCCGCGATGGGGAACCAATGAGCTACCTTAACTGCAGTCTCCATGGCTCTTTTGGATATGCATGGAGGAACCTCATTAAAGATGTGGCGGTAGAGAGCGGAATGAACTTGTTTGAGATGGTGTCCATGTCTTACTTGTACCTGGTGGACCATAACATGTTTAGATCCTTGTGGATGGGCCCTCCATGTTTTGCATCCTAGTTGTGTGCCCAAACCTCAAAATTGCACTGTGCACACATTGCATCTAATAGGTAGAAAGCCATTTAAAATTCTAACACACATCCCTCCTCTAGTACCTGGGCCACAAATATGTTCACTCTTAGAGCTAACAATAAAATATGTGCCCAGTTGAAATGAGTTCCATAGGAAGTAATTGCATACATTAGCAGAACCCATGCTCCACTAAAGGTAGTGGCATCCTTCTTGCCATACATCCTACACAACATAACTGTGACGAGCTTGTAAACTTTTCTTAGGCCCTCAGTCTTGTACTCCTCATCCTTTTTTCCCTTGAAATTTTCAAGGTCCTCCCACCAACCCTTGAAGGTCTCTGGTATTGGCATGTCATGCATGGTGATCCACTGAGCATTGAAATATTCTTCCCTAGCTGGGAGTGAGTATTACGCCTATGCGTCTTTCCCAATAAGGTTAGAAAATGGTCTTCCTGCATGATCTCGGATAACCCGGAATTGTGAGTCCACCTTCTCGAGGATCCATTCGACTACTTATGCGCATGGGAATATAGTCTAGTGAGTGCCCACATAGTGAAGTTTAGATCTCTTAAACTGAATGTATATCTGACAGTCTACCAGGTCCTCCGGGAATTCCTAATTTGTGAATTCTTGTTAGAATTGAGGCCATGACATCTTATCCCCCTTCCCGAAAACACAAGCAGTATCTCCATAGATGGACGACGATGGAGGAATGTCTATTTCTGATAGATCTACATCGGGGCTGTTAGCTCCCTGTAATCAGCAATATTGGAAAAATTCTGACTGCAGGGAGAACATTGTTTCAACCACTTTGGGATTCTAGGATCTAGCCCTCCTGAATCTGGAGAGGGATCTCTCCAATAAGTGCAAAGATGGATTTATCTTTAAGGTCTGGGTAATGATATTAGGCTAGTTATGAAGGCTGAGGGTTTTTTTTTGGATGGTTGATCATGATTATTGTTTGAGGGGAAATTTAGAAATGCAAAGAGTTTCAAAGGTAAGAAGTTGCAAGAAAAAAGAACAAGCTTTGGCCAAAAATATTGATTGAATGCTAGTTTTAGTCCATTTGGGCTATGGAGTCATAATAGGGTTTTAATTGAAACAATCAGGTTCAAGAGTGGTCTATGGGGCAAGTCATCTATGTCTAAGGATCTCTTTAAAGTTGATTTATGGAATGAAATGATACAACAAGAAGGGGAATTAAACAAATGGAGAACAAAGAGCAGCCCAAGATCTAGTAAGTACTTTGAAACTAGCCAGCTTTTGACATACACTTAAGAAAGACATAAAAGCAATCCAGGATCTGGTAAGTACTTCGAAACTAGCTAGCCTTTGATATAATTTCAATATAAAAACATTTAAAAACATAGGGAAAACAAATGATAACAAAGAATGGTCTAAGATCTGGTAAGTACTTTGAAACTAGCCAGCTTTCAACACATTCCAAGGGAAACTTTCAAATAGTCATTGGGGATAAAACTAGGACTAGGGCTCACCATATCTTCCTTAGTTCATCTCTACTTAACATAAACTGAAAATAACATTCAAGAATAATATTTGGCTAAAAATTAGGACGAGGGAACGCCAACATTCCTAACTTCTTGAACTGAATTAAATCATTCCCAAATAACACAAATTGGAAGAAAACATTTAGATAAAGCTTATCTGTGAGAGAAGGGTACTAATATACAGTAAATCCTAACTCTATGCTTGCTGTTATTTATCAGAGAATATGAACAAAGTGAAAATAGAAGTAAAATAATGATTTACAATAAGAAATAACATCACCGTCGACATAGACCAGGATCCCACAAATCAGCTTGTATTGATGCTTCAAACCAGTTATAGCTTTAAGTCCAATGTTTCAATTCAACAATCATCTACACTTCCCAGAATAACTTATCAAACCACAAGCAAAGCTTCAAGAGCTCGTGAACACTATTTACAAGTAGAAGTATCAAGCTCAAGTATATTTCAAAGTTCAACAACCAACATTTTCTCATATTCTACAGAAGTATTTATAGAAGGAATGAGGAGGTGAGATCCGATAAAATATCTCCAAGGTTAATTAATATGGATTAATGACTTCTCGGCCTTTGAGGGGCTCGATGGAGAAGTTTACAGGTGTTTATCTGTATTAATGTTTTAAATTTAAGATTCAAGCTCGGTGGGAGCTTTTGTTAACTTTTAAGGTTCTATTTCAGGATATAATTAACTCTGCTGATATTTTTCATTAAGTTCCTTAGAAGAATTAACTATCCGACTGTGGTAAGGGAAATATCTGATGTTCTGATAATAACTAAGCCTCTGTTAGATGCTTGAGGTTACAGGTGGCACTGGGGTAGCTGAGAGGAATCAATTGGCCTCTGTTATGGCGGTGGAGGCCTTTCTGTTCGATGATATTTTGATTTTTCTTTAATCATGGTTTTAATTTGGAGGATTAGGCTTTGGATAATCAATCTTAGCCGTAATCTCTCAAAATCGTCTTCAATATTCTGTTCTATTGTGTTTTGTCTTCAACACTGCTACTCTTTTGATTCATTTAATTGTCTATGTCGTGTTGATGTGCAGGGCCGCACAGGGCTCATGTGGCATCAATTCCCATGAAGCATCAACGAGATGTGGAATTTGAACCCCGTGAACAGCTTCCCTTTGATGAATCAAAGGCATGGGAATCATCATTCCCAGCCTTTGGATTTTTCTTCAATATAATGGAAAACCATCAAACCTGCAAAATACAAACAATATTTATAAAATCCTGCATTTTTTGGGAAAAAATGCTTCAGAGGGAATGGGGAGGAGCGTGGCCGTTGGATGGAAACATCCAACGGTGGAGATCTATGTATAATAGTCGAAAGGTGAGCGGTGGGAAGCAATAAGTTAGATCCGTCGATCTGCAGAGATTGATGGTCGGGAGCGATCCAGGATGTATAATAGAGAAATGGCGAAAATACAAAGAAATAAGGTTAAAAACCTTAGGCGGAGGAAAAATGAATTAAAACACCAAATGGGTTTTGGGAGGAATGTGAGTCATTGGTTTAGATTGGCTCATAAAGATCGAAAGCTGAGGAGGCACGTGATGAAACATAAATGGAAAGAGGTGAAAGTGGTTTCGGGACTTAGAACCACGGGTTTCGCGTGGAGAGAAGGCGGATAGGCAGTTTTGCCTTTTGGAACATGATATGCATCCCTGCCTGACACGTGGCTTTAGAAAACAACCTATATCGCATGCCCTTTGAGAAATTAACTTCTGCGCTTAAAGTTACATGACTTGGAATGTGGGCCGTCAGATTTGGGGCCTCAGATCTGACGGTGGAGAACGAGCTCGAATTTGGAAAGATGCACGGGCCAAAAATGGGAAGGGCGGTTTTATTATGGGCCGCCCGATCGAGAGATCGACGGTGGAGATCAAATTTTGAAGAAAATAGGATCCACAGGAGGCAGGCATGTTGGGTTAAATATGGGCCGTTGGATGTGAAGATCGATGGCCAGGATTGAATCTGGGGGTCAAATGGAAATGATACAATGGCAGAGAAGGAGTTAATAAGGGACGTTGATCTACAAAGATCAATGGCTGCAATTGGCCGATAAACATAATGAGCGGGGCTGCATGTTTTTAACCAAAGTCGGGAGACGTGATCTGAACCGTTCGATCTGGACACGTGGACGACCCAGATGCAATTGGGGCTCGGAAATCGGCGGGGAAAAGAACTTGGAGTGCGACAGAGCGATTGAGCGCTGGCCATTGATATGAGGATCAGATCAATGGTGGATAGTGAATCAGAGGATTTTGAAGGCAGATGAAGGCTAATAATCAGGGAAATTGTGGGTCGTTGGATCTGGGAAGGCAGGGAGGAGATCAACGACTCTCGATTGATCGGGGGATGACCAATCAGGGAGAGAAATAAAATGCGTCCGATGAAAAAACTTGCGATGTGATGTAGCGAGGGTCATTTGATCGGCTCAAGATCAACGACGGAGATTATCGCAATTAATGAATCGGCAAAAACACTTTAAAATATATGAAAAACCCAAAATTTAATATAATACAGAGGTTTTGGGGTGGGTTTATATATATGAAATGCATGGCACCCAACTGTGGGGCCTTTGGTCTATATGAAAGGTAATAGACCTAGGGGCTTTATGAAATAAGGGCCAATCACATCGGAACTTTTGGTGCAGTCTTTCAATCTAACCATTTTGGATTCTGTGATGTGATTGGCGCTTAGGACTTTAACTCTTGGTCCCGAGCGAAGTTATATGGAGTAAAGCGGGGGGGGGGTTGAATTTTATGCAAATGGACTCAATCACATCGGAACTTTTGATGCGGGTCTTTCAATCTACCCATTTTTCATTAAAAATCATTGTATGGGCGTGTTTAGACCAAAATTTAGGAAAAAGGGGTTTTTTTATTTACAAAGGGAAAATATCAGTCGGAGATGGATTATATATTGTTTTTAGCGCCTAACTGTGGGCACAAGGGTTATATGGAATAATAATATGATCGGAGGATATAAGCACAGGGCTTAATCACATCATAACTTTTGGCATGGCACAAAGACTTGCGTGCTCTGAATTTTTCTGATGGGATAAGCGCCAAAAGGGCTTAGCACCTAGTTCTAACACCTGGGCATATGGTGGGGAAGTGGTTAGGACTTTAGCCCAAGGGGGCTTAAGCCTATGGCAAACAAAGTTATTTTTTATGAATTTTTTAGAGTTTTCTGATGGATTTGGGGGTTTTGATAGAGCTTAAAAAAGGAGTTTTAAACTCTATAAGGTGAATTTTAGGAAGGAAAAATGGGAATGGATGAAAAATAGAGGAAAATGATGGGGGGAAAAGGGAATAAAATGAAGGTTAGTTTTGAGGTGGGGGAAGGGGAGAAAATGGTGTTTTCAGCAGTATTATCTTCATTGAAAACAACACAATTTCTGAGAAGGAAAAGGAAACAACAGTGAATATTGAACCAAGGGTATGATGTCTTCATGAGTCTTCAAGAGATAACACTTTTTTGCAATAAAAATTGTTCCTTGAAGGCTCCAAAATTTTTTTAGCCACCATTTATTATGACAAATTTTATTGGTGGCTAATGGAGGCTCCACTTGGGGATGGTGCCTTCTTGAAGGCATTGAGAACTTCAGACTTGCATTCTCTGGGAGGCTGATCAGTGCCTCATCCATTGGGCTGCCTTTCTTTACTTGGATGATCTTCTTTTGCTCTGGAAAATGCTAGCAGCCATAAAAAACAATGGATCTTCATCAACACAAGCTTTCTACCTACCCAATCCTACTGATCTAACATTTTTTCTTCTTTAGAGTGCACTTGGCTTGGCAAAATATTTTTACAACATTTTATTCTTTTGAAAGCATAAAAGTAATCTAATTCTACTCCTTATTTCTCCATGAACTCAGATTAAACTGTTGAGTTCATATGTTTCTCTACCTAATTTACCAATCTGTTAGGATTAAATAGTCTAACAGATTTTTATTCTCTAAATTCTATAATAGAAATTTAAAAGCATACAAGTCAGGATTGAACAATCTAACTTGATGCTGGTCTATGGCATAAAAAACAAGTTGCACATAGATATTATTTTGCAGAAAATTAAAACAAAATGGAAGCACTTCCTTCATCTTTTTATAGCTCTGTTTTTGCCTCTTGTTTGAGATTTTTCTCTTTACAATCTGGTTCAGATTTTGAGCTTGTTTGAACCTTTAATTTCTAGCCTAATCTACCTACTGATAATCCAAGATTAAACAGTTTGGAAAATCGAATTCACTAATCCTATCAGCAGTAAATTTAAAACTAATTAGTCATGATTAGGCTGTATGACTAACTAGGAGTGTGTTTTTCAGGAGTGGCATTTAAGCTTGCACACTTTCAGATTTGTTTCTCTTTTTGGTATGGGGTTGTACCGTTATTGTTTTTACAATTGGCCCTCTTTTATTTCTTTTGCTGTTTTTGTATTTTTGTATTTTGTATTTTTATTTGAAGAAAAAAATCAACAACTATCTAAATGCTTAGAACTGAGCTTTATTAACATTCCTACCTAACCTAATCTCACTTGGAATATTTACATCATCATATGATACAAAAATGCCAATGCAGCCAGCTGAGTAATTTCAAGAAGAAGAAGAAACTTTGGCTGCTTGTCAGAGGTATCCATAGTACATTTTAAAGATTAATATTCAAAACCAAGACTATCACAGAGGGTGATAACTTCTCATGTATTTGGCTCTTGCAAAGGATCACTGCTTGATAATTTGAGCCAGTTGGTATTTCCACACACTTATCCAAAGGATCAACAAAGAAAGGATGAAGATTCTCTTCTTTCTGGTCCTCCATGTCTGGTAGATTGTCTGCTTCCAAGACTTCAGCTTTGAGAACTGTGTCTTCAGTATATTCCTTGAAAGTATCATCATCCTTAACCTATAAAATAGAAAACAGTGAAATTTCTTCTTTCTCTAAATTTATTCTTGCTTCTGATATAAGTTCAGGTTCTTTGAACGGTAGATTAACATTAGTGAAGGGAGAAGTTTCTTCTTGTGAAGATGGTATATCTACATTAGGATAGTCTTGTATTTGTTTTTCTCCTTCATCTCGCTCATCATTTGAACTAGAGGATTCATCATATTTGGTAGTTTTTTCCTCTTGTAACCCTAGTATGCGTGGATTTAATGGTTTAAACTCTGTGAAGAGGTTATTGTATTCTTCACTACTCTTCTCTTCACCCTTTGATTTCAAAGGCTGTTGATTCCTAATTATGTGAAAGCCATTTATGATATATGGAAATGGATGTTTCTTGCTTTCAAGCTGATGATGGTGAAACTCATAACACCAATCGAACGCTGGTTTCCCTGCGTGACTAGTTTTTGCTTGAAACTCATCATCATCATCAGACTGATTAAAATTTGGAAAATTATCAGAATAAAAAATTTCATCAGTCAAACTTATTGGGTCATCAGCTTGCTCTTCTTTTCGTTGATATACATGTTTATTTTTTGTATCAAGACAATCAGATGGAGTAGGTAGATGACCAGAAGCGTTTGGTTCAAATGAAGGTTTGGAGGTTGGCAGTCTGTTCAATATTAAATCAATCTCTTCCTCTGTTAGAAGAAAAGGGGTTTTCTCTTTGCTTAGGAAAAAGGTATCCATATTCTCCTTGTCTTGTATTGGATGATTTTTAGGCTCGATGTCATCTTGAGCCTTTCCTAGTGGAACTTCACTTGTGTTTGCAAGGACACTTCGAAATTTTTCTGTTATTTCCTGATCTTCTTGTGTTTTAGAAAATTCCTCATGATAGTTATGATAATCAGTTTGTACATTGGGTTCATGAGTTATTTTCTCCTTGTTATGAGGATGCCATTCTTGTTGTATAAACTGAACTAAGTTATAACACAAAGGAAGGTTTCCTATATGTGTTGGTGTCTCCTCAGTTTCAAGTTTCATGTTTTCCAAATGGCTACTTGTCTCCCTGAAGTACTGCTCACTATTAGCATTTTCATTTTGGTCATGAAGGTCTCTTATCAGCATTGTACAAGACATAGGAAGGCAATCAAGATTTTCTCGACAACCTTCCTCATTTCTTTCTGTGTAAGTTTGCTCATTGTTTTCTGTAAAGTGTTGATCATAATACATGTCTTGGTCATAGTCCTGATCTTGAGGTGATTGGGCTTGTGTTTGATCAAGAGAAAATGTAGCTCGCTCTAGATCATCACTATTCATATTAGCCATCAACCTATCCATTCTCTTTCCAAGCATGTACATCATCTTTTCCATCATAATTTGTTGTTTATTTTCTTGATAATATTGTTGATCATATATGTCTTGTCAAGGTAGAGTTTGAGTTTGATTAGGGAAAGGTATATTTTGCTCTGGATTTTCAGTGTTAAAATTAGCCATCAACCTATCCATTCTCTTTCCAAGCATGTACTTCATCTTTTCCATCATGATTTCTTGTTTATTTTCTTGATAATCTTGTTGATCATACATGTCTTGTTGGGGTAGAGTTTGAGTTTGATTAGGGAAAGGTATATGTTGCTCTGGATATTCAACATTAAAATTAGCCATCAACCTATCCATCCTTCTTCCAAGAATGTACATCTTTTTCTCCATCATGAACATATGTTTATCTTCTGGGCCTATATCTAAATCCATGTTTATAAGTAAGAAAAGAGGTCATTGTGTCTGCTCAATCAGTTCCAGGTCTTCTTCCAGTGGAGTCATTTGGTATTTTGGGGGATTCAGAGTGTGGAGTCGGCAGGTGGAATATTTTTAGCTCCTAAGGAGGTAAATTTTTTTATGGTCCACCACCATGTACCAATCTAGAAAGATTCTGGGTTCTCAGAGCCTTATGAAAATTTTTAAATGAAATTGACTTCTGATCCCCAGTGGATTCGCCAGAAATTTTAGCTCCCTGTAATCAGCAAGATTGGAAAAAGTTCGACTGCAGGGAGAACATCATTTCAACCACTTTGGGATTCTAGGATCTAGCCCTCCTGAATCCGGAGAGGGATCTCTCCAATAAGTGAAAAGATGGATTTTTCTTTAAGGTTTGGGTAATGATATTAGGATAGTTATGAAGGCCGATGGTTTTGTTTTGGATGGTTGAGCATGATTATTGTTTGAGGGGAAATTTATAAATGCAAAGAGTTTCAAAGGTGAGAAGTTGCAAGCAAAAAGAACAAGCTTTGGCCAAAGAGAAGGATGCAATGCTGGTTTTAGTCCATTTAGGCTATAGAGTCATAATAGGGTTTTAATTGAAACAATCAGGTTCAAGAGTGGTCTATGGGGAAAGTTATCTATGCCTAAGGATCTATTTAAAGTTGATTTATGGAATGAAATGATACAACAATAAGGGGAATTAAATAAATGAAGAACAAAGAGCAGCCCAAGATCTGGTAAGTACTTTAAAACTAGCCAGCTTTTGACATACACTTAAGAAAGACATAAAAGAAATCCAGGATCTGGTAAGTACTTCCACACTAGCCAACCTTTGATATACTTCCAATAGAAAAACAATTAAAAAAAGAGGGAAAACAAATGATAACAAAGAATGGTCTAAGATCTGGTAAGTACTTCGAAACTAGCCAACTTTCAACACATTCCAAGGGAAACTTTAAAATAGGCATTGGGGATAAAAATAGGACTAGGGCTCACCATATCTTCCTTAGTTCATCTCTACTTAACATAAACTGAAAATAATATTCAAGAATAATATTTGGCTAAAAATTAGGATGAGGGAACACCAACATTCCTAACTGCTCGAACTGAATTAAATCATTCCCAAATAGCACAAATTGGAAGAAAACATTTAGATAAAGCTTATCATTCATAGAAGGGTATTGATATACAGTAAATCCTAATTCTATGCTTGCTATTATTTATCAGAGAATATGAACAAAGTGAAAACAGAAGTAAAATAACGATTTACAATAAGAAATAACATCACCGTCGACATAGACCAGGATCCCATAAATCAGCTTGTATTGATGCTTCAAACCAGTTACAGCTTTAAGTCCAATGTTTCAATTCAGCAATCATCTATGCTTCCCAGAATAACTTATCAAAACAAAAGCAGAGCTTCAAGAGCCCGTGAACACTATTTACAAGTAGAAGTCTCAAGCTCAAGTATATTTCAAAGTTCAACAACCAACATTTTCTCATCTTCTACAGAAGTATTTATAGAAGGAATGAGGAGGTGAGATCTGATAAAAGATCTCTAAGGTTAATTAATACAGATTAATGACTTCTTGGCCTTTGAGGGGCTTGATGGAGAAGTTTACAAGTGTTTATCTGTATTAATGTTTTAAATTTAAGATTTAAGCTCGGTGGGAGCTTTTGTTGACTTTTAAGGCTCTGTTTCAGGATATAATTAACTCTCCTAATATTTTTCATTAAGTTCCTTAGCAGAAGTAACTATTCGGCTGCACTGAGGCAAATATTTGATGTTATGATAATAACTCGGCCTCTGTTAGATGCTTGAGATTACAGGTCGCACTGGGGTAGCTGAGAGGAATCAATTGGCCTCTGTTGTGGCAGTGCAAGCATTTCTGTCCGATGATCTTTTAATTTTTCTTTAATGATGGTTTTAATCTAGTGGATTAGGCTTTGGATAGTCAATCTTAGCCGTAATCTCCCAAAACTGTCTTCAGTGTTCTATTCTGCTGTGTTTTTTCTTCGACACTAATACTCTTTTGATTCATTTAATTGTCTGTGTCTTATTGATGTGCAGGGCCGCACAGGGCTCATGTGGCATCAATGCCCATGAAGCATCGACGACACGTGGAATTTGAACCCCGTGAATGGCTTCCCTTTGATGAATCAAAGGCATGGGAATCTTCATTCTTAGCCTCTGGCTTTTTCTTCAATATAAAGGAAAACCATCAAACTTGCAAAATACAAACAATATTTATAAAATCCTAAATTTTTTGGGAAAAAATACTTTAGAGGGCATGGGGAGGAGCGTGGCCGTTGGATGGCAGCATCTAACAGTGGAGATCTGCTTATAATAGTCGAAAGGAGAGCGGTGGGAAGAAATAAGTTAGATTCGTCGATCCGCAGAGGTTGATGGTCAGGAGCAATCCAGGACATATAATAGAGAAATAGAGAAAATACAAAGAAATAAGGTTAAAAAACTTAGGTGGAGGAAAAATGAATTAAAACACCAAATGGGTTTCGGGAGGAATGTGAGCCGTCGGATGAGATTAGCTCATAAAGATCGACGATTGAGGAGGCGGACGATGAAACATAAATGGAAATAGGGGAAAGTGGTTTCAGGACTTAAAACCATGGATTTCGCGTAGAGAGAAGGCAGGTAGGCAGTTTTTCCTTTTGGAACGCGATATGCATCCTCGCTCGACACGTGGATTTAGAAAATAGCCTATTTCGCGTGCCCTTTGAGAAATTAACTTCCGCGCTTAAAATTACGTGACTTGGAATGTGGGCCGCCAGATCTGGGGCCTCAGATCTGATGGTGGAGAATGAGCGCAAATTTGGAAAGATGCGCGGCCTGAAAATTGGAAGGGTGGTTTTATTATGGGCCATCCGATCGAGAGATCGATGGCAGAGATCAAATTTTGAAGAAAACAGGACCCACAGGAGGCAGGCCTGTAAGGTTAAATGTGGGCCGTTGGATGTAGAAGATAGACGACTAGGATTGAATGTGGGGGTCAAATGGAAATGATACAATGACAGAGAAGGAATTAATAAGGGTCGTTGATCTGCAGAGATCAACGACTGCGATTGGCTGATAAACATAATGAGAGGGGCTGCATGTTTTTAACCAAAGTTGGGAGACGCTATCTGGACCTTCCGATCTGGACATGTGGATGGCCCAGATCCAATTGGGGCTCAGCAATCGGCAAGGCAAAGAACTTGGAGTGCGATGGAGTGATTGAGCGCTCGCTGTTGATCTGAGGATCAAAGCAATGGTGGAGAGTGAATCAGAGGATTTTGAAGTTGGATGAAGGCTAATAATCGGAGCAATTGTGGGTCGTTGGATTTGGGAAGGCGAGGAGGAGATCAATGGCTCTCGATTGATTGGGGGATGACCAATCGGGGAGAGAAATAAAATGCCCCCGATGAAAAAACTTGCGATGTGATGTAGCGCGGGCCGTTTGATCGGCTCAAGATCAACGACGAAGATTATCACAATTAATGAACTGGCGGAAACCCTTTAAAATATACGAAAAGCCCAAAATTTAATATAATACAAAGGTTTCAGGGCGGGTTTATATATATGAAATGCATGGCGCCCGACTGCGGGGCCTTTGGTCTATATGAAAGGTAATAGACACGGGGGCTTTATGAAATAACCGCCAATTGCATCAGAAATTTTGGTGCAGTCTTTCAATCTAACCATTTTGGATTCTACGATGTGATTGGCGCTTAGGACTTTAACTCTTGGTCCTGGGCGAAGTTATATGGAGTAAAGCGGGGGGGGGGGGGCGGCGCGGAGTTTATGCAAATGGACTCAATCACATCGGAAATTTTGATGCGAGTCTTTCAATCTACCCATTTTTCATTAAAAATCATTGTATGGGCGTGTTTAGACCAAACTTTAGGAAAAATGGGTTTTTTGATATACAAAGGGAAAATATCAATCGGAGATGGATTATACAATTTTTTTAGTGCCTGAATGTGGGCACAAGGGTTATATGGAATAATAATATGATCGGAGGATATAAGCATAGGGCTTAATCACATCGAAACTTTTGGCATGGCACAAAGACTTGTGCGCTCTAAATTTTTCCGATGCGATAAGCGCCAAAAGGGCTTAGCGCCTAGTTCTGACACTTGGGCATACAGTGGGGAAGTGGTTAGGACTTTAGCCCAAGGGGGCTTAAGCCTGTGGCAAAAAAACTTATTTTTTATGAATTTTCGAAGTTTTCTGATGGATTTGGGGGTTTCGATAGAGCTTATAAAAGGAGTTTTAAACTCTATAAGGTGAATTTTATGAAGGAAAAAAGGGAATGGATGAAAAATAGAGGAAAATTATGGGGGAAAAAGGGAATAAAATGAAGGTTAGTTTTGAGGTGGGGGAAGGGGAGAATATGGTGTTTGCAGCAGTATTATCTTCATGGAAAACAACAGAATTTCTGAGAAGGAAAAGGAAGCAGCAATGAAGATTGAACCAAGGGTATGATGTCTTCATGTGTCTTCAAGAGATAACCTTTTTTTGCAATAAAACGTGTTCCTTGAAGGCTCCAAAAATGTTTTATCCACCATTTGATATGACAAATTTTATTGGTGGCTAACAGGGGCTTTTATTTCTCCTTCGAAATGCTGGAGGCCCCATGTCACTAGAGGCCGACGAGATAGAGATACACTCGAGTTCAGCTTCAATGTCACCTAGCATATTAAAAACAAAATCCCACGATAATACGAATGACATGAGAGAAAAAAGAACTGACTATACTAACTAAGGATTTGCCTGCTCAGGCTAGGTCACTGCGACCGGTGCTAGTCGCAACACCTTGGATTGGAGAGATTGTGACTTTGCGAGGTCGAAAGGTGATAAAGTCGCACATGTATGAACAATCTCAACTTTGCGACCCTATGACTTAGCGATCAGATCGCAAGGTCGTAAGGTTGCAAGGTTGAAAAGTCACAATTGCATGGGTTGTCAGAATTTTGTGACTTTGCGACTTACGACATAGCAACTTGGTCACGAGGTCGTGAGGTCGCAAGGTCGTGCTAGGGTTTTCTGAAGAAAAATAGGCAACTGCAACCCATGGGAAAAGATGAAAAATAATGGGGAGAAACTCTAAGGGAGTAGAATGGATCATGGTTGATAGGCTCATAGGAAGGCCAGGGAGGGGCGCCCAATGTGGCAAGAGGAAAAAGAGGGATTAAAGTGGTTTCAGGCCTAATGGGTAAGGGTGGAATAGGAAAACCCTAGCTGGAGTAACAGTGAGGAATCAGGATGAAAACGAGGGGATAGCTAAGGTAATTAATAACCAAGGTTAGGGGCAGGTAGGGTTTTAGCCAATAAAAGAAATTGCAGGAGGCTTCGGTGACTTACCTGGGAAAAATCGCACTCTGATTGGCTCGTCAGACACCTCGTTTGCTCCGTCGTGTAGGTCGAATGTGACCTATGAGACTGTTTTATTTATAAATATTTCGCACGTGTGGTCATTAATGGAGATCGCAAGGTCACACACCCAACTCAATTTGGTAGATATGAGACGTTGAAACCTTGCAACTTGGTAACCTTGTGAGGTCACCGAATCACAAGGTCACATAATCACAAAGTTTAAATTCCAACATAATTTGTGACCTGGCAACTTGGTGACCTAGGTCAAGTCGCAAGGTCCCTAAGACTCAACTCGCCAAATTTTTAAAAATGAGAAGATTTGTGAATTTGCGACTTCACTTAGAAAAAATTGAAGTCATTTCATGGTTTCAGGATTACCTACCTAAGGAGAGTTGTTTGAGATCCATGGTGGTAGATGGAGCGAGCTTGTCTTTATCAACAGTATAAGGGGCTCTAAAATTTTAAACTGGTGCCAAATTTCAGAGGGTGTTGTAGTGGCTACAACAATTGGAGATTCACTGGCAAAACCAAAAATATTTTCTTGCGCTTAATCTTGAGGGGGGCGGGGGTGGCTTAGCAGGTTGTTCCTTCCACTCCCATGGGTCCCACTGGCCTCATCTCTGGCCTTCGTGTGTTAACTTCATTCGTTTGTAGTGGACAGAATGTTGTTCACCGTGATTTTATTGCCCGAGACTGGATAGGAGGGGTCAGAGTAACCTCATGGGCTTCAAGGGATTCGTTATAGTTATTTGGCCCCTTGCGTTGCTCCATTTCTAGCGAGCTTGATGGGCCCTAGCGGAGTCACTGCCTAAGAGTCACAGACATTGCTCCGCTACCAACAAGCCTACTTGGTACCCCAGCGGAGTCGTCGCAAAACCTCTTTGCATAGGAAGCGTTTCTCAATCCTTTACCCTTTATTTCATGTGTTAATATCATTTGTTTGTATGCTCTCAAGGAAATTATTTATATGTGCTCAATGCACTTATTTTATTGTGGAAATTATTGCCTGGGCGGATGAAGGATCCTGACTTATGTTACTTGCAAGAGAGGTTGCTCCTAGTCTTTTATTGGGGACCTTTAGGTTTTCCCGAATACACTTCTGCCATATGAGGTTGGCCCTTTTCCCCTTCCATCCAGTGACCTGTTTCACCATCAATTTTTCTTTAACAATAGTTTCTGAGTTGGTGCACTGGGTGAGCTACTTTCACTTGGGTATCATGACTTGATCGCGTTTATCCATGAGGTGGCTATCCCAGAAAAACTTAGGCCATTTTATGTTCCAACTCTAATTCTTAACATGCGGAGATTCTGGTACATCTTTCCCATTAAGTAACTGATGCGTTGATACTTCGAATCGAGGCATTGGGGAATGAAATTCTAGGAACTTGCTCGAGGCAAGACATTTATTGAAACACCAAAAAAACAAAAAAAAATGAGAGTAGTAAAGAAAATGAAACAAAAAAATGGTACAAAGTGCAAGGACAGCCCAGGGGCCATCAGGTGAAATAATGTTTGATGTCATTCCCATTCACCAGGAGGACCTCGATCCTCCCTTCTAAGGTTTGGAGTCTATATGTGTACAAACCAACCTTTTATTTGATTTGGAACGGGCCTGTCCACAGGGCTTGAAATTTGTTGTTTTTCCCTATGTCTTTGTGAGCCTTGTCCCACTTGAGGATGAGGTCGCCAACTTTCAAGACTTTGTTCTTGACATATTTCTTATCAAACCATTGTTTTATTTGGCTTTGGTGGATGGCGAAATTTTCCCTGGATTTTAGCCTTTCCTCCTGCAGTTTGAATAGGGTGTCTATGCGGGCTTTCAAGGATGGGGACAGGGTACCATTCATTTCTTGGGACAAATGAAGGGCCGAGAGAGAGATGTTAGGGGGAAATATTGCCTCTTTCCTGTAGATCAGGAAACAAGGGGAGGTTCCTAGGGAAGGTTTAGGTGTGACCCGATCAGCCCAGAGGACGTTATTGAGGGCATTGTGCCAGTTCTGGTGTTGGGATAGAAATGTCTTCTTGATGATCTCAATAAGGTTCTTGTTGGTTGACTCAGGTAACCCATTCCCTTGGGGGTAGTAGTTGGAAATTTTTTTGAGTACAATACCATTTTCCAAAGAAAATTCATATATTTTAAACGATGAAAAATAAGTAGCATTATAAAAAACAAGGGAGGTTGGAACGCCGAACCTGGTCATGATGTACTGAGTGATGAAAGCTATTACCTAGTCTTGGTCATTGATATGGTGTAACGGTATTGCTTCAACCCACCTTTTGAAATATTTTGTGGCCGTGAGGACATATTGGTGCTACTTGGAGGAGTGAGGCAATATTTCCCCGATCACGTCCAGTCCCCACTACTGGAATTTTTCTTCCATCACGACAGATTGTAACGGGGCAGAAGGTCGGGATTATCTGTTGGAATTTTTTTTAAAAGAGGGGCACTTCCAAACACAGGCATGTTCATCCTTAAATAGAGTGGGCCAATAAAAACTGGCTTGCATAACCTTGTGGGTTGTGGCATCTCCCGCGTAGTGTCCACCGGCTGGGCCATCATGTAGTTCCTTCACGACTTATTGGGCGTCACTATGCTCTAAGAAACATAGCAATACACTACTATGATGCTTGAAAAATAGTTTTCCTTGCACCATATGATAGGATGCAAAATTCAGCCTTATTTATCATTTTTTCTGGGCTGTCAAGGTGCGATCCATGATACCACAGCTAAGATACTGTAGGATATATACGTTCCATGACGGAAAGTTTTGATGAGGTGCACTATCGGCTTGGTACATCTCTATTTAATGATCCCAACACTCCTCATCATTTCTCCTTGGTTTTGTAGCTTCAACAGCCATTCGGGATAACCCATGGCCCTTAACCATGTGTGCAGGCTTGAATTCCAAGTCATACTCTGGAAGACACGCCATCCAATTGCCTCGTCTCTCACCCAGCTCCTGCTGCACGAAAAGTGAGCATACTATTGGGTGCGGTACAAACACCGTGACGTTGTTCTTCAAAATGTATGGCCTAAAATGTTTAACTTCCTTATATACCGCATAGGCATGTTTGTCGATGTCCAGATAGTTCAACTCGATGCCATGTAAAACATCGCTCATGAAAGATATGGTTCCTTCGTCATTGCTATCATCTTTCTGGGTGAGGATGGCTGCAAGCAATGAATCTGAGGAAAAAATATACAAGGTAAAGCTTTTTCTAAAATCCAGGCTATGTAGGGCAGGTGCTTCTGTAATGGCCTTCTCGATATTGTCAAACGCTTCTTTCTTCGGCAGATTCCATTTAAAATTCACATTCTTCTTGATCATGCTTTGTAAAGGTTTCACAATTTGTGCGAAGTCTGATATGAATTTTTGGAGGAAGTTTATTTTCCCGAGAAATGACTTCATGAAATTTTTACTGCTTGGGGGATAAATTTGGGTGATGGCTCTTGCATGGTCTAGGTTTAGCACTATGCCATCCCAGGTTATGACGTGGCCCAAAAAATTCCCTTTCGAGATTGCAAATATTATTTTCTTGGGGTTTACTGAGATTCTATATTTTTGACACCTCTCAAAGATTTGTTTGAGGTGGTGCAAGTGGTCATATATTCGCTTGGAGAACGCGGTGACATTGTCAAGGTAGACCACCACACTTTTTCCCATTAGCCTCCAGAAGGCGATGTCCATGGCCCTTTGGAAAGTTGCACCATATTGATTAGGCCAAAGGGCATGCATCTGAATGTGAACGTACCCCACTTAGTCCTGAACGTTCTCTTCAAACGATCTAGTTCTGCTACCAATACCTAGTTGTATCCTGAGAAACCATCCAACAATGAGAACATTTCTAACCTAGATACTATTTGAAGAATCTACTCCATGGGGGGCACTAGGTAGTTATCCTTGTCTGATTATCGGTTTAAATTTTGGATGTCCACACATAAAATAATTTCACCAAACTTCTTGCGGACTGGGACAAAATTCGACACATATTTTGAATGCCGGACTTTGAAAATGATGCGAGCGTCCAAGATTTTCTTAAGTTCCTTTTGGATCATTGGTTCCAAATTTAGGTGTACCTTCCTTAGCTTATGTTGGAAAGTTTTGACACATTCCTTCATCGTTATTACATGTTGGACGATTCATGTATCATAAGTCCGTAATTCATCGTACGTCTAGGCGAAAACATATCGATACTTCTTAAATAATTCAATAAAGGGCTACCACTCCTGGGGGGTGAATTTGGTACCGATATTGATGAAATTTGGGTATGCTTCCGTCCCGAGGTTCACTTGTTGGTGCAATAGGGTGGAACTTTGGACCTTTGTATTGGGAGGCCCCTGAAATCAGTTCTGTAGGTCAAATAAATTCTCAAGGGATACGACCCCCTTGGGTATGGGATTCCCCTTGTGTTCTTCCCTTTCATTTTGCAAAGCCAGATCATGCTCATCCTCCTCAATCACTGCATATTTTAACACATTTGTGTTTAGCATGGAATCTAAAACCTGTTGATCATCATTAAAAATGCAGAAATTAGTTGCATTATCTGGCACTGTAGGTTTACAGAAATTTTCAATAGAAAAGCCATCCCTTAAAGGGGTAAACCTAGCGAAAATGTTTGCTAATGTATCGACCGCCATAATATGCATTCTAAGTACTGAATCAATACCAAAAGCATCGAAATCAGAAATTAAATTCCATACCTCCTGTTGATATCCTTTCAAATGGGGGGATAGGCAGTGAATAATGTTGCTTACCTACTGGGTGATGATTTATGAGTTACCAATTACCTTCAAGCAACCAAATTTGAGGTCAATTTCCTTCTTGAGGCCTAGGATTAGTGCCTTGTACTCGCCCGTATTATTGGTGCACTAAATTCTAACCAGAAAGAGATCATGAATTTTTTCTTTTGGGGATCTATCAAGATAAAGTTGGCACTGACCCTATCATGGGTCTTGGAACTGTCGTAGTATAGGGTCCATATTTTGTTTTCAGGTTTTTCTAAATTGCATGTGTGTAAAAATGGGATACTTGGGGTGAAGACATTGGGTGGACTCTTGGTGCAGAAGGGTGGAACGCGACACACGAGAGTAGCTATAACTGAGTGTCCAAGGACACTGGGGACTGAACAGCTTGGTATGACCCGAAGGCAGCCTCTAAGAAACACATGCCTAGATATTTTTGTGAAAAGCTAATGGGTTTGCTAGTTTCTTCAAGGTCGGTCACCATATGCTTCATATAAGGTTCGCTCTCGACCCAGATCTAATTATTCCTACCCTTGTATGGGAGCCACAAATGGGACCAGTTGGTGATGAAGTATCCTTGTAGTTTTCTTGACTAGTCCCAACTTAATATCAGATCGTAAGCCTCAGGAATATCCATGAAAAATATGTCAATGCACTGATGGACCTGGGAGTCTGAGGAGAGACGTATCAAGACGTTATTCAATTTTCCCACTGCAGGGACCTGGGACCTATAAAGCTAAATGAGATTGGCATCACTTTTCTTTGGGCAGATATTCAATTTCTTGCATACAGACAGGGGCATGACATTGGTAGATGCACCGTAATCGACGAGGAAATTGTGGACGTTGAAATTGAAGATCTCAAAAGACAAGAGAAATGGGGGTGTAGACCCTCGCGAGTTCGCATTGATGACATTTACAGTGGACTGGAGATTCACCGAGGCTTGGGAGGTCATGGAGATTAAGTTCATTGCCGCCAAGGTGGGCCTGCTTGTTGAGGATGGGATGGTGAATGCTCTGAGAATAAAGTCACATTGGTTGACTATTCTGGCAAGTTCATAAATGGATATGTTGGCTCGTATTTTATTCATGTCTTCGATGATATTGTACCTAGATTCTGGGTGCGAGAGCATCTCGAAAGATGTGCTAGATGAAATTAGTGATGATCTGGCTTTGGGGGTGCTTTGAATAGTGGCGAGGCTAGACTCTTCAATGGTCAGGGTTGCGGTTTGGTTTTCCCTGGTTGGTGGTAGGATTTTCCTTAAGAAAGCTTTCCTCTTTTCCTCGAAAGAGTGATTGGAAACCAGGCATTTGATCCTTAGGCTATAGTTTCAGGGAGGTTTGGATTGGGGATCATTGGCCAGATTTATCTCAGTCACAGGAGGAGGCCCTCCCCTACAAACTAATTAGAAGGTGAGGACTGTTGATCCTAGGTCTTCATCAAGGGGAGGGATTTCTTCGTCGCATGAGTCGGCTTCCTCTTCAAAATGCCCTACTATCTAGTCTTCTAAGAACTGATTCACCATAGTAGTCATACTAATAATCCATTGAGGGCAGGTCCTTTCAGAGTGAGAAGCTTGATGAAAAGAGGAGAAGTTATATTTTCCAATCTCCTCTATGTTGAAGTTTGCATTGGGGTTTAGTGCAGGGAGATTAGGCCTGATGTTATTCTTCCTAAAGAAAGGCTTTTGAGTTTTTCTACCTTAGGAAAATTCATTTTTCTATATTTTCAAATCAGAGACCTCATTCGTTAATAGTTTTAGGGATTTCACGATGTTCTCGAAATCGAATGGATCCTTATATTTGTCCCTCTATTTATTGGCTGAGGGTTGTGTCCTCTTCTCGACCGATTTTTAGGTATCCCTGTTATCATGGTATATAGAAGGGATCTTGTCCTCTAATTTTTTTTCAAGGAAGGTGGAAGAATTGCTCCCAGGTCGAAATGGAAGCAACAGGCAATGAACGATGCCAAGTAGCAGTTTTTTTTCTAAGGTGTGTGGGAAGGGTCGGTATGCTACATCGTCGATTTGTACCCTCATCATTTGCAAGGCCAAGTTGAAGTTACTAATGTGGTCTTTGGCCAACATTCCCTTCTCAGTATTGAACTTAGGGAGCTGCTTCTCCAGATGTCGGGGCATGTCGTGAAGAAGACCACAGAGGCCAAGAGGAGACTGTGCCATCCTGGCTAGGGGCTGGACCCATTGGGCCCTACGATGGGGTGGGATGAAAATATTCCAGATCTCGTTTTCAAAATTTCTTCTGGCACGAGACCCAAAAGCTTTGGCTTCATGTTGAGAGTGCATGTCTTGGTTTCAGTTAACTCTGAGATCTTCGAGGTTTCTATAATTACTTAGGTTCCTGAAACCACCGAAGTTTCCATTGAAAAGGAAGGACTGTATATTTCGATTTTGGTGGTGGTGATGAGTATGATATGTGTTTCGACCGTGCCCCTGGTCTCTATTTCCCCTCCATTTTTTGACCCCTCCCCCAGGTGGGTCATTCACTTGGGTGTTGTCATTCAAAGGCTAATCGGGCTGAGGACCAGTGTTTGGTTGGGGTCTGGTAACTTTAGGGCCACCTTCGCCGACCCCTTGGGGGCTATCTAGAGGTTCAACCGAGAGCCATTCAACTGCATCTGCATAGTCTTTGAGCATTAGGCTTATAAGCTGAGGCACATATTTGACTAGGATACCATAGCGAGTATGATGTGTCTCGGGAGTTTGCGGATTAGCTAGGGAACTAGTGGCGGGGAGGTTTTGCAGACCTAAAATGAGATCACAGGCAAGTGGGAACAAGGCACTTAGTTGGTCTGACGTGATCACATAGAAAGGTGGGTCCTCAGGGGTATTATCGAGAGGTGGAGGACTAGTGTTTTCAAATCTGATTTCTCCCTGTGGAGTGTGCGTAGGGATATTACTTGCATGGTGGGAGCCTACCATTCAGGCCCTCCTTTTAGCGCCAAATCTGTTGACATGGAAGAAATTCCTTGCCAACAGTAAGGGGATATCCGAGGTATAAAGTCCCAACTAGACCATAGACTGTTTGTGATAGCGATATCGTTTGGCATGTAGCCCAGCTACTGTTGAATTGATGAAATATATGCCCTTTTTTAGATGGAGGTGTATTTGAGAGCAAGAGAATACATAACTACTTGAATGATACAAAACAAATGATCAATAGGTTCTCCTAAAAATGAAATATTATAAATAGAAAATTGAGATTTAAAGCATGCAGCGAAAGGAAGTATTGGTAGCAACACTTCATTAGGGTCATGCTCATATAGAGGCTTGTTTGACCAAAAGAGAAACAGTTCACTATGGTCAAAACACCCTTCAATTCCTTAAGTGTGTTTCCAAAAGATTAAGGCAATATCAAAAATTAAGTTATTAACATGTCCCTGTGCTAAACATCGAAATATCATTAATACATCCAAAGAGCTTAAACATATAAATGATGCACGAACAGAAACACAGATTAATCAATCATAAATGATAGCAAGTAGATGAGGACATAATATTCATAATGTTAACACATGATTTTCCATCAGATCCTATAGTGGAGTCAAAACATTGGTTTGTATTCATTCCCGGAATCATGCATTGAATTCTATACAATTATCTCTCTCCCTTGTGGAGTCCAAAAAAGGTTCTTGCATTATCTCCCGAGGGAGTACATATAGAATAAAAAATGACCCTTGGGCTTCCCTGCCCTTTCAACTTCCTGACCATTGGCATGGTCTATGACCTGGGAGGATTTGCAACTTGCGACCTGCCTGTGGTTACGACCTATGACTAGGTACCATCTGTGAGTTGTGACTTTCCATTGCCTACTACCTGTAAAATCACTCTTTTCATGGGAGAAACTATGTAATGGAGAGGTCCGTGGTCTCCACCTGTTGCTATTCTTTGAGGTAGGTTTGCCAGGCCAGGTAGTCGGCAACTACTAGAGTAATTTGAGGCATGTCTTCTCCCAGCCTATGAAAGCACTCTAGATCATCCAGAAATAAAGTGCACCTATTCGTGTTGATATGGTTGGACAGAGAGGCCAACTTAATGTAAATCCGGACTGGGGCAATGATATACTAGTCGATGTTCTCCTTGGAGGATGGAAGGTCCTGTGAAACGATTACTTGTCTAGTGGGTCCCAAGAATTCTTAGTTGTCTTGTGTCACCTCTTCCCTCGTCTTCTGCATGGCCAGTGTCCCTAATGAAGGAATGTGTTGCACTCTTGCCATTAAATCTATTCCACTGATCAAGTGCTCATAGGGAGACATCACCTTCTCTAAATATTTTACGAGCTTGTCCCTGGACTATAACTTCATATGTATATGTACTTTATCGTTTTGAGTGCGGATCTAGTCCTTCTTTGGCAAGGTGTCAGGAGCCTGTGGGTACCATTCAGACCATTCAAGTATGTTTTCCACTGCTATGGATGCTTCCTTTAGTTGTGCAGATTTTTTCCTAGTTTCTTCCTGGATCCCTAGCAAAGAAGCGATTGCCCATTCTATGGTTAGAATATCCCCATATACATGCTTCATGGTGCTCTCTAAGGTGTTCAAATCTCCCTAAATGGCGGTCTGTAGTCCGCTGGCTTGGGTGATTGTGAGTTGGAGCCTTTGATTATCAGTTTCTAGAGCCTTCTTTTTTATCTTTGCTTGAGTTGCCCTTTGCTCAGACGCCTGGAGTCTACTCTACAGTGACAAGATCTCTTTGCTCATCCTACTAACATCCTCCTTTGTGGAAGTTGTAAAGGCGGTTCTAGCCGATGTTATCATTATGGGGTTAGTCTTGGTGTAAGGAATGGATTCCTTGTAAGGCATTTTCTCCTTTCCTATTTGATTTTATGAGTCTACTGGTCATAAGATAGCCTTTTCAGATCCAGTACATCATCCTCATGTTCCTCCAGGATGACGAGTTCTGAGAGCGGAAGGTGTCCCCCTATCATGGGAGTTGCCAGGGGCACATCAATGTGTAGCAAGTCTATTTTCATCTCAGTTCCTGAAGGTTGTGACCCACTTCCCCCTGCCTTTCCTTCCTACAGCTTCTGAGCTTCTTATTACTTTCACTTCTTCTTCGCTTCTTCCTTGTACTGTTCTTGTTTCATTTTGAGCACAACCTCCCTTTTCTTTCGTTCTTCCTCCTCATTTTTTTCCATGTCTCTTGTGCTTATTTCTTTTTTTGTTCTTCTCTCTACTGTTTCTTCTATTGTTCTTCAGCCTATTTCTTTAGTTGTTCTTATTTCTATTGCTGAGCCAAGGTATCCTAGGTCCTTTTGAGTTCTTCCTCTCTATGCTTCTGCTTAGCTTCGAATTTTTCCTCAGCTCCTTTTTCCCCTCCTTATTGTTGTCCTTGGGAGGGTTACTACTTGTAGTATTCTTGGGCCTTTTGGGTTGAGAAGTTGATGCTCCTCCTAAGGGGTATTTTCTTTTCAAAGAATCTGCTCTTTCTTGTAGAGGTTGATTTTCCTAGTGTGGCTCCTCATGATCTCCATCCAAGTTAGCTTGTCCTTCGGGTGTTGTTTCCCTTTCGGCATTATACCAGTTCCTCACTTGCTCCTTTATGGGGGATTCTGTGTGTTGGTAAGTCCAGTTGAATTTTTCCTTCTTGTAGTGTGCAGAGACTAGCATATCAGGATCATAAGATCTGCAAGACAAGTTGATAAAGTGGAAACCCTTGATATCCTCTGCTTCTGCTTCCACCTCTTTGAAGTCCTTGAATGTATAGGCACCAATAGTAAGTGGGAGGGTCGGCCATGGTTTCTTCTTGCCCTTGCTTAGTGTCTTAGAGATCCGCTTTTCATTTGGTAACACACCTCTTGTAATAGTATTTTTTTGGTGGCAAACTTGGGCAACGCATGAGGGGAATTGAATGATCCGAAGACTCTGATGAAGGTACCTTCTATGATGGGGAATGAATATGCTACCTTAACCACCGTCTCCATGGTTCTTTTGGACATGCATGGAGGATCCTCATTAATTAGGTGACGGTAGAGCACCAGAATGAACTTGTTTGAGATGGTGTCCATGTCTTGCTTGTACTTGGTGGCCCAGAACACGTTTAGAACCTTGTGGATGGGCCCTCCATGTTTCATGTCCTATTTTTGTGCCCAACCCTAAAAATTGCACTGTGCACACAATGCATCTAATAGTTATGAATCCATGTAAAATTCTGATGCACATCCCTCCTCTGGTACCTAGGTCGCAAATATGTTTGCGCTCAGAGCTGAAATTAAAATATTGGCCTAGTTGAAATGAGTGCCATAGGAAGTAATTGCATATGTGAGTGGGAATCATGCTCCACTAAAGGTAGCGGCGTCCTTCCTGCCATACATCCTTCACAAGATAGTTGCGACGAGCCTGTAAAATTTTCTTAGGTCCTTGGTTTTGTACTCCTGATCCTTTTTTCCCTTGAACTCTCCAAGGTCCTCCCACCAACTCTTCATGGTATCTTGTATTGGCACATCATGCGTGGTGATCGATTGAGCGTTGAAATACTATTACCTAGCTGGGAGTGAGTAGTACACAACTGTGTATTTCCCAATAAGTTTGGAAAACGGTCTTCCTGCGTGATCTCGGTGTTGGGTCAAAAAGGTGACTGTTTGAAGGGTAACATTAATGATTTACAATAATTATCAACCCAGGGAATGTCTTGTTATTTCAAGAGTGTAAGAAAAATATATGTAAGTGACATCAAAGGTTAACTACTCTAGATCGTTTTAAGAAAGATTGTCCAATTCTCGAAGTTCAGTCAAACCAAATTCAAAGTGAACTATGAAATACTTTAGACCAATCAAAGGAGTAAATTATGTTCTAAGGGTATGCAGAAATAACCACTCAAGACTGAAATAAAAAATATATTGCAATTGAGCAACACACTTTGATGAATTGAACAACTATCTTAATGAATTGAATGACAATCATAATGAATTGAACAACAATCAATTATTCTAGATTTTGCAATGGAATTCTATATTAATAAACTAATAACATCATTAAGAATTAAACATCAGACCAAATTTTCACATTTATGATGGAAAGATTCAAGAAATAACTGTATGCAGAATTGAACAGCAACCGCGTTGAAACTAGTCTAACGAATGTAAAAGTGTCACTTCCTGATAAAAGAAGATTAATGATAAATCTAATCTATTGAAAAGGAATTTACAAAATATTATGTCTGTGATTAACCAATTGTATGATAATGCTATGAAATTCAAAGGATAACTGAAAATGAAAGTTCCGTAAATAAAAATATAACACACCATAGCAAGAGAACCCCCAGGGCTGGGCCCGAAGCCTCTAGAAGCCTTCTGCTAAGGAATACTCAGAAGTTTTTTATACTGAAAATGTTAATTTATTCATTAATAAATAGAGCAACACAATATCATGAACTTGATGATTCTTTCTGAATACGTTTATTATAGGAAAATTATAATACATCAACTATCTTCTTGTCTCTTTCACCTCCAGCCTTTTATACCTTAAAGGCGAAATATAATAGAGTAATTAATCATCCCCATCAGGATATCCTTTCGCTTCATGGCTATCAACTAAATACTCCAAGAGTAGGCATGCCTCTACATCTTCCGTTGATTCATAGGAGTCGATATGATTCCATTTAATTTTCTTGTCTACTGTCATTTGGTCATCTTGGTCAGCAGTTTGGATGTTTTTCTTTCTTATCAATAAAGACAACAACAAATCAGTTTTTATGCTATTAAACACACCTTTTATCAATAATTCATTCTACCTTACTTTTTCATTATTTTCCTTTACTTTATTTCTAATATGAAGGAAAAATGTATAAAATTAAATGACAAATCGTGGTAAAGATAGGGGTAAAATGTACCTTTTGCTCAGCCCAACATACTCCCCTTCTTACCTTTTTGCAGGTCCTCGTGAAAATAGATGGTTGAGGTGTATTTGGGTTAAATAATATGTACGATATAATTCTTCCTTGTAATCTTTTATCTTTGCAAATGTTGAGTTTGTGTGCCCTTCTAGTAACTCATAATCATGATGATAGTCTTCAGGAGGGTGCCAAATGATGGGGCATCTATATCTGCACCCTATCCATGTCAGACCCATGTTCAAAATTAGGTTACTGTATAGAAGAAAACGGGAAGAGGAAACTTTAAAGTTCCTATACCCAAATGGTTCTCTGTTCTTAACACTATTTATAGAGGCTTGCCATCTCTATTTGGCTACTAGTGATGCTTCTTCTTGGATGTCATGGAAGTATGCCCACCCATTCTGCATAATATCCTTGTGAATAGGTCCCAATTTGGCTGTCACTCCTTTCCACTGCATAAAATTCTTATGTTGAATAAACAAGTATAGGGGTTTGGTAGGTTCCCCTCTGACCCATAGATCTAAGCCATGTTCTATTTTCTGAAAGGTATTGTAGGCCTTAGCCCATCTGGTCTGATTTTTGGCAAAGGACAGAAAATCTTGGAGCTGAAAGTCCCCTATGAAGGGACTGGGGTAATTATCTCTATCCTCTTCTAGAAATAAATTGCGCAAATACAATTCACACAAAAGATGCTAGACCTGCTCATCCTAGTCATTGCAACATTGGAAAAAATCTTTAATGGTTTTGAAGGTAGTGGGATTCCCTACTTTGACAGCTTTGAATTTTAGCAACAGATATCTTTCCACTAAGAATAAAGCATATTTAGTGGATGGTGCCCTACAAGTCAATACATATGAGAAAAGAGAACAAGCAAAATTGGTTTGTTTCTTAGCCTGTTCCAATTGATGATTTTCCCTTTTAACTTTTACATTATATTCCCTGAGCTGGGCAAAGGTTTCATCTTCAGTTGTAGAAAGGTCTTGAAATCGTTTGAGTAATGCCTGATGTTTTTGTAAAGGGACTACTTCCTTCTTGCACTAGGCTAATTCATGTTGAACTTGAGTTAATTTATTGAGAAGCTTTTGATTTGTAGCTTTTTCTATCAAAGGAGTGTAAGCAGGCATCTCCTCTGTTTGAAATACTTTGCCTTATATAAGTATTGAATCAGTTTGAACAGAGACTTCAACAGTATCTATCGGTTTGGTGTCAAAATCTATCTGGGTATCCTTATCTACTACAAGTATCGATTCACTCTACACAGAGACTTTGACAATATCTATTAAATTAGTCTGTACAAAAATTTCATTAGTATCTACTGTTTGAGTAACAAAATATGTTGGGGTTTCCATGGTAGCTAATTCCTTATTAGTCTTCTAAGAATTGTTTTCTTATTTCAACCATTTCCTTAGCTGTTTTACTATTTTCCTTAATTTTCTGCATCTCCTGCTCATTTTTCTCAATTTTGCTTCAGCTAATTTTTCTTTTGAAGTGGTTTTGGAAAGAGAAGGAGTAGCAATGGCTTTGGGTTCAGGAATGGTTGTGCTAGTTCTAAGTTTATTAGAAATGATGTTTTATTTAGGCGTCAAAGAGGTTCTTTCAGCATTGATGTCAAGAATAGGTGGAATAATATTTTCTTCAGGCGTCAAGGAAACTGTCTTAATACTTTTGTCTCGTTCTAATAGAATAGTATCTCCGGACAAGTTTCCAGAATCAGATATTCTCTCTATCTGGTCTTCCCTACTCACCCATTCATTATTAGAAGGAGATAATGGCCTAAAATCTTGTGATTCATCATTGGAAGGTAGTCAGTATGGTCAGAGCTGCTAGCAAAGGTGGACTGGTTCAAATGGTCCCTTTTTTCCTCGGATTGTTCAGATGGGTTACCAAATTCGCAAGATTTTCTCATTTTCTCAAGTACTTGAGCCATTTCTTCCTCATAGTATTGTAAAGACATATTTTGAGGGCTTAGAGGTGGTGTATGGGATGGTCCCACCTCATATGGCAATATAGAGGTGTTTTGCCGTAGTTGTAACCTTTCAGACTGTCTCCTTTTTCCTGGTTCTATGGTCGAAACATGGGTTCTCTTCCCTATTGCTCTCTTGGGTATGGCTATTTTAGGGAGTTCAATTTCCGCTTTGTCAAGGTTTTATTTAGGGGCAAGTAGGGCAAGATTAAAAAAGTTGTACCATGTTATCTGATGTTTGTTTAACTCATGAATAATAATAAATTTAATCAAGCCATGGTGACTGACAACTACTTGAGAGTTCTTATATCTTCTAATTCAAAAAAAGGTATCATGCAATATAGAATTTAGGAAAATGGGCAAATTAACTGAATTTTTTCACCTGAGAACAACTAATAGTTTAATTTGACGGGACTTTACCACATCCTAGCGTCCATCGCATTTGATATATCTCTGAATGAAGACTACCAATTATTTCCAAGGCTACTACAAGGACACATGATTACTACCTTTCCCTTTTCGTTCCAGTGTCTCACCTGGGTCCTGGTACATTGAAATTGTTTCTTCTAGAAGGATGTGTTTATTAGTCCATCTTTCTCCTTCTATTGGAAGTCTGAAGACCTCAGCGATGATTTCTTCAGAGACTGGTATGATTCTTCCTTTGACTATGGTATGTAATTCCTGCAATTTTTGCAAGAATTCAACTGTTGTCTCTGTGTTAAACCCTTGTAGTCTATGTAGATATGGAATCCATCCAATTTGCTGGAGAACAGTGCGAGCTGATTCGAGGCTTGAAAAATTATGGGTTCATTGCGGAGAGAATTTCCACCCATGGTTACTGTGTTTTTAGAACTGGTTTCTTCTTCTGCATGCATTTCCTTTGGCTCTGTTAGTTAAAACATCATAAACACAACATGTGACTTTTATAAAATATATTACTAAAAAATGACGTAAATGCAGTGATTCTTTCATCTAATCAACATATCCGAAGGGAGTCGCGTGGTTAATTCGCATGCTTATTCATTATGAATATTCGTACCCCCTCCAATGAGAGAAGGGCATCCAGGACATCAAATCTGAAGAAAAGAGGAAAGATGGTAACAATCATGAATGCACACGAAGTAAAGGTCAGAATTTGGTAATCATCACAAATGTAAGAGAGAAGGGCATCCACAACCTTAAAGCTCAAGAAAAGAGGAAATATGGTAACAATCATGAATGCACACGAAGCAAAGGTCAGAATTTGGTAATCATCACAACTGTACATCAGGTGGAAATGACCGAAGAATGGGAGAAAAGTGGAATAGAAATTATTATGAAAAATATGTCCTATTTTGATGGCATAGTATGGAGGAAGCATGATAGGTGAAAGATTATGATTGATGTTGTCATCCCTTAATTCAACATGAAATATAATTCACTCATGGTTAATTGTGCGGGTATGTAGTGATAACACTTATTCAAGAAATGCATTCATTTTTAGGAATGGATCAATAGGAAACAATGCATATAAAAGTAATTGGCTATTGTTAGAAAAATATTTCAATACCACATGGAGAGCCACTTCTACCAGCATGCATCCATAGCCTTGATAGGGTTGCTATTTTAACCTAGAAATGAGCAAGAATCCTCTATTTAAAAGTAGACATTTTTCTTGTTTTATGGAGAGACCACTATGTTGGTGTGGTGGCCAGATGGTCATAATGCCATTCATAGGGATTTTAATATAGTGATTAGGCTAACTCGTGATGAGACCTCCTGTCCTTCGAGAAGCTCACTACCCTGGTGTGTTGGCCATTGTGGGAATGTCACATGTTAAACCCTCATTATCATGGTAGGTTGGCTCATGATGAGACCCCCTATTATCTCTTCTTAAAAACAATTGCATATAGATATAATAAATTTTTTTTTTTAAGTAGACATTTTGCTTGTTTTATGGAGATACCACTGTGCTTGTGTGGTGGCCAGATATTCATAGTGTCATTCACGAGGATTGTAATAGAGTTATCAGGATGGCTCATGATGAGGCCTCCTGTCCTTCAAGTAGTTTTATCTATCGAGAAGGTCACTACCCTGGTGTGTTAGACATTGTGGGAATGTCACCTGTTAAAGCCTTATGATCATGGTAGGTTGGCTCATGATGAGACCCCCTATTCTCTCTTAAAAAAATTTCACATATACATAATATTTTTCTTTTTATTTATAAATGGAGGGAGGCTCATTAACTCCTTAATAGTTAGGGATGGCGTAAGAAGTAAAAAGAATGCCAATACAATTAATACTCTTATTCCCATATCCTCATGTCAAAGAGAATTACTACTTGAGAGTGTAAAAATATATACCAACATAAGACTACGAAAATGAATTGTGTAATAATATTTCTGAACAAGAGATATATATCCCTTCATGATACAGATAAACCATGTCGTCTTTCGT
Source organism: Pinus albicaulis (assembly GCA_034641835.2). Lineage (NCBI taxonomy): Eukaryota > Viridiplantae > Streptophyta > Pinopsida > Pinales > Pinaceae > Pinus > Pinus albicaulis. Next base: position 1,816,990,530 of record CM076578.1, read on the forward strand.
AGTAGATATTTCCATAAAAATTTCAAAAGATCATAATATTAGTAATATCACGGCTTTTCTCCTCTTCAAGTGCCAATTCCTTTTCTTAAAATGATTTTTATGGTGAGGATGTGTAAAGGAAGAGTGGATATTCGAAAATAAATCATGAAAAAACAAGAAATTGTGAAAAAAAGAGAAAGAAAAAGAAAAAAAACATTCTAGAAAAGAAATCAACTGTTCAATTCGATTGAACAACAAAAGTAAAATCACACAACAAAAAAACAACCATTCATTTGAATTGAATGATAGTTGTTCCATTCAATTGAAAAACAACCGTTCAATGGTTTGAACAATAGAAATAAACACACTAAAAATGTAGCCGTTCAATTGAATTGAATGACAGCGGTTCAATTCGATTGAACAACAATTGTTCAATGGATTGAACAAAAAAAGAAAAAAAAGAAAAAAAATGCAGCTGTGAGCATCAAGATAATGAAAAAGAGATGTAATTATTGTGTACAACGATGAGAAGAACTATAAATTAAGGAAACATATATACAATATTTACAAGAAGGAATAACAAAATTTTATGAACTTAAAGTTGTCGGGACATCATCCCCTGCAGCTAAATTTGGATGGTGGGGTCATCGCACACCTACTGGCAGAAAGATTCTTTCATAAGTTCTTTATGATAGCGGTGCACCCAGTGTCCATTGACTCGAAAGGCAGAGCCAGATCCATGTATGGTGTTCAAGGTAATGGTACCATTGTTGTGCACTTCTTGAATTTCGTATGGCCCAAGCCACCTTGTTTGTAACTTACGCAGGAAGTATTGGAATCTGGAGTCGTAGAGGAGTGCCAAATCTCCTTTCTGAAATGTCTTGTTTTTTATGAGATTGTCATGCCACTTAGCTCGTTGTTGTTGAATAATTACAGTGTGTTGTAGAGCAAGTAGTCATGGTTCGTCCAATTCATTTATTTGTTGGAGTCTTCTAACTTAGGCCTCCTTCAAATCCAACCCACTTCTTGGGCTGTTCTCAGAATATTTATTTAAAATTCAATAGGAAAAATTGGTTCGCTTTCAAATACCAAATGGTACGGAGAATATTCGGTGGTGTTTCACCACGTTGTGCAATAAGCCCACAAGGCCTCTCTCAGTCTAGTAGCCCAATCTCGGTGATTTGTTGAGACTATTTTAGTGATAATTTCCTCAAGGAATTTATTGGTGCTTTCGACCTGCCTGTTCTCCTGCGGGTGGTGGGGAGAGGTGACTTTATGGATGACATGGTGGTTCTTTAGAGTGGCTGTAATTTTATTTCTCACAAATTGTGCCCCTCCATTAGTTATCACTTACCTAGGTAATCCATACCGCACAAATAGCTCAAAAAGTAAATTGATCACAGATTGTTCTATAGCTCTCAACAAAGCCATTGTTTCTACCCAGTTTGTCACGTAATCTATGGAAACCAATATATAGGTCTTCTGATTTTATGGTGTATTGAATGGCCCAAAAAATTTGAGTGCCCATCGTTCGAAAGGTTCTACTACAAACTGTGGCTGCAATGGAAATTCATTAGATTGGCCAGGGCAACCCATTCTTTGGAAACTATCATAGGATTGGACATATTTCTTGGCATCTTTAAAAATTGTAGGCCAATAGTAGACCATTTGTAATTATTTGTGCCCCATCCTGCAATCTGCAAAATGGTTGCCACATAGTTCATCATGACAGGCCCTTAAGATGTCATAAATCTCGTATTCTTGGATGCATCTGTGTATATGCATATCAACTCTTGTATAGAAGATATATACATCGATCTAGTAGATTCTAGTGCTGCGCTGGACAATCATCTTCAGTTCCTTTGTTTTCAAGTGTCTTGGCAGCTTCCCTACTGCCAGATAATTTTCTACATCTGCGTACGAAGGTGTTTTTACTACTACAACGAATAATTTCTCATCAGGGAACTAATCCTCCATTGCTAGTGGGTTATTTGACTTTGGAACTCTAGACAAGAAATCTGCAACTACGTTCTCTTTTCTTGGATGGTCCTTGATAGTTATATCAAACTCCTATAAAAGAAACAACCAACGAGTCACTCTTCCATTTGTAATAGGTTTATTAGCTAGGTGTCTAATGGTAGAGTGATCGGTATACCGAAATACTTGATAGCCAATTATATAATGTCTAAATTTATTAATAGCATAAATGACAACCAAGAACTCATTTTTGGTCGATTTATAGTTTAATTCAGAAGGAGGGAGATTCTTACTAATATATTAAATAACGTAGGGCTTCTTGTGCTCTTCTTAACCAAGAACCGCCCCTATGGATGTATCGGATGCATCTGAGGAAATGTGAAAAGTCAGCTCCCAATTGGGGCCGCGTATGACTGGTGTAGTCGAGACCAGTTTCTTCAAATCTAAAAAAATAGTGTCACATTTTTCAGACCAATGGAATTCAACATTTCCATTTAATGCATACAAGGGTGCAACAATTTGTGAGAAATTATTTGTAAACCTATGGTAGTACTCTGCATATCCAAGGAAACTACTTACCTCTGTCCGAGTACAAGGTGTGGCTAATAAAATAATTACCTCTACTTTTGCCGGATCTACCTATATTCTAGATGCAGAGATGTAGTGTCCTAGAATCACTCCTTTGGTCATCATCATGTGACACTTTTCATTGCTCAAACATAGTTTGGTAGCAATACATCATTCCAATACTTTTTCTAGTGTTTGTAGTGCCTGATCAAAGTCATCTCCATATGGAGTAAAGTCATCCATGTAAACCTCGAGCCCTTCATTTATTAAATCAGAAAAAATGCTGAGTATGTCCTTTTGAAATTTTTTTGGGGCATTACATAGTCTGAACATTAATACCCTATAGGAAAATGTACCCCAAGGGTAGGTAAAGGTTGTTTTATCTTGGTCTTCAGGGGCTATCTGGATTTAATTGTAGCCACTGAAATCATCAAGAAAAGATAAGAACCACTTTACTTCCAATGTATCAAGGACCTAATCAATAAAAGGGAGAGGGAAGTGGTCTTTTTGTGTTTCTTTATTTAGTTCACTGTAATCCACATAGATTTACCACTTACCATTTTTTTTAGGAACGATTAATAAAGGAGAGACCCATTTGCTATCTTAAATAGGATAAATGAAGTTTTCATCTAGCATCCTTTGTAATTCATCTTTTACAATTTCTTTTAGATGCGGGTTTAAACTCCGCTGAGGCTGATGAATAGGCCGAGCATCATTTTCAGTATAAATTTGATGTGTGCATAGTTGAGGATCTATACCCTTCATGTTTGGGTAGTCCCAAGCAAAGGCTCCCTTATATTTTTGTAAAATTTTAACGAGCTTTTGTTGTTAGTTACTATCCAGACTACTGTTGATATTTAAAACTTTTCCTAGTTCAATTTCAAGGCATGCTGTTGCAAACAATAGTTGTGGGTATGTGCTGGTCATTAATGTATGCTAAGGGGTACTCCCGTGCTTCGTTATCAAGTAGATGGTTGGTTCATGAAGTTATTGATTACATCATATTCAGTTTGATAATTTAATTCAAGTGCTTCAACTATTGTTAGTGGTGAACGAATGTTTTGTTCCCAGTATGTATGTGGTTGTTTGTGAATATTTACAATGGGAAGACTCTTTGATCTTTGAATTCAAGTGCTTCAACTATTGTTAGTGGTGAATGAATTTTTTGGTCCCAGTATGTATGTGGCTATTTGTGAATATTTATAGTGGGAAGACTTGGTTTGGAAGGGGGTATATGACAATATTCGTTATGGCATATCCTCTAGCAATGGTCATGCTTCCTATCGACAACCTATGTAAGCATTGACTGTTGCTAATCAAGGTTGTCCCAATATCAGGGGATGTCCATATAACCTAATTTTTTGGTTAATAACTAAAATGTCTGCCGGGTACTCCCATGAGTCCATAGAAACCAAGATGTCCTGTAATATACCTTCTGGTTTGATAACAGATCTGTCAGCAAGTTCTAGCAAGGTAAATGTGGGTTCCAAGGTTTATATACATAACTTCTCGCGGGTTTCTGTAGTTATGATGTTGATGGCCACCCCCAAATAAAATAATGTGTTTGAAAAGGAGTGGAAAAAGATCTGTACTATGACTATGACGTTTCCTGATCCTCGTATTTAATTGGTGTTTCTTTACCCAAGAGTAAGTCTGACAGTGCTCCCACTACATGAATAGTTGGTACAGTCTTTTCTTTTGTTGAGATTCAAGAAGATGATGATCCTAGTGAAAATTAAGCACCTGCACTAGGTGGGGCTCGTAGGCTATTTTTAGGTGTATGTATATTTTTAGAATGGTGAGTAAATTCTATTTATAGCAGGAGTTGATTTATAGATGGTTGAGAAAATTCTATTTATATATGAGGTTCTATTTTTAGATGCATGGGCGAAGTCTATTTATAGATCAAATGTCTAAAAATAGTATGCATGTCGATTATTATTATTATCTCTTAATAATAATTAGGCAATAAATAATAATCTATTCTCTTGAAGCACTTGATTTCAGTTAACTGAAGTGGAAAACCAATTAGCTGAAGGAATTTCAAGTGCTAAGGTTGTTCGGTGGGACATGCAAGTGGACTTAGTTGTAACTGAGTGATTTGAAGTTGTAACAGAGTTAGATGTGTAGTTATCTGAGTTGTAAAGTAGTTTAACTCAGTTGTGCTAGTTGTAACTAGTGGTAACTAAAGATACACTAGTGAGAGATCAATGAATTAAATATTAAATTAATTCACATCGAGTGATCTCACATGCAACTGAATATTTACTACTGTTAACTACATGCATGTCAGATCTAGTGGAGACCGAGTTGAGAGATAGGTGAAAGGGACAATTTGACTATCAGTTGAGACATTATTGGGTGTACTCTTGCAACCACACACACATTGGAGATGCCAATGAGGATTGTGTAGTTAAGTCAAGGCAGGATCTAATTCATTCAAGGATTGTGATCAACAGGGATTGCACAGTGGAGGCAGGTTGGTAGGAAGCAGTAAATTGGCACATGTATTTGCCAATTTTTGTATGACAGTGTGAGACGATTGTATATTGTACTGAGAGCTCTTGGATTAGAGTTTTGTATGAGATTGTTTCATGATCCATGATATATAAATAATATATGATAATGGGTTTTTAGCTTTATGATTTCCTGGTAAAAAACATCTATGTTATGTGTGATAGATCTTTCTTCAGGTGTTTGCAATTGGCGATTAAATTTTCACAAAGATTTTAGTAGAAGGATTTTGTATTTAATAATGGAATATGATTTTTAGATCAGGAGAATCCAAGTAATACATAATTGTATTAAAATTTCTACATGGTGTCGAAGAAAAGAAGATTGTAATATTTAAGTAGTAGCTGAGTTTGTTGGTGGAAACAATTCTAATTTGTTGCAATAATTTATTGGTGCGATAATTGTTGAGGTATAAAAGGTGCCCTTCTAACTCCTATTTATCCTACATTAATTATCAATCTATGTATGACTTTTTATCTCAAGAGTGTACTCAGTCTGAGGCGGAAATTTAATCTAAGAGTAATGCTCTCCAATTTGCAATACAGTGTTTCAAATACAAGAGTAGACGAATGCTTGAAAATGAAATATAATTGCAATGACATGAAACTTAAAGCTCTAAAATAAAATCACTCACTCGGCAATCATCAGTCAAGGATGCAATAGTAATAACTCTTTCCTCTATCAACTGATGTAAATGACATCAAGCATAAACAAGATCCTCAATCTGAGAACTTAGACAATAATAGCCAATGTCCTTTACAGTTGATGATCTTACACTCCACAATAAAGCAACTAATTGGAAATGGTAACTGAGTTAAATAAACAATGTTGTTAATGGAAATAAAATAAACAGGCTCTCTGCAATAACATTCTAAAGAAAACCAAATACTTACAAGAAACGAATAAACAGTAAAGCTAGTTATCGGAAATGAACAACAAAGCTATTTAATGGAAATGAACAGTAAATTCTGAACAACGAAGCTTTATATATGAGAAGCATAATAATACAAGTTATAGAGGAATAAATAATCTTTTTATGTTGGAAAGGAATAGAAACGCAATTCACTCACAACTGATGCAACAAACCGATTTCATAAAACATTGAAACGTAAGCTATAAAACATGGAAACTATGAAGCAATGCGACTAAAGGAAATGAGAAATACAACAAACCATCACACGACTAGAATTGGAAATTAATGGTACAGATAGCAAGTGGATCCACTAGGGCTGGGCCCTTAGCCACTAGTGAAGCACCATCAAACTACTCCAGTATCAAATAATGGAACGACAACCGGATTATATATTAATCATATGTAACAGAGTTTACAAGAAATCGCACTATGTTTTAACCAATGAGAGTCGATGAGCAGTTGTGAAAATACAACAGGAAATCTGAATAATCATAATACATCTTTGATTTCTACAAGCACTGTCCTTTTATAACAGCTAGCAAAAGAAACAAGAAATACAGATAAGCTTTGAGCAACGATCCCTCAGGATTGAGAGATCCTGAGGGATTCGCTCTATCTTCTATCTTCAGTTATTGTTTTGTCTTCTTGCGCGGATGTCGCGCTGTTCCTTTATTTTAATTGACTGTGTGCTCTGATCTTTACCTTCTTGTCTGGATATGGCCTTTTGTTGAAGGGACAACAGTTATTTCTGCTTTGTCTTTTTCTCCCGAATGGTGGATTCCCACTTCATATATTTTCTGCATATAAGAAAATCTTTAATAAATTTGAAAAAATCACTAATCTCCTTAGTTATATTATAATTCTTCAATATATTGCCATTCTAGAATATAAAGGAGTTATGACTAAAGGAAAAATATAAATAAATACATGGCAAATTCATACCTTTTCCAATGCTCAACACACCCCCCTGCTTACCCTTTTTCTTGTCCTCATGAAAACCATAGTTTACATGTAAAGCAGTTAGAGAATAGGCTGGTGTTACACTAAAACCTGTCACCTTGACATTCTGCTAACTGTATGAGCTCATTAACACTCATACATGCCTCCTCTGCAAGTCTTGCAACCTTTAATCCTCATGTCAAGCCTTAAAACAGGAGGAAAAACCCTAAAAATCTCTGAAACTTTGGGTACACAGGTAACATGAAGCCTTCCTGCGTTCCTGGCTTGGGTACGCAGGTAATGCATGGCTTACCTGCATTCTAGAATGCAGTTTTCCTTAAGAATGCCTGTGTACCCCCTCCAAACTAAAAAATGCGAGAAATTAAAGTTAAAAAGTTGGGTTGAGGTCAATTATAGAAGGTTCTAGATGAGAATTTTTGGGGATGAGTACACTTTGATAAGATGCATGTATCCATCACCTTAAGGAACTAATCCCTTGATGTGAGGAGTCTATCCCTTTGAAGGAGGATTCTATCCCTACAAAGGTGGAATCCTAACCTCCTCATCTTCTCTATAAAAGGAGGAATTGGGTAGCCTCAAAAGGGAGATTTTGGAGATTGAGAGTGGAAGTTCAAGCTTTATGGGTGATTGAGTTGAAGTGTAGTTGAGATTTAGACTTATTTCTGCTGAGATTTTGAGAGGAAACATCACATACCTATTTGTGCTCCTAGAGGAAGAGTGCAAGACTTATCAAAGTAGAGGAGACTCCTGCTTCGGACCCCGAGAAGGCCTTTCAAACATCAAGGCTAAGGTTGTAAGGTTTTGCTATTATTTTAAGATTAATACAATCAAGTTTTGTTTTTCTCAATAAAATTTCGTTCGATTGTTTATTTCAATAAGCTGTCATTTGATTGTTTATTTCATAGATTCCTTGATCACTATGATAGGTATGTTTTATGATTATTTTTTATACAGGTGCTATTTAATATTTTCTTTTTTGTGATCGCAGGTCGACAAAAGACGACACTTCTTGTGACGAAAGAACTCTTGTTGTGACGGAAGTATTATTATTGAGACAGAAGGATTATTGATGCGACGAAGCACTACGACCGCAAATAAGCATTTGGATCTAAGGTAGGATCGACACCTTCATAGCATTTATTTGTAAAACAAATATATTTAGAGAAAGACAAACTTAGTTGTTTGTTTGTTGCTAGATTGTCTTCTGACACTAGGGAGATCTATCTTGTCTGCAAGATCGATTTATCCGGCCAACAAATTGGCGACTCCGCTCGGGAAAGAACATCTTGTTTTTGGTTCTCTTTTATTTTGATTTGAGGAAAAGTTTTTCCTAGTTTTTTATTGATGGATATCTGCCTGGGTAGCCTAGGTTTTCTCTGTTTTTGAAAATTGTGAAATCTTTTACGTTTTTCTTGAACTTTTCTGGGGACCGCACTTTGTTCTTTTGCACATTGCGGGAAGTTTTGCACTTTCCTTAAGTAAACAGTGCGGGACCGCACCTGTTACTTCTGGGGCCTGCAGACCCTGTTTAATTTTTTGAAAAACTTTAGATTTCTTCTTTTAGTTTAGTTTATATTTAATTTAGGATTCTTAGCATCTACCCAGATCTGTGTTTTCTATCGAAAATATCTTATTTATGAGTTTCTTTCAGCAAATGTTTCATCTCATCAATCTCCATTAAGTTAATTGGGTGTTTTGAGTCTCTTTTTTGAGAAATTCTTAATTTGATTTCCTTTGGTCATTACTTGGAGGTTTGTCTCAGTATTTTTACAATTTTGTATCTTTTTGCTTTTGTTTTTGCAAAAAAATTCCCCCCTAATCGCCTTTGAGTGTTTTTTGATCTTTGGAACGCTCACCCGATTTTCTTGACTTTCACTTGATTGGTTCTTAGATTACATTAGAATCATCTTGTGTTGTAGAATTCTCTTGCATAGATTACATTTGCATAATTGGAATTCTCATTTTCAGAATATGAATGAAAAATGTGCATAGATTACATTTGTATACTTTTCAAGTGAATTGTGCATAGATTATAAGTGCATAGTTTACATTCTGAAAAATCAATCGCAGATTTAGATCAGTTTTCTTTGATTTGAATTTAGATGTTTTTATGCTTTTTTTAAAAACACAAAAATAAAAAACTGTTTTGGAATTAATTTGCATTAGTTTTTCTTGATGAAATTAGTGCATTAGATAATTTGTTATATTTTCTCTTAGTGATCAATTTTTTGCATTGTTGGAAGTGAATGGAAACTCTCTCCTTACTTTAGTTAGGATTCATCGAATTGAAAATATTACATTATCATATTCGATTGCATTCAGTTTTGGTTCAGGTCATAACACCATTGGTTTCGTATCCATTTACCCTTTGAGTAATAACAGCCTAAATAACACAACGCTTAATTAAAATTCATCTACTAATTTTTACATTTTTAGGGCTCTTTCCACCAATCTAGCTCAGTATTAGTGCTTTGGAATAGGTTGTAGTTAACTTTCCGAAGAAACTAAAACAAATAAGTAGATAAATCTTGCAGTAGGAAATAAATCCAATTGTAATTGGTACAATTTGGGAATATTCTCTTAAAGAAGTCAATCACGAGATCATGCAATTGTAATTGGTACAATTTGGGAAGCTTCTCTTAAAGAAGTCAATCACGAGATCATGTCCGAACCTTTGAGACAATCAATTCTGTTTCATTGGGAAAGATAGAATATTTTGCATGCATTAGAAATGGTAAACCTCAGATTAACCATTGTCGAGGAGCCTGGGGTCACTTGACGGTAAACCTCGGATTAACCATGTCGAGGAGCCTTTAAGGGGATTGAGCTTTGTTACTCTTCCCTTGCACGTGGAATCAGATCATAGACTGTTCCCCCAGTTGTATTTGTTACTGTTGGTAACCTTAGTGTCCATAAACTTAAGATTATTTCCTAAGGTGACGGTGAAGGAAAGATCTCACTGTACTTGGAGCAGACGTCGACTAGAATCACTTGGACTCTCTGGGGGGTTTTCTTCATGCGAGATGGTTTTGTGAAGAAACTTGTGCCAATCTGTTTCATTAAGCAGGTTGTCGGGGTAACTGTTCCAACTGCCATTTCTACATTAAAATTCTACGATGTTTATTTCATCACCAACTAGTGTTTTTAGTGCGGGAATCTACTGTTTCTGTGTGGTTTGACTCCTACAAGTTCTGCAAAAATTCGATGGCTACAGTTTCATGGGGCTACTGCAGTCGTGTAAGGTAGGTAATCCACCTTGCTCTCTCCAAAATTTCTCGTGCAGCGTCGGAAATTGTTAGTACTTGAGGTTCACTACATACTGCTTGCCCTCCCATTTTGTCTAAGCCCTACACACTATTAATGTTTCACAATAATACACATAAATGGAAATGGAAAAACACCCCGTGCATATCGGAAAATACCATTAAACTTGCTATTTCCGAGATCTGATGAAAATAAGGAATTGACCCGTATGTAGGCGTATTTTGGAAGTCACCTGCGCCCCCCTAAAATATGATAGGTCACCCTCGACCGACAAATGGAGGAGCGACGTACTGGAAAACAGTCATACATATTCATGACATGATCAAAAAATTATCGAATTACTAAAATCGAGGCATATTATGAAATTGCGATTAGATATGGAAATGCTATGTAATGATTCTCAAATAGGGAAAAGGACAGCTGACATAAATAAAAGTTCTTATGTGGTCATTATCCACTCAAACCATTATGACTGATTTATAAACAATATTTCATGTATAAGAGGTTAAACAAAGGGGTTTAGGAGCATAATCTCATTTGAAATTAAGATAAAGATATAAGAAAAGGGTTTATAATTGCTATTGATTTGTGAAAAATATGACTCCAATATCATCAGCAGAGCTCTATTGCCCACAGGTGTCTATAACCTTGACAAAGTTTCTTTTTCACCCTTGGAACCATAATCCTTTATATATGCCTAGGAAAGTGCTTTGTGATGTCATGATGGAGGCCATTGTGCTGGCTTGGGAACTAGCTGAATCACAATGCCATTCACCAGGAAGGAGTGAAAGGTGGGCAGGCTGTCTGGTGATGAGACCTCCTGTTCCAAGGACTTTTTATTTTTCTGAGTTTCCCATTGGATCATATCCCTGGTGTGGTGGCCATAATGGGAATGACACCTCACTTATTCTTTATGATCATGGTAGGTTGGCTCTTGATGAGACCCCATATCCTCCATCTGACATATCATAAAATTGTTAGTAATCATATATATATATATATATATTTTTCTTTTCTTTTTATTTTATATAGAACTTTCCTATTTATGTATAAAGGATGGCTCAACACTCTTTAAGAGTAGGGATGGTGGAAGAAGTCTGAAAATCTCAATAGAGGAAAATATGCCCTTATTCTTATTCAATAATAAAATTCAAAGAGAATTATGAGGATTAGGGAAGAACCAACATGATAAAGATAATCAGTCAAATTAGTTTTAGTGAAAATAAAGACAACAAAGTGATATAGATAGTTGTTTCCTTTCCTTTTTTTCTTATAAATAGACAAAAATTTCTTTAAAGATTACAATTTCTCCTCGATATGCTGATTCCAGTAACCTCTAATTTTGATGTCCTTGCATAAATTTGTATATTTTCCTTAAAAGGATCATGAAGAATTCACAAAAATTCTCAAAATTTTGTTCTAAAAAAAAGAAAAATGCACTCAAAAAGTGTTGTTCCTTAGACGGAACATCTGTTGTTCCTTAAGAGGAACAACAAAAAGAACATCTGCATGAAAAACTGCAGTTCCTTTAAGAAGAAAAACAAAAAGATAAAAACACACAAGCTGTTGTTTCTTTAAGAGGAACAACAACTGTTCCTTAAGTGGAACAACAGATAAAACAAACAAGAAATGCTGATCCTTTGGCAGAACAACTTAAAAAAACACTCCAAATCGAAACTCTTGTTCCTTAGAAGGAACAACAGAAAGTGAAAAATAATGGCAAAGGGGGTGTTCCTTTTAAAGGGAACAACAAATACAATCGGTGGAAATGTTGTTCCTTTTAAAAGGAACAACAAAAACAATCGACGGAAGTGTTGTTCCTTTTAAAAGGAACAACAAAAACAATCAGCGAAAATGTTGTTCCTTTTTAAAAGGAACAGCGAAAAAAATCAGCGGAAATGTTGTTCCTTTTAAAAAGGAATAGAAAAAACAATCGGCGAAAATGTTGTTCCTTTTAAAAAGGAACAACAAAAAGATGAACACGCATATGTGTTATTCCTTAAGAGGAACGATTGTTGTTCCTTAAGAGGAACAACAGTTGTTCCTTAAGAGGAACAACAATTGTTCCTTAAGAGGATCAGCATGAAAGAATAAAGGCACACAATATTGTTGTTCCTTGTTAAGAGGAACGGCTATTGTTCCTTAAGAGGAACAACAACTGTTCCTTAAGAAGAACAACACGAAAAATAAAATCTATACAAAAAATAGCTCATACAAGAAAAATTAAAAGAAAAGCTTATGTACAAATTCCAGAAATAAAGGAATTGTTCAGTGAATGAATGCTGAGGAGGAGTTATCATCCTCAGCAATAATCTGCATAGTAGAATCTCCCCGTAATTGCTGGTAAAAGGATTCCTGATTAAGCGGTTTGTGGTAAAGTCGTACTCGATGACCATTTGCTTTGAAAGAATGTCTAAATACATCAATGGTAGTTAACGTAATGGTGCCATTGTCATGCACCTTCTGTATCTCATAAGGTCCAAGCCATCGTGTCTGGAGTTTTCCAGGGAAATCCTGAAACCTGGAGTCATATAGGAGTTCCCAATCTCCTTCGTGGAAGATTTTATTTTTAATGAGGGTATCATGCCATTTTTCTCTCTGTTGTTGAATTAATGTAGTGTGCTGGAGGGCGGAGAGCTTAATTTCATCTAACTCGTTGATTTTTTGTAATCTACTGGCCTGGGCCTCATTTAAATTCAAACCCACCTCCTGGGTTGTTCTTAATGTTTGAATTTCAAATTCTATTGGAAAGATGGGTTCTTTTCCAAATATTAATTGATATGGTGAATACCCAGTGGTATTTCTCCATGCTGTTCAGTATGCCCACAAGGCTTCCGAAAATCTTGAAGCCCAGTCATGGCTATGTGATGCAACTATTTTTGTAAGTATTGCTTCTATCACCTTATTCGTGCTCTCTACTTGGCCATTTTCCTGTGGGTGGTATGGGGTTGTAATTTTGTGCTGAATGTGGTAATTTTTTAATGTTACAGTGATTTTATTACCTACAAATTGCGGTCCTCCATTTGTAATTATGTCCCTTGGGAGGCCATATAACACAAATATTTGGAAAAGGAACTTTATTACAGAGTCCTTTGTAGCTCTTGGAAGTGCCTCTGCTTCAACCCATTTAGTAACATACTCTGTTGCAACTAGTATGTATGTTTTTGGATTCGATTGTGGGTTAATAGGACCAAAAAAATTGAGCACCCAGCACTCAAATGGCTTGATTACTAACTGTGGATTCAAAGTCATTTCATCGGATTGTCCAGGGCGTCCCGCCCTTTGGCAACTATCACAGGTTTGTACAAAATTTTTGGCATCTTTAAAAATTGTTGGCTAGTAATAGCCTATTTATAAAACCTTGTGACTAGTCCTATGATCTGCGAAATGTCTGCCACATGGGCCATCATGTAATGCTTTCAGGATGTCAAATATTTTGCCTTATTGGACACATCTTCTGATGTGCATATCTTCTCCTGTATGAAATAGGTAGCCCCCAATCCACGACAATCGGGTACTGTGCTGTACTATCCATTTTCATTCATTGGATGTTAGATGCTTAGGTAATTTACCGAATACTAAATAATTTGCAACATCAGCATACCATGGGGTTGTGGCAGTAACAACAAACACATGTTCCTTTGGAAACTGATCTTCGACTGCTGCTTCATCCGTTGGTTTTGGCATTCCTGAGAGAAAATCAGCTACAGGATTCTCTTTTCCAGGTCGGTCCTTTATTGTGATGTCAAATTCCTACAATAGAATCAACCATATTGTTACTCTGCCATTTGTAACAGGTTTATTTGCTAAAAATTTTATGGAAAAGTGATCTGTATATAAAACTACAAGATAACTAGTTATATAATGTCTAAGTTTATTTACTGCATGTATTACAGCTAAAAATTCTTTCTCAGTGACAGTATAGTTTAATTCAGCAGGAGATAGATTCTTGCTAATATAATAAATTGCATATGGTTTTTTATCTTCTTCCTACCCAAGGACTGCTCCAATAGCTGTGTCTGAGGCATCAGATGAAATTTGGAATGGCAAATCCCGATTTGGGCCCCTTAGCACTGGGGCTATTGATACAAGCTTTTTCAAATCCTCAAAAGCATGGTCACATTTATCTGTCCAAATAAAATCAACATTCCCTGTTAGTGCATATAGAGGTGTAGCTATTTGAGAATAATGCTCTATGAATCTTCTATAATAACCAGAAAATCCTAGGAAGCTACGTACCTCTGTTTGTGTGGTAGGAGTAGGTATTAACAAAATTATCTAAATTTTAGCTGGATATACCTGTATTCCAGCTGCTGAGATATAATGACCTAAGATGAGTCCCTCGGTCATCATCATGTGACACTTCTCATGGCTTAAGCATAGCCTGGTGGCAATACACCTTTGCAACACCTTTTCCAATGTTTCTAAAGCTGGATCAAAATGATCTCCATAAGGTGTGAAATCATCCATATATACTTCGAGCCCTTCATTTATTAAATCTGAAAAGATGCTGAGAATGGCCCTCTGAAATGTGGCAGGGGCATTGCATAGAATAAAGGGTAAAACTCTGTAAGAAAATGTTCCCCAAGGATAGGTAAAAGTAGTCTTATCTTGGTCTTCAAGGGCAATCTCAATCTGATTGTATCCACTCAAGCCATCTAAGAAATAAAATAATTTCTTTCTTGCTAATGTATCTAATACCTGATCAATGAAAGGAAGGGGAAAGTGGTCTTTCTGGGTTGCTTTGTTTAGTTCTATGTAGTCTACACATATCCTCCACTTTCCATTCTTCTTTGGAACCACTACTAGTGGAGAGACCCACTTGCTATCAGATATTGGATAAATACAGTTTACATCCAAAAGTTTTTGTAATTAAGATTTCACAATATGCTTAAGATGAGGGTTTAATCTTCGTTGGGGTTGGCGAATGGGTCTAGCATCTTTTTCGATATAAATGTGGTGTGTACATAACTGGGGATCAATTCCTTTCATGTCTGGGTAATCCCATGCAAAAGCTCCCTTATATTTTTTCAGTAGTTGGGCCACATTCTCTTCTTGTTCAGTAGTCAAATTTTTGTTAATGTTCAAAGTTTTTCCTGGCTCAATTTTTATAGTTTTGCTATTGTAAAGAGAAGTGGTAGGTACTAATTGATCTTAAATGTCTTTCAGGGGATCTTCTTCTTCTTCATTATCAAATGTTTCCTTGATTATGTGACATTGAAAATGAGATCTGGTTTTTGGTTGGTTAATGAAATTGTTAATGATGTCATCCTTTGTTTGGTCTTTAAAGTCGAGGGAATCTTCTATGGCTAATGGTGATATAATGTTTTCTATGAGGTATGACACAGGCTGTTTCTTTTTTTTTATTATCATTAGGCTTGGATGGGCTGGAGGGTATAAGGCTAAATTCTTGACATAACTCCCTCTAGTTATAGTCATGCTGCCTTGTTGACAGCCAATGTAAGCATCAACAGTTGCCAGCGGAGGTCCACCTAAGATTAAAGGGTGTCCATCTAACCGGTCTTTGGGGTTAATAATCAAGAAGTCAGCAGGGTATTCCCAAGAGTCTACAAATTCCATTACATCCTGTAGTTTTCCTTCTGGCTTGACTACCGATTGGTCAGCTAATTCCAATAAGGTTGTTGTTGGATCTAATGATGTAATGCCAAGTTTTTGAAAAGTGGTGGTTGTTAGGATATTGATTGCAGCTCCCAAATAGGCTAAGGCA
This sequence comes from Pinus albicaulis, assembly GCA_034641835.2. NCBI lineage: Eukaryota > Viridiplantae > Streptophyta > Pinopsida > Pinales > Pinaceae > Pinus > Pinus albicaulis. The sequence continues at coordinate 1,817,006,432 of CM076578.1, forward strand.
TTTGGAAATGATTTTCCATTGATTTGCACCGTAACTATAGGATTTCCTGGGTCCTCATACTTTATAGGTGCTTCTCTTCCTGATAGTAAGTCAGATAGAGTGCCGACTACTTGGATGGTTGGGTTAGTTGTTGTTCTCCTCTTTGGCTTTCTTATACATAGTTCTTTGATGGTGTTTGCATAAATGGGAATATCTTGGATAGCTTGGAGGAGTGGGATTTTTATACAAAAAATTTTCAGTTCTCCCAGAAGATCAAAATCAGGATGTTCTATTGGACGAGGTATGATTAGTCATTCTAGGAATGGTGGAGAAGAGGTGGTTGCTTGCTCATGAGTTTGCTGTCTAACCACATTCTCCTTTTTCAATGTTTGTTCTGAAGGTAACGTATTTTCAACTTGAACATTTTTGTCTCCCTCTGATTCTATTATGCGCCCAAAACTTAGTTGAAGTTCTTTGCACTCCCTTAACTCAGTTTCTAGTTTTGGTGCTTCGATTATTTGAATAGACTGAATCAGCCTATTATTAGGGTTCAGGTTGGGTTGGGCTGGGAGTTGCAATCTTAAGTTGGTCTCAGGATTTTGTTGCAATATATATGGTGCTGGCAGTGTAGGTGGAGGGAGAGGAATCGTTCCAGCTGGTTGATTAATAAATATTTTCCAGTTCGACTGCCAGGTTTGACTCTGCGAGGTGGAGGGGGACCATTATGTTGGATATGTATTATTTTTCCAAAATTGTGGACAGTAAGGAAAGTTTGGCCAATTGGTTTGATTTGTTTGATTTGGCCATGGTGGTGTAGGAAATGGCTATTGTGACCAACTGGGGAAGGGTGGCTGATTTTTCCACATTCCATTATATTGCTGAGCATTATACTGAGGAGACTGAAAAGAAGAGGATGGATCAATGGGCATACTTTTTTGTCGTGGCTTCCATTGACAACACTAATTGAGTAGGAATACCATTTATGTTTCTTCTTCTGCTTCTTTGTAGACTGATTTCAATCTGGGGAGTGAGGGGCAACTTTCTGTGGAGTGATATTTCATGCAGATGGCACAGACTTGGACTATATCCAACGGGCACTCTTTATGGCTATGTTTATTTCTGTATCTAGGGCAGAATATTGTCAAATTTTGTTTTGCTTCTGCTTGCTTTTTTTTAGCTTGCATGATATCGAGTTGCGTTGTCAAAGTCCCTAGAATATCAGTTTTGAAATCTTCTAGTAGATTTCCAATTTCTGTGTAGGTTATACCTCCACCGGAGGTCTTTCTATCCATTGTGATCACGTCATGTTCTATTGGTTTTAGTCTTGTGCTGCCTCTTGAACTCCTGATACATAAATTAATAATGTCAGCAAAATTTTCCTGATATATGTCACCTTTTCCCATGATGTTTAATGTTTCAACCCATTGTTCCTTCATCCCTTTAATTAATGTAGTTTTTAACAAATTATCAGGTAAGGGTAAAGATGCATAAGGTGATCTCTCGAGGTTGTATTGAAAACGTTCTACATATTCCTCCAATGTTTCATTAGGTTTTGCTGTCATCTAAAATATTTCATCCTTTAATTCCCTGGACCTATAATAATCCTGATATTTCTTTAGAAAATTAGCTTTCATTTGATCCCAATCATTTATAACACCTCCACCTAACCCCATAAACCATTGTAGAGCTGCTCCTTTGAATGTGGAGGGGAATAATTTTAGCTTTTGGGGATCGGTGGTATAGTCACACCCCTTGCATAATACATCGAATTCAAACTGAAATGCATCTAGATTTTCTGATGTTAAGCCATGGAATGTAGGAATATGCTGGAAAGGAATGGCCTTCACGAGTGCATTAACTGCAGTGTGGAAGTTTGGGGTGGTTGCTAGTTCTGGGCCATTTGATCAAATATGTGCCAATATCCTTCTGGGATTTCTAGGGAATTATTCCTAGGCTGACTAGAAGGAGTAGGGATGACCTTAATAGCACTTCCTTGATCTGGGATAATGAGTGTCCCTTGTTGAACTATTATCCGAGGGGGTTTTGGTTCTTCAGGTTCTTCAGCTTTGTTTTGGATGATTTTGACAACACTTCCCTTATCTGGGCTGCTTAGTGTTTGGATTAATTCAAGAAGGGATATTGGTTCTTCTGTTTCCCCTGTTTCTCCTCCTCCTTCGCAGAGATTACTAGAGTTCCCTTCTTGTAAAGAAATTGGGTGAGAATTCTAAATTTATTGAGAATCTTGCTCAGTCTCTTCTGTTTGGCTATGCACCTCAACAAAAGCTATAGATGGTGATCATGTGTCCCGAAGGGAGCTAGTAGGTTGTCTAGAAGAAATTTTTCTAGGGCCTACTAATGGCTGAGATTCATCTTTCTTAATGATATTGTCGAAAATTTTGTTCCCCCAAGGGTCACCAGTCCGTTAGGTTTTTCAGGTATGGGAGGAATTTTGTTTTGTTTAGATTTTCTAGTCATTCAAAAAACGCAAGCATTCATTCCTACCTTAAACTTCTACGCAGTTCTGCTATGAAGTGGGCAAGTGAACGAGCATGTTCCTTGTTTGTTACGCAGGTTCTTACCTTCCGTTTTGAATACCTAGTTCTTCCTTAGCAGAGAAAATCAAATATACATCACTCTTTCTAAATAGCTACATTCTCCCTGCCAACAATGCCAAAATTTTGAGGTATAAAAGGTGCCTTTTTAAATCCTATTTATCCTACATTAATTATCAATCCAGGTATGAATTTTTATCTCAAGGGTGTACTCAGTCTGAGGCGAAAATTTAATCTAAGAGTAATGCTCTCCAATTTGCAGTACAGTGTTTCAAATACAAGAGTAAATAGATGCTTGAAAATGAAATCTAATTTCAATGACATGAAACTTAAAGCTCTAAAATCCAATCACTCACTCAGCAATCATCAGTCAAGGATGCAGTAGTAATAACTCTTTCCTCTGTCAACTGATGTAAATGAAATCAAGTATAAACAAGATCCTCAATCTGAAAACTTAGACAGTAATAGCCAATGTCCTTTACAGTTGATGATCTTACACTCCACAATAAAGCAACTAATTGGAAATGGTAACTAAGTTAAATCAACAATGCTGCTAATGGAAATAGAATAAACACTCTCTCTGCAATAATATTCTAAAGCAAACCAAATACTTACAGGAAAGGAATAAATAGTAAAGCTAGTTATCAGAAATGAACAACAAATTCTGAACAACGAAGCTTTATATCTGAGAAGCATAATGTTGTGGCTAGAAAAAACCCCCCTTCTTATTTAGTATTAGTGATAATACTAAATAAGATGGGACCCTTAGTGAAAAAATCTAAAAATCAATTAGTACTTGTATTCTTTGTTCAATAAAACTTAATATCATAAACTTAGGAAACTACCTCTTGAAAAATCTAAAAAGCTTAAGTTTTATGATAAGATAGAATAAAATCATTTCTTAAAGGAATATCACATCGCAAAAAAGTGATGGATATCTCTTTACAAGCAGAATTCTAAAATTGTGATATTGCGATGCGAAACTATACATGAAAAATATTCATCGCATCGCATGTCTCAAATATCACTTATGATAAAAACCTCAAAATCACTGATATGCGATGGCACATATCGCAAATCGCATGTTGCAAAAATATGTTAACGGATGATTGTCACATGTTCTGCTTCAGCGATATTGCGATATTGCGATGTGCGATACTGCGATACTGTGATCTGCGATATTGCGAAACAAATCGCAGGTCGCCTTATCGCAGATACTTAAGGCTCGTTGTACGAAGAAGCTTTCTCCATAAATCAAGATCCCGTTATGCGCTTTAATGTTAATCAATGAATTGGTTGCCAATCATTAATGAAATTTGGTTTTGTTGTGATCGAAGAGTCGTTTCACGTAAGGTGGTATATTTTATATGTCTTCAGCATTTAAAACTTTCCCGTCACCTTTTTCTTATCATCATTCTCACTTAATTCGTAAACTACAAGAGCGAAGAACAAAGAACTATACAGAGAAATATTCAGAGTATAATGGGAAAGAAAGACAAGGCTCTGAGTTCTGAAGAGAAATAAATGACTCCCTTGTATACAGACACTGCCTGTAACAAAGACACTGGTATTACTACTTGGTAGGGCATGTATAATCTACTTGAAGAAGATAACCCCAAAGTAATGGAGGTTACAGCCACTGCAGGCTCACATGGGTCATCAGAAGCGTCTATTACAGAGCTATCCTGCTCATATTTGCACCGGATAGCAGCAAGGCCTAAAATACTTCCATACACGGACATGGTTAAATGGATACTGGACAGGACGAATATTACAAACAGAAAGTTTAAGACTAAGGGTCAAGAACTCATTGGTTCATTTACTCCACAGGATTTGAGACTCATGTATCATTTTCCGGAGCCACAGGTGACTTATAACGAACAGTTCATGGAGAAGTTTTCCAAAGAAAATGAAAACTTAGCAGAATGCACCAAGGATTGGTCAAGGAGAGATGAACCACTAAAAAAGGATAAACACGGTATGTATATTACTAGTTCTCTCACTTCTCCATATTGCTTTGTTGATGCTATGCTCCGTAGGCTTTTTGGAAAGCCGGACATTAATAAATTTTCATCTGAATGACTACTATTATTGAATGCTGCTGTTAATTCTACTATTGTGGATTGGGGTAAGATATTATATGACAACTTAGCCATAGCTATTTTGAATTATCAGTCCAAAAGAACTGTTTCTTAGAGAATTTATCCCCCTTTTTACTTATCTGCTTATGTAATGGATTCAATCTGTTATGTTTCTAAGTTTCCTTTAATGGGTTGGAAATGGACAACTCAAGATCCCCTACCCATTCATGTTTATCAAAGAGAATTGTGGGATTCAAAGTTCATTCCCTATTTTTACAAGATTTGCCATGGAATCATGTTTCCCCTGTATAGAATGTTATATGATAAAGATGCTCCAAGGTTTTCTCCTGAAGCAGAGGTAGACATACTTCCTATTGCGAGATGGTTTGGAGAAGAATTGTTTACATATGTTAGGGTATTTGGAAGTTTTTCTTCCCCCCATGTTTTACCTTTGTATGTCCCTGACAAACTCATGGCGCGAGAAATTGCTTATCAAACCTGCGGAGAAGGAGGTTTGACTAAATATTTGAAGGACAAAAAGAAGGCTATCTGGCCACAATTTCCTATGGCCTGTGGGGCATTTTAATTATTTGATATTTTTCATGCATTCAAAGAAGTAAACAATATTACATGTTTACATTTGTTCAAATTTCCAAGAAGACCATTCGACCCTTATGATATTGTTAAAAATTTCACTACTGCAGTCAAAATAGGAGTATTTTCTAAAGAAGATGATCTTTTTGATGACATGTTCCAAGAAAAAAGCACACTTAGAGAGGTTCTACATTTGGCTCCAATATGGTTTCCTCCAGCAGAATTTCAAGAATTCAAAATATACAGAGAAAGGAGGTTGACTACTATTCCTTTGGATAAATTACAGTTGAGGAGGTAAATCCCCTCTGCAAATAGAGGCGATCCCTACTAGCCCAGCAGGGGTCTAGAAAAAATCATCAAACGCTACAGCGCAAGTTCCTAATTGCGAATAAATAAGCCAACGATGAAGGCCTACCTGGAGTCCAGTGCTATGATTCGTAGAAGAGACAGCGTTCCCGTTCCTCAGCTTCGAAAGATCACGATCCCCACGATCTCCGTGAATGGACACCTGCACATGCAAGAAAAAACATGAATACAAGTATAAAATCTAGAATACGCAACTATATATCAGTCAAAAAGGATATAACTCATTATTAACATAAGTGAAAAACGGAGTGGAACCATAACCGGTAGTCATTCATTAATAAACAATCGAAAGAGAGTACAACCAATGTTCTGACGTCTCAGTCTCCTTTGGAAGGGTCCCCAGTCATTCACGTCTCGCAAAGCTCACCAGGGAAAGGGCAAGCCTCTCTAGAGTCTCTCGAAGATAGTCTCCTTACTCGAGTCGGCCTTAAGGGAAGAAAGAGGGCTCTTACAGCACAAAGGCTCTTGGGAATTTGGAGATTCAAAGCTTAGGCACTTCAAGAATAGCTTGCAATGGCAATAGGCAAGCTTTTATAGATGGGGAAGGAGGGAGTTGGGATCCCTATTATTGTGGGATTGGCCCTATCATCAAGGAAGGTTCCATGAGAGGTGGCAAACCACTTCCCTTCCATGGAACTCCCGTAGCCAAACCTCCCAACTCAAGATAGGAAATGGTTTCTGAGTTTGTTGAAACACAACTTCCGCCATCTTTATTTAAAAAACACTCCTTAAATTGGCTGGTGCAACCTCTTTGTAGGATTTTCCCCATTGGCGCGAGTGATGAACTGTCTGCCCGCGCCAATGCAAAAGGAGATGTTTTCATAGTTTTTTGCAAGGAGATGTCTTTAGGGAAATTTAAGCTCATGTTTAGAGGAATGCATTGATGATCATTTCAAGGCATGAAAATGTTCACAGGTCACAAAATGGGTCCTCCATTGTGCGGGACGGGGATTGGTAGGGACGGTGACAAATTACTGTGTAACAATTACATTTGGAACCCGTAAAGGAACCAACTCCCAGTATCAGTCTCAGTGGAAGTTCAGGTACAGATAGGTCTAATTCTAAGTCCAGGAAAGAAACCTATGAACACTCTCAGAGGTCTAACAATGATCATGATAAAAGTGAAGGGTCAATAAGGGATACTACCCAGTCAAAGGAGCTTTCACAGCAACATGTTTCAACCTCTCCATAGTTAAATATTCCCCCTCTCATTATACAGCAACAATCAATCAGAACTAAGTTAGAAAAGGAATGGGAGAAATTCAATGATTTGATTAATATTGAAGGGCAGAACACACAGACACCTGTGAGTAATATACAGACAACAAAAAATATAGTCACAGGAATAACTAGCAATGTATCAGAAACAGAACATATTCCCATTACCCCATCCTCTAAACTCATGCTCAAAATAGAGGAAATTCCTGCTCTTGATGTATTCTATAGTCCACAACACAAGGCAGTGGTAAGAAGACAGAAAGAAAAGAAAATTGGAAAATGCGCTCTCTCATGATGCAGAACAATTAGATGTCTTATGGAAAGATCCTACTACTGATCCAACTGAAAATCTTGCCAAAATAATCTCAGATCACAGGATCATATGCCTCTGTAGCCATTGATAAAGCATCTAAGGTATGAAAATTATTGAATGAAAAAGAAGATCAAGTACAGGTTCTGTAACAACAACTGCAACAAGTCAATGCCAACAATGAAGCACAGAAACAACTTGAAAAATTACAGTAAGACTTCCAACAAATGCAGATAGGATATCAGAATAGCTTGGATGAAAAAGAGAAACATCTACAAGATGTGCAAGAGATGCACAAAGATGATCCCAAGCTTACAAAATTTATCACAGAGTCTATTTCTTTAAATGACCAACTACTGCAGCAACAAGAAATATTATGCTAGAGAATATTACAATGGAACTCTTATTGTGAAGAAAGTGATAAAATCACTAATCATGTCATAGACTTGCGACATGATTATGATTTAATTGATAAAAGAGTTACTGACTATTTAGCTTGGCAAGAAACAGAGGAGGGGAAAAGAGCAGGTGCACCAATAATCAATGACAATCACAAAGTAATGCTCTTTAATAATTGGGATGCACAAATCAAGAAAGCAGAGCAAGCAACAGAAGAAGTAGCCACAACAGCAAGAAACATTATTGATTGCATAAATGAAAATTTGCATGAGGCAAATCTGATCTCTGAAAATACTCGTGGATACCTACCGAAAGCACATCAACTACAAACAGACTGGAGACAGAAGGGTCAAGAAAAGGCAGAATGGATTAAAAGATGAACAAAATTAAATTTGGATTCTTACTGGGCATGTTTGGTAAAACCACACAGCCAATGCATGACTCTCAAATGTATCATCAATTCTGCCGAGAAGATAGTGCCAGCTCTTTCCAATTCCATTTTCACAGGACAGTTGAAATCTGAAGTCGGTCAGCCTATTCTTCTCAAATCAATGTTGAATACTTGCAATTTCAAAGAACAAATTCACAAGTAGTTAGTTGTTAAGTTTTAATTTTAGATTTAGTATTAGTTTTGCTTTATTTTTTGCCTAAAAAGAGGATGGTCATTTAAACCATATCCTACATTTTTGTAATAAATTATTTTTAGATTTAGTTAGTAGTATTTAAACCCTTCTCATGCATTTAGAGAAGGGTCCTGAAATTTGTCAAAAACTTGTCCTCAGAACATGCACTTTTTCACCCTCCGAGGAGGTTTTGATGAATGAATGGAACATGATTTATTGATATCTGCGTTTAATATCTACTACTAATGTTGCACTTTTGTACTCTTAGTGGATGTTGGATTAAGAAGAGATAAGTCATTATTGCTTGAAGCTCATGAGTAGAACTAGTTATAAATGGTACTTTTATCTCTTAACTATTTCTGCCTTTGTGTTAAAGTGATATTTATGTTCAGTTGTTTATGTATTAATGCTTGAATTCTTGAGTTATAATTTGGCAATTTTGTACGATGATAGCCATTTGTTTATGCTTAATATATGGATAGCTTATTATGCGATATGTTTTTCACAACTTTTTCGTCTAATTTTTTATACGAAGTGGTTTATCTTTATTGAATTATTTTCTTATAATAGTTGAATGATATTTATTACCAATTTCTATTTGAAATCATTTTAGATCGCATAAAGAAAAGATTACATCCTGGGTTAAGTTTAGAATTAGATTATTTCTGTTTAATTAGAATACAATTGCATGTTATAGATTAGAATTAGAATAAAAGCATTTCACTTAGGAACTTTTAGAAGGGAAATATCAATTCTTAACACACACATACACATATTGGGAAACTGGTCCCATTATCCCCAGTCGGACCCACTATACCAAAAGGAAAAGGAGCTGCCAACCAAGGTCCGGACCGGGTGGGTATCCCCCTTGTTGTAGACCTGATTTTTGGGGTTTCAACATATTTGGCGCTAGAAGGAGGGCCCCGAACTATGAATGGCAAGTAAGTCAAAATCTAAATACCATTCTGAGAGTAAATTTCCCTCACCATCTCCCCTGACTTCTCCATCGCACATAGAATTTTTAAATCTAGAGCCAGAAGTCGAAAGAACAACAGCCACTGCCACAAACCCTGACTTTTCAAAAGAATCTGCTATTGAACCTCCTGAAGTTGAATCTTTGATTCATAAACTTCAGTGATTTTCAATATCACCTCAAAGATCTGATAAATCTCAAGGCAGTGTGACTTCGAAATATAATCCTGCTCATCCTCTTACCAGATTACAGAGCAAAAAGCTTGGCATTCAGCCAATTGAGTTACCTCTACCTACAAGGAAGAGAGCAAGGAAATCACCTAAAGGGTCTGATAGTGAGACTCGTTCATCATCATCATCCATCTCAACATCTTCACCGTGAAGTCAACCATCCACCCCTCCACTTCAGACTGTTGTCCGTCAGTCTACTGGAACTTCCACATCTCCTTCTCAAACATCTGGAATCGTAATATCCTCATCTTCTCAACCACAGGGATCATCTTCTACACTTTCCTCTGTTGGTAGTTCAGTGATGGCCTCTCCATGGAATAACCCAGGGGAACTTTTAATGCCTGCACCCTTGAGTCAAATACCAGCCCATCCTGAAAAATGGCTGCCTAAGTTTAATCCTGAAGCAGGCATGCTAGCGGAAGAGCATATAAATAATTTTATGTTGTCCATAAATCTCAATGGAGTTACTAATGAAGATGTTGTCATCCGAATTTTTCCCTATACTTTACAAGGAGCAGCCGTATCATGGTATTTCTCGTTACTGTCTGGATCTATTACTAGTTGGGATATCTTTCAAGATCAATTTTTGACTAAGTTTGGTGATGACAAGTCTACAACGACATTGATCAATGACTTGTCTAATCTTAGAGCTGAGTCAAAAGAGCCTATCAAGGATTTTAATTCACGTTTCAATAAACTGTTAAATAAAATTCATACTGCTTCCAAGCCTAGCGAAGAAGTGCGAAGTGAATGGTATATCTCTGCTTTACCATCAAATATAGAAATCTTCATTGATAGGGCTAACAAAACAACTTTAGCTGACAATATGAAGGAAGCAATAGCAGTAGAGAAATGTATTATTGCTCTAGAAAATAAAAATTCGATAGAAGAACGAAAATCCAAAAAGGTTACTTTTAAATTAGACCCCAAGAAAAAAAAATCGAAAGATCCATTCGATTTAGAAGGATTGCAGAATTTTTTGAAAACCATGTCCAACGAAGTGGTTGAAATTAAGAAACAAGTGGCAGAAACATATTCTAAAAAGTCTTTCAAGCCTTTTAGAAGAAAACCTTCAATTGATTCAAAGCCGCCAAATGCTATTACTAATGCTGAATCAGAAGAAGAAGAAGAGGAGATTGCTGCTGAAGAAACTACTGATGAAGAAGAAGTTTTAGAAGTACAAGGTATGTGGGATTTCATCCTCCCAAATGAGGAAGATCAAGAAGCATCCCCAGTTAGCACTCGAAGTAGAAATCAACTTGATTCTCCTCAACCTACTCCTAAGCCAAAGAGCGCAAGCTCAATGACTAAGGATAAAGTTGCAGCCACGAAAACGACATCCAAAGCAACTCAAACTAGCCTAGTCTAAACAGATTCATCAACTCCATAAAAAAAAATGATCATTTCGGATGAAATGGAGTATAATATCATAGAAGACATGAATAAGACTAGGGCTAACATCAATTTTTATGAATTGAGCAAGTTAAAACACCAGCAAAAGGTACTTTTGAAAGAATTACATGCTATACCAGAAAAAACTTTGCCCGATCCTGTAATTTCTTAAGCTTCCAACGAGATGGGAAGACCTCCAACTAATGCGATTAGTAAAGTGGATTTAGAAAATATTGCTTTAATTGGAGGAAGGTCGAGATCTCATACTCCTCCTTTTCTTCTTACTTACGAAGTTTTCAATAAAAAATTGCATAATTGTTTAGTGGATTCTGGAGCTTCATCTAATATTCTACCAAAATCAATATGTGCAAAGTTGAACATTCAACTCCAAAAATTTGTTGTATGCATAGACTAGTTAGATCGATTTAAAGTTGAAGTGATCGGTGAATTAAATCAAGTTACCATAAGGCTGTCATCTAATCCAAAGGTATGTCAAGTTATCGACATTTTAGTTGCAGATATTCCAGAATTTTATGGCTTAATTCTTAGCAGAGATTGGTCAGAAAAACTTTATGGATACTTTGCAACTGATTGGTCGCACATGTGGCTTCCTTACAATGGTAAACCAATCAGATAAAGGTTGAGCGTGAAAAACATCAGAAATACATAGTAACAAAACTGGAAGGAGAAAATGAACCAGTTGCATAAAACAATATTATCATTGGCAACTATTCGGTTGATTCTTTCTTAGGAAATTTCAATGCTCATATTTCACCTTACTTAGAACATTCTGTTTTATCTCAAATAGAAGTTTTTTCTCAAATAGATAGTTCTAGATGCATTAATTTTGTAGATACTCCTTTAAATAAATCTTTATTTTGGAAGTTATTTTTTAATGATTTTAAGTCTAATGAAGGAGTAGGAGCAGGATGCGTGTTGATTAGTCTAGAGGGAAACAAAATTATGCTAACTTGCAGACTCGAGTTTGATTGCACCAATAATACTGTAGAATACGAGGCTTTAGTCCAAGGATTATACAAAGCAATCGTATTAGAAATCAAATATCTACAAGTTTTTGGGGATTCTGAAATTATAATCAAACAGGTACGCAATACTATACATTGTTTATCATGTCATTTAAAGCATTATCAATATTTAGTTCAAGATCTGACTGAACACTTTATAGCATTTAATATTTCATTGATTCCCGGAATCCAAAATGCAAGTGCAGACCTTTTAGCTAACGTAGCTTCCAAGCTCTTTCCTGCAGAAGACTATAGCCCTGATCGATTTTCAATCGAATTAATCTTTAGACCCTCGATTCCTGACAACATTACCAATTGGAGGATTTTCATTGATGATCCTGATATTGTAATCTTCCTCACATCTGAAGGATCTTACACCAATCAGATAATTGATGAAAATCAACATGACATACAATTGCAACAAGATAGCACTAATAATGCTATGCCAAAGCCAATAGTCAAGTTAGAAGACCTTTATGATTTGAAAGATAGATTCAAAAGATCTACCAATTCAAAACTGCAAAGTTCAACTTTGAATTATGAATTAGTAAATCTAGGAACTGATACCAAACCACAGAATATCAACCTAGGCCTTGGCCTAGCTCCTGAAGAAAAATTAGCATATGTTCGTCTCTTGAAACAATACAAAAGTGTCTTTGCTTGAAACTACGATGAACTCAAAACTTATGACACTTCTATCATCCAACATACTATCCCAATGATAAATGATGAAAAACCTATCCAACAAAAGTTGAGAAAGATCCATCCCAATCTAGAAAACCAGATCAAATCTGAACTCAATAAGTTATTGAAAGCCAAGATTATTTTTCCCGTTCGACATGTTAAATGGGTTTCCAATATGGTTCCCGTTAGAAAGAAGAACAGAGACATTAGAATTTGCATTGAATTTCGAAATCTTAACAAAGCCTACCAAAAAGATAATTTTCCTTTTCCTCCTATGGAGCAAATATTGTAGGCAGTTGCAGGATCATAATTAATGTCTTTCTTAGATGGTTTCTCTGGCTACAACCAAGTGTTGGTTCATCCTGATGACCAATTGAAAACCACATTCAGAACCAAATGGGACACTTATGCATATCAAAAGATTCCTTTTGGTCTGATCAATGCTGGTGCCACATTTCAGAGAGAAATGGATATCACCTTCAAGGGATTAGTTAACAAATCAGTGGTAATTTATTTGGATGATATAACTGTATATTCCAAGAAACAAGGCAATCATCATAGAGATTTAAAACAAATCTTCCAATGTTGTCAAAGGTATGGAATTTCAATTAACCCAAAAAAATCTTTTTTTGCATTAAGTGAAGGAAAACTTCTTGGATTCATAGTGTCAAAATCTGGAATTCATATTGATCCTGATAGAATCAAGGAGATTTCTGAAATACCCTTACCTCACGAAAATAAATCTATGCAATATTTCCTTGGCCAGATTAATTTTGTGAAGAGATTTGTCCCAGATTTTTCAAGAATTGTATCTCCTCTACAAGCAATGATTAAAAAGAATTCAAACTTCAAATGGGGTCAAAACGAATATGAGGCATTCAATCTGATCAAACAAACAATTTTTAATGTTCCATCTTTAGCAACTCCAATTTTTTTTTTATCCTTTTATTTTGTATACATTTGCCTCTGATAAATCTTATGCTGCGATACTCACTCAAGCAAATCAAGACAAGGCAGAAGCCTCAATTGATTTTTTCAGTTCAAATTTACAGGGGGCTGAGTTGAATTATTCAGATGTAGAGAAACAAGCTTATGCTGTTTTCAAAACAATTAAATATTTCAGACCCTTTCTACTTCAAACCCATACAAAAATCATAGTACCGTTTCCAGCGATAAGAAATCTCTTAGTACAGAAAGATGTTGGTGAGAAAAGAGCCAATTGGATTACTACCTTACAAGAATACGATGTAGAAATCAAACCAGCAAGTATTGTAAGAGGTCAAGGCTTTTGCAAAATACTAGCGGGAGCATCGCTTATTTCTGAAAAACCATCTGTAGAGATAGAAATGTATGAGGTAAGCCTAAACGATGTTGAATAATTATATGCTGATATCATATTTTATCTAAAGAATGGATATGCTCCTTCAAATCTCAATTACGCCAAGAAAAGAGCTCTAAGGTTGAAGGAAAAACAATATCAGCTTGTGAATGATGTTCTTTTTAGAATGAATTATGATTCTGTTCTCCTTATATGTCTTAAGAAATCTGAAGCTGAAAAAGTCTTGCAGGAACTTCACGATGGGCCAGCAGATGGACATTATGCTAGAGATACTACTGCACATAAAATCCTTCGCGCAGGCTATTACTGGCCCACATTATTCAAAGACTCACATAGCTACGTAAGGAAATGTCAAGTTTGTCAAACCGCTGCTGGAAGACAAAAGAAACCATCATTGTCGTTACAACCAGTCAATATTGAACAACCTTTTGATCAATGGGGATTGGACATAATAGGTGAGATAGTTCCTCACTCTTCTAAGCAACATAGGTATATCATTACAACAACTGATTATTTTACTAAATGGGTAGAAGCAGTTCCTCTTAAGACTGCTAATGCCGAACATATCATCGAGTTCATAGATTAGTTCATAATCACCAGGTTTGGTTTACCTTCTGCTTTAATCTTTGATAACACATCGTATTTTTCTGGCAATGATATCACTGAATTTTCACTTAAGAGAGGTTTCAAACTTAAATACTTTGCCAATTATTATCCACGGGGAAATGGGTTAGCTAAATCTACAAATAAAAACTTAATCAGAATCATTAAGCGAACCATTGATCAAAATCATAAAAATTGGCATAAGTCTTTAATATACGCTTTATGGGTAGATCGAATAACACAGAAAGCCTCCATTGACACTTCTCCCTTTAATTTAGTTTATGGGAAAGAAGTGGTTCTTCCAACTCATCTAGCAATTCCTTCTTTGGCCTTAGTTCAATATATTGATGAAGCACCAACTTCTTTCTTACAACTAAGACAGCTGGAAATAATTAAGCTAGAATAACAACGAGAACAGGCCAAAATAACTCATGCTCATCACCAAGCATTAGTTAAAGCTTCTTTTGATTCAAACATGATATCCAAAAAGGATTTTAAGGTCAGAGATCTAGTTTTAAAATGGGACAAGGGTCATGAGGAAAAAGGGAAACATACGAAATTTCAACGAATGTGGCTTGGTCCTTTCCAAATCGCAGAGATCATAGGTCCATCTACTTTTATGTTACAGGATTTGACAAGAAAAAGAGAGTCTTTACCTGTTAACGGACAGATCCTCAATTTTTTTTTTCCATAGGAGATCATTCTTCTATTTTTGTATATAGTTTTCTTTATTTTCATAAAAAAAACCAGTTGTTAATGGTTACATTTGGAATTCACGAAAAAGATACAAATTCTCTTTTATATTTTGTTTTTTCAGTTGTATAAATAGAATTATTCTAAGAAATTGATCATTATTATTGAAAGATACAATTAAAAGCTTTAGGCCTAGAAATGATACTAGTTTCAACTTTGAAAATTTTGATAAAAAGCAACTTTTAGTGGGAAATTGTTTTATATCAGTCTAATGAAAAGTATCAATAACAAAATAAAGATTCTTTGTAAAAATGTTCTTTCCAAAAAACTCTACCATTGTCGTCTAGAATTATCTTAAGGAAACAATGACTTTCTCCCCACCTAGGAAATTACAATGTTCAGAGAATAATCCAATGATACACTTTAACTTAAAGAGTAAGAGGTCTCATCACGAGGCGACTTATCATGATCATAGATATTGTAGCTTGCTGACTTTTCCAATACTGCATACCACAACAGGGCAATGAATTAATATTGTTGCAATCAAAAGACAAGGGGTCTCATCACGAGCCGACTTGTTCAGCAAAGTTATAAATCAAGTGAATGAAACTGTCATAAATTGGCTACCAAACCAAGACATTGTTCTTTAAGGATAAAAAATAAAAATGAAAGAAATAAGTGTGGATATGGATTTCTCTTTGAAAACTATATATTTCCCTAAGTAGGATACAGGATCATTGCTGGGTAACAGGTAACCCTATCGAGGCTATAGACGCCTGTTGGCAGCAAAGGCTCTACCTACGACAAATGAACACATTTAAAATTGATTTATGTAAAAGTCTTTGTTTTTATCTCTATAAACCAAGTAGTGACTGATATAGATACAAGGACTAGCTTGAGGAAGTAAATAGTCAAAGTTGGATATAGAAGAAACGAAATATCATTGATAGATAAAAGCATAATGTACTTTGTCTTTTTATTATAAAGTTTGATTTTCTGGAAAATTTTCTATTTTGAAAGTTTAGAAAATTAAAAAGAAAAGCAGAGATAACTGGTTCTTCTGAGTGAATCGCCAATTGTTGTGGCCAACAACAACCCCCCTTCTTATTTAATATTAGTGATAATACTAAATAAGAGGGGACCCTTAGTCAAAAAATCCTAAAAATCAGTTAGTACTTGTATTCTTTGTTCAATAAAATTTAATATCATAAACTTAGGAAACTACCTCTTGAAAAATCTTAAAAGCTTAAGTTTTATGATAAGATATAATAAAATAATTCCTTAAAGGAATATCGCATCGCAAAAAAGTAATGGATATCTCTTTACAAGCAGAATTCTAAAATTGCATATTGCGATGCGAAACTATACATGAAAAATATTCATCGTGTCACATGTCTCAAATATCACTTAAGAAAAAAACTTCAAAATCACTGATATGCGATGGCACATATCACAAATCGCATGTCGCAAAAATATGTTAACGGATGATTGTCACATGTTTCGCTTCAGCGATATTGCGATATTGCGATGTGCGATACTGCGATAATGTGATCTGCGATATTGCAAAGCAAATCGTAGATCACCTTATCGCAGATCCTTAAGGCTCATTGTACGAAGAAGCTTTCTCCATAAATCGAGATCCCGTTATGCGCTTTAATGTTAATCAATGAATTGGTTGTCAATCATTAATGAAATTTGGTTTTGTTTTGATCGAAGAGC
This sequence comes from Pinus albicaulis, assembly GCA_034641835.2. Classification (NCBI taxonomy): domain Eukaryota; kingdom Viridiplantae; phylum Streptophyta; class Pinopsida; order Pinales; family Pinaceae; genus Pinus; species Pinus albicaulis. The sequence goes on from CM076578.1 coordinate 1,817,023,212, forward strand.
CGTTTCACGTAAGGTGGTATATTTTATACGTCTTCAGCATTTAAAACTTTCCTGTCACCTTTTTCTTATCATTATTCTCATTTAATTCGTAAACTGCAGGAGCGAAGAACATAGAACTATACAAAGCAATATTCAGAGTATAATGGGAAAGAAAGACAAGGCTCTAAGTTTTGAAGTAAAGAAATGACTCCCTTGTATACAGACACCGCCTGTAACAAAGACGCTGGTATTACTACTTGGGAGGGCATGTATAATCTACTTGAAGAAGAGAACCCCAGAGTAATGGAGGTTACAGCCACTGCAGGCTCACATGGGTCATTAGAAGCGTCTATTATAGAGCTAGCTTGCTCATTTTTGCACCGGATAGCAGCAAGGCCTAAAATACTTCCATACGCAGACATGGTTAAATGGATACTGGACAGGATGGATATTACAAACAGACAGTTTAAGACTAAGGGTCAAGAACTCATTGGTTCATTTACTCCATAGGATTTGAGACTCATGTATCATTTGTCGGAGCCACAGGTGACTTATAACAAACAGTTTATGGAGAATTTTTCCAAAGAAAATGAAAACCTGGCAGAATGCACCAAGGATTGGTCAAGGAGAGATGAACCACTAAAAAAGGATAAAAACGATATGTATAGTATTGGTTCTCTCACTTCTCCATATTGCTTTGCTGCTTCTATGCTATGTAGGATTTTTGGAAAGTCGAACATTAATAAATTTTCATCTGAATGGCTACCATTATTGAATGCTGCTGTTAATGCTACTATTGTGGATTGTGCTAAGATATTATCTGACAACTTAGCCACAACTATTTTGAATTATCGGTCCAAAAGAACTGTTTCTCAGAGAATTTATCCCCCTTTTTAGTTATCTGCTTATGTAATGGATTCAATATGTTATGTTTCTAAGTTTCCTTTAATGGGTTGGAAATGGACAACTCAAGATCCCCTACCCATTCATGTTTATCACAAAAAATTGTGGGATTCAAAGTTCATTCCCTATTTTTACAAGAATTGCCATGGAATCATGTTGCCCCTGTACAGAATGTTATATGATAAAGACGCTCCAAGGTTTTCTCCTGAAGCAGAGGTAGACATACTTCCTGTTGCGAGATGGTTTGGAGAAGAATTGTTTACATATGTTGGGGTATTTGGAAGTTTTTCTTCCCCCCATGTTTTACCTTTGTATGTCCCTAACAAACTCATGGCGCGAGAAATTGCTTATCAAACCCATGGAGAAGGAGGTTTGACTAAAGATTTGAAGGAAAAAAGAAGGCTATCTGACCACAATTTCCTAATGGTTAGAATTTATCCCAAGCTTACAGAATTTATCACAGAGTCTATTTCTTTTAATGACAACTACTGCAGCAACAGGAAATATTATGCCAAAGAATATTACAATGGAACTCTTATTGTGAAGAAAGTGATAAAATCACTAATCATGTAGTAGACTTACCACATGATTATGATTTAATTGATAAAAGAGTTACTGAATATTTAGCTTGGCAAGAAACAGAGGAGGGGAAAAGAGTAGGTGAACCAATAATCAATGAAAATCACAAAGTAATGCTCTTTAATAATTGGGATGCACAAATCAAGAAAGCAGAGCAAGCAGCAGAAGAAGTAGCCACAACAGCAAGAAACATTAATGATTGCATAAATGAAAATTTGCATGAGGCAAATCTGATCTCTGAAAATACTCGTGGATACCTACCGAAAGCACATCAACTACAAACAGACTGGAGACAGAAGGGTCAAGAAAAGGCAGAATGGATTAAAAGATGAACAAAATTAAATTTGGATTCTTACTGGGCATGTTTGGTAAAACCACACAGCCAATGCATGACTCTCAAATGTATCATCAATTCTGCCGAGAAGATAGCGCCAGCTCTTGCCAATTCCATTTTCATAGGACAGTTGAAATCTGAAGTCGGTCAGCCTATTCTTCTCAAATCAATGTTGAATACTTGCAATTTCAAAGAACAAATTCACAAGTAGTTAGTTGTTAAGTTTTAATTTTATATTTAGTATTAGTTTTGCTTTATTTTTTGCCTAAAAAGAGGACGGTCATTTAAACCGTATCCTATATTTTTGTAATAAATTATTTTTATATTTAGTTAGTAGTATTTAAACCCTTCTCATGCATTTAGAGAAGGGTCCTGAAATTTGTCAAAAACTTGTCCTCAGAACATGCACTTTTTCACCCTCTAAGGAGGTTTTGATGAATGAATGGAACATGATTTATTGATATCTGCGTTTAATATCTGCTACTGATGTTGCACTTTTGTACTTTTAGTGGATGTTGGATTAAGAAGAGATAAGTCATTATTGCTTGAAGCTCATGAGTAGAACTAGTTATAAATGGTACTTTTATCTCTTAACTATTTCTGCCTTTGTGTTAAAGTGATATTTATGTTCAGTTGTTTATGTATTAATGCTTGAATGCTTGAGTTATAATTTGGCACTTTTGTATGATGATAGCCATTTGTTTATGCTTAATATATGGATAGCTTATTATGCGATATGTTTTTCACAACTTTTTCGTCTAATTTTTTATACGAAGTGGTTTATCGTTATTGAATTATTTTCTTATAATAGTTGAATGATATTTATTACCAATTTATATTTGAAATCATTTTAGATCGCATAAAGAAAAGATTACATCCTGGGTTAAGTTTAGAATTAGATTATTTCTGTTTAATTAGAATACAATTGCATGTTATAGATTAGAATTAGAATAAAAGCATTTCACTTAGGAACTTTTAGAAAGGAAATATCAATTCTTAACACACACATACACATATTGGGAAACTGGTCCCATTATCCCCAGTCGGACCCACTATACCAAAAGGAAAAGGAGCTTCCAACCAAGGTCCGGACCGGGTGGGTATCCCCCTTGTTGTAGACCTGATTTTCGGGGCTTCAACACATAAACAGTAAAGCTAGTTATCGGAAATGAACAACAAAGCTATTTAATGGAAATGAACAGTAAATTCTGAACAACGAAGCTTTATATCTGAGAAGCATAATAATAAAAGTTATAGAGGAATAAATAATCTTGTTATGTTGGAAAGGAATAGCAACGCAATACACTCACAACTGATGCAACAAACCGATTTCATAAAACATTGAAACAGTAAGCTATAAAACATGGAAACTATGAAGCAATGCGACTAAAGGAGATGAGAACTAAAGCAAACCATCACACGATTGGAATTGGAAAGTAATGGTACAGATAGCAAGTGGATCCACCAGGGCTGGACCCTTAGCCGCTAGTGAAGCACCGGCCAACTACTCCAGTATCAAATAATGGAATGACAACTGGATTATACATTAATCATATGTAACAAATTTTACAAGAAATCACACTCTTTTTTAACCAACGAGAGTCAATGAGCAATTGTGAAAATACAATAGGAAATATAAATAATCATAATACACCTTTGATTTCTGTAAGTGCTATCCTTTTATAACAGCAAGCGAACGAAACAAGAAATACATATAAGCTTTTAGCAACGATTCTATCTTCAGTTATCGTTTTGTCTTCTTGCGCTGATGCTGCGTTGTTCCTTTCTTTTCTTTGACTATGCGCTCTAATATTGACATTCTTGTCTGTATATGGCCTTTTGTTGAAGGGACAACAATTATTTCTGCTTTGTCCTTTTCTCTTGAATGGTGGCTTCCAACTTCACCTATTTTCTGCATATAAGACAATATTTAATCAATTTGCAACAATCACTAATCTCCTTAATTATATTATAATTATTCAATATATTGCCATTCTATAATATAAAGGAGTTATGATTAAAGGAAAAAGATAAATAAATACATGGAAAATTCATACCTTTTCCAATGCTCAACAATCGTTGAGTAAACATCGAAATGGATTTCAATGGTTTGTGGCTTGAGTATGCAATCGAGGGAAGCTCGAACTACATTACATGGAAGGACAGGATGGAGGTGGTGCTTGAAGATAATGGCTTGAAGGAATTCAACGACAGTGATGTTCCTAAGCCCACTTTGACAAATGCTGCATTACTTGACGCCTGGAAAAATAAAGTTTCGAAGACAAGAATGATTTTGTTGGAAGGTGTGCGAGACCATATTTTCTCAAGCCTTCGTGGAAAAGCCACTCCATTTGCTTTGTGGAAGGCTTTGACAGATATTTTCCAAAGCAGTAGTGACCATAGGAAATTAGCGCTGAAGGATAAACTCAGAAAGATCAAGATGGAGAAGGGAAAAAATATTCTTAAGTATCTCAAAATTTTTTTCCAATGTCGGGATGAATTGGGGAGTGTGGGAATCATAGTTGTTGATGATGATTTGGTGAGATTGTCTCTCTTGGGACTCCTATGAGTTGGCCCAGTTATCAAGACTCTGTTAACGAATGGGAAAAACTGCCAGATTAGGAACGACTGTGGTCAAATCTAGTGTAAGAGGTGTTCAGGAGGAACACCAGAGATGGCTCTTCATCAAAGCATGAAGATGAAGAGGATTGTGCTTTGGCTGCTACGGCAAGGAAAGGGAAGGGGAAGAAATACCATTCAAAATCTGAGTCGAAAGGCAAGAATCTTGATTTTTCCAAAGTGAAGTGTTTTCACTATCACGAACATGGGCATCTCACCACTAACTGTCCACAAAAAAAGAAGAACAAGAAGGCTGTTGGAGCTGCAGCTGGTGAGGCCCTTGCCTTGCAATTTGAACTTGATTTCTCTTTTATCACATGTTTTGTTTCAAGCGCAATGGGATTGGTGTGGTATCTTGATAGTGGTGCTTCCTTCCACATGATGGGAGATAAGGAGCTTTTCAGTGACTTGGAGGAGAAAGATATCCAAATTCATATAGAGACGGGCGACGATGGACGATACGATGTGACCAACATTGGTACCATTTCCTTTGAGAGGGATTCAGGTAAACCATTTCAACTGAAAGATGTTATGCATGTTCTCGGTGTTGGTGTCAATATGTGAACAATATTCAATCCTTTTTCCACATAAATTATCAACCTGAGGGCGTTATTTATTTCAAGAATAACGACACAGTATATGCCGGAGCAATCACATGACTTGTTGTAAATCACAGGCTTAAATCCATAAACACCCATAATACTATAAAAACAATTAAAAGAAGGGGAACATAGCACGTGATCAGAAGAGTGGGCCCAACTCTATGATCAGGGTTGCATCGAACTCACAAATTATAGGTGAAACAACAAGGTGTTGTGCATTCAATTAATTTTAGAATACACTGTTACAAAATCTGTATGTGTTGGGCTTAACCCGAATTCACAGCCCGTAGGCCCTCTTTATATAGTTGTTCAGGAAAATCCCCCGATTTCCTTAAACAACTACATATTTACAGTTATACAATTCATTCCAACAACAAACTAATTGCCAAAAGGAAACGATGACAAAGCCTGGAATGTAGCTGGGGTGAAATGGATTTTGTTGCGCTATAGCAGCAAGTGAAGGCAATTAGGAGCTACTCCATGACTCATAGTTGTAACTTTCCCACTTTTTCCAAATATGTCAAAACATCGGAGTTAACATTGCAAAAAGGTAAAGCCTCCTAGACTATTACTTCATTAATCAAATATCCCATGTAAAGTAAGGGAAAGGGGTTTACCTCGTTGTTGAGCCCCAAATATGTCATTTTCTTTCACCAAATTTCACTTCATTTCCTTTTTCTTTTATCAATTATAGGCTTAAAATATCAATAGGATTGATTAAATTCACTTTAAGAATGCATACAATAACTGACTTACTAAACTTTTGTGGTCTTGTTGTTGTAGTGATTTTTTATTAGACTTAGCTATAGAATGCAGCCATTCTGTAGCTAGTCACATATTCCGCAGCTATATTTATGTTCACATAGGTTACAGGTGTCACTTAAAGGAAAAAAGCATATGGTTGAATTCCAGAACTCACCTACATCATTCCTTTCCCTCTACGAAGTCTGAGCAAAAATCTGCAAGTGGTTATGCACGTGGAGGAAACCAAAACTAAGAAGTAGACTTCTACCAGGAGAAGGACTCTGCAGGTGTCTTCAACAAAGTATGAGGCCTCAACAGGAGTTCTAATTCAATTTTGATTGAAAAATACACCTATCCCTATTTCTTCTCAATGACATTTATGTATTGTGTTTATAAAAATAACTTGGTGAACCGAGAGACAGTTAGCTAGTTGATGTTTTGTCGTTAAGTTGTCCAAGACTGTAATACTCTTTTTTTGAAGCATTTTACTTTAATGAAAGAAGTAAAACTTTAATACATGATCTGAAGCAATCTTGAGGAGATTCATGTGCCAATCCGATGGTAGAGGGCCCATACTATCCGAAAGGCTTTGTGCATATTTTTTTAGATAAGTATCTTTAGCCCTGTTTCGTTCTTAATTTAGGTAGTTTTCTGAACTTCATGTTTTATGCTTACTTACATCGAATAGTGCAGTCAATCTTGTTCTCATGAATTGTTCCAAAATATCACTAACACTGAATGAGATAGAGCTGTAGTATTTCGAAGGCTAATTGCGTATTAGTCCAGTTCTGTTCATTGCATTCCAAGTTTTATTAGCTAGTTGTATTCTAGTTCTGTTAAATTCGAATTAAAGGCCTTCATTATTTATAAACTGCTCTTTTTCTTAGTCTCTTCTAACACATTATTATCATATGGACAAGAATTAGTAATATCATTTTGAGGTCTTGACTGTTTTGCAATTTATCATAATTTTACAAACAACCTTTTTCCAAAGCTATTCCAAGAGATCTCTAACCCTTGAATGAGGCTTAATAGTAACATTTTGAGTTGCAGAATGAGTTTATTTTAGTGTCATAAGTTAAATTAGCATAGAGTTCCTTACTATGTTGCAGATAATCTTTTCTCAACGTGTTCCAACAAATTTATAACTATGGATGATATTTTCTCTGTGATATTGTAAGTTGTTGTTTACTTAAAAGAACCTCATTGCATCAAATTTATCCTTTACTCAAGTTGTTCCAACATACCTCTAATGAAATGAATTGGACTGAGTTAATGTTATGAGTTACTTTCCTTCTCAAGCTTTGCAATTGGTGAATTAGAATTTTCTGTTCTTAGGTGCCATACATAGTTTAGAGTAGATTTTGCTCTGTTTTAGGGTGACCAATAACTTCTCTTTGCCAACAGTTTAGTTCTTTTCCTCTTAGCACAAAAACACAAAACCAAAAACACTAGAAAAACACTAAACACAACGAAGTAGGAAGAAGATACCTAGGCACATATAGTGCACTTCACTTCAACAGTTTACTAGCCTTGGCTGACAATTTATGACATCAATTTAGGAACACTAAGTTGAGAAGACACTCGTGTGTTTAGGAATAATAATGACAAAAATAGATAGAAAGGTGGGCGAAAATGTTAGAGAAAAGCATACAAATCCGGTACCCAACATCTTCACCCAATTGGTCTATCTATATGTCCTCATGCAGCTCGTCGCCTCCTCAGATCTGGGTTGGACTGACTATGACTGGCATGAAGTTGTGTGAGGTCATATTCTTTAGCCATTTCTGTCCCTGGAAGTTTATAACCTTCCGTTAAAACAACATCCTTCCACTAGTCTGGATCAACATTTGTATGCAGGAGTATATTTCTCGGATGACAACCAAATTAGGGGAAATTGAAACCTCATCCCCATCCATATAAAACCACAGGTCTGAATGCATGCTACAAAATGTGGCATCCTCTCTAGAGCCAATGAAAAGTTAGGTGCCCTAAATGGTTCTCGTCCTCTGACAGCTGAGGATGACAACATCCACCTTCTCTGACAACTGTCCAATGCTTCCTTACGGAACATTGTAATCTGTCTGACAGATAGGTCATCACACCATTTCTAGGTTGCCAACATGTGTTCTCCATGCCCCTTAATCTGTATAAATGTGTAATTCTTGTTATAAATGTTTGATGACTAGCCATGCTCCTTCCTCATCATTAGCATCCTTCTGACTTGGTTTTTTTCAAACGTATCCTAGGCCTTTCTCCACTTAATCTGATTGATGATATAGGAGGTAAAAACTCCTAAATGAATTTTCCCCATGAATGGAATGGGGTTGAAAGACTGATCATGCCTCAGGAAGTACCCATGCATGTAGAGCTCGCACATTAAGTGTTGTCCTATAATATTATGAATTTTTAAAATACGGAGAAATTGAATGGGGTCCTCAATATCGTGCCAAATCTCCTTATATATAATTTCAAGACAAAAGAAAAGAAATTGTTTGTGAAGGAATAAGGCACAACTATGTGCAGGACGTCTGTAGGCCATTACCTGCTGTTCCAAGGAGAACATATTCTCCTTATCTGATTGCAGCAGTTGCAATTGTTCTTCCAATTCTTCTATTATGGCCTTTTGTTTATCTTGCTTTAACCGCACCTTATCCAACTGGTCTATGTATCCTGTGATGGTCCCGATAGCCTGTTCTCAAACCCGCATTGTTTCCTTCTTATGGTCACTCGCAACAGATTGCCACTTTTGGATTTCAGCGGCCAAGAAAAATTCTTGGCCTTCAAACAATTCTTCAATCGGGCAAGTCTGTGTAGCTGCAAACGAGACCTCAATTTTTGGCTTTACTACCCTCCATTTGTAGATTTTTACCTTATTTTTCAACCGAGAGACTTGCCTTTTCAACTCCTGAACCTCCCTTTTCAATCTCATGGTTTCACTGAAGTGCAGTTGATACCTCTTCTTGAGAGGTAATCTTCTTTTCTCAAACTGTTCAATCCATTCCTATTTGACAATAAATTCAGTTTCTGGGCCTATGACCAGCTCAGGAGGCAGAAGAATGTTTCCGGTATTATCAGTTGATTCTTTTGTTAAGCCTTTTTGGTTGGTTTCCCTATCTTTAGGGGCTTCTTCCTCTATATTCACTTTAGGGACTCCTGCCATCTAGTCAACATCTCCATCAACCACTCTGTGTCTCGGTGTTTCGGTAGGGACCTAATCTTCTTTGTGAGTTTCTAAGTGTTCCAACAAGGATCCAAAAATGACTGGGCCGATCTTGGCCATTTCCTCTCCTAGGTCAAAAAATTTAAGCATAGGTGGGATAGCTACTTCCTCCATTAATAATTTGGGAGAGCGGAATCCCCTCGCCCCTCTAGGCCTCATACGCTGGAACAGAGAACGGGGGATAGCTTCATCATCCTCATTTCCGGCATGAGGTGGAGTTTCATGCATTACTACCTTAATTGGGGTCGATGCTGGTTCTTGTGGGGTAGCATCGATTTTGAAGCGGTTTTCCCTTCTTTCCTCTCACTCTTTGTTCATCATTTCTTCTTCTAAGGTCAATACTGAGCCTTGTGGGATAGTATCAACCTCCCAGTTTATTCCTTATCTATCTCCTTGTTCCTCATGAACTGCCTCTCTGCTTCCCTGTTCTAACTGGATAAGGGGTGGTTCTTGTGTAACACCCCCAATTGTTTAAATATCCATATCTTCTCGGGTAGGTGATGCTCTTTCTTGCAAAACACCATCACTTTCCATTCCTTTGTCTACCATTTCACTTCCTTGTTCTTCATTGAAAAAAGTCGATGACTGCATAACTGTCTCAAATTCATGCACGATATTCATAATTCCTTCATTTGTGGGCTCCTCAGGCAAGGATATTTCTTATGTGGCAACCTCGATTGTGCCACCAATTATCTCCTCTATTATAATTTCTTCAAGTTCTTCCTGATTAATGTAATATCCCAAAACAGGGGTTTTCTACAAAAAATAGAATATCTGAAGATATTCCAAAGTTGGAGCTTCAGAAAATCATGAGCATGGCAAGATGAATCAGCTCATTAGATATAAAATAAAACCTCATCATAAAATTAGAGCACAACATCAAGAATATGGCTTGTACACTCCTTCCCAAGTGGGGAAATGTAGTAGTATAGGGCATAAAACAACTGTCTTCAAAAAATAAAGCTATATATGTGGAAAATGAGACTTGGATCCATTATAATATACAATATTTAGCTCACATATAGAATTGGAGAAAAAACAAATGCCTCTAACCAAGCTATACAGATCTCCCCATTCCTAGTGCAGCTAGAAATTTGATCAAATAAGAGACTTGCAGAAAACACCTAAGACCGCTTCAGAAAGTTACGCTATTATGGGAAGTAATAGAATGAAAATGTGTATAAGGCTGAATAAATACATGTAGATCAGAAAATAAGTCTGTAGGCATCTCTATACAGTGCATAAGAGAAAGTATGAATACTTGAATGAATGAAACCCTTAGGAAGAGTTATTGGAACACTTTATTTCTCTGCAACAAAAATGTACAGCGTAATTTTCAGGGGCTGTAGAAGATTTACATTACATATCAGATCTAAGATAAATCCGTGCAAAAAATATCAGATCTATAACAGATCAGTACACTAGATTGTCTTTACTTTACATTCCCCTTGGGGATTTCAACAATACATGAAAAAAAGGGAGTAGATCTGAGTTTTACTGCAGAAAATCTTCAGAATGATTCAGAAAATCTGGAGTAAGCACAAAAATAAATAAATCATATATGAAGTATGCATATATTAGATAGCTAATCCATGGATCACTATGGTGAAGGAGGGATCCGTCAACCAGAGATCTCTTCTCCAAATGAATACCAAAATTCCCTGCAACTTTGTAGCTAGAAATAACATAGTCCAAGAGGGTAAACTACACTGTAAGATTGAAGCATAGGTTTTCCTGATGCCAAGATCAATATCTGAAGCCCACACTACTAATACACTCTTCCAGGAGGTTAAAAGACACACTCCCTGAGAAGAGGCACTAGTGTAATCTAGATTTGAGCAGATCTAGTGTTTCCACTTGCTGCAGCTCAATGAAACAAGTGAATTACAACATGATTTATGCTATCTAAGGGAGATGGATCTTGGCCATATGCCTGATAGTGGAAGAGAAGTAAAATTTCATCCAAGAGCTACTCAATGGAAGGAGAGAGAATCCCTAAACAGGAAGTCCTCACAATTCTATGCTAAACAACCAAGAGAATGAGATATGTCTAAGCAGAAAATATACTCTGAAAATATAATATCATGAAAAGCCTTCTCTTTAGCCTTCCCATTCCTTTTATAAGACGAGAGGTTGAGAAACCCTATAGCACCTTCAAAACCTTAGCTCCTTTCACATGAAGACCCTCCATCTAGAACTGTGCTGATAAAAAAGGAGGTTCAATGCATCTGGACAGTGTTGTGATTTGGTCCTGTTGACCCAGTCAATCTCCTCAATCCTTGTTCACATACAACTTTATTTTATTGAGACAACCCTGATTTGCCTCTATTCACATTGGGCACTAATTTATTTTCATGTTTTTAGGAGTTTACATATCCTCCTTTACATTTCATTCATCAATTAAGAAAATCAAAACAAAATGAAATATTCCTATTAGCTTGGGCTAATTAGGAATATTACAGTCCTCCCCTCCAAAAACATTGCTTGTCCTCAAGCAACTGCAAGGACATAACTGAAATGGATTGGGAAAGCATATTTTCCCAAGCAATCACCCATGAAAAATGAGTCACCTCCCAACATGGTAACTCATGAAAGATCTCCTCCACCTTAGGCTCCTATAAATAAGGTGGGATGAATAAATAAACATGATAGGAAAGATGGCCTACCCCATGATTTCTTTATCTCCACTCATAGCAAGTGTAGAGAACATGTTGATTTGTGGCTACAATCATATTTCCCTCAAGTGGTAATAATGGAAATATATCTCCAAAGATCCTCTTTCCCATATCATGGATCAAGCTCACACAAATCACCCCATCCAAAATGAATGGCACATCATCATCATTTCGCATCCAAATCAGAAAAATTCTGAAGGTTACATGATACCAATGGCTCATTAAATAGATACAGTGCAATTTCCCCAACTGCTGCTTGAGAATTTCATGTGGTAAGTTGTCCTTCAACAAGGTACTATTTGTGCATGAGTGCTCATCTACTATGTGGTAGTAGACAACAAGATATACCAGATGTACATGATCAAAATAACAATATAATGTTCCATACTCTCCTCCTAAAACATCATGATGAGTATGGAGAGACCTCATCCCATACTCTCTCAACAATAGCCATAGCAACAAGGACTCTTGCTGCATCCTTGAATTATCAAAATGCAGATCATGGAGAAATAATGCATTGATGGACATGTAAGTTGTCTCATCAACCAAGTACAAACCAGCTCCCTTATACATCATGGGGAAGTTATCCTTCCTCCCAAAACAATATACATACATGAAATACATCTCAAACATAAATACATGTGAGCACATGAGACATATCTCCGACAAGGGTAAATACATGGACATAAGATTTGACATAGGATGTCCAAACTCTCTTCTTAACAGCCACAACAACCATGCCTTCTTCTTATGCATCCTATAATTGAGACTCAAGGCATGAGTTAAAGAAATAGAAATTTTTGGGTAGTGACCAAACTCACCCAAAAACAACCAGCACAACCATGCTTCTTGCTGGGCTGTATCATAGATTTGGAAGGGTTTTGGAAACCTCTTGCTCCATACTGCCATCCACTCATCCCAATGTGGGTGATGGATCTCATTCTGCCATTGCTTGGTATCCTCCCAAGGTAGGACACCATGCTCCTCCAACCTTTAAAGAAATTTTCACCTCATGAAATGTTGAAGTGCACCTCTAATGGGATCTCCTGATGAGACCTCCTCCTCATGCATGATCTTCCAAAACCAGAGAGGCCTTGGATCTGCTGCAACTAGAAGTCTCTCTTTGAGTTGTGGCATGCTCATTGAGAGAGTGTCATCTAGAGAGGAGAAAATGTGTCTCATCTCAAGATGTCTACCCTTTGACATCTCTTCCTCCATGGCTTCTTGAATGAAGCTGGCATATGAATTTTCCCATGAGGAATAGGTCCTTATATTTTCACTGCTTCTCCTGGAAAGCGCAGTGCAACCTTGCCGCTCTAGATTAGAAGTAAGTGATGATCCCCAGTCATACAACAACATATTCCCACAACCTTCTAAAATATTTGCTGCAATAATAGAAAGTGGAAATGCAATCATGACTTGTTGGACTTTGGGAACACCTTGCATGGCTGCAAGAGTTCTTTCCCTCACTGTATTGGCTCCCTTAACTGCTGATGTTGAAGGCTGCTCCTCCATGGGTGAAACATCGCTGATAAAGGTCTCCTCAAATGGGAATGAGATCTCCTTCCTCTCTAATCTCTCACTGTCAAATCTTATGATCATCCCTTGAGTGAAATCATAAAAGTAGCTACTCTTGCATGTCTCACATGGTTAAACCACCAAGAGCATGCCTTGCCCTCCAAGTGCAGCGCTGAGATCTCCACAACCTATTTTTCCACTACTGGGTGTAGTAGGAAAAATGCTCCTAACTTCGTCACCCAAGATTTTGTTGTACATAAGGGTGATCCATCGAAGGTAGAAAATAGGAATCTATTGCCCCTTATCATGGCCTTGTTTCTTCTCTCAGTTGGATAAACTGAGGAAAATCTAGGGTCTCTTTGAGAGCCCTAGGTTGGCACTTGTACTCTACCAAATACCCACTCAGGATCTCATGTTCTAAGTATAATTATTTCTCTCCACTTCCTCTATGAGAAAAGGAAGTGGATGGATCTTCTTCTTCCTCTTGAAACCTTCTAAAGGTTGCACTGCAGCTTTCTCCTTCTTGAAACCCTCTAGGAGTTTCATTGCATCTTTCTTCTTTCATATGGTGAACCTCCTTGGAGAGGCTCTTCTTAGATCTAAAAACTAATGAGAGTAATCTCATCCTCTCCAAAATTTTTCTCTCCTCTTCTTCTTATCTTCTGATTGGATCTGAAATCCATAGGCTGAGCCAAGATAGTAGCTCTGATACCACTGTAATATCCCAAAACAGGGATTTTCTACAAAAAAATAGAATATCTTAAGATATTCTAAAGTTTCATATTCAAAAAATAATGATCATGGAAATGTATATCAGCTCATTAGATGTAAAATAACACCACATCAGCAAATGAGAGCACAACATCAAGAATATGGCCTATACACTCCTTCCCAAGTGGGGAAATGCAACAATATAGGGCATAAAACAATTGTCTTTAGAAAATAACACTATATCTGTGGAAAATGGGACTTGGATCCCTTAGAATATACAACATTTATCTCACACATAGAATTGGAGAAAAAAAAAATGCTTCTAACTAGGTTATACAGATCTCCCCATTCCTAGTACAGCTAGAAATTGCTCAAATAAGAGACTTGCAGAAAACACCTAAGACTGCTTCAGAAAGTTACGCTGTAGGGGAAGTAGCAAAATTAAAATGTGTATAAGGCTGAATAAATACATGTATATCAGCAAAATAAGTCTACAAACAGTTCTATACAGCGCATAAGAGAAATTATGAAGACTTGAATGAAGGAAACCCTCAGGAAGAGGTACTGCAACACTTTATTTCTCTGCAACAAAAATGTACAACATAATTTTCAGGGGCTATAGCATATTTACATTACATATCAGATCTAAAACATATTTTTTCACAAAAAATCAGGTATATAACATATCGGTGCACTAGATTGTCTTTACTTTACATTCCCCTTGGGGATTTCAGCAATACATGAAAAACAGGGAGTAGATCTGAGTTTTACTGTAGCAGATTTGTAGAATGATTCAAAAAATATGGAGTAAGCACAATATTAAATAAATCATATCTGAAGTAGACATGTATTAGATAGCTAATCCATGGATCACCATGGTGAAGGAGGGATCCATCAACCAAAGATCTCTTCTCCAAATGAATACCAAAATTCCCTGCAACTTTGCAGCTGGAAATAACGCAGTCCGAGAGGGTAAACTGCACTATAAGCTTGAAGCATAGGTTGGCCTGATTCCAAGATCACAATCTGAAGCCCACACTGCTAATACACTCTTCCAGGAGGTTAAAAGACACTCCTTGAGAAAAGGCACTAATGTAATCTAGATTTGAGCAGATCTAGTGTTTCCACTTGTTGCCGCTCATTGAAACAAGTAAATCACAGCAATATTTATGCTATCTAAGGGAGATGGAGCTTGGCCATATTCCTGATAGTGTAAGAGAAGTACAATGCCCTCCAAGAGCTACTTAATGGAAGGAGAGAGAATCCCTAAACAGTAAATCCTCACAATTCTCTGCTAAACAACCAAGAGAATGAGATATGTCTAAGCAGACAATATACTTTGAAAATATAATATCATGAACAACCTTCTCTTGAGCCTTCCCCTTCCTTTTATAAGATGAGAGGCCGAGAAACCCTAAACCACCTTCAAAACCTTAGCTCCTTTCACATGAAGACCCTCCATCTAGAACTACGTTGATCAATAAGGAGGTTCAATGCATCTAGACAATGTTGTGATTTGGTCCTATTGACCCAGTCAATCTCCTCAATCCTTATTCACATACAAATATATTTTATTGAGATAGCCCTGATTCGCCTCTGTTCACATTAGGCATTGATTTATTTTGATGTTTTTAGGAGTTTACATGTCTTCCTTTACATTTTATTCATCAATTAAGAAAATCAAAACAAAATGAAATATTCCTATTAGCTTGGGCTAATTAGGAATATTACAATCAAGCTCCATTTCTGCTTCTTTAGGTTCCTACTGATAACCCTCCATTTCCATTTCTTCAGATTCCTCTTGATCAATTCCCTTTGAATGTTATTCTTCTACTAAACCAGCCGGAGAGATTGATTCCTCCTCTCTAGCAGCAATAATGACTTCTATCTCTTGTTCTGAGGATCCATAGAGTTCCAACCAAGAGACTCGAAGTTTGTTTATTGCATGCATGACTAGTAAACGCACCAATCCACGGTTGGAGGGCACTGCCGGCATTCGGTGCGAATGCCGAGCAGACTGTGCCATGTGCTACAACTGTTTCAATAGGAAGAAGGGAATGTTTACGGTATGCACCTTAGCCTGTGGAAATCGAAGGTGCATTAGAATTTTAAAATGATACTTAAACAAAGTTGTGGCCCAGCCTTCACAAGTTATGTATTTCATTACAAAACCTGCGACTCCATTCCAAGGATACTGCACAATCTTGTGCTCATATCCTCTGCCCAATTAAATGACACTTTCCCCTGCCTACAAGAATAATTCAGGAAACTCTAGAAGATAAACTATTTGAGCAAACCATTTCTTCCCTTTCTGTCTCAGCTCGCTAACCTCTACAATTACCTCTTCTATGACAGGAACTTCCAGTCCTCTGACCCACGAGTGATTCTCATCTAAATTAAGTGCAAACTCCATTGTGATTCCCATGTCAAACCCCTGCAATATGATGAAGTAGGTATCCCACCTTACATTGACAAAGATTTTCCATACCTTTGGATTGCTACGGATCGAAACTGTGTTTTCAAGCTCATGTTGCACAGCCGGTATGCCCATATTGTGGGGACTCATAACAACACTTCTTGGAACAACAGACCTTGGGCGAAATGGTGGATACCAAATTCGGAAAAATAGCATGGTGAAAATGAAAGGTGGTTATGATAAATACGGATGGTAATTCTCGGAAACCGAGGAAAATCATAAAAAAGTATGGTTGGTGCAGTGAATAAAGTAGGAATGATTTCATATGGAGTTGGAAGGACGTGTTACAGATCCAAATACACATTTAATGATTATATGTAGTATTGATTAGGATCATAGGGTGTACCACACATGAATTTATAATAATGGCTTATAGAATCATCATTACGCCTTCATTAAAGTATGATGGCACTCCCCCCAACTTAAAGTTTGTCGTCTGCAGCATTAAAGTCTTCACATGGGATATTTAATTAAATTGGTAAAATTCATGTGGAGGCGTACCTGACGGCCTACCTAGATGAAGTGAAAGTTGGTAGGATGACGACGCAGTAATGATGTGGTTGAAGTAACAGTAGTACAAGTAGCAGCATCCTGAGTAACAACATCTGGAGTAGCAGTAGTGTGAGTAGCAGCATCCGGAGTAACAACAATGTGAGTAACAACATCCAGTGTAACAATAGTGTGAGTAGAAACATCCGGAGTAACAATAGTGCGAGTAACACGATCCGGTGTAATAACATCTGGAGTAACAATAGTGCACATCTGGAGTAACATCAGTGCGAGTAATAGCATACGGTGTAACAAAATCGATCAAGGAGTAACAACATCGAGTAGCAGCAACTGAGTAACAACACCATGAGTAGCAGCAACCGAGTAACAACACCATGAGTAGAAGAACCCGAGTAACAACAAAATGAATAGCAACAACTGTGTAACAACATCATGAGTAGCAACAACCGAGTAAAAACACCATGAGTAACAGTAACCATGTAACAACATCATGAGTAACAACAACCGAGTAACAACACTATGAGTAGTAGCACCTAAGTGACAACATCATGAGTAGTAGCAACCGTGTAACAACATCATGAGTAACAGCAATCGAGTAATATCACCATGAGTAGCAGCAACCATGTAACAACATCATGAGTAGTAGCAACCGTGTAACAACATCATGAGTAGAAGCAACTGATACTTAGGAAAAAGTTTCTTTGATTTTTACTCCTCAATAGTAACTCCTACAAAAAGACAAATAGTAACAATATAATTCTTTATTCTTATATATATATATTTAGGGCAAGGATGTAGAGGAAGATTTCTCTGTGCTGATAACCTTCAAACCATATTTCTTAGAGAGGTGTTTGTTGAAAGCATCCTTAGAGGCTAGGTGGTGGTATAATCTTAGGCGATGTCCATTGGCTATTAATGAAGCACATGTATCATCAATTGTGACTAGCATGACCGTTCCATTATCAAATACATCGTCCACCTCATAAGGTCTCATCCAGCGAGTGCAAAGTTTTCCTTTAAAATCCTTAAAGAGGAAGTCATAGAGTAGTGCCCAATCTGCCCTCCGAAACACCTTATTCTTAGTAAAATTATCATGCCATTTCATACTCTGTTGTTGAATAGCAGTATTTCTCTGGATAGCCATTGAACGAATCTCATCTAGTTCATTGAGCTGAGCCTGTCCATGTTTCTGGGCATCTGACAGATCCAAACCAACTTTAAGAGTTGTTCTGAGTGTACTGATTTCAAATTCTATCGGAAAAAACGAGGATTTACCATAAACCAAATCAAATGGTAAAACCCCAGTTGTATTTCTCCATGTTGTTCTGTATGCCAGAGAGCTTCAAGCAGCTTTAAGCCCAATCCCGACAATGGTATGCCATAGTTTTTGTCAAGATATTTTCTAATGTATTCTTTGTGCTTTCCACTTGTCCATTCCCCTGGGGGTGGTATGGAGACATCACCCGGTGCTTGACCCCATATTTCTGCATAAGCTTTGCTATCATGTGTGACGTGAACTGTTCTCCTCCATCTAAAACAATCTCTCTTGGAGTAACGTAACAAGCAGAAATTTCTTCAAATAGAAAAATCTGAGACCACCTGCTCTGTTGCTTTCGCAAGAGCCTTGGATTATACCCACTTAGTCATGTAATGAGTGTTGATATTGCAACAATATGATGATATTAGTGAAAAGAGTTGCCTTAACTAAGTGGGCCCGCAGGCTATTTTTGGCGCAAGTCTATTTTTAGACTATGTCTATTTTTAGACATGGCGATCATATTCTATGAGTTGCAAGATGCTATTTGTGGATGGTTGGTCAAGTTGCAAAAATATATGGACTTCTATTTTTAGACTTTCTGGGTGGAATCTATTTTTAGATTGCCAGTCTAAAAATAGATATGTCAAATATTATTAACTCTTAATAATATTTGGACTATAAACATTATCTTATTATCTTGGAGCACTTCAGTTAAGTGCACAGATGTGGCACAAGAGCTGACAGAAGGAATTACGCTATTCCTAAGGGTTAAGTGGAGCTATTGCATGGATACTTCAGTTAGAACTCATGTGACAAAGTTTGGTGGAGTTATTGAGGTAGTTGGTGGAGTTGTGTTCAGTTTAACTCAGTTAGACACAGTTGAGCTAGTTGTATCGAGTCTAACTGATTGATACACTAGTGAGAGTGGTGTGAATTAATTATTAATTAATTCACTAATTATTAACTCATTAATCAACTGAATAATACATCAATTAACTACAGTGCATGGACAGTTTCAATGGAGACCAATGGAGAGGTAGGTGAAAGAGCAGGTTGACTATCAGTTGTGACTATAGTGTTGCATGATTTGCAACACACAGTGATTGGATATGGCAATGAGGATTGCATGAGCAAGGATGGACCAATTCAAGTTCATTCAGAGCCAATATTCAGCAGGGATTGCGCAGTAGAGGTAGGCTAGCAGGTGGTAAAGATCGGTGCATGGATTTGCTAGATTGGGCATGATTAGTGTGTAGCAATTGTATTGTACTGAGAGCTTGACATGATCAGCTTTGTATGAGGATTGTTACATGATATCTATGACATATATTATATACAGATAGTTGGGGTTTTTAGCTTTAGGGTTTTCCCATTAAAAAATTGTGTTCATATGTGTGAATTTTTATGGTTTCAATGTGTGCATGCAATTTATTTAATTTCTGCAAGTAATGATCAATAGTAGAAGAGATTCTGTATTTTGCATGAAGACAAATAGTGTGTGATCAGGAGAATCTTAGATGTATAACTCATTATTTATGTTAACTCCTTGAAATTAGCAAGATTGGCAAAGTCCAACTACAGGGAGAACACTATTTCAACCACTTTGGGATTCTAGGATCTAGCCCTCCTGAATCCGGAGAGGGATCTCTCAAATAAAGTGCAAAGATGGATTTATCTTTAAAATCTTTTGGGTAATGATATTAGGCTATTTATGAAATCTGAGGGTTTTTGTTTGTTTTGGATGGTTGAGCATGATTATTATTTGAGTGGAAAGCTATAAAATGGAAAGAGTTTCAAAGGTGCGAAGTTGCAAGAAAATAGAACAAGCTTTGGCTAAAAAGATAGATATAATGCTGGTTTTTAGTCCATTGGGCTATGGAGTCAAAATAGGGTTTAATTGAAACAACAAGGAATAAGAGTATTCCATGGGGCAAGTCATCTATGTCTAAGTATCTCTTGAAAGTTGATTTTATGGAATGAAATGATACAAAAAGAAGGAGAATTTAAACAAATGAAGAACAAAGCGCAGCCTAAGATCTGATAAGTACTTCGAAACTAGCCAGCTTTTGACATACACTTAAGAAAGACATAAAATTGATCTAAGATTTGGTAAGTACTTCGAAACTAGCTAGCTTTTGATGCACTTTCAATAGAAAAACATTTAAACACAAAGGGAAACACATATAATAACGAAGAATGGTCTAAGATCAGGTACGGACTTTGAACCTAGCCTGCTTTCAACACATTCTTAGGGAAAATTTCAGATAGTCTTTGGGGATAAAAATAAAGGACAGGGCTCACCATAACTTCCTTAGTTCATCTCTACTTAACATGAACTAAAAATAACATTCAAGAATAACAATTATCCTAGACAGTAGGACGAGGGAACGCCAACATTCCTAACTACTTGAAACTGAATTAAATCATTCCTAAACAACACAAATTAGAAGAAAAAATGGAGATAAAGCTTATCAATCAGAGAAGGGTACTAATATATAGTAAATCCTAACTCTATGCTTGATGTTCTTTATCAGAGAAGGTGAACAAAGTGAAAACAAAAAATAAAATAACAATTTACAATAAGAAATAACATCGCTGTCGACATAGACCAAGATCCCATAAATCGGCTTGTATTGATGCTTCAAACCAGTTATAGCTTTAAGTCCAATGTTTCAATTCAAAAATCATCTTCACTACTCAGCCTAACTATTCTGTCACAAGCAGAGCTTCAAGAGCCCGTGAACACTATTTACAAGTAGAAGTTTCAAGCTCAAGTATATTTCAAAGTTCTGTAACCAACATTTTCTCATCTTCTACATGAGTATTTATACAATAAATGAGGAGGTGGGATCTGATAAAATATCTCCTGGATCAATTAATACAGACTTTAATACTTCTCAGCCTTTGATGGGCTCGATGGAGAATTTTACAGATGTTCTATCTATATTAACTGTTTTACATCTAAGAATTAAGCTCAGTGAGAGCTTTTTGTTGACTTTAAGGCTCTATTTCATGTTGCAGTAACTCTGTTGATATTTTTTGCATTAAGTTCCTTTGGCAGAATTAACTATTCGGCTATGTTGAGGAAAATATCTAATTTTCTAATCATAATTCGACCTCTGTTGAATGCTTTGAGGCTACAGGTGGCAACCTGGTAGCTGAGAGGAATCAATTAGCCTCTAATGTGGCGGTGGGGGATCTTTTTGACTGATAAATATTTGATTTGTCTTTAACTGTGTTTAATTCGGAGGATTAGGATTTTGATTTTCAATCTTATCTGTAATCCTCCAAAACTGTGAAAACAATCTTCAATCCTCTGTTCTGTTGTTTTTAAGTCTTCAACACTGATACTCTTTGTCTTGATTTAATTCTCTGTGTCTTTTTGATGTGCAGGGTCGCAAAGGGCTCATATGGCATCAATTCCCATGAAGCATTGATGAAACGTGAATTTGAACCCTTTGGAATGATCCTTCTGTATGCACAAAGGTATGGGGGATCATCATCCCTAGCCTTTTTTTTCCTTTAATAAAATGGGAAAACCATAGAAACCTGCATAAAACAAGAAACATTAATAAATCCTGCGTTTATGTGGTAAAACTGCTTAGGAGGCTGTGGTTAGGAGAAAATGGTGAAGATTAAGTTGGATCCATTGATCTAGCAAAGATCGACGGTGGGGATTAGTTGTGAATACACAAAGTGAATGAGTCACTTTATAATAATATGGGTGTAAGATGCGAGAAAATACAAAGAAAAAGGGAAAAATCCCTTTGGCGGAGGAAATTTGTCAGGAATTGAAATTGGGGTTTCAAGAGAAACATGGGCCATCGGATGAGATCAGGGCATAGGATAAACAACTGAGATTGCACGTTGAAAACCCCTTGAAAGAGGTGGAGGGAAATAGTGTAAAGCCAGGTTAAATTTGGGCCATTGATCTGCAGAGATCAACGGTGGGAGGCACACGCGACATAACACAATATAAAATGAGGAAGGTGGTTTCGGAGGGAAAAACAACAGTTTTCGAGCGATGAAAAAGCAGGTAGGCGGTATTGCCTTTTTGAACGCGATATGCGTCCTGGCCCGACACATGGCAACAGAAAATAGCTTATATCATATGATTTTTGAAAATTAACCTCCGCACTGAAAGTTGCGCGAAACTCCATGTCAGCCATCAGATCTGAGTTCTCAGATCGAAGGGCGGAGAGTGAGCGCGAAATTGGATAGATACATGGGCGGAAACAGGGGAAGTGGTTTCAATCTAAGCCATTGGATCTAAGATGGACGGCTGAGATCAAATTTTGAAGAAGGCAGGACCTATAGGAGGCAGGCCTATCGGGTTAAAAAAAGGTCGTTGGATGTAGAGGATCGATGGCCAGGATTCAATCTGGGGTTCAAACGAAATAATACAAAGGCAGAGAGAGGGTTAATATGGGCCGTTTATCTACAGAGATCAACGACTGAGATTGGTCAAAACAAAATTTATGAAGCGGGCACATGAATTTAACCAAAGTCAGAAAATGCAACCTGGACCGTCCGATCTGGACATGTGGATGGTCCAGATGAAATCGGAGGCATGCGATCAGTGGGGAAGAAATTTGAATGGCACCGATGTGATTAAGCGCTAGCCTTCGATATGAGGATCAGATTGACGGTGGGGAGTGAATCAGAGGGGTTCAAAAGGTGGAGGATGGGTTAATGATCAGAGCAAATGAGGGCCGTCGGATCTGGGGAGGCGGGGAGGAGATCAACGGCTCACGATTGATCAGGAGATCGCCAATCGGGGAGAGGAAAATACAACAATGGAATGCACCCTTTGAATTTTTCTGATGTGATACTGCGCGGTCCGTTGATCATTTCAGATCAACGGTGGATATTATTTTAAATCATGCATCAGTGGAAACCCTTTAATACTTACGAAAACCCAAAATTTTATGAAATGCAAAGGTTTTATGACCTAGGGCGGGTTATATCTATGTGGATTGGCGCCTGGATGTGGGGCCATTGGTTTATATGGAGTACGATAGGCCCAAGGCTTATATGTATAGGGCCAATCACATCGAAAGGTCGGGCTCTTCAATCTACCCATTCTGATTTTCTTCGATGCGATTTAGCGCTTCATGAAATTAACTCTTGGTCCTGAGCACAGGTTTATATGTAGAGAAATTTATGGCGAGAGTTTATACAAATGGGGCTTAATCGCATTGGAACTTTGATGTGGGGCTTTTCAATCTACCCATTTACATTAAAAAACATTGCTTTGGCGGGTTTAGACCAAAACATAGGAAAATGGGTTTTTTGAATTTGCAAAGGGAAATATTCATAGGAGATGGATTTTAAACAAAGCTTAGCACCAAATCTGGGCTATGTGGTTATATGAAATAATAATAAGATCGGGGGTTTATAGACAAAGGGCATAATCGCATCAGAGGTTTTAACAGGAAAATAGACTTGTGCACTCCAATTTTTCCGATGCGATAAGCGCCAAAAGGTTCTAGCACTCGGTCATAGCGTCGGGGCACCTATGGGGAAGTGGTTTAGGCTTAGCCCAAAGGGTCTTAAGCCTGCAGTTTAAAAACTTATTTTTTTATGAAAATTTTCACAATTTTTGACAGATTTGGGGGTTTCAGCAAAGTTTAAAAGTGAGTTTTAAACTTTGTAAAGTGGATCTTATGAAGGGAAAATGGAGAAAAATGGAAAAATAGAGGAATTCCATGGAGAAAAAAAGGGATAAAAATTAAGGTTAGTTTGAAGTGAAGGAAGGGGAAAAATGGTGATTTTGCAACAGTCTTTTCTCATGAGATCGGTAGAATTCCAGAGTTTTAAAAGGGAAACAACAGTGAAGATTTGAAAAAAGGGCATGATGTCTTCAAGAGTCTTCAAGAGATCACATTTTTAGCAATAAAACTATTTCTTGAAGGCTCCAAAATGTTTTGGCCACCTTTTGATATAACAAATTTTATAGGTGGCCAATAGTGGCTCCACTCGGGGATGGTGCCTTCTTCAAGGCATAAGGAACTTTCGACTTGGATTCTCTGGAGGCTGATTAGTGCCTTATCCATTGGGCTACCTTTATTTACTTGAATGATCTTCTTTTGTTCTGAAAATGTTGGCATCCATAAAAAATAATGGATCTTCATCAACAAGCTTTCTACCTACCCAATCCTACTGATCTAACATTTTTTCTTCTTTAGAGTGCACTTGGATTGGAAAAATCTTTTTATAACATTTTATTCTTTTGAAAGCAAAAAAATAATCTAATTCTACTCCTTATTTCTCCATGATCTCAGATTAAATAGTTGAGTTCATATGTTTCTCTACCTAATCTACCAATATGTTAGGATTAAACTGTCTAACAGATTTTTATTCTCTAATTTCTAAAATAGTAAATTAAAAGCATACAAGTCATGATTGAACAGTCTAACTTGATGTTGATCTATGGCATAAAAGACAAGCTGCACATAGATATTATTTTGCAGAAAATTAAATCAAAATGGAAGGCTTTAAAATTTGAAAGTTCAAAGCACTTCCTTCATCTTTTTTCAGCTCTGTTTTTACTTCTGTTTGAGCTTTTCTTTACTTGTTCTCTGGTTCAAATTTTGAGATGATTAGAACCAGATTTACCTCTGTTTTGACTCAGAATTTAAAATCGATTGGAGTCATTCTTGTTTTGGACACTTAGGTTCAGATTTTGAGCATGTTTGAACCTTTAATTTCTAACCTAATCTACCTACTGATAAGCCAAGATTAAACTATTTAGAAAATCAAATTCACTATCCTAGAAGCAGTAAATTTAAAACTAATTAGTCAAGATTAGGCTGTATGACTAATTAGAAGTGTGTTTTTCAGGAGTGGCATTTAATCTTACACACTTTCAGAGTTCCTTTTTCTTTTTGTTGGTATGGGGCTGTACGTTTATTGTTTTTACTTCTGCCCTCTTTTCTTTCTTTCACTGTTTTTGTATTTTTGATTTTTCTAAATTTGAATGCAATGATGGGTGAAATATTTATAATGAGAAAAAAGATAAAAAGGCTTTCAGAACATGACATGGATCAAGAGAAGTAATGCTTAAGTATCCTGCCATTGAAAGGACCCCCAAACAACTCTGCTCCATTCAACTCTTGTAAGAAAAAGGCATTATTACCAGCAACTGAATGAATGAAGTAAGGGCCAAGCCATAAGTTGTCAAATTTTCTGTGCTTGCCCTTTTCTTCCCTCCCTGAGTCCCACTTTAAAACTTTGTCCCCAACATTAAAATTGTTGGCCTTTTTTCTTCTGTCAAAAATCTTTTTGATGTTGTCCTACTTTAGTAATGCTTTGTTATAAACCTCCTCTTTGGTTTGCTGAAGATGAATTGTTTGATTTATCATTTTGATCATGTCATTGTCTTCAGACTTAATCTCTTGGATCAACTTCATAAATGGTACACTAAGGCTGGTAGGAAAAACTGCATCTATACCATACACAAGCTGGTAGGGTGACATACCAATAGATTTCTTCAATGTCAATCTGTCAGCCCAAAATGCATGAACAAGATTTGTGTGCCAAGACTTCTTGTTGTCCTCCAACAAATTCTTGATTATGTTCACCAAAATTTTGTTTGAGGATTCTGCAAGTCCGTTACCTTGAGGGTAATAGGCCGTGGAATGACCCAATGTTATCTGATATTTGTGACAGAATTCAACCATCTCCTTTGATCCAAATGCTGCTACATTATCAGTGATGATCTTGGTAGGACAACCAAATCTAGAGAGAATATTAGTCTCCATGAATTTTATAATGACAGAATCATTGGCATGCCTACAAGGGAAGGCTTCTATCCATTTGGTGAAGTAGTCTGTGGTGGTGAGAATCCATCTATGCTGAGTAGAGGAAGGTGGATGGATTTATCCTATGAATTCAAGTCCCCACTGCTGAAAAAGAGCTTCAACAGTGATTGGATGTAGAGGTAAGGGTAGTAGCTTCATTTTTCCTTCGAAAAGTTGGCATTTATGACAGGAAATGATCATTTTGTGTACATCAAGACAAAGAGTAGGCCAATAGTAACCAGCCCTTAAGATTTTTTTGGCTGTTGTCTTCCATTAGAGGTGGCCTCCACACTCTCCTTCATGGAACTCGTGCTTAACCTTCTCTGCATCATACTCAGGAAAGCATTTAAGCAATATCCCACTTGAATTTTTCCAATAAAGAGATTTATCTATAATGCAATAGTTTATAGCTTTTAACTTTAGAAATCTTGCCTTTGTTTTTTTCAAACCAGGAGGTGTGTTCAAACTAAGCAAAACATAAAGAATATCATCATACCAAGAGGAATTCATAAAATGATCTTCAACAATGGGAGTTGAGATTTACTCTTGGTCATCCAAAATATTTATCATATTAATATCAAGAACTTCAAAATTGGATTCAGCCATCAATCTAGCTAGACCTTGGCCTTTCATGAGTTTAGTGGGTTTTATCTCTAAATCATATTAAAAAATAACAACAATCCACTTACCTCTTTTACCATCTGGGTCCTGTGTTAGAATGTCCTTCACAACTGAATTTGGGACAAAGGCAATAATGTGTGAGTGCAAGATGTAAACTCTGAAGTCCTTTAAAGCCTTAACCAAAGTAAAGGCTTGCTTTTCCATAATGTTATACTTCAAAGGGGAATCCCTCAAAGCCCTGCTAAAAAATGCAATAGGTTGCTCTTGTCCTTGTGGATTTTTCTGTAAAAGGACAACATCTATCATATGTTCTTATGCAAATGAAAAAATATAAAAATCTTTTGAAAAATCAGGATCTATTAGAACCGGTATTTTGGTTAACACTTGTTTCACCAGCTCAAAGGATTTCTTTGCTTCCAAGGTCCATTTTACCCCTTGCTCCTTCTTCAACATGTTTTTTATATTCCTAAGGAGATCATCCAAGTTGGGGATGAACCTTCTCAAAAAGTTAATCTTTCCAGTGAAAGATTGTAACTCCTTGATGTTTCGAGGATGAGAGATTTGCAATATGGCCTCAATCCTTTTTGGATCTATCTTAATACCTTCTTCTGAAATAATGTGCCTAAAAATCTTACCTTCTTGGAGACCGAATAGTGTTTTATTAGGGTTTAAAGATATCCCAAACTTTCTGCATCTCTCGAAAAATTTTCTCAAATGTTCTAAGTGCTCTTCATCTGTCTTTGAAAAAACAGTAACATCACCAAGGTAAATAATGATGAAGTATCCTAACTCTTTCGAGAATGCTATGTCCATGGCTCTCTGAAAGATTGCTCTAGCATTCATTAGACCAAAGGGAATTTTCACATACATGAAGGTGCCCCAAGGTGTAGTAAACGTTGTCTTTAATTGATCATCAGGGTGGACTAAAATCTGATTATACCCTGAGTAGCCATCCAGCAAAGAAATTCTTTTTGAACCAACTACCCTTTGTAATATATGGTCCATCTTGGGTAAAGGGTAGTTGTCCTTGAGTGAAGCTTTGTTCAAGTCTCTAAAGTCTATACAAAGCCTAATATCTCCTATTTTCTTCCTAACTGACACTAGATTAGACACCCACTCAAAATATCTAATAGGGACAATAATACCATTTTCATACATCTTCTTGATCTCCTTCTCAACCAAAGGTAATTGAACAGGGTTTATTTTGTGTAGTTTCTATTTGAATGGCTTTTGGTTTTCCTTGAGAGGGATTTTGTGCTGAATTATTTCAGTGTTATAGGATTTAATATCTTCGTAACTCCACGCAAAAACATCAGAAAACTCTTTAAACAGATCTATGTATCTGAGTTTAATGTGAGCTGGTAAAGTTTTAGACATTTTGATCATTATTGGTTTTAGTTCACTGCCTATATTGCACTCCTCAACTTCAGTCTCTACAGGCTCTAGTTTTGGCTTCTTGGCCGCATCGTTAAAATCAAACAACTCTTCTAAAGGGACCAGACCCTTTAGCAAACTTTCATCATTAGATTGCAGAGTTTCTAACTCCTCTGTTTGTAACTCTTTAGTCAATTCTGTTTTATTTTCAATTTTTCTAGACAGTAGAGTTATATTGGCAACCTCAGGAGACTGTTCTTCTTCACCAAGAAAAATTTCTTCACTATTGCAATCTGTTTCATAATCTGAATCCGAACTGTGCAGTTCAAATTCATTTCTGAATTGCATGAAGTCTTCTATTTGTTTGTCTCCGTCAAACACTTGCCAATATTTTTCGTTATCGGGAATATTTGGTCTGAATTTAATCTGAGTTTTGCATTCTTTGGTTTAGTATGGGGTTAAGCATGTTCTAGCCGCAAAAGCTAAGTTGTGGGCCGTGATATTTCTTTTTCTTGGGACAAAAATCAATTGGAACTCCTCGAAAGTTTTTAACAGATCCACGACATCGTTTCGGTAGGCCCTAAGTCTGGGATGATTAGCGTTGTATTCCCTGTTGAATTGCCTAATGATTAATTCTGAATCCCCATAAAATTTAATTCTCTTGGCTCCTAATTTCTTCAATAGATGCAAGCCTAAAAGGAGGGATTCATATTCCGCTATGTTATTCGAATACTGAAAGTTTAATCTACAGGAAAGGCTTTATGTGTGGTTGTTTTCAGTGTTACAAATCCAGACCCCTACACCAGCATTGCTTCTAGTGCAGGACCTGTCAAAGTACATACTTCATATAGGAATAGTTTTAAGTTCATCTTGGGTACTTTCCTCTTCAAAAAAAGTGTTTTTGGTCTGTTCTTGAAAATCAGCACTCTGTTGAATCTGTTTTAATTCCTCTGATTTTTCACTTAGTTGAGGATTATTATCTTGACTGTTAAGGTTAAAGAGCGATGGAAGTATGATTTGCAGTTCAAGACCTATTTTTGGTTCGCTAGAGTTTTCAAATGTAGCAAACTGTTCAGACACTTCTGTGTGGATTTACTTCTCCTTTCTAACAGCCATCAATTCATTGTAAGTGACCTGTTCACTAAATGTTTCATTGTTAAACAGGATAAAAGAATCGAGGCCTATGATTACAGAATACAGAGGAGAGTTTTGTGGTCTGTCTTAACTAGTCACCATGTACAGCATATGGGACTCCCTGTAAAGTTTTATTGTCTAATTGAAAACAGGGATGGTCGCATAGGTCATGTCCATCTGCATAGTCCCCTGTAACTTAGCCCCCCAAGACCTAGATAACAAAATTCCATACGTTGGGGGCACTTCAGCCACAACAATATCCATGACCAAACATTTGGCTGGAATCTGGGCTAAATTAACACAGAGCTCTTTAATTAATCCTAAACATTTTACTCTGCTTGAGTCGAAGGAGTAAAGGTATTTATAAGTTCTAGTGATTTCTAGACCCAGGCTCTCCATCACAGCTTTGGGCATTAAATTATGAGAGGCCCCGGAATCATGCATAGCGTTGTGAAAAATCTTGTCATGAACATTTAAACTTACATAAAAGGGAGGAATAGGTCCCTCTTGATACCTACCTTCAATCTTAGGACCAAAAATGAGCTCTGGTTGGTCATCGTTCAGATTGAATATGTCATTATTATCTTCTATGTTTAAAGCCCTCAAAATTTGGGTCTTATATATATTTTGGGTAGCTAGTTCAGAAAGAGGAACAAAGATTTTAATTTCGGAAATTTGTTGCTCCAGGCTGAAAGGAATTTGATTCTTTGAAGTGCTTGTCTCAGCCTTGTTAACTACCACCCTGTCAGCAACATCAGCTTTCTGATTTGTTCTATTTACATTTGACAAAATGGTTTTAACATGAGTACTAGCTAAAGTGTTAGTACTACTAAGGTCTGCACTCTGTTTTTGGTTGTTTTGAGTGCCTTTCTCTTTATCTTTATCAAAATTTCCAGCCATTGTTTTGTCTTTCTGTCTTACAACTTTGGGTTTTCTTGCAATGCTGTTTTGTGAAGATTTTTCAGAGGTTTTGTTGCTGGGATTTTCTTGATTAGTTTTACTTCTAAGGTCATATTCTCTTTGAGACTCTATGATAACATTTTCCATGTCTTGATAATAGCTTTCATCATCATCTCTTTTGTCATGATAGGGTGTGTAAAGACCTTGTTTCCTATCGTAATGAATCTCAAATTCATCATTATATACTCCCAGCATGTTGATATCATCTTCCTTTGTTTGCTCATCTATTTCCTCAACCTCACTCACACAGTTTTGATGAAAGGGAGGAGTTATCTATTGATCATCTTCTCTAGGTCTATTTGGAGGTTGGTTCCTTCTGAAATTCTGATTTTGGTTTTGATTTCTGTTTTGAGGAGCAGTTTGGTTTTGACTTTCTTGTGCTCTCTCAGGAATGCTCATTTTTTTCATCATTTCCTCCATCATTCTTTCCATTTTAGAGTGTGAATTATAAGGTGTGGATTCCTCTCTAAAAGACACTCTCTTCTCATTATTCATTCTCACTCTTTTCTCCATCAAGTTAACTTCCACAGCAAGAGCCCCTTTTTTCATATCTTCAAGGGTTAGAGGATCTCTTTCTCTTAGCTGATAGGCCATTTTAGGGTCAAACCCTTCAGGAAATTTTTTTAATGCTGAACCTTGTGGAGGTTTTAGATCTGGGGGGAGGGCATTATACACACTATTAAATCTAGTGCAGTAAGCTTGTACACTTTCCCCAGTGTTTCTGTGAAGATTTTTGTAATCAGAAAGTATTTGAAGAGGGTTTTTTCTCACTTCCCATTTGTTTAAGAATGTTTGATGGAAGGCTTGGAGATCATTTATGTTGTCGGGGGTTAAGCCTTTAAACCATTTTCTTACTTATCCCCCTAGAATCTGAGAAAATAGTCTTATTTTGACAGATTCATCATCAATTTCATTTCTATCAAAGTAGTCATTCATCTTATCCACATGTTGCGATGTAATAGTAGCACTACTAACATCATACAATGGAATTTTGGACTGAGTGAGCATACAGGAAGGACTAAGGGAGCATTCCATGCTGCCATGATATGTGGTGGAGGTGGATTTACAAAGGGTAGATTAACAAGAGGGAAAGTGGGCTAAAGTGGAGTAGTTTGGACAGTGAATGTAGGATGAGTAGATGTGGAAGGACCAGGAAAATATTGTTGAGCTGATCTTGGATGAGAGACACCTAAATTGTAAAGGAAATGTAAGTCAGGTAGTGTTGTTTCTCTACTACCAGGATGTTCACTTGTTTCAGGAGATGAAAGTGAAGACTCAGAATCTAGCTGATCTAAATAATCAAGAGACCTAGTTCTAAATGGATTTCTTAGATCTGCTTGTGATTTTTCTAGAGCTGCAAGATTTTCAGGAACTGAATTAGCTCTCAAGGGTGATTTGAAAACAGTTGAAAATTTAATCTTAGGAGACTTCCTAAGGATACTTTCTGGGTTATCTACTGTCTCAGGTGGGTTAGGGTCAAGATAGGCTCTAGTATGAATCTTTCTAGGAGCCACTATGTTGTGTTTTTCAGACCCAAATAAACAAGAAAATTTCAACCAGATATGACAGTTTGTAAGAGGTTAATTGATCCATTTCACACAAATTTTAATCCTACAGTCCTCTAACTGATTTTTAATGATGTTATAATGGTAATGGTTCTTCCCAGTGGAGTCTTAAGGTCTGTTCAGGATTATGGAGTAGCCAAGTGGAATTTTTTAGCTCTTTTGGGGATAAAAGGTTTTATGGTCCACCACCATGTTTATTTAATACCAGTTTGAAATGTTTTTTGGGTTTTATGAATTATTTTTCAGTCCCGTGGTTTCTAAGAGTGTCCAAAATCTGTTTCTAAACTTAGCTATGATTATGAAACAAAAACAGTCTACTCTTATGGCTAAGCTAGCTGATCCTTCAATGTTAGATAAAGTCTTATGAGAATCCTAGGGTTTTCCTAGTTTGTCACTGATTCAAACAAAGTTTATCATAATTACCATTTACCTGGTAGTGCTTGAAAAGGGATTCTTTTTTTCACTGCATCATTTTCTTGAATCAAGGGTTTTCTGAGTTATTAAAGGTACCTAAGCTAAAAAACACTCAAAATTCCCCAGTGGAGTCGCCAGAAGATGTTGCTGCTGGTGGCTCAGCTGGCCAATATGCCAAATGTTTAGTGAGTAAAGGGGTTTATGAGATATTTAAAGTATCCAACAAGAAAATAGCTCAAGTCCCCAGTGGAGTCACCAGAAGATGTTAGCTCCCTGTAATTAGCAAGATTGAAAATTTCCAACTACAGGGAGAACACTATTTCAACCACTTTGGGATTCTAGGATCTAGCCCACCTGAATTCGAAGAGGGATCTCTCCAATAAAGTGCAACGATGGATTTATCTTTAAAAGCTTTTGGGTAATGATATTAGGCTAGTTATGAAGTCCGAGGGTTTTTGTTTGTTTTGGATGGTTGAGCATGATTATTATTTGAGTGGAAAGCTTTAAAATGGAAAGAGTTTCAAAGGTGTGAAGTTGCAAGAAAATAGAACAAGCTTTGGCTAAAAAGATAGATATAATGCTGGTTTTTAGTCCATTGGGCTATGGAGTCATAATAGGGTTTAATTGAAACAACAAGGAACAAGAGTAGTCCATGGGGCAAGTCATCTATGTCTAAGGATCTCTTTAAAGTTGATTTTATGGAATGAAATGATACAAAAAGAATGGGAATTTAAACAAATGAAGAACAAAAAGCAGCCTAAGATCTGGTAAGTACTTCGAAACTATCCAACTTTTGACATACACTTAAGAAAGACATAAAAGTAATCTAAGATAGGGTAAGTACTTTGAAACTAGCCAGCTTTTGATGCACTTTCAATAGAAAAACATTTAAACACAAAGGGAAACACATATAATAATGAAGAATGGTCTAAGATCAGGTAAGGACTTTGAACCTAGCCTGCTTTCAACACATTCTTAGGGAGACTTTCAGATAGTCTTTGGGGATAAAACTAAAGGACAGGGCTCACCATAACTTCCTCATTTCATCTCTACTTAACATAAAATGAAAATAACATTCAAGAATAACACTTAGCCTAGACAGTAGGATGAGGGAAGGCCAACATTCCTAACTGCTTGAAATTGAATTAAATCATTCCTAAACAACACAAATTAGAAGAAAACATGGAGATAAAGCTTCTCATTCAGAGAAGGGTATTGATATACAATAAATCCTAACTCTATGCTTGCTATTCTTTATCAGAGAAGATGAAAAAAGTGAAAACAAAAAATAAAATAATAATTTACAATAAGAAATAACATCACCCTTGACATAGACTAGGATCCCATAAATCAGCTTGTATTGATGCTTCAAACCAGTTACAGCTTTAAGTCCAATGTTTCAGTTCAAAAATCATCTTCACTACTCAGCCTAACTATTCTGTCACAAGCAGAGCTTCAAGAGCCCGTGAACACTATTTACAAGTAGAATTTTCAAGCTCAAGTATATTTCAAATTTCTACAACCAACATTTTCTCATCTTCTACAGGAGTATTTATAGAAGAAATGAGGAGGTGGGATCTGATAAAAGATCTCCTAGATCAATTAATACAGACTTTAATACTTCTCGGCCTTTGATGGGCTCGATGGAGAAGTTTACAGATGTTCTATCTGTATTAATTGTTTTACATTTAAGAATTAAGCTTGGTGAGAGCTTTTTGTTGACTTTAAGGCTCTATTTCATGTTGTAGTAACTTTGCTGATATTTTTTGCATTAAGTTCCTTTGGCAGAATTAACTATTTGGCTGCGTTGAGGAAAATATATGATTTTATGATCATAATTCGGCCTCTGTTGAATGCTTTGAGGCTACAGGTGGTAACCTGGTAGCTAAGAGGAATCAATTAGCCTCTGATGTGGCGATGGGGGCTCTTTCTGACTGATAAATCTTTGATTTGTCTTTAATTGTGTTCAATTTGGAGGATTAGGCTTTTGATTTTCAATCTTAGCCGTAATCCTCCAAAACTGTGAAAACAGTCTTCAATCCTCTGTTCTGTTGTTTTTAAGTCTTCAACACTAATACTCTTTATCTTGATTTTATTCTTTGTGTCTTGTTGATGTGCAGGGCCGCAAAGGGCTCATATGGCATCAATTCCCATGAAGCATTGACGAAATGTGACTTTGAACCCTTTGGAATGATCCTTATGTATGCACAAAGGCATGGGGGATCATCATCCCCAGCCTTTTTTTTCCTTTAATAAAATGGAAAAACCATAGAAACCTGCATAAAACAAGAAACATTAATAAATCCTGCGTTTATGTGGTAAAACTGCTTAGGAGGCTGTGGTTAGGAGAAAATGGTGGGGATTAAGTTGGATCCGTTGATCTAGCAAAGATCGACGGTGGGGATTAGTTGTGAATACACAAAGTGAATGAGTCACTTTATAACAATATGGGTGTAAGATGCGAGAAAATACAAAGAAAAAGGGAAAAATCCCTTTGGTAGAGGAAATTTGTTAGGAATTGAAATTAGGGTTTCGGGAGAAACATGGGCCGTCGGATGAGATCAGGCCACGGGATCAACGACTGATATTGCACGTTGAAAACCCCTTGGAAAAGGTGGAGGGCGATAGTGTAAAGCCAGATTAAATCTAGGTCGTTGATCTGTAGATATCAACGGTGTGAGGCGCACGCGACATAACACAATATAAAATGAGGAAGTGGTTTCGGAGGGAAAAACAATAGTTTTCGCGTGATGAAAAGACTGGTAGGTGGTATTGCCTTTTTGAACATGATATGTGTCTCGGTCCAACACGTGGCATCAGAAAACAACTTATATTGTGTGATTTTTGAAAATTAACCTCCGCGCTGAAAGTTGTGCGAAACTTCGCGTCGGCCGTCAGATTTGAGCTCTCAGATTGAACTATGGAGATTGAGCGTGAAATTGGATAGATACACGGGTAGAAACAGGGGAAGTGGTTTCAATCTGAGCTGTTGGATCTAAGATGGATGGTTGAGATCAAATTTTGAAGAAGGCAGGACCCATAGGAGGCAGGCCTGTCGGGTTAAATAAGGGCCGTTGGATGTAGAGGATCAATGGCCATGATTGAATCTGGGGTTCAAACGAAATAATACAAAGGCAGAGAGAGGGTTAATATGGTTCGTTGATCTACAGAGATCAATGGCTGAGATTGGTCAAAACAACATTTATGAAGCGGGCACATGAATTTAACCAAAGTTGGAAAATGCAACCTGGACCGTCCGATCTGGACACATGGATGGTCCAGATGCAATCGGAGGCATGCGATCGACGAGGAAGGACTTTGAATGGCGCTGATGTGATTAAGCGCTAGCCTTCGAACTGAGGATCAAATCAACAGTGGGGAGTGAATTGGAGGGGTTCAAAAGGTGGAGGAAGGGTTAATGATTAGAGCAAATGAGGGCCGTCGGATCTGGGGAGGCGGGGAGGAGATCAACGACTCACGATTGATTGGGAGATCGCCAATTGGGGAAAGGAAAATACAACAATGGAAGGCGCCCTTTGAATTTTTCTGATGTGATATTGCGCGGTTCGTTGATCATTTCAGATCAACGGTGGATATTATTTTAAATCATGCATTGACGGAAACCCTATAATACTTACGAAAACCCAAAATTTTATGAAATGCAAAGGTTTTATGGCCCGGGGAGGGTTATATATATGTGGATTGGCGCCTGGCTGCTGGGCCATTAGTTTATATGAAGTGTGATAGGCCCAGGGCTTATATGTATAGGGCCAATCGCATCAGAAGGTCGGGCTCTTCAATCTACCCATTCTGATTTTCTCCGATCCGATTTAGCGCTTCGGGACTTTAACTCTTGGTCCCGGGCACAGGTTTATATGTAGAGAAACTGATGGCGGGAGTTTATACAAATGGGGCTTAATCGCATCAGAACTTTGATGTGGGGCTTTTCAATCTACCCATTTACATTAAAAAACATTGCTTTGGTGGGTTTAGACCAAAACTTAGGAAAATTGGTTTTTTGAATTTACAAAGGGAAATATGCATCGAAGATGGGTTTTAAACAAAGCTTAGTGCCAAATGTAGGCTATGTGGTTATATTAAAGAATAATAATATCAGGGGTTTATAGACAAAGGGCATAATCGCATCGGAGTTTTTAACATGGCAAATAGACTTGCGCACTCCAATTTTTCCGATGCGATAAGTGCCAAAAGGGTCTAGCGCTCGATCATAGTGTCGGGGCTCCTGTGGGGAAGTGGTTTAGGCTTAGCCCAAAGGGGATTAAGCCTGCACTTTAAAAACTTATTTTTTATGAAATTTTTCACATTTTTTGATGGATTTGGGGGTTTCGGAAAAGTTTAAAAGTGAGTTTTAAACTTTGTAAAGTGGATCTTATGAAGGGAAAATGGAGAAAAATGGAAAAATAAAGGAATTCCTTGGGGAAAAAAGGGGGTAAAAATGAAGGTTAGTTTGAAGTGAAGGAAGGGGAAAAATGGTGATTTTACAACAGTCTTTTCCCATGAAATCAGCAGAATTCTAGAGTTTTAAAAAGGAAACAATAGTGAATATTTGAACAAAGGGCATGATGTCTTCAAGAGTCTTCAAGAGATAACATTTTTAGCAATAAAACTGTTTCTTGAAGGCTCCAAAATTTTTTGGCCACCTTTTGATATAAAATTTTTTATAGGTGGGCAACAAGTTATATAATTTCTACATGGTATCAGAGCGATATTGATCATTGGAGAAATTGCAAAGGATTGAAGCAGTTGAGTTTTGTGCTGGTGGAATTCGAATTTGCAGCAGTGTTTTCTTGGTGTCGAAGTTGAGATGTCTTTCAATGGATTGCGATTGGAGTATGCCCTTGAGGGCAGCTTGAATTATATTGCATGGAAGGATAGGAAGGAGACAGTGCTAGAGGATAATGGGTTGAAGGAGATCATAGATGCAGAAATTCCAAAACCTGCTTCTAACGATGCTGCCGCACTTGACGCATGGAAAAAGAAGACAACAAAATGTCGAAGGATTCTGTTGGAAGTTGTGAAGGATCACATAGTGTCCAGCCTTCATGGTAAAGCTTCTCCATTCTTGATGTGGAAAGATTTGACAGACTTGTTCCAAAGCAAGAGTGACCAGAGGAAATTGGCGCTCAAGGATAAACTCAAGAAGATAAAAATGGAGAAAGGCGATGGTATACCCAAGTACCTCACAAAGTTCGTCCAGTGCAGGGATGAGCTGGGAAGTGTGGAGGTTGATGTAGATGAAGAGGAATTGGTGAGCTTGGCTCTCCTTGGTCTTCCGAAGAGTTGGCATTCCTATGAGGACTCTGTCAATGGTCGAGAGAAATTGCCAGGATGGGAGTGACTTTGGTCAGATCTTGTGTAGGAGGAGATAAGGCGGAGTACAAGGGATGGATCTTCATTAAAGAATGAAGATGAAGAAAATTGCAGTATGGCTACCAAAGCAAGGAAGGGGAAGAGCAAGAAGAATGCCTCTCTATCCGGTGTGAAAGGAAAGAAGCAGGACATGTCCAAGGTGAAGTGCTTTCACTGTCACCAACACGGACATTACGCCACTAATTTTCCATAGAAGAAGAAAAATAAGCAGGTTGTTGGATCTGTAGCTGGAGAGGACTTAGCCTCATAGTTTGAGCTAGATTTTTTGGTGATCGCATGCTTGGTCTCAAGTATGATGGGTTCAGTGCGGTTTCTTGACAGTGGTGCATCTTTCCATATGACCGGAGACAAATATTTTTTTACTGATCTGGATAAGAAGGAACTTGGAGTGCACATCGAGATGGGTGATGATGGTAGATACAGTGCGATTGGTATCGGGACCATTTACTTTGAGAGGGAGTCTGGAAAACCTTTCATATTGAAGGATGTGATGTATGTTCCAGGATTGAAGAAGAATCTTATCTCTGTGGCGATGTTGGAAGACAAGGGATATGATGTTGTCTTTAGCGAGGGAAAGGATTTCCTGTGCAGTAAGGCAACTGGTGAAACCCGGAGGGTAAGGGTTCGAGTTAAGAACCTTTATCAGCTGCAGGTAGATGGCTGTGCAACAATGGCAGGCAAGGCAGAAGTATTGGTGAGCCGGGATGAGGGCGAGCTATGGCATAGGAGATTGGGCCATCTTCACCATGGTGCTTTGAAAATTTTGCAGCAGATTTCTACCGGGCTTCCCAAAGGTACACTTGCACAGTCAGATCAGTCCAAGGGATATACTTTGGGAAATTTTTTGAAAGCCACCTTTCATGAGAAGGATAGTCACGCCACGACGATCCTTGAGAGAATTCACACAGATGTGTGTGGAACTTTCTCAGTAGCTTAGACAACAAAGCACAGGTATTATGTGATATTTGTTGATGATTTTTCTCGTAAGTGTTGGATCTTCTTCATGCAGAAGAAGAGCGAGACATACTCAAATTTCTGTGAGTTCAAGGCACTGGTTGAGAAAGAATCGGGGAAGCAGGTGAAGGATCTTAGGAGCAATAATGATGGTGAATTAATCTCCAGCAAATTCAAAGACTTTTGTAGCACACAAGGAATTCAAAGAGAGCTCATAGCACCTCATAACCCATAGCAGAATGGGGTTGCAGAGCGGAAGAGAAGAATGATCGTGGGTGCTACACGAGCGATGTTGCATGATCAGGGCCTTCCCATACACTTGTGGGCTGAGGCATGCAATACTGTGGTTTATGTGAAAAACCATTGTCCTCACAGAGTACTTGGCATGAGTACACCCGAAGAGGAATTTTCTGGTAAGAAGCCTGATATTTATCATTTGAAAATTTTTGGCTCACCTGTTTACATTCATGTGATGAAGGATGCCAGGAAGAAGCTAGAGCCGACCACAGAGGTTGGGATATTTTTTGGGTACACTGATACACCCCACAACTATTGTGTGTATTTTCCAGACAGTCGGAAGACTGTTGTGCGACAGGATATCAGATTTCATGAGGAGAAAGCCATGAAGTGTTCGCTTGAGAGGGAGCCACACTTGCATGCAGATGAGGAGCTATTAGTTCCTAAGGATGAGCCTTAGGATGTGGATTAGACACAAGAGGAGGTTCATAGAGTGGAATAAACCACTCATGTAGCACCAACCATCAGAGGGCGAAAGCGCACTACAGAAGCTGAGCGACTGAATATTGATGCATAGAATATTGTAGGAGCACCTACATCACAACGCAGATAGAGAGAATCACCGGACTGATATACTGGATACATGGCTCTGATGAGAAAGTTTATCGTGACAAAGCCATGGGTAGATGCCATGGTGGAAGATTATGATTCGATTGTTCGAAACAGTGCATGGGAGATTTCCCAAGGCCGGAAGGGAAATCAGTGGTAGGTTCGAGATCGATCTACAAAGTGAAGCAAGCAGCTAACGGGAGCATCGAGAATTACAAGGCAAGATGTTTTGCCCGGGGCTTCTCATAGATTGAGGGGATCGACTATGAGGAAACCTTTGCACCTGTCACAAGGTATTCTTCCATATGGAGCATCCTAGCTCTCTCAGCGCATATGGGTTGGCACATTCATCAGATGGATGTGAAGACTGTGCTCCTCAACGGAGTCATTGACGAGGAGGTGTCCATAGAGAAGCTTTAAGGTTTCAAGATCTTCAGCAGCGAGTCACATGTGTGCAGGCTAAAAAGAGCGTTGTATGGGTTGAAACAAGCACCTCGTGCTTGGTACACACAAATAGACAATTATTTCACTGGTCTTGGATTCACCAAGAGTGCGACGGATCCGAACCTATACCAGATTGTGGTGGAGGGTAAGTTGCTGATCATTGTACTTTGTATAGATGATTTGATTCTGATGGGTGATGAACATTTGATACTCTCATGCAAGGCTGATCTTGCAAAAGAGTTTGAGATGAAGGACTTGGGCCTCCATTATTTCCTGGGATTGGAAATTTGGCAGCGCAGTGATGGATTGTTTGTGTCTCAAGGCAAGTATGCCCAGGAGATACTGGAGAATTTCAACATGCATGGTTGCAAGCCTATCGACGCTCCTCTTCTTGGTGGTTGGAGGAAATAGGATGCTACATCGGTAGATGTAGTGGATGCCACTGTTTAGCGATAGTTGGTGGGGTCGCTTATATATCTAGTCAATACACGACCTGACATATGCTACACTGTTAACCAGCTTTCACAAGCTATGGTTAAGCCTACCAAGCTCTTTTGGAAGGCAGGCAAGCATGTATTGAGATATCTCATAGGCACATGGGGATATGGATTATGGTACAAACAATCGAATGAGGTGAAGCTGCATGGCTTCACAGATGCAGATTGGGCAGGGAGCCCAACAGACAGAAAGAGCACATCTGGAGGGATTTTTAGTATTGGGTTGACAATAGTTTCTTGGTACAGTAGGAAGTAGAGATCTATGGCACTCAGTTCAACAGAGGCCAAGTACATGGCAGTGAGTTTGGCTGCATGCGAGGCTATATGAATGAGGAAGATCCTGGTCGGGTTGTTCGGT
The DNA here is from genome assembly GCA_034641835.2 of Pinus albicaulis. Classification (NCBI taxonomy): domain Eukaryota; kingdom Viridiplantae; phylum Streptophyta; class Pinopsida; order Pinales; family Pinaceae; genus Pinus; species Pinus albicaulis. The sequence continues at coordinate 1,817,063,703 of CM076578.1, forward strand.
TCACACTTAGATCCTACTGTGATATATTGTGATAATCAGAGTTGCATCAAACTCTCAGTTAATCTATTATTTCATGATATATCTAAAAACATTGACATCTGGTATCATCATATCAGAGATTGTGTGCAGCGGAAGATCATGTTACTTTCTTACATTCCTACAGAGGATCAGGATGCTGATATCTTGACGAAGGTGCTCACCAGGAGCAAATTTGAATACCATAGAGGCAGGATCAAGGTGGAAGATAATCCCTATCTTGTTGAAATGGAGTGTTGATATTGCAACAAGATGATGAGCTTAGTGAAAAGAGTTGCCTTCACTAAGTGGGCCCGCAGGCTATTTTTGGCGCAAGTCTATTTTTAGACTATGTCTATTTTTAGACATGTCGATCATATTCTATGAGTTGCAGGATGCTATTTTTAGATGGTTGGTCAAGTTGGAAAAATAGATGGACTTCTATTTTTAGACATACTGGGCGAAATCTATTTTTAGATTTCTAGTCTAAAAATAGATATGTCGAATATTATTAGCTCTTAATAATATTTTGACTATAAACATTATCTTATTCTCTTGGAGCACTTCAGTTAAGTGCACAGATGTGGCACAGGAGATGACAGAATGAATTATGCTATTCCTGAGGGTTAAGTGGAACTATTGCATGGAGACTTCAGTTAGAACTCATGTGACAGAGTTTGGCAGAGTTATTGAGGTAGTTGGTGGAGTTGTTTTCAGTTTAACTCAGTTAGACACAGTTGAGCTAGTTGTATCTAGTATAACTGATTGATACACTAGTGAGAGTGGTATGAATTAATTATTAATTAATTCACTAATTATTAACTCATTAATCAACTGAAGAATACATCAGTTAACTACAGTGCATGGACAGTTTCAATGGAGACCAGTGGAGAGGTAGGTGAAAGAGCAGGTTGACTATTAGTTGTGACTATAGTGTTGCATGATTTGCAACACACAGTGATTGGAGATGCCAATGAGGATTACATGAGCAAGGTTGGACCAATTCAAATTCATTCAAAGCGAATACTCAGTAGGGATTGCGCAGTAGAGGCAGGCTAGCAGGTGGCAAAGATCGGTGCATGGATTTGCTAGATCGGGCCTGATTAGTGTGTAGCGATTGTATTGTACTGAGAGCTTGACATGATCATATTTTTATGAGGATTGTTACATGATCTCTGTGACATATATTATATACAGATAGTTGGGGTTTTTAGCTTCAGGCTTTCCCGTTAAAACACTGTGTTCATATGTGTGAATTTTTATGGTTTCAATGTGTGCATGCAATTGATTTAATTTCCGCAAGTAATGATCAATAGTAGAAGAGATTTTGTATTATGCACGAAGTCAAATAGTGTGTGATCAGGAGAATATTGGATGTATAACACTTTATTTATATAATTTCTACAATCAATATAGACCAAGATGTGGACCTTTTGCTAGGAGGGTGGGTTAAAGGGTACAACGAAGTCAATAGCCCATTTCTCAAAAAGTTCAAGGACTAACTGTGCCTGTAAAGGCATTTCATCAGTTTGATCGAGCTTCCCCATATGTTGGAAACTATCACACCTCCTAACATAATTCCGTGCATCCCAAAAGATAGAATGCCAATAATATCCCATTTGTAGCACCTTATGGCCTGTTCTTTTGTCTGCAAAATTTCCTCCATAAGGGCCATCATGGACAGCCTTTAATACTTCATAAATATCATCCTCAGATACACATCGCCGAATCTACTTATCAGCTCCTGTATGAAAAAGGTACTCTTCCATCCAAGAATATCGGGCACTGTGATGAATAATTTTTCGCTATTCCCTGTATGAAAAATTAGGAGGCACTTTCCCTGTAGCAAGATAGTTAGCAATATCTACATACCACAGAGGTTTAGTAGAAACTGAAAAAAGATGTTCATCGGGAAGACTATCTTCTATAGGTGTGCATTCATCATTGTTATCCATTCTAGATAGGAAATCAACAACTACGTTATCTTTTCTTGGTTTATCTACTATTTTGATATCAAATTCTTGAAGCAATAGCAACCATCTTGTAACATGGCCAGGAGTGATAGGTTTATTCATCAAATACTTGATTGTTGCATGATCAGTATGTACAAAATTAGGATACCTGGTGATGTAGTGCCAAAACTTGTTGACAACATAGATAACAACCATGAATACTTTTTCTGTCACCGTGTAATTCAGTTTAGCAGGAATTAAATTGTTGCTGACATAATAAATTGCATACGGTGTTTTGTCTACCTAATAACCTAAAACAAATCCTAGTGCTATCTGAGAAGCATCAGCATGTATGTGAAATGGTAATGCCCAATCAAGTCCTCGGAGGATTGGAGCCTTACAAACCAGCCCCTTAATTTTCTTGAAAGTTGTCTCGCAGTCTTCAGTACACAAGAATTCTGCATCTTTTGTTAGCAATTGAAAAAGTGGATGTGCTATTTTAGAAAAATTTTCTATAAAGCATCTGTAATAACCAACATAACCAATGAAGCTACATACCTGTGTGGGTGTTTTTGGTATCGGGAAGTTTAATATCATCTATACTTTGGCTAGATCAACTCACAATCCGACAGCTGAGAGCAAATGTCCCAATACTATCCCTTCTTTCCTCATCATATGGCATTTGAATGTACTCAAAGATACACGGGTCTGTTTACACCTTTTGAGTACTTTCTCTAAATTTTCCAATCCCTCTTCAAATGAGTTTCCATATGGAGCAAAATCATCCATATAGATTTCAACACTATCATCGACCAAATTAGAAAATATCGCCAGAATTTCTCGCTGGAAGGTAGCAGGGGCATTACACAGGCCGAATGGGAGGACCCTATATGCAAAGGTCCCCCATAGGCATGTGAAAGTCGTTTTATCCTAATCTTTCGGGGCTATCTGGATCTGGTTATATCCACTGAACCCATCTATGAAGGAAAATAACTTTTTCCTAGCTAGGGTGTCTAGGACTTGGTCAATGAATGGAAAAGGGAAATGGTCTTTTTGAGTTGCCTTATTTAGCTCCCTGTAATCTACGCAAATTCACCACTTACCATTATTTTTAGGAACAATAACTAGCAGGGATACCCATTGGCTATCTTAAATGGGGTAAATGAAACCTACATCCAATAATTTTTGTAATTCTTCTTTGACAATGTTCTTTAGAGTAGGATTCATTCTCTGTTGGGGTTGTCTTATAGGGCGAAAGTCTTATTTAATATAAATATGATGATTACATAGATTAGTAGGGATCCCCTTCATGTGGGTATAATCCCAGGCAAAAGCTTCCTAATGATCTTGAAGGACTTTTAAGAGTTGTTTTGTCTAGGATTTAGATAGATTTGGGTTGATATTAAGTGTTTTCCCTAGTTCAATCTCAATTGGAATACTATCATGGGATGAAGTTACAGTAATTTCTTCATTTTCATCTTCTGCTTCAATGTTTTCCTGTGATTCACAGCTCATAGCAGATTCTAAATTTTGAGGAGTTGAATTGGAAACAGAACTGGAATCATTAATAAAAACGTTAATGGGATCGTCCTTAGTTTCTGTTTTAAATTGAAGGGTCTACCCAATAGTAAGGATTGGTCTAACTTCTTCATTTTCAGGTTCAGGCTCTTCTATTGGTAGAGGTTCTGATTGGTTAATAATTTTTTAGATAGGCTAGGTTCTGTAGGAGGGTAAAGAGTATGATTCTTTGTAACAGTCCTGTTTGATATGATCATATGCCTAGATCGGCAACCTATGTAAGCATCTACAGTTGTGATCCAAGGTCTTCCAAAAATCAATGGGTGACCTCCAACTGAAGAGCTTGTTTGTAACACATGGAGATCCATAGGGTAGTGCCATGAATCCACCGAAATGGTTACATCTTCCAGTTTCCCTACTAGTTTAATTGTAGACCTATCTGCTAGTTCCAGGATAGTAGGGGTTGGTTTAATGTTTCCAATAACTAATGTGTTCATCGTTTCAGAGGTGATAATGTTGATGGCAGCCCCCAAAATCTACCAGTACGTTTGGGATTTCAACTCCATTGATCTGTACCGTTAGAATCAGGTTTCCTAGGTCTCCATATTTTACAGGTATGATTTTTCTAACATGATGTCAGATAATCTGCCCATCACATGAATGGTTAATGGATCCTTAGATTTATTCCCTATTTTGTTAGACCAATACTCTTTGAGCATTTTTGCATATATAGGTACATCCCTCATAGCCTAGAGTAGGGTTATTTTAACAAAAATATTTTGCAGTTCCCCTAAAAAATCAAACTCTGCTTGAGGGTACGGTTTATTCAAGGTAAGTCTTTCAGGATATGGAGGAGAAGTTGAATGACCTTGATTAGGAACAGATTAGGGAGGTTTCTGGTTCATTATGTTTTGGTCTGATTTATCCCCAATTTTCCTCTATTCTGGTTTTGTATCTTCACTATCAATATGTTCTATAATAATAGGTGAAGTGGGGGAATTTACTACCCACCCAGATCGTAGGTTTATCTCATTAAGTCCCGTGGTAGAAATGCTATAAGATGGAAGGTTAATATTATTTGTTTTTAAGACCCCTTTATTATTAGGATTTAGATTGAGCTGGATAGGAAGCTAGGGTCTAAGGGCTAGTTTTCGTGGAGGAACATTGGATGGCAACTGAAGTTGTTGTTGAGGCATAGATTGAGGAAACTGACCAGTAGGAGGGGGTCCATGCCAGTTCTGATTCCATGAAGGATTTGAACTCGCCTAGGGAACCCATTGTTGCCATGGGGGATACTGATATTAAGACCACATAGCTCAAAAAGGTGTAGATTGGGGACCCATATTAAAATTATTAATATATTGAGATGGGTCCTGAAACATACCTGGATTGATAGCTAGTGGTCAAGGCTGCCATGAATTTATTTGCCCCATGAAGTAAAACTGGTCTCCTACATTTTCTTCGCTTGCCCCCTAAAAAAATGCCTTCAGTTTGGGAAAGGAAGGACATGAGTTGGTCACATGAGACTATTCGCAGATTGCGTAGGCTTCCACTGTGTTTAATGGACATTCCTTCAAAGGATGCTTCTTTCTGCACTGTGGGCGGAATATAGCCATAGTCTTTTCCAGCTCCATTTGTTTCTATTTTGCTTGCAGAGTGTCCATATGAGCAGAATATGTGCTTAAAATATCAATCCTTAGGTTATCCAATAGGTTTCCAACTTCTGCCTTTGTAACTCCTCCACCGGATGTCTTTGATGACTGAATTCTCTGTCCACTTCTTGCAACCCCCCGTGAACACTTAATGCAATAGTCACATATAGTGTTGAAGCCCTCTTTTGAAATGTCCCCCTTTCCTACTATGTTCAGAAGTTGTAGGGAATCTTCCGTAAGTTCCTGGAGAAGAATGATCTTCAAAATGTCCTTATCAAAGTCACTATGGTCTGATCTCTGCAATATGTATTTGAATCATTCCACACAATCTTCCATGCTTTCGTCCTCTTTCAGTGCAAACTTAAATATTTCCTCCTTAATGTCATGGGATTTGCAGTGATCTTGGTATTTCTCCAAGAAGGCTTCTTTCATCCCTTCCCATGACCTAATCATGCTTCCTCCTAAACCCATGAACCACCTCAGGGCTATCCCTTTTAAGGTAGCAAGAAATATTTTTATATTCTGAGCATCGTCATTATAATCATATCGTCGACAAAAAATGTCAAATTCAAAGAGGAATGTATCAGGGTCTTCAGAAGAAAGCCCATGGAAACATGGTAGAGTTGTTAAAGGGATGGGTCTCATCGCTGCATCACCTGCAACATTTCCGATTGGAAAATTAATAGAAGAACTTACAAGTGCCATAAATACCCTCCAATACTCACTTAGGATTTCAACTTGTTCTGCAGCTGGTAATTGGAGTGATTCAGCTGTAGGAGGTGTCACCATGCTCCGCTGGTCTTTTTGTTAGGTCTCTGTAGTTTGCAAGATTGGAAAATACAAAGCTACAGAACCTACATATGAACCACTTTGGGATTCTAGGATCTAGCCCTCCTGAATCCAGAGAGGGATCTCTCTATAAATGTAAAGATTGATTTATCTTTTAAGGTTTTATTATGATATTAGGCTAGTTATGAGGAACAAGGGTTTTTGTTTATTTGGTGGGATGTGATCTTTAATTGAGTGGAAAGTCTTGAAAATGAAAGGGTTTCGAAGGGGTGAAGGTGTTAACAATAAAAACAAGGTTCAACTGATAGGATAGGTATGAAACAACACTTAATCCATTGGGCTATGGAGTCATAAAAGGTTTTAATTGTACAACAGTATTCAAGAGTGGTCCATGGGGCAAGTTACCTATAACAAAGGATCTCTTAGATTAAATGATGGAATGGAACATTAAGAGTGTTGTGAAAGAAAGAAACCAAAGTGCAACCTAAGATCAGGTAAGGACTTTTAACCTATCCTGCTTTTGACATAATTTCAAAATAAAATCTCAGTAAAGACACAAAGGGTAGCTTAAGATCAAGAAAAGACTTTTAACGTAGCCTACTTTCAGCATACTCTTAAGGGAAACAATCCAGTAGTTTTCATAACCTCTTTCAGAAAGGATGAAAACATATAAGATTAAACATAGAGCAAGGCCTAAGATTAGAGAAATACTTTAAACCTTCTCTGCTTTTGACGTTAGCTCCCAGGGAAAATTTTAGGACAAACTGTTGGAGAAAAAACTAGAGGACAGGGCTAACCATAGACTTCCCTAGTTCAATCTTTACTTAGCATGAAATAAAAATATCATCTAAGAACAATGCTTAAAGTTTAGATAGTAAGATATGGGCTTACCAACATTCCTTGACTGTTTGGACTGTATTAAATCATTCTTAAATACACAATTGGAAGAAAACATAAAGATAAATCTTATCAGTGCGAGTAGGGTAATTTTAAGAGTAAATCCTAGCTCTATATTTGTTGTTCTTTATCAAAGAAAAATGGACAATTTTGTGGAAAGCATAAGAAGGAAAACAAGTACAATGATAGGTACATCACCAATGGTATAGACCAGGATCCCATGAATCAGCTTGTGTATTGATGTCAATCTAGTTACATACTTAAAGTCCAATGTTTCAGTAAAGCCACAACTTCTCTTCTCAGCCTAACTTCTTTGATTACAAACAAAGCTTCAACAGCATCTGAGAACTATTTACATGCAGAAAGTTTTGAGCAACAAGTATTACATCAAATTCCAACAACCAAACAATAACTCATCTTCTTTAGAAGTATTTATAGAAGAAATAAGAGGTGGGATGAAAGAAAAAATATCTAGGTTCAATTAATACAATTTAATTCCTCACTGTCTTTGAAAGGCTCAATAGAGAAGATTTCTGATATTTTCCATGTATTAATTGGTTTTCATTAAGTATTTAGCTTCTTGGCATATTTTTTTGAATTTAAACTCCTTTAGGTAGGTTGGCAATAACTTTGGCAGTCTTTAAACAAAATATCACTGACTAGGCAACAACTCTTCCTTCACTTGATTTATTGAGGTTGCAGGTGGCACTTTGGTAGCTGAAGAGGACAAATGACCTCTGATGTGGTAGTGGAGGCCTCCTTTACTGATATTTTTATTTATTTTTCTTAAAACACCTTTAATCTGCTTTTGTTTTGTGTTTAGGCTTAATTAAGCCTTGATATTTATCTTCGGGTCTTGTTATTTAACACTATCTTTAATTCTCTAGACTGTGGATTAAAACCTTGATCTTCAGGCTTAGGCATTAATCCCTTTACTGTTAATTTCTTCACTAATACACTTTGTTGGTTTTTTTATACAGGCGGCTTTATGCAGATGGAGGGTTTCTGTTAAACCTTGGATCGTGATCCAGATGATTTAAACTCGGATTTCAAAACCCTGCAAATACTTTATTCTTTGATTTTAAGCCACAGAATCGTCATTCTGGACCTTTTTTCCACCTGTCTGTGACTGTGGAAAAACACATAGCAAACACCATTTAAAACCCTTCAAAACACACAAACTCATTATAAAATCCTGCAGAATTTGGTTAAGACTGCTTCAGAGGCTCTTGAGGGTGGAGGAGAAGTGAGGAAGAACGTGGATGCAGCGGGAAAAGGGGGGAAAACCCTGGCAGAACAAATAAAGAGGTGAAAATGGAGTTTGGGCACGATAATGAACATGAATCGTTGGATTAGGATAGTCAAAAGTGGAGATAATCCTTTGAAAACGCTTGGGGGAAAGACGAAAGGCAAATGAATGGGTTGCGATATAATGCAAGCCATTGGATCTCAGAGATCAACAACCAAGATTGAAAGTGAAAATGACATTGAGGAGGGCAGTGGTATAGTGGGAAACTGGGAGCGATTTTCATGCAGGCTCTGGGGGGGGTAGACGGTATTGCAAAAAAAAACACGATACCATACATTACCTAACATGTGTCCCTCCTAATACCACCCATTTCGCAAAATTTTTTGGCGTTAACGTTTAGGCGCAAAATTTTTGCAAAATGCAATGAAAGCCATAAAATCAGAGGTGCCATATCTGATGATGCAAAATGAGCACGACGGGCTGAAAGATGCAAGGGCAGAGATGGTGGGACTGATGATTGTGTCAGTGCCTTTGTCGCATAGCGGACGGGTTTATTGGGTTATCAAGTTTAATCCCGATCATCCGATCTCTCGAAAGGATGGGGGAGATTTAATAAAGAGGTGAAGGTTTTGAACAGGGGAAAAGATAAGGCCTGTGTAAGGGCAAAAGGATGAGTGGCTAGTGGACGTTGATCTGCAGAGATCAATGGTCCAGATTCGCTCGGACCACTACATCGAAAAACATAAAATTGAAGGAGAAAAGGGTTTTTTTCATGGGGTTTTAAAACTTTAAGCGCCCAATTGTGGGGCTTCGGTTATATGAAATGGGGGGTTAAAGGATATAAGCCCATGGGGGCTTAAGAACCCCATAGTAGAGAAAATTGATTTTTAGGCCAAAAAAAGAGTTTTTTGAGGCCAAGGAAGGGTTTTGATAGGTGAGAGGAGGGGTTTTTAAACCAACTAAGGGGGAAATATAAGGTTTAAAGAGGATTTTGGGATGGTTTAGAGGCTAAATGAAGGTATTTTGAAGAGTTAAAATGAAAGGGAAAAATGGGTGAAAATGGATAATTTAGATGATAGAAAATGGAGTTTTAAGCAGTCTTTCTCTTGGCAAACAACAGGTACTTTAGGAGTAATAGTGAAATAGCAGTGAAGATTAATTCAAAGGACAATTATCATCATAAGACTTGAAGAACTCACAACTTGGACATAAATTTTTTCTTGAAGGCTAAAAAATATTTAGCCACCATTTGGTATGACAAATTTTTATAGGTGGCTAATAGTGGCTCCACAGGGGGATGGCATCTTCTTGAAGGTGTCAACAACTTCAGACAATTTTCTCTAGAAGTTGATCAGTGCCTTGCACTTTGATAATATTTTTATCAGTTGCTAACAAAAATGATTAGAACTTGATATATCAGCAGAAAAGTATTCTCCAAATATCTACCTACACAACCTACTTCCTAACATTTTTTCTTCAGAAGGTGCATTTGGACTTGCAAAAATTTTCATCAATCATTTTTATTCTTTTATTGAAAATGTAAAACTAATATAAGTCTACCCTTATTTCTCCATGAACTCAGATTAAGCAGTTGAGTTCATAAATTTCTCTACCTAACTACTATCTGTCAGGATTAGACTGTCTGACAGACTTTTAGTCTCTAATTTCTAAAACAAGAAATTTAAAAACAGCCAAACAAGGATTAAGCGGTCTAACTTGCTATTGATCTATGGCATAAAAACAAGCTGCACATATACTTTTATTTGCAGAAAATTTAAAACAAAATTGTGAAGTCTTAAGATATGAAAATTTTGAAACATCCTTCATTATTTTTCAGCTTTGGTTTTGATTTTGTTTGAGCTGTCTTCTCTTTCTTTCCTGGTTCAAGTTTTGAGCTTTTTAGAACCAGTTCTTCATCAATCTCATAGGTTCAAGATTTGAGCTTGTTTGAACCTTCATTTTTCTATCCTAATCTACCTTACTGATAAGCCATGATTGTATTGTTTGGCTAATCTAATTCACTAACCTATTAGCAGTAAATTGAAAAGCTAATTAGTCATGATTAGGCTGTATGACTAACTAGAAGTTTTTAGATTTCATTTATCTTTTTTGGTATGGGGCTGTACCTTTCTTGTTTTCATTCTGCCCTCTTTTATATTTTTATTGTTTTTGTATTTTTCTCATTTTATTCTTCAAAGCAGAAATCAAAAACTAACTAAATGCTCAAAACTGAGCTTTATTGACATTATTATCTAACCTAATCTAACTTGAAAATATCTGCTACTTTATATGGTACAATAAAGCCAATGTAGCCAGTTGAGTAGTGACAAAAATGAATAGAGAAACTGGCTACTAGTCAGAGGTAACCACGGTACATATTGAATCTTAATATTTAAAATCAAGGCTATCACAGGAGGTGACAACGTTTTATGTCTTTGGCTCTTGCAAAAGATCCATGCTTGATAATTTGAGCCAATTGGGACCTCCAGACACTCTCCCATAGGATCAACAAAGAAAAGATGAGAACTCTCTTCTTTTTGGCCTTCCACTATTGGTAGATTTTCTGCCTGTAAGATATCAGCTTTGAGGATTGCACCTTCAACATGTTCCTTGGACTCATCATCATTCTTAACTTGCAAATCAACAAGCAGTGAAATTTCTTCTTTCTCTAAATTTATGCTTTCTTCTAGTGTGAATTCAGGTTCTTTGGATGACAGATTGATATAAGCAATGGGAAAGGATTTCTCTTGAAAATATAATATATCCCCAGTAGGATAGTCTTGTATTTGTTTTTCTTCCCTAGAGACTTGCCAGTACCTTTTATTGTTTGGGACAACTGGTTTAAATTTTTCTTGAATTGTATATTGTTTGCTTTCCCAAGGTTTCAGACATGTACTAGCAACAGGGGTTAATCGACTGGAAAAACTGTTTTGGTCTTTAGGAACAAGGGTAAGTTGGAATTATTTAAAATATTTTAACAAATCCATGGCATCATCCCTATAGGCTCTAAGTCTGGGTTTTTAACCATGCATTCTTCGTTCACTTACCTAATTACCAATTCTGCATGTCCATGAACTGTTATCATCTGGGCTCCTAATTTCTTTAATAAGTGCAGCCCTAAAAGAAGTGCTTCATAATCTACTATGTTACCTGTGCATTGAAAATTAAATTTATATGAATGGCCTTCAGAATGATTTTTTTCTGTATTGTAAATCCATATTCCTGCACCTACACTGGTTTTAGTATATGATCCATCAAAGCTCATACTCCAAAGAGGACTAGTTTCAGTTTTATCATTAATTTCCTTACTATCCTCTTTGTCTTGAGTGCAATTGGGTTTTTTTTATGGAGTAGGCACTATGTTGATGATTGTCTTGTTCAAATGAAGGTTTGGAGGGTAGTTTCTTGTTTAGTATTTGATCAATTTCTTCTTCTGTCAAAGGAGAGATCTCTCTTTCCACATAGACAAAAGTACAACAAACTTCCTTCTCTTGTGTTAACTAGCTTTGAGGCTGGATATATTCTTGAGCCTCTTCTAGTGAATCAAGACTTGTGCTTGAATGGAAAACTTAAGGATTTTCTACTATTTCCTAATCTACTTCTGTTTCGAACAATTCCTCATGATTGTTATGATGATTAATTTGAATACAAGGTTCATGAGTTGTTTCTTCTACATTATCATGATGCCACTTTCCTCTTAAAATTTCAAATGAGTTAAAACATAGAGGGAGAGTTCCCATATGTATTGGTTTTTCCTCAAAGAAATGCTCACTATTTGTATTTATATTTTGGTCATGAAGTTCCCTTAATATTGATATACAATATAGAGGTATGCTGTTAGGACTTTCTTGACAGCTTTCTTCATTGTTTTCTCTATAATCTTGCTCATCACACATGTCTTGCTCATTATCTAGGTCATGTAGTGGTTGAGCTTGTGTTTGCTCAGGAAAAGACATAGGTTGTTCTGGATCACCAGTATTTAAATTAGCTTCATACCTATCTATTATTTTTCCAAGCATGTACATAATTTTTTCCATCATGACCATTATTTTGGCTTCTGGGTCTATATCTAAATCCATGTTTGTAAATCAGAAAAGAGGTCACTGTATCTTGTCAACCAGTTCAGAGTCTTCTACCAGTGGAGTCATTTGGTCCTTTAAGAGTTGTGGAGTCGCCAGGTGGAAATTTTTAGCTTTTTAGAGGTAAAATGTTTTATGGTCCACCATCATTTATTGATTTGAATACCAATTTGAAATATTTTTGGGTTTTCTAAATTTTTTCAGTCCTATGGGTTATGAGAGTGTCCTAAATCTATTTCAACACTTAGCTACGGTGATGAGACAAAGTGAGTTTACTCTTATGGCTTAGCTGACTGATTCCTTCAAGGTTTGATAAAGCTCTATGAGAATCCTAAGGGTTACTTAGTTTGTCACTGATTCAAATAAGTCCTATCATGATCACCATTTTCTTTGGTAGTGCTTGAAGAGAGCTACTTATACTGCACTGAATACTGAGTGTTTTTTTTAAGGATTTTACTCAGAACTCCCCAGTGGAGTTGCTAGAATGTTAGGTCTCTGTGGTTTGCAAGATTGGCAAATACAAAGCTATAGAGCCTACATATGAACCACTTTGGGATTCTAGGATCTAGCCCTCTTGAATCCAGAGAGGGATCTCTCTATAAGTGAAAATATTGATTTATCTTTTAAGGTTTTATTATGATATTAGGCTAGTTATGAGGAACAAGGGTTTTTGTTTGTTTGGTGGGATGTGATCTTTAATTGAGTGGAAAGTCCTGAAAATGAAGGGTTTCAAAGGGGTGAAGGTGTTAACAATCAAATCAAGGTTCAGCTGATAGGATAGGTATGAAACAACACTTAATCCATTGGGATATGGAGTCATAAAAGGTTTTAATTATACAACAGTTTTCAAGAGTGGTCCATGGAGAAAGTTATCTATAACAAAGGATCTCTTAGACTAAATGATGGAATGGAACATTAAGAGTGTTGTGAAAGAAAGAAACCAAAGTGTAGCCCAAGATCAATTAAGGACTTTTAACCTATCCTGGTTTTGACATACTTTCAAAGGAAACTCTCAATAAAGACACAAAGGGTAGCTTAAGATCAAGAAAATACTTTTAACTTAGCCTGATTTCAACATACTCTCAAGGGAAACAATCCAGCAGTCCTCATAACCACTTTCAGAAAGGATGAAAACATATAAGATTAAACACAGAGCAAGACCTAAGATTAGAGAAAGAATTTTAACCTTCTCTGCTTTTGACACTAGCTCCCAGGGAAACTTTCAGGACAAACTGTTGGAGAAAAAACTAGAGGATAGGGATAACCATAGACTTCCCTAGTTCAATCTTTACTTAGCATGAAATAAAAATATCATCTAAGAAAAATGTTTAAAGTTTAGATAGTAAGACATGGGCTCACCAACATTCCTTGAATGTTTGGACTGTATTAAATCATTCTTAAATACACAATTGGAATAAAATGTAAAGATAAAGCTTATCAGTGAGAGTAGGGTACTTTTAAGAGTAAATCCTAGCTCTATATTTTCTATTCTTTATCAAAGAAAAATGGAAAATTTTGTGGAAAACATAAGAAGGAAAACAAGTACAATGAGAGGTACATCACCAATGGTATAGACCAGGATCCCATGAATTAGATTGTGTATTGATGTCAATCTAGTTACATACGTCAAGTCCAATGTTTCAGGACAGTCACAACTTCTCTTCTTAGCCTAAATTCTTTGATTACAAACAGAGCTTCAACAGCCTCTAAGAGCTATTTACATGCAGAAATTCTCGAGCAACAAGTATTACATCAAAGTCCAACAACCAACCAACAACTCATCTTCTTCAGAAGTATTTATAGAAGAAAGAGGAGGTGGGATGAAAGAAAAGATCTCTAGGTTCAATTAATACAAGTTAATGCCTCTTTGTCTTTGAAAGGCTCAATAGAGAATATTTATGATATTTTCCATGTATTAATTGGTTTTCATTAAGTATTTAGCTTCTTGGTAGATTTTGTTGACTTTAAACTCCTTTAGGTAGGCTGGCAATAACTCTGGCTATCTTTAAACAAAATATCACTGAATAGGCAACAACTCTGCCTTCACTTGATTTATTGAGGTTGACGGTGGCACTTTGGTAGCTGAAGACGATAAATGACCTTTGATGTGGCAGTGGAGGCCTCCTTTACTGATATTTTTATTTGTTTTTTATTAAAACACCTTTAATATGCTTTTGGTTTGTGTTTAGGCTTAATTAAGCCTTGATCTTTATCTTCGAGTCTTGTTCTTTAACACTATCTTTAATTCTCTAAACTGTGGATTAAAACCCTGATCTTCAGGCTTAGGCATTAATCCCTTTACTGTTAATTTCTTCACTGATACACTTTGTTGTTTATTTTATACAGGTGGATTTATGCAGGTGGAGGGTTTCTGTTAAACCCTGGATCGTGATCCAGATGATTTAAACTCGGATTTCAAAACCCTGCAGATCCTTTCTTCTTTGATTTTAAGCCACAGAATTGTCATTCTGGGATTTTTTTCCACCTATCTCTGACTGTGGAAAACATAGAGAAAACACCGTTTAAAACCCTACAAAACACACAAACTCATTATAAAATCCTGCGGAATTTGGTTAAGACTGCTTCAGAGGCTCGTGAGGGTGGAGGAGAAGTGAGGAAAAACGTGGATGTAGCAGAAAAAGGGAGGAAAACCCTGGTAGAATAGCTAAGCAGGTGAAAATGGAGTTTGTGCACGACAGTGAATAGGAACCGTTGGATTAGGATAATCAACAGTGGAGACCATCCGATGAAATCGCTTGGGAGAAAGACGAAAGGCAAACAAATGGGTTGTGATATAATGCAAGCCGTTCGATCTCAGATATCAACAACCGAGATTGAAAGTGAAAATGACATAGAGGAGGGCAGCGGTATAGTGGAAAATCGGGAGCAGTTTTCGCGCGGGCTCTGGGGGGTTAGGTGGTATTGCCAAAAAAAATGCGATACCATACATTACCTAACACGTGTCCCTCCTAATACCACCCATTTCGCAAAAATTTTTGGCGTTAACATTTAGGCGCAAATTTTTTGTGAAATTAAATGAAAGCCATCGTATTGAAGGTGCCAAATCTGACGATGTGGAATGAGCGTGACAGGCCGAAAGATGCAAGGGCGGAGATGGTGGGACTGATGATTGCGTCAGTGCCTTTGTCGCGTAGTGGACGTGTTTATTAGGTTATTGGGTTTAATCCCGATCGTCCGATCTCTCGAAAGGACGGTGGAGATTTAATAAAGAGGCGGAGGTTTTGAATGGGGGAAAAGGTAAGGCCTGTGTAAGGGTGGAAGGATGAGTGGTGGGTGGACGTTGATCTGCAGAGATCAATGGTCCAGATTCGCTCGGACCACTACATCGGAAAACATAAAATTGAAGGGGAAAAGGGTTTTTTGCATGGGGTTTTAAAACTTTAAGCACCCTATTGCGGGGCTTCGGTTATATGAAATGGGGGGTTAGAGGATATATTCCCTTGGGGGCTTAAGAACCCCATAGTGTAGAAAATTGATTTTTAGGCCAAAAACAAAGTTTTTTGAGGCCGAGGAAGTGTTTTGATAGGTGAGAGGAGGGGTTTTTAAACCAACTAAGGGGGAAATATAAGGTTTAAAGAGGATTTTGGGATGGTTTAGAGGCTAAATGAAGGTATTTTGGAGAGTTAAAATGAAAGGGAAAAATGGGTGAAAATGGATAATTTAGATGATGGAAAATGGAGTTTTAAGCAGTCTTTCTCTTAGCAAACAGCAGGTACGTTAGGACTAATAATGAAATAGCAGTGAAGATTAATTCCAAGGATAATTATCATCATAAGACTTCAAGAACTCACAATTTGGACATAAATTGTTTCCTAAATGCTAAAAAAGATTTAGCCACCATTTGGTATGACAAATTTCTATAGGTGGCTAACAGGTGACGTGAAGTCTTTTAGTGATTCTCTCTCCAAATTAGAATTTCTTAGTTTGACTGTAGGAGGTTTTACAGCACTCCCTTGGTCTTGTGGTGATGAAAACCCATTTGGAGGTTCTTCTTCCCATTTAGAATTGCTCAGTTCTTCTGATCCTCTACTTTCTATTTCTTCCCCTTCTACTAATGGCAAGGATGTCTCCTCCACTGGTACCCTATTTATTATTTCTTCTGCCATAAAAAGAATTCCCTCTGGTACCGTGGGTGGCACTAGTTTCTCCATAGACTGCCCTTTAGACTTCATTTGAACCGTTACCCTGACAGCAGTGCGAGATGATGCCTCATATTTATATTTTTCATTGATCTCCTGAATATATGTCTTCCTTCCCAGATCCTTTCCTTTGTTTGGGGTCTTCTTCTGCCCCTCTTATTCATATCCTTGTTCACACAATTTTTGAAGAGGGTTCATAAAAGTAACAAAAGCGCTCCAGACCTGGAGCAGGAAGGATAGCTTCCTCCCCCGAACATGAGAATAGGTTTTAACATACAATAAACTAAAAAAAATCAAAGCTCTAGACCTGAAGTAGGGTAATCAAATACCATCCTCAGGATGAGAGTTTGGCCCTTCAAAAAAGAATAAAAAATCAGAAAGCTGGAAACTATGCCCAGGACTTAGGGTAGGGTAGCAAAATTCCCTCCCTAAGACGAGAGATCGATTTTAATGAAAAGAAAAGGAAGAAGAAAAACAAAATGCTATGCTCGGGGCTTGGAGCAGGGTAATAGATGCCCTCCCCAGAAGAGAGATCAATTCTAAAGAAAAAAAAAAAATCAGGAAAAACACAGAGAACTACACTCAGGACTTGAAGTAGGGCAATAAAATCCTTCTCTAAGATGGGAGATTGACCCTTAGATCAATTGCAGATCCTGCTCTTGCACTTGTTAGCCTTCCCCAGCAATGGCACCAAAATGTTGGTGCCCGTATGTGAACAATATCCAATCCTTTTTCCACATAAATTATCAACCCAAGGGCATTAGTTATTTCAAGACTAATGGCATAGTATATGCTGAAGCAATCATATGACCTGTTGTAGATCACCGGATTAAATCCATAAACACGCAGACTACTGTAACAAAAATTAAAATAGATTGCTGAATTAAAATTACATTCACAGTAATTGAAAGATTACACTGGAACAATAGTAACAGAAGAAATCTAAAACATGAAAAAAATGGAAAGAAGGGGAACACAACACCTGATCAGAAGAGCGGGCTGATGTAATATTCCCAAATTTTCACCTGATATATTAGAGTTCTTAAATTTACTAATGAATTAAGTAAATAAAATGGTGGAGGGACCCATAAAACTCAATATGAATAAATATCCACTTTTTGTGTGTGAATGTGGATTAATTAAGCCTAGATCTACATAATGAGGTAGTTGAGCAACTACTAATGTGAATGAAATTGGAGATCATGTATCATTAATTGAGATAGATCATGGAGGTTGATACAACAATCTAAGATCTTGAATATGTCAAACATAATATCATGGAGAATTCATGATAAAGTAATGGAATATGTTATGCAATTAATGCACATGTGGTGGAGAGGGTGTACATTGCACCTAGAAATGATGGATGACTTGGTCAAATAATGTAGTCAAACATGGAGGATCTTTTCCACATGCACATCGCAGTCTAGATGAGGGCCAAGGCATGGGAAGGCTCAAAAAATATATAAAGAATATGAAGGCAACAATGGAGGACATGTTCGAGTTTATTGATGTTGTGGATCTGTTTACATCTAGAATTGTCATGTGACATTCCATTTCTTTCTCAGGTTGTTTAGCATAGATTGAAAGTGTTGTTTAGCACAGGGTGTTCCTAGTTAGGAATCCCACCTCTTTCATTTAGTGATCACTTGGAAGAGGATTGTACTTCATTCTACATCAGGCATTGGTGCCACATATCTTTTCCTACTTTCTGCAGAACATTCATAGTCAGAAATTGCAGATTTCTGAAAATCAGTTTGGAAGGTGGAGGTTGTCTTTAGTATTTCAGCTGGAGAACTGGTGAAGGTTTATTCCTATCACCTTGGTCTTAAATATCAACATTCCTAGAGATTCATATCAGATCTGGAATCAGGCCAATATTTATTGACCTCCTATCAGTAGTAATACCTTCAGGAATTACACTGTCCATTTTGCAGATCCAAAAGGATGAAGGAATTTTCTAGCATTTCAGCTAGTAATCTTGTGAGGGATCATTCCCTCAGCTTTCCATCAGTATTTCCATCAGCCTGTAGTTTATTGCAACATATTTCAGTAGGAAGGAGGCCTCTCTTTCCCTCACAGCGCAGTTTATATTGGCCGTTGTGTTGCAGCAGCTGTAATCATCATTGGAGGATTGAGAAGCTAGATCTAGAGTTTCTAGCTTGTAGATTTCAAGGGTCAGCCATCTATTTTTTAGATCTAGCTCCAGATCTGTAATTCCCAGTAGATCAAGGGTCAAATCCTACGATGGTGATTTTCCAAAGTTGTAGATCTAGAAAATACTTTCTGGGTTATCTTGGGAATCCATCGGATTGGCCAGATCTTGAATCTTGGCATCATCCGAGCTCTAGATTTGAGTAGATCTGCATTTTCCTTTTCATCCTACAGTCATATATTCACATTCTTCTGAAGGGACAATGCAATATTTTCTTCAGTGGCTCTCCAGTTACGTAGTGCCTATTGTGGCATGTTTTCAGGGTGATTCTGGGCCATCTCTTTGGCTAGATCTCCTCAGATTTTTCACATTTTGTAACTGAAACTTCTCCAATATAATAAAATGTCTCAGATTCTCTGTATAACCTGTTGTTTTCTTTAGATTTATTGTTTATATTTCTTCATTTCTCATATTATGTTTGATTATTACTGCATTCTGCCTTTTGGGATATTACAATGGTATCAGAGCATGATCTTTGCCTCAGCTTGTGGACACTTCATCTTTTGCATCAAAAGAAGAAGAAGATTGATGATATCTATCATGAAGGAGGATAATTTTGCCTCTCCTATATTTAGATCCATGCAAGATCTCTATAAGGAGGTCTATAAAATGAATAAGGGAAGGCAAAGGAAGGATTCAAGAAGAATATTTGAAGAGGAAGGTCCAAGAACTTCCTATCAGCAGAAAATAAAACCAGAGCATCATAGATCTCCTCATAGATCTACCATGCCCACTTTCTTTGAAGAAGGCGAGAGGTATAGAAAGGAAGAATGAATAGAACCTGAGACTCATGAGACTCTCATTTTGTACCTTGAAGAGTATAAGGAATAGTCTAAAGCTTTGAAATAAAGTCTAACTCTCCAAGAATTCATTGAACTCAAGGAAGAAAGAAGATCCTATAGCTGTAATAGAAGGAAGAGGCACAATAGATTATATTTTCCTACATTTTATGGATCTTCCTCAAGCACTATTAAGGCTTGGAGGAAAGTGTTATATTCATTTTTCATGCTACATCTTGTGGCTGAAAAAGAGGCTATCCAAATTGCAAGACTTCATATTTTAGGTGAAGCAAATGTTTGGTGGTTTAGTCATATGGAGCATGCAAATGTGACTAAATATTCATATTTATTTCACAATTTGAGGAAGAAGTTTGATGTGAAGAAGACATTTATGGGCTACAAATAGACATTTCCTAAGGAAACAAAGGAGGATGTCATTCTTGTCACTCTGGACAAGAAGTCACTACATTCACCACCAGCTGCAGAAGTACTTACATCCAGAGAAGACATAGTAGCATCTTTGCAAAGTAATCTTGAGCTCTTGACACATAGAGTCCCATGCATGATTCAGGAGATGCATGAGGAAGGAGGAAGATTCCAGCACTGGTACATTGGTAGAAGAGCAACCATATCTCTTACCAGCAGTTGGAGACACCATTTTCCCAGTTGGAGGAACTCTTATGTTCTGTCAAGAGGTTCCCACACATCAGTTGATCCAAGGTATGCATACACATTCATCACCTGTTTTTTTAGTAGATATTATTGAAACTTATGGGGACATGCCATCAGAGCCAATGCATGACCAAGGGGTAGAACAAAAATCTAATTTGAAGCAGAAAGCTATCACAGCGCAGAGGACCCTAGATCTAATCAAGGAGGATATGAAAATCTATCCCAGTTTGTCATGGATGGATTAAATTCAACCTCTTGAGTTGAAGTGTAGAGTTTCAGAAGAAGGGATGAGCATGATCCTATGTACAATGACTAGTTATGAGATCAGTATTATACCTTTCTTTGAGGAAGTAGATGTATTACCTTGCAGGTCTATAGCGTTGTCGCTTAGTAGCAGTGATAATGAAGAGACCCCATTATTCTTGGAGCATTCTGAAGGTAGCTTCACTCATGAAGCAATGGAGGATAAGATGATGAAGGGTAGAAATTTTGAGATGAGAAATATTTTCTCCGTTCTTGATGACACTTTCTCAATGAGCATCTCACAGCTCAAAGAGAGACTTCTACTGGTAGCAGATCCAGAAGCTCATTGGTTTTGGAAGGTGATGGATGAGAAGAAGGTCTCATTAAGAGATCTCATTGGAGGTGCACTTCAACATTTCATGGAGTGCAAGGTTCTTCATCATTTTGAGGAGGTTGGTGTCCTACAATGGGAGGATGCCAAGTTTTTGCAGAATGATATCCATCATCCACATTGGGATGAATGGTTGATAGTATGGAGCAAGGGGTTTCCAAACCACTTTCAGATCTATGACACAGACCAACAAGAAGCATTACTGTGCTGGTTTCTTTTGGGTGAGTATGGTTACTACCCAAAGGTTCATATTTTCTTGTCTCATGCCTTATGTCTCAATGATAGAATGTATAAGAAGAAGGCATGGTTACTTTGGTTGTTAAGAAGAGAGTTTGTACATCACATGTTAAATCTTATGTCCATGTATTTACTCTTGTTTGGGATATGTCTCATGCATTTACATGTATTTATTTTTTTGATGTATCTCATGTTTATGTATGTGCTTGGGTTTGGGAGAAAGTGTAACTCTCACATGATGTGGCCAAGAGGAGATTGTTTGTATTGTGTTGATGAGACATTGTACATGTCCACTTTGGTATTTTTGCTCCATGACTTGCTTCATGATAATTCAAGGAGGAAAAAATAATCCTTGTTGCTATGGTTATTATTGGGAGAGTATGGGCTGAATTCTTCCCATACATTGCATGTCATTGTTGGAGGATGGAAACAGGAGGCCTTACAACGTTGGCTTCTATTGGGGATTATGGTCATTGTACTTGGTATAATGATTCTGTGATGGGGAATCAAGATGCCTTGTTAAGGTGGCTTCTCTTGAGAGAATATGGCCACTACATTTGGTACAATGATGACGTGGTATGGTAGCAAGAGGAATTGCTGAGATGGCTAATTTTGAGAGAGTATGGCTCTCACATTCTCATTAATGATTTGACATGGAAACAAGAAGCATTGTTGCGGTGGCTTCTTTTGAGAGAGTATGGCTCTCTTACTTACTTTCATGATGATCTAACATGGCAGTAGGAGGATTTTTTGCATTGGTTGTTATTAGGAGAGTATGGCTTTACATTGTTTATATTCTCCCATATTTCTGTACTTCTTTTTGATCACTATGTTGATGTGATGTTTGATTCCTACATGGCCAACATGGCTAATGATGAGGGCATTGTTGTATGTAATCTACTCTATGTATCAAGGGTTGGAGAGACAGTTCATGAGTTGGGACTTTCCACTTTGGGAATGAGCCACCTTATCTTATGTATCTCATGTATAGAGGAGAACTTTGGTCATCATATGGTTGCCACTTGGAGATTCATTGATGAGGAAGGGTATCTAACTTTCATTTGGAAGCCATTCTACACATTTTAGAGAGGCAGCTTTGGAGCTGGACATACATGACACATTGTGAAATATGGGAAGGCCTTCCACATGAGGATGCCATTTGGAGGGAGGATGTTTGCTGTAGAATCCACTTTTTTAGTTTCTTGAGGACAAGCAACATTTGTCGGGGAGGACTATAATATTCCCAAATTTTCACCTGATATTTGGAATATTAGAGTTCTTAAGTTTCTTAATGAATTAAGTAAATAAAAGGGTGGAGGGACCCATAATACTCAATATGAATAAATATCCACCTTTTGTGTGTGAATGTGGATTAATTAAGCCTACATCTACATAATGAGGTAGTTGAGAAACTACTAATGTGAATGAAATTGGAGATCATGTCTCATTAATTGAGATATATCATGGAGGTTGATACAGTCAACTAAGATCTTGAAGATGTAAAACAGAAGATCATGGAGCATTCACGATAAATTAATGGAAGATGTTATGCAATTAATTCACATGTGGTGGAGAGGGTGTACATTACACGTAGACATGATGGATATCTTGGTCAAACAATGCAGTCAAAGATGGAGGATGTTGTCCACATGCACAACACAGTCTAGATGAGGGCCAAGGCATGGGAAGGCTCAAAAAATATATAAATAATATGAAGGCAACAATGGAGGACATGCTTGATTTTATTGATGTTGTTGATCTGTTTACATCTGGAATTGTCATGTGACATTCCATAGCTTTCTCGGGATGTTTAACAGAGATTGCAAGTGATGTTTAGCACAGGGTGTTCTTGGTTGGGCATCCCACCTCTTTCATTGAGTGATAACTTGGAAGAGGATTATAATTCATTCTACATCAAGCATTGGTGCCACATATATTTTCCTACTTTCTGCATAACATTCATATCCAAAAATTGCAGATTTTTGAAGATCAGTTTGGAAGGTGGAGGTTGTATTCAGTATTTTAGCTGGAGAACTGATGAAGTTTTATTCCTATCACCTTGGTCTTAAATATTAGCATTCCTAGAGCTTCATATTAGATCTGGCACCAGGCCAAAATTTATTGACCTCCTAGCAGCATTAATACCTTCAGGAATTACGCTATTCATTTTGCAGATCCAAAAGGAGGAAGGAATTTGCTAGCATTTTAGCTAGTAATCCTGCGAGGGATCATTCCCTCAGCTTTCCATTAGTATTTCCATTAGCCTGGAGTTTATTGCAACACATTTCAATAGGAAGAACACCTCTCTTTCCCTCACAGCATAGTTTTTATTGGCAGTTGTGTTGCAGCAGCTGTAATCATCATTGGAGAATTGAGAAGCTAAATTTAGAGTTTCTAGCTTGTATATATGAAGGAGGGATCAACCCTTCAAGCTTAGATCTGATCTTGTGAAATATTTCAGCCATATATTTTTCCGATCTAGCTCCATATCTGTAATTCCCAGTGAATCGAGGATCAAATCCTAGGAGGGTGATTTTCAAAAGTTGTAAATCTAGAAAATCCTTTCTGGGTTATCTTGGGAATCCATCACATTGGCCAGATCTTGAATCTTGGAATCATTTGAGCTCCAGATTTAAGTATATAAGCATTTTCCTTTTAAGCATGTAGACATATATTCAAATTATTCTGAAGGGACAACACAGTATTTTCTTCAATGACTCTCCAGTTACGCAGTGCCTATTGTGGCATGTCTTTCAGGGTGATTCTAGGCCATCTCTTTGGCTAGATCTCCTCAAATTTTGTACATTGTGAAACTGAAATTTCTCCAATATAATAAAATGGCTCAAATTATCAATATATTTTGTTGTAGTCTTTATATTTATTGTTTATCTTTCTGCAGTTCACATATTGTGTTTTAGTATTACAGAATTCTCCCTTTTGGGATATTACAACCCAACTCTCTGATCAGGGTTGCAGCGAACTCAGAAATTACAAGTGAAACAACAAGGTGTTTTGCATTTAATTAATTTTAGAATATACTGTTACAAAATTTGTATGTGCTAGGATTAAACTTGATTCAAAGCCCGCAGGCCCTGTTTATACAAGTGTTCAGGAAAATCCTCGATTTCCTTCAACAAGTACATATTTACAATTATACAATTCGTTGCAACAACAAACTAATTTCCAAAAGGAAACCATGAAAAAGCCTAAAACATATCTGGGGTGAAATGGAGTCTGTTGTGCTATAGCAACAAGTGAAGGAAATGTTGTAAATTAGGAGCTACTCCACGACTCACAGTTGTAACTTTCCCGCTTTTTCCGAATCTGTCGAAACATCGGAGTTAACATTGCAAAAAGGTAAAACATCCTGGAATATTACTTCATTAATAAAATATCCCATGTAAATTAATGGAAAGGGGTTTACCTCTTGTGTTTACAAATAATAATGACAAAAAGAGATAGAAAGGTGGGTGAAAATGGGAGAGAAAAGTATACAAATCCGGTACCCAACACCAGGTCTGAACTAAATATACACTAGTGAGAGATCACTGAATTAGATATTAAATTAATTCACATGGAATGATCTCACTTGAAACGAAATATTTACTACCATTAACTACATGCATGTGAGATGCAGTGGAGACACAGTTAAGGGATAGGTGAAAGGGACAATTTGACTATAAATTGTGACATTAGGGGGTGCACTCTTGCAACCACAGACACATTGGAGATGCCAATGAGGATTTTGCAGTCAAGGAAATATAGGATCTCATTCATTCAAGGATTTTGATCAATAGGGATTGCACAGTGGAGGCAGGCTATAAGGAGGCAATAAATTGGCGCATGTATTTTCCAATGTTTGTATGACAGTGTGAAACGATTGTATATTGTACTGAGAGCTCTTGGATTAGAGTTTTCTATGAGATTGTTTCATGATAAATGATATATACATAATATATGATAGTGGGGGTTTTAGCTTTA
Organism: Pinus albicaulis; assembly: GCA_034641835.2. Lineage (NCBI taxonomy): Eukaryota > Viridiplantae > Streptophyta > Pinopsida > Pinales > Pinaceae > Pinus > Pinus albicaulis. The sequence continues at coordinate 1,817,088,532 of CM076578.1, forward strand.
TGCTTTCCCAATAAAAAACAACTGTGTTATGTGCGATTGATATTTCTACATGTGTTTGCAATTAGCGATTAAATTTCCGCAAATATTTTAGTAGAAGGATTCTGTATTTAACAGTAGCATATAATTGTTAGATCAGGAGAATCCATGAAATACATAATTGGATTAGAATTTCTACATCTTTCCTCACATTTATTTAATTGTTTTGGCATAGATAGGAATGTCTTGTATAGTCTGTAGGAGAGGAGTTTTAATGCAAAGTTTTTTTAATTCTCCTAGGAGATCAAAATCTGAAGAGACTATTGGTTTAGGTCATGTTAATCTATCAGGGAATGGAGGGGAGGAAATAATAAGGTTTTCAAGATATTTTTTTTCAACTGTGTCCCTCCCTTGCTCTATCCTTGTTTCTTTCATAGTTGATTGTTTAGATACTATTGGAATTTAAGACTCAAGTTGTGGCAGGGTCGTATCTTCTTTCAGGTGAAATAACATGACCTGATCTCAGCCTAGGTTCATTGAATTTCTTATGTTTAGTTTCTAGATTTGGGTTCTTAACGATCTTGATTAGCTGAACTGGTTTGTTATTAGGATTAGGATTGGGTTGAGCTGGCAGTTGAGGGCGCATAATAGGCTGAGGATTGTGTTGCACTAGGTATGGAGATGGTAATGTGGGTTGACTTTGAGCCCCTATTCTGATAGGTAAATTGGTAATTCCCAGGGGTCACTGCTCATTTTGAGACCAATTTGTATTCTGTGAAGTGCAAGCAGGCCACTGGGACTGATATGGACAATTTTTCCAGTAAGGGGGAGAAAAAGGAAAACTTGACCAACTATTACCTGAAGGGGATTGTGTTGGCCAGAGAGAAAAAGGTGATTGGCCCTGCCATGTTGTTCTAGGGTTCTGTTGATTAAATTGTGGAGGAGAAAAGAACTGAGACAGGTCTTGTGGCATACCTGGTCCTGCTTGCCACTATTGACGTTGATTCATTAGATACACTGGTTATGTTTCTTCTTTTGCCTCCTTAAAAACCACTTTAAACTCTAGGATTGAAGGGAAATGGTAAGTGGAATGGTCCTTGGTACAAATAGCACATGTCTAGACCATGTCTAATGGACACTCCCGCTAGCTGTGCTTCTTCCGACAACGTGGGAAAAAAACATCCAAGTATTGTGCTGCTAAAGCTTGCTTCTTCTTGTCTTGTAGGACATCTAGCTGCATTGTGAGGGTGCCTAAGATATCGGTTTTAAAATATTATAAAATATTACTAAATTATGCTTTGGTCACGTTGCCACCTAACTGTTTATAATTCCTTGTAAATAAATCTCGTATGGTTGGCCTGCTTGGCATACTATCTCGAGATAACCTGATGCACAATGAAATAATGTCATCATATTGTTCTTGATAGATTTCCCCTTTTCCCATTATATTAAGTGTTTCGACCCATTCTTCTTTCATTCCTTTAATCATTGTTGTTTTTAAAATATATTTAGACAGTGTAGTATATGGATATTTCTGCAAATTATATTGAAATATTTCAACATATTCTTCTAATGTCTCATTGTCTTTTGCAGACATATTGAAGATTTCATCTTTTAGTTCTCGAGTCCAGCAGTAGTCTTGATATTTGTTAAGAAAATATTTTTTCATATGATCCCAACTATTAACGGTTCCTCCGCTTAGCCCCATAAACCAATGTAATGATTTCCCCTTCAAAGTAGAGGGAAATAGTTTCATTTTCATAGGGTTAGTGGTATAGTCATATCCCCTACATAATAGATCAAATTCAAATAAAAATGCATTCAGATCTTTTGAGGTCAACCCATGGAAGGTGGGGATGTTTTGTAACAAAATATCTTTCATAGCGGAATTTGCAGCCGGATCGACAATGGGATACTCTAATGTTGATGTCTATCTCTGGTTTTGGTTGTGTGCCACCTGATCAAAGATGTGCCAATAATCTTCAGGGATTTTTTGATCTGGGAGGATAATTTGAGTGGAATTAGGGAGTGGATTTGAAGGAGGCCTTGCAGCACATCCCCGATCTCGGATACTGGGTGTCTCTGTCTCAACTAATATCTCCGGAGATCTAGGATCTGGAGTTTTTACCTGTACTACACTATTGGTTTCACCCTCTCCTTCCTGAAAATTGAAATAATTTACCTCTCTTGAAGGGTCGGGACTTGCGTGTTCTATAGTCTAAAGGCTTTGTTCAAATCCTTCTGTTTCACTATGAATATCGGTGTGGGCTGTAGATGGTGAGGCTGCTGCCTGAGGGACTATAGTAGGACTCTGTGCAGGAATGGTTCTGGGTCCTACGAATTCCTGGGATTCAACCTTCTTAATTATTTCATATATATATGTTGTTATGCCAAGGACCACCGATCCCTTGGGTTTTGTAGATTTAAGTGGGGGGTTTTGATATAATTCTATATTTTTCTTCCTATTCATAAAAAATAAAAAAAACCTATCCTATTAACCTCTGCAAAATTGCTAAGAAGCGGGCTAGAGAGAAATCATTTTTCTTGCTAGTACACAGGTTCTTACCTCTCGTTTTCAATACCCAATTCTTTCACAGCAAAAGGAAAAAGAAATAAAAGACATCACTCCTAAACACGCAACGATGCCAAAATGTTGGGTCAAAACGGTGACTTTTTAAAGGCTAACCTTAATGGTTTACATTGATTATAAACCGACGACAAGTCTTGTTATTTCAAGAGTGCAAGAAAAATATATGCAAGTGACATCAGAGGCTAACTACTCTAGTTTGTTGTAATAAAGGTTGTATAATTCTCGAAGTTCAATCAAACCAACTTGAAAGTGAACTGTGAAATACTTCAGACCAATCAAAGGAGTAAATTATGTTCTAAGAGTATGCATAAATAACCACTCAAGACCGAAATAAAGAATATATTGCAATTGAACAACACACTTTGATGAATTGGACAAATATCTTAATGAATTGAACGACAATCATAATGAATTGAACAACAATCAATTATTCTAGATTTTTTAATGGAATTCTATATTAATCAACTAATAGCATCATTTGAAATTAAACGTCAAACCAAACATTCACATTTATGATGGAAAGATTCAAGAAATAACTCTATGCAGAATTGAACAACAACCGTGCTGAAACTAGTCTAACGAATGTAAAAGTGTCACTTCCTGATAAAATAACATTAATGATAAATCTAATCTATTGAAAAGGAATTTATGACATATCATGCATGCAATTAAACAATTGAATGATAATGATATTAAATGTAAAGGATAACTGAAAATGCAAGTTCCATAAATAAACGTATAGCAAAGAATAGCAGGAGAACCCCTAGGGATGGCCCTGAAGCCTCTAGAAGCCTTCTGATATGGGATAATCAGAAGTTTTTTATACTGAAAACACCAATTTCTTCATGAATCAATAGAGAAATACATTAGCATGAACTTGACGATTCTCTCTGAATATGTTTATTACAGGAAACTTATAATACATCAACTGTCTACTCATCTCTTTCACCTCTAGCCTTTTATAGCTTAAAGGTGAAATATAACAGAGTAATGGATCCTCCCCATTAGGAGATCCTACCGCTTTGTCGCTATCAACTGAATAATCCAAGAGTAGGCGTGCCTCTACATATTTTTCTAATTCATAGGAGCCGATATGATACCATTTACTTTTCTTGTCTGTTGTCATTTGGTTATCCTAGTCAACAGTTTGTCTGTTTCGCTTCCCTATCAATAAAGAAAACAAAAAATAAATTTTTATGCTATTAAACACACCTTTTATCAATAATTCATTCTACCTTAAATTTCCATTATTTTCCTTTAATTTATTGCTAAGATGTAGGAAAAATATATAAAAGTAAATGACAAATCGTGGTAAAGATAGGGGTAAAATGTACCTTTTCCTTGACCCAACACCCGGATAACCCAGAGCTATGAGTCCACCTTCTGGAGGATCCATTTGACTACTTATACACATGGAAATATAGGTGGGCGAGCACCCAAAGAGTGAAGTTTAGATCTCTTAACCTGAATGTATACCTAATGGTCCACGAGGTCCTCCAAGAATTAATTTTTTGTGAATTATTGGTAGACTTGAGTACATGACATCTTATCCCCCTTCCCAAAAACATAGGAAGTATCTCCATAGATGGGTGTCAACGGAGGAATGTCTATTTCTGATAGCTCTACTTTGGGGCTTTTGTTTCTCCTTCAAATTGCTGGAGGCCCTATGTCACTAGAGGCCGACGAGATAGAGACACACTCGATCTCATCTTAATTTTCACCTGGCATATTTAAAAAACAATCCCACGATAATAAAAATAACATGAGAGAAAAAACAACTGACTATACTAACTAAGGCTTTAGATGCTCAGGCTAGGTCGCTGCAACTGGTGTTGGTTGCAACACCTTGGATTGGAGAGATTGTGACTTTGCGAGGTCATAAGGTCACAAAGTCACACCTATAATAACAATCTCAACTTTTCGACCATGTGACTTAGGGACTTAGCGATTAGGTCACAAGGTCGCAAAGTTGTGATTGCATGGGTCGTCAGAATTTTTCGACTTTGCGGCTCAGCGACTAGGTTGCAAGGTCGCAAGGTTGCGCTAGTGTTTTTTGAAGAAAATTATGTGGTTGTGACCTGCAGGAAAAGATGAAAAAGAATGGAGAAAAAATCTAAGGGAGGAGAATGGATCAGGGCTGATAGGCTCATAGGAAGGCCAAGGAGGGGTGCCCAAGGTGGCAGGAGGAAAAGGAGGGATTAAAGTGGTTTCAGGCCTGATGGGAAAGGAAAGAATAGGGGAAACCTAGCTGGAGTAATAGTGAGGACTCAGGATGGCAACTAGGGGATAAGTAAGGTAATTAATAACCTAGGTTAGGGGTAGGTAGGGTTTTAGCCAATAAAAGTAACTACATGAAGTTTCAACAACTTACCTGGGAAAAATCACACTCTGATTGGCTTGTCAAATGCCTCATTTTCTCCATCATGCAGGTTGAATGCGACTTATGCAACCATTTTATTTATAAAGAGGTCACACGTGTGGTCATTAATGGAGGTCGCAAGGTCACAAACCCTACTTAGTTTGGGTGATATGTGACCTTGCGACCTTATGACCTAACGACCTTATTAGGTCGATGGGTCGGAAGGTTGCATAGTCACAAAGGTTACATTCCAACGCAATTTGTGACCTAGCGACCTGGTTCAGGTCACAAGGTCCATAAGTCGCAACTTGTTGAAGTTTGAAAGAAGAGCGGATTTGCAAATTTGCGACTTCACTTAGAAACAATTGAAGTCATTACATGGTTTCAATATTACCTGCCTAAGGAGAGATATTTCAGGTCCATGGCAGCAGATGGAACGAGCTTGTCTTTATCAACCAAAGAAGGGGCTCTGAATTTCAAACTGGTGCCAAATTTCAGAGGGTGTTGTAGTAGCTACAACAGGTTATTGAGGAACATACTCGTGAAATGGTTGGTTCATAGGCTGAGGATGATGCAGAAGGTTGTAAGTCTAGTAGGAGGTGTAGGCTAGGATGGAGGAGTGGAGGAGTACCAAGATTTCATAGGTGCATTCTAATTGTTGTGAATAAGGTTCACCTTGCATACCCTGCTGATATGACCGAGGGCCTTGAGGCCTTCTCTAGTTGATGAAACATAGTTGCTTTGGTCCTACTTCTCCACCTTGATATATAAATTTGAGTCCAGTTAAGGAGGGACACTTGTCTCTGGCATGATTCGCCACACAGACTAAGAAAACCTCTATGAAATTTAATTGACATTCATTTCAAGGGTGTTTTCTAGTACATATGGTGTAGAATATAGTCAAGGATATTTTTTCTTCCTCTTGCTTCCTCTTGATCTGAATTATGTCCATTTTCAAGGCAAAGGTGTGGAGCATGTCACTCTTGAATTCCTCCAATATATTTCCAATCTCATGCTTGATGGAGGTGGAAGGGGAAGGGGTATTGTTCATACTTTGGCTAGCTCTTCCATTCTTCCTAGCTTCCATAGAATGGTTCATGAAGACGATTTTTATTTTCTCATAAGGCAACTGGTAGATATCTCCTCATGATAACATATTGAGGGTTTCTATCACCTCCTCCCCGATCCCTAGGAGAAGTACTAGTTTATGTGATCCGGGATCAAGGGTACAGTTGGCTCTTTTATAGTTTAACTGGAACCTCTCTTCATAGTCCTCTAGGGAATCATCAAGCCCTAGAGTCATATTGAATATTTCCTCTTTAGTTTCCTTGGACCTACAATAGTACCTGTACTTTTTTTTGAAGGCCTTTTGCATCGATGCCCAGGTAGTGATGTTATTCTCAGGTAGACCCATGAACCAATGCAAGGTTGCATCCTTAAGGGTTGATGGGAATAACTTCAAATTTTGATCACCTGAGGCATAATCTTAGGTCCTACAAACAACAGGAAATTAAAATATGAATGTGTCAAGGTCCTCAGAGGTAAGTCCATGGAAATATGGAAGGGATGAGGGGATGATGTTCTTCATTTTAGTTTCCCCATCTTCCTCCCTAATGGGAAATGCTCCCTGGGCTTCAGTTTCAGCCATGGCTTGAATAGGTGATGTAGGTTCCTCTGGTGAAAAACGTTCTTCTTCATCCCCAATAGGTCATTGAAGAAGAGTGAAGGGTGACTATGTTGGGATGTGGGGGTTTTAGGTAAAACTTTTCCTTGAGTATCCCTACTCCTACGAGGCATGAAAATCAGATTTTTTTTGTATTTTTAAATATTTTTGATTCAATCATGTAAAAGTAAAGCAGAAAAGAATGCGAAAACAAAATCAAAGCATCTACTACACATCAACCCGAAAATGATGCCAAAAAGTGGTGAGCCCTGGTATTGCACCAAGGATGCTGCAACACCCAGGGGCTACTCTACTTTAATTTATCAACCCTGGGTTCATACAAAATAGGAGGTGACAATTCTATAAACACAACAAATGCATTCTACTCATGTCATCCTCTTCTGAGTCCCACGAAAGGGTGTTATTTCTAGGGTTTCTGAATGAATTATGTCACACTTATGAATTTATACCTAGGACTAGTGATTCAAATCCATTACTCTATCAGAAATCAAAGAAATATTATACAACAATAAATTACATCTAGACGCTCTACAATGGAATAAATCTACAAATTAAGCTATGGTAAGAAATGGAAGCAAAATAAGCATCTTTCATGAAGTAAATTGATGAATTGTAATTTCATAAACATGACAAACCTAATCACACATTGCTGGGCCAAATGGCTAAACACACTCTATCTACTTCATGTTTAACTATCATGCTTTTACTCATGCATCTAATCATGACCTAGTTATGCTTGTAAATGCATTGTTTTGAAGCTAGATGGAGAAAGCGCTAAGGTGGTTTAGGAAGGGCTTGAACTCATGGGTGCAAGACTAAAGATGTCTTGGTGGTTTTGGTAGTTCAGGATGAGGAGGATGGTGGTTTATAGGCTTAAGGAGAGGCCCATTGGTGTTGCTATAAGTGCTGCTAGAGGTTTCCTATAGTGTTATAGGAAAGTCCTGAATTTCTACAGGAAACAGTCCGAGGGAAATCCAAGGCCAAAAATGATGGATAAAAGTATAGGGGAGGTGGAATTAAGGTGTGTTTGGATGAATGGAGGGTGGCCAATCCCTTTGCCAAGCTCATAATCTCCTGAGACACTTTTTTTTCACTTCTAAGGTTTTCTCACGGTGTGAAGGTGAAAAATATGAAAAACATGGTTGATGGTGATTTGATGGAAAGAAGGTTGTTGATGGGTGAGAAATGTAGTTAAGGATTATGGTTAAGTCTTCCTATGCTATACTACTTGAAACTACAAGAAAAATACCTTTTCATGCAACAAAAATTGACAAATTGTTGATGAAGGAAATGGAAAAGAAGAGTTGAAATTGGAAAGAAAACCTACTTTAGCATTCAAATAGAAATCTAACTCAACATCCTATACATGTTCATGATACTACAACAACCTAACTATTCTTTCCAAGAAATCATAAACTAAAGAAAAAATTTTCCCTGTGGAGACGGTCTGCCCTCCTCAGGCTCCAATGAAAGAGATGTCAGAGGGAGGCTTGACACACAACTCTATAAGTTTATCAGTTATTATACCAATCATTTATGGAAGCTTAGCTACAACAAAAGACAAATGGAAGAGAAATAAAAACAATGAATTTTAATGTAAGCAAACTAGCTGAAAACTCATAAAGCAAACTAGATACAATGACATAAAAATAGGCATCAATACACATGAGAGACTAAGGCCAATGGATTGGGACCTAATCCACAAGCCTAGCCCTCAAAAACTAAATTAGTGAAGGACAATCTAGATACGCATCTTATTTTAGTGAATAGTCTCATTACATAATCATAGAAGTCTCCGAAATCTATTACAAGAGCTAAGTGTCTATTAGCTTCCTTAAAATTTTGAATCCTAATGAGCTCTTTCTCAACCCTATTTAACCTATAGGGTAGCTACCAAAAAGTCCCTAAAAATTATGGGATGTGTTCACTTTGACTAGGAAATCATCCTAGAATATCTCCTTGCTCTCTACTCTAAGCTTTAATTGAAAAATCTTCATTGAAAAGTGAAATATCTTCGTGATTATCCTAGATTTAACTCATGTTAGGAATTCGAAGTATGACAAGCCTTAATCACCATATACACTAGAAACATAAGACCATAATATAATTTAAATGTGAGAAAGAGAGACTTAATAAGGCTAAAAGGTGACTATTAACCCCTCCAAATATACCTAATGATGGATCTCATCAGAAAATATATGTTGGTGTGGTATCGTTTATATTATGTAATCCTCGTTTAAAGGTTGAAACTGTCGGTTTTAGCAAAGCCTTTGTTTAAATACTAGTGGGGTGAGGTATGCTCCATTCAGCCCCAACCAAACCTTAACATCGTTGTGATATTTATGGTATAAAACGATCTTGGGTGGCAGGTCTATCGGAGGGGGCATGCCCCCCAACCACCTCTTATGTTAACACTTATGCGATGGTTCCCATGTGGGGGTGGCGAGGGTGGAAGTCCACCACCCCTATTTTTATATTAATTTTTTTCATAACAATAGCTTATTTATGGTATAAAACGATCTTGGGTGGCAGGTCTATCGGAGGGGGCATGCCCCCCAACCACCTCTTATGTTAACACTTATGCGATGGTTCCCATGTGGGGGTGGCGAGGGTGGAAGTCCACCACCCCTATTTTTATATTAATTTTTTTCATAACAATAGCTTATTTGATTTTTTTTGATTTAGGGTTTATTGGGGAAACTAACCAACCCACAAATTCACCCGCTCTCGAGAACTAAGTTTTTGTGCCCCGATGTCAATCAAATTGTAGAACACTTAAATTTGGACAACTCCCAACTTTTACCACACCTTTTACTTTCACTAACTTCTTCATATGACCTCAGATTGGAGTGTCGTTCACCCCATTGGATTTAGGATGATTAACACTTCACTCTAGTCTTGGTCTTGCTATCATCTGACCACTTTGATTTTTGAGCCCTTTCGAAAAGCCACTTGTAATTTGAGACCCAGTTTTACGTTGTGATATCGAGCTAGATCGTTCCTCCCCACTGAGAGCTTTTGGACCTCCAAAATCATTAACATGTCCAGCACACTACTTGTCCTTACAAAACCACACTTCCAATCATGGCTTGAAAATTTGGTATATACTTTGCAATCACATACAAACCACACATGACTCAAACAATTCCCACACTTGCCACAAGTTTATAACACACACTCTTTGGTCAAGTTTTACATAGCAGCAATAAATACCCAGACTACTCACAAAAGTAAAAAAATTCCCATCGCTTGAGTAAGCAATGGAAAACATGTTATCTCTTTTAAAATTATTCGCTACGTGTGATTTACAAACTATGACCATGACTATATATAGTAAAACCATATCTCACTTAACAAGGTGAATGGGTCATCTCCCTAATTTTCTTGTGGAATATCTTCATTGGTTGGATTCTTCATGGGTCATTTTTGGGCTTGGACTATCTGACGCACGAATTCCTAGCATTTATCCTTGTTACAATGATTCTTCCTCCTTTATAATTTATGGATCATTTTGGAATGATTTCTCATGATGTGCCTCTCATAAGTGCTTATGGATCCCTCATTTTCACTGGAAAGTGATGAGGTGCTCTCATCATATGTCATTGGTGGGTTTCTATCCATTTTGGAGCTTTCCCCAGATTCCTTCCTAACATACCCAGGTCCTTTATGATGAGTCAATTCCTCTACTCTGATGGGGTTCATGATGCCCTAGCCATTAATGTCGGGGGCCTTCCCCTGATATCCCATTTTCTTCGCCAGTTTGGACCCAATTCCTATAGTATTTTTTTCAAAATCAGCAAATCATCATCATGAAAATTACAAGAAATTGAAGTGTCACTTTTTACCTTAAGGTGGTTATATTGCAACTTTTCCAAGGCCTAATCCTTAGCTTACAATTGGCGTAGCAACCTTTGTTTCTCCTTTTCTTCTTCATGTAGGATTTTCCTTAGTTCAGTATTCTTTAATTTAATGCTTTGGTTTATCTCCTCAAGTTCTTGGAGCCATGCCACATTGGGTGTTATTTTCATATTTGGTACAATATCTATTGAAATTTTTGTTTCATCGCACAAATAGGAGCCCAAGTCAATGGGCCCACCTCCAGCAAACCTAAGAGCTGCAAGCTTCATTTCGTCACCAGAATCTAACCCCACGTCAAATGGTCTACCTTGTACAAATATCGCAATCATGACCTTCTCATCTTCCTCTAATTTAGACTCTTGGTCTTGCTTCATAGTGGAAATTTTCTTCTTCTTCTCCTTTCTGTCATTCTTCTTAGGTCTCAAATTAGGGTGTAGTTTCCAAGAATTATCTTCATCATCTCATTATTTCTCACAATGTGTACACGATGGATTTTCTCCTCTTCCCTTGGTTTTTGTAGCTCTTTTTGGTTGGTATTTTTATTCATGCGCCCCCTGCTTTCAAGATGTATGGCCTTCAAAATGGCCTCATCTATAGTAGTAGGTGTTTTTTCAATTTAGTGTTCCTAAATTGATATCATAAATCATCGACCAGGGCTAGTAAACTGTTGAAGTGAAGTGCACCATATGTGCCTAAGTATCCTTTTCCTACTTCATTGTGTTTAGTGGTTTTCTAGTGTTTTTGGTTTTATTTTTTTATGCTAAGGGGAAAAACTAAATTAATAGCAAAGAAAAGTTACTGAATGCAATAAAACAGAATAAGATCTACTCTAAACTAGGAATGATAACAAGAATAGAGAATGCTAATCCACTGATTGTAAAGCTGGTAAGAAATTAACTCATAACATTAAAATTATTCCAATTCATTTCATTAGAGATATATTGGAACAAACTGAGAAAAGGATTAGTTCTGATGTGATGAGGTTCTTTTAGAAAACAATAACTTAAAACATCACAGAGAAATCTTATTCATTGTTAGAAATTTATTGGAAAATTTTGAGAAAAAGATCATTTGTAACATAGTGAGGATCCCTATGCTAAAATAACTTATGACACTAGAACTAGCTCATTCTGCAACTCACAATTTTACTATTAAGTCTTACTCAGGAATTAGAGATTTCTTGGAACAACTTGAAAGAAAGATTGTTTATAATATCATGAGAATCTCTTACCTAATTGAAGAACAACAAATGTCAATAACTCAAAATAATATAACTAATTATCGTTCATATAATAGTGATGTGTTAAAAGAGCTTGAGAACAAGAATAGCTTATAAAATAATGAAGATCTTCTAAGTCTAACTAACAGGAATGAAATGCAATTAACAGAACTGAAATGAAATTAACTCAAAGTACTACTGATAGATCTCATTCACGTATTAGAGATATATTGGAACAACTTATGAGAACAAGATTTACTGTAATATTATGAGGATCTTCGATGTAATTAAATGACATAAAACATGATGCAAAAGGATAAACTCGAAAAACTACCTAAGTTAAGAATCAAAACGGAATTAAAGGTTACTTATCTAGAAAGTATGCAAAAGCCTCTTCAGATAGTAGGGGCCCTCTACTATCAGATTGGCACACGAATATTTAACTCCTTAAAGTGGCCTTCAGAACATGCATCAAAGTTATACTCCTTTAATTAAAAAAAATTCTTAGAAACAGAGTGTCACAATATTTGAAAACTAAAAACATCAACTCCGTTTCTCGGTTCACCGAGTTATTTTTATAAGCAACTACATAAATAATATTGAGTAAAAATAGGCATAGGTGTCTTTTATAATCAAAATCAAACTAAAACTCCTGTTGAGGACTCGTTTTTTGCTGAAGGCAAACCAAGAGTCCTTATCCTTATAGAAGACTGCTTCTTAGCTTTTAGCTTTTTCCACGTGCATAATCACTTCCAGATTTTTAGTCAGTCCTCGTGGATGACAAGGAATGATGCAGGAGAGTTTTGGAGTCTAACCATATACGTCTTTCCCTTAGATGACACCTATAACCTGTTTAAACACCAATATGGCTACGGAACATATGACTAGCTACAGATTGACTTCATTTTGTAGCTAAGTCTGCTCAGAAATCACTATGACAACAAAACCACAAAAGTATAATAAGTTAGTCATTGCATGTATTCTTAAAGTTATTATAATCATTCTTATTGATCTTTTAGGCCTTTAAATGATAAAGGATTGATGGAATGAAGTGGATTTTGGTGAAAAGAAAAAACATTTTTAGGGCTCAACATACCCCCACTGCAAAACTGTTGCATGTCCTCATGCAATCAATCCATGTATTCTGAAAGTTCAGCCAGGACATCTGGATTCCTTTTTCTACTTTTCTTGGTGTTGAATGGCATCCTAGGCTTCCTCATGAACAATTTGAACCTTAGATCCATAAGTGCCCTGTTTAATTTCTTGTTTTTCTTCTTCAGCTTCCTACTAGCCTTATACAATTTTTTCATTTGCAGATATAGAGTCGTGTTCATGTCACTTTTCAGTTTGACTTGTTCCCTTAAAATTTCATTTTCATTTTGTATATGCCTATTCAGTACCTCCAATTCATATTTGTCTCTTTTCAGCACTTCAATTGGAGGTTCTTGTGGACTAGGAGTTCTTTCTCTATTTTCTGAGGATCTTCTTTCTAATGATTCAACATAATCATATATCTATTGTTGGGCTTGATCTACATCTGGAGTTCCTCTATTAGGATCTTCTTCATACTGGTATTCAGGAGATCTGTCAATTGGTGTCTCTTCATCTTCAATATCTATGATTCCTGCTTGCTTGACTCTTGTCTTTTTCATTATGCCTTTAAGCCTATGACTTCTTCTCAGTTTATATGGTCCCTCATTTTTCTCTTTAATGCCCTTTCTTGTTACTTTTTTCCTTTCTGAGTTGTTTCTTGATTTTGGCCAATTTTTCAGAGATTATTTCCTCACTGTCTTCTTGTGTTGATATGTCAGTTTTGCTTTCAACAAATTTTCCCCTCCTGCTTCTCCTTACAGGTTTTTCTTCAGACAGAGTTTCTTTAGGTTCTTCAAAATTATTTCTCAAGAGGAATTCATCCCAAATATCTCCTACCCTCTTCAAATGATACTCAATTAAAATTTTAATTAAGCCATGATGATATAAGGTAGTTTCTAAGAACTGAACCCTTTTCTGGACATTAGAAGCCATCCTTTTTAAACTATTGAACAGGAAAAAGGGTAGATTTATCTCTTCATCTAGAAAATTCATCATAATTCTAATGTGATAAACATAAAAAGTGCCAAATCTCCCCTCACAGGTTATGAACTTTTGTAGAATTAACAACATATTTCTCCATTTATTTTTCAAGGCTGAACTAGGAATGCCTTTCTTAAATACTAAAATTTCCATACCTGGTGTTTTTAACATCTGTCTCCAGGATTCATTGTGAAATTCTTTGTTTTTAAACCAACGTTCCCCTTGCCTCGGCAACTCTGTTGCTTCTGCTATGAATGACTCCGTGACAATGAACTTGATATCACCAATTTCGACCTCTGACCCGTTGAATGACCGGGAAAATGACTTGGTGACCTCCTTATGAAATCCATTGAACTTCTCCATAAACTTTAGCCATCCAACCTACTGTAACATCTCTTTAATCTGAGGATAACCTTATAGATATTTAGTTCCAATTAGCTCTGACCTTACAATAAGTCCCATTGCTTCCTTTCCTTAGCTTCAATTCATTGCTCTATTTCTGCTCTCCTGTTTGAGGAAGAAAATGGCCCACTACAAGAAAAAATCACATTGGTGAGGGGGGAAAATGGTCACCATAAGCTCATTGGTGAGGTTCAAAAGAGCCTTCGTCACCAAAAACGGAACGTCACCAAAAGTGGCGTCGCTGAAAGTATAGGTGTTGTGGTGACATTCAAGGTTCGTCACCAATATTGATTTATAGTGACAGATAGTGACTGTCATCATTTCATATGAGCAATGGTGATGGACAATAGCCTCCGTCACCAAAAAATTGAGCATCACCAAAGGTGGCGTTGCCGAAAGTATGTGTTGCGGTGACATTCAAGGTCCGTCACAAATATTGATTATAATGACGAATAGTGACCGTCACCATTTCATATGAACAACAACGATTTTTTGTGATGGAATTTTCATGGTCGTCACTATTAGTGCATATATATGGTGACGTTCATTGACCGTCACCATAGACACATTGGTGACATCAAGGTTCGTCACGAATAATGACTATAATGAAAAACAGTGACCCTCACCATTTCATATCAACAACAACGATTTATGGTGATGGACCTTTAATGGTCGTCACTATTGATGCGTATTTATGGTGGCATTCGTTGACCGTCACCATTTCATATTTTGGTGAGGGTCGAGAAATGTCACCATAAGCTCATTGGTGATGGTCAAAAGAGCATCCATCACCAAAAACTGATATTCGTCATTCCCTATGAATATTAGGGCACAATGGAATCGAACCACCAACCTCCTGCTTGTAAAGCAGGTGCTCTTCCATTGAGCTAGCACCCTTTAAAGAATTAGACTTTAAACTAGCAATTGCCTCTAAATGTGCAAAGATACACCAAAGGAATAAGAACCAAGAAAACTGAAAGAATTCAGTGTCCTTGCTCCTATTTTTATTCTACGACACTCTACAAAGTATGATCTTGATTTATGACGTATTTGTGCCAAGTGGTTCTAATTTAATAGTAAATGTTATATTCAGATAAAATAAATGAATAACTAAGAGGCCTTATGGACTAATTTTTAATCCTTACACCAAAATATCTTAATATTCAATTCTATGGAACAAATCGTTCAAAGTTCAAACTGAAGTAGATTTTAAATGGAAAGCCTAAAACTAGCTAAGTAGTTTAAAAGTTAACATTTTGGATATAACTTCTGTTCAATTTATATGACAAGTTATGCCATAACCTTGAAACTAGTTTCTTAGCTAAAAGACTTTCTTAAGTCAACAATGACAAAGAAAGATAGTCATGGCAAGCAAAATTCTCTTGTTTTTTCTAATGAGGGTGCATGTAACTTGATAAAGGTTCCATGAGAGTATCAAACTATAAAGAGTTTCACTAAAACATGGAAATGACAAAGTCTTGTTAAGCAACAAAATTTTAGTTGAATATATGAAAAGCATCGAGCTAAATGATATAATTAAACTAGAAGTAATTGTAAAAAACTGAAATTTCCATCATATACCATCTGGTTTGGTTAGCTCTTCAGAAAGAGAAAGTGCAATTGCATGATCCAGCTCCTCATCTTGATTTTTTAATGGACCATCCTGAAAAAAATGTCCACATACAACAAACAATGTTATCGTCTTGTTAAGACTTTTGATATAATGTATCAAAGCATGTACTATGTAGGAGAATAATTGGAAAGCACAACTAGAAATTTGAATCACAACATAAAAATATAAAAGAACATAAAACAGGAAAAGAAGAACTCAACAGTTTGATAAATATGAACAATCCATGAACATGTTCTTATATATTGATATAGATAACGAAATAGAAATATAGATTTATGAAATTCAAGTATCACACAATAATGTCTTGAACAAATATCAATATGTAAAATAGTATTTTTTGTATTTGGATTTACCTTGCAGAACCTCAGGAAAAAGTTTCCACAGAAACAACCAATAAACATAACAACATGGACCTCAGGAGCAATTGTGCACGGGATAAAATATGAAGGTAAAGCACTAGAGAAGTATTTAAAGAAAATGATGAAAAGCTTATCTAGAAAGAACTGAGAACCCTCTGAAGTAAACCACATATTTATCATCATGACTAGTACACTTGCAAAAAAAGATCAAAATAAATTATGAACTATTCCACCAAAAAACAGTGAATTTTTCAACTAAACTACAGTTTCAAATTAATCACTAGCATGACACTAACTTTGTTAGAGCTAACAGATAGAAGATTGAAGTTTAAAAGACAATACACTCTGGTGAATTAGGGATAATCATGGCATTAGAGGGCACATGCCAAATTACATTATCATCTCCAAATGCACCCCTACGTAGTGTCCATCTGACACTTTGTGACTTGAACCTTTAAAAGGATTTCTCATCCACTTCATCATTCGAGATTTATTGTGAGTATGATGGTACAATGTGATCTGCATGTCCCAAATAACATGAGCCAACAATGAAAACCATAATTAAATTATTAATGCCTTACTAATTTAATCCTTGAAAATACGAAAAACATGAATCCAAGAAAGAAAATGATAAGGTTCTTGTTAACAAACTATTAATATATTTATAGATATGGAAAAATTGTTGATTGGTTGTTTCAAAATTTAAATCATTTTACTTATTCTCTCAAACATATGAAAATACACTAAAACTATCAAGGTCATATTTCAACATAAATCTTGTAGAAAATCAGATTTCAACTGTGAATATATTATTGCAAAAATATTATAGAAAATCAGATTGCAACTATGAAGATAATATTACAAAAATCTTTCGAAAAATTAGATTGCAACTATGAAGATATTATTACAAAAATCTTGCAGAAAATCAGATTGAAACTATGAAGATATTGTTCTAAATTTTAAAAATTATAGTAATAAAATCCATCTTCAACGTGACTTAACATTTTATATCATATTAGAAAAATTTTGAGTCAAGGAACAAGTACAAGGTTCAGAGTTAAAATATTTGTGTCAAGGACAAGGAGATATCATATACAACTTTCTATGTTGAGGTTTATCACTAGAGAACATAGTCTTTAGTTTTAAACCAGTACTTAATGAGGGAATTCTGGAAATAAATGGGTACAAAATGTGAATTCATCCCTCATGAGTCATGGAAACCCGCAGACAACTCCTAAGGCTTTACAACCACTGCAGTTGCACCCATCACACTATGTTTTTAGGTTGAATTGTCCACACCTGAGGCTTTGCAAGTTGCATCCACTGCAACTGCACCCATCACACCACCTTTTTAGGTTGAATTGTCCACATGTCATAATCCACAGAAGATGTAGTTGAATAGTCCGTTGTGCTGAATTGCACAGATTTTGACCACAACTGACCATAAGTTCTTGTGTGTGATGAGTGCACCAGATATGTATCATGGGAGCCACAAAACCTGCAAACGCAATTATCCATGAAGTCCAGAATGTGGAGGATGTAACTGGAAAGAACAAAGTTGGGAAAAATGCTCCGTTGCAATGAAATTCTAGATGTGACTCCTCATGACCAGAGAGCCATTCTTATCAAAATATTTTAAGAGAAACATGTTTTAAAGTTAAATGGATACAATTAATTAACCACCCTGCCATCCTACTGTGTCATATCAACTTGAGCACCACCCAACATAGTGACTCCCGTGGTAGAAAAAGCCAAATAGCTAAATAATTTTGCTCAAAAATGTAAAAACAACATCCAGATATGGGAAAAATACACCAATGCCCAATAGGCTTGGGACTAGCAGTTGCTAGCGAGGAGTTTCACACCTTTGGTCAAGATTCTGTTCTCATAGGCTTAACCCATGGGGGATAGGAAGGGATTGAAATTATGGCATTAGGAGGTGATGAACCATGTGCATATATTGCTGCTTGTGACATGATTTCTCTTCATGAGACAAGTGTTGATCAGTACAAAAAATGTATATATTCTTGGAATGTGATCTAACTATTAATATGGAAGTGTTCAACTATCTTATTGAGGACATTGTATTTGTGAAAATCTGGAATTCAAATCTTTAAAATAACATAATTTATGGGAGTGACAAGGTATGCAAGGCAGTGGTAAGCTGAAAGTCAAATTTGAAATAACACAATTCCAAAATAACTTAGGGTTTACAGTGGCTCCACCAAAGATACTCTGACATGGATTTTTTTCTCATGGTTATTTTAGATTGTTGGAGAATCTATGGAGGAGCTAGGGTTTTTGTTGGTTTTCCCTATCTAGGGTTTTCAAAAGCATGGAGAATTATATGATAGGTTGTGATTGTGTTCATGGGTTTCACTTATTCTTTATATATATGAAGTTTTCGGGTGGATGTTCCAACAAATCCTAACACCTTAAGACAAAAACACATAAAGTACAAAGAAGATTGAATGAGAGAGAGAGAGAGAGTAGCACTGCTCTTACATCCCTAACCCAAATATGAAAAGGAATATGCACAAGTGCATGATCGACTATAATAACAACTCACTCCTTCCTCTTTTTATATGAGAGGTAAAGGGGCTTTAGTGGACCTAGTCCACTACAAGCAAACTTGCAAGACACAAGTAGGTCCACCCATGTGAAGCACTCTACTCTACGTGACATGTGTCAGCATCAAAGGTGATAGTGATTAACAAGCAAGCCTTCCATGACATGAGCACTACTCCCAAAGGTCCAACAATCCTCCAAAGGTCCTAAGCTCCAATCCATCTCCTAGATCACGTGTCTCCTTAAGGACGATGCATATCCAAGGTAATGTGTCACCTTAAGGACTCCCACACCTACATATCCACTCCCTCAACCCAAGAGTTCACCTGTCAAGGGATTTTGTGTGCTCATGTTGATTTTGGGATGTTTTTTTCATGGTGAAATACCCAACTCTACTCCAAGCACACAAACTCCCTTCATGCATCAACAAAATGAAGTCACCAAGCTCCATACTAATCCAACACTTTGAGGAAGAATGTCTTTCAAACATCCAAACAAGGTCTAGCAACAAACAATAAACCACCTCCAATGTCCAAATCCATCAATGTAAAATTCATGCTATTATTATTTCAAGAATATTTATATTTTATCCAACATGATGACCCACTATGTGCACTATTTGTAGGGAATCTTCTAGATTTTTCTGCTTCAATGTGTTGATCCACTATGTGCATTGGTCAACAAATCCATTTAGTCAAGGAACTCTTCTAAAGTTCTTTCCAAGTTTCATTTCTCTTTCCTGTTATCAAGCAAATTAGAGAAACTAGAAAGAATTACATTAACTATCGTCCATCCAGTTGTTTCCTAAACAAGTTCCTATTGCTTAGAGAAAGTAGGAAACCATCATGAAACATGACTATAGCCATATAGTTTCAATAGCTATAATTTGACAATGTTATTGAAAACACTGTTAGATTTGTTTCATAAAAGAGCACCTAGTCCCAAAAAACAGAAAATGTTCGTGGAGAATGGCTTGTTTCACTATTGTTGAGCTTGACTGTAAACACTGATAGGTTTTTGAGCCAATAAAATAAAGTCCCTGGAGAAAAACGACGATGGTTTCTCTCTAAAACATATGCAGATAAAGATACAAGATTCGAGTAGAGGACTTAAGTAGTTTCATGACTACCGCTCGAATTGTAACTGTTTGGTTTTTTGGTCTACTTTATTTTTTATATTTCAGATCTAGTTCCAGAATTTTTGGATTTCAAATTTCAATTATAATAGCAGAATTTTGGGTTGGCTCACATCATTGGTATTAGAACCTCAATCAATAGCAGATTCATATCATATTTTTCGCTACATTTCAGATTAGTTACTTATGTTCACCAATCTATTTATCGTTCAAGGAATCCTTGTAAGGAAGATAGAGCAAAGCACAACTCAGATATATTGTCACCAACATACACATCAACTCAGATATATTGTCTCCGAGAGAGAGAGAGAGAGTAGCATTGCTCTTACATCCCTAACCCAAGCTTGAAAGGAATATGCACAAGTGCACGATCAAATATAATAACAACTCACTCCTTCCTCTTTTTATATGAGAGGTAAAGGGGCTTTAGTGGACCTAGTCCACTACAAGCAAACTTGCAAGACACAAGTAGGTCCACCCATGTGAAGAACTCTACTCTACGTGACAAGTGTCAGCATCAAAGGTGATAGTGATTAACAAGCAAGCCCTCCATGGCATGAGCACTACTCCCCAAGGTCCAACAATCCTCCAAAGGTCCTAAGCTCCAATGCATCTCCTAGGTCATGTGTCTCCTTAAGGACAATGCATATCCAAGGTAATGTGTCACCTTAAGGACTCCCACACCTACATATCCACTCCCTCAACCCAAGAGTTCACATGTCAAGGGATTTTGTGTGTTCATGTTGATTTTGTGATGTTTTTGTCATGGTGAAATACCCAACTCTACTCCAAGCACACAAACTCCCCTCATGCATCAACAACATGAAGTCACCAAGCTCCATACTAATCCAACACTTCGAGGAAGAATGTATTTCAAACATCCAAACAAGGTCTAGCAACAAATGGTAAACCACCTCCAATGTCCAAGTCCATCAATGTAAAATTCATGCTATTATTATTTCAAGAATATTTATATTTTATCCAACATGATGACCCACTATGTGCACTATTTGTAGGGAATCTTCTGGATTTTTCTGCTTCAACGTGTTGATCCACTATGTGCATTGGTCAAAAACTCCATTTAGTCAAGGAACTCTTCTAAATTTCTTTCCAAGTTTCATTTATCTTTCCTGTCATCAAGAAAATTGGAACAACTAGAAAGAATTCCATTAACTATCGTCCATCTAGTTGTTTCCTAAACAAGTGCCTATTTCTTAAAGAAAGTAGGAAACCATCATGAAATATGACTGTAGCCACATAGTTTTAGTAGCTATAATCTGACAATGTTATTGAAATCACTGTTAGATTTGTTTCATAAAAGAGCACCTAGTCCCAAACAACAGAAAATGTTCGTGGAAAATGGCTTGTTTCATTATCGTTGAGATTGACTGTAAACACTGACAGGTTTTTGAGCCAATAAAGTCCCTGGAGAAAAACGGTGATGGTTTCTCTCTAAAACATATGCAAATAAAGATACAAGATTCGAGTGGAGGACTTAAGTAGTTTCATTACTACCGCTCGACTTGTAATTGTTTGGTTTTTTGGTCTTTTTTATTTTTTATATTTCAGATCTAGTTCCAAAATTTTTGGATTTCAAATTTCAGTTATAATAGAAAAATTCTAGATTGGCTCACATCATTGGTATTAGAACCTCAATTAATAGCAGATTCATATCATATTTTTTGCTACAGTTCAGATTAGTTACTTATGTTCACCAATTGGTTTATCTTTCAAGGAATCCTTGTAAGGAAGATAGAGAAAATCACAAATCAGATATATTGTCACCAAAATACACATCAACTCAGATATATTGTCACCAAGCGAGAGAGAGAGAGAGAGTATGACTGCTCTTACATCCCTAACCCAAGCTTGAAAGGAATATGCACAAGTGCACGATCGACTATAATAAAAATTCACTCCTTCCTCTTTTTATATGAGAGGTGAAGGGGCTTTAGTGGACCTAGTCCACGACAAACAAACTTGCAAGACAAAAGTAGATCCAACCATGTGAAGCACTCTACTCTATGTGACATGTGTCAGCATCAAAGGTGATAGTGATTAACAAGCAAGCCCTCCATGGCATGAGCACTACTTCCCAAGGTCCAACAATCCTCCAAAGGTCCTAAGCTCCAATGCATCTCCTAGGTCATGTGTCTCCTTCAGGACAATGCATATCCAAGGTAATGTGTCACCTTAAGGACTCCCACACCTACATATCCACTCCCTCAACCCAAGAGTTCACATGTCAAGGGATTTTGAGTGCTCATGTTGACTATGGGATGTTTTTGTCATGGTGAAATACCCAAATCTACTCCAAACACACAAAATCCCTTCATGCATCAACAAAATGAAGTCACCAAGCTCCATACTAATCCAACACTTTGAGGAAGAATGTCTTTCAAACATCCAAACAAGGTCTAGCAGAAAACGGTAAACCACCTCCAATGTCCAAGTCCATCAATGTAAAATTCATGCTATGATTACTTCATGAATATTTATATTTTATCCAACATGATGACCCACTATGTGCACTATTTGTAGGGAATCTTCTAGATTTTTCTGCTTCAACATGTTGATCCACTATGTGCATTGGTCAACAACTCCATTTAGTCAAGGAACTCTTCTAAATTTCTTTCCAAGTTTCATTTCTCTTTCCTGTCATCAAGCAAATTGGAGCAACTAGAAAGAATTCCATTTACTGTCATCCATCGAGTTGTTTCCTAAACAAGTGCCTATTGCTTAAAGAAAGTATGAAACCATCATGAAACATGACTATAGAGACATAGTTTCAATAGCTATAATCTGACAATGTTATTGAAAACACTGTTAGATTTGTTTCATAAAAGAGCACCTAGTCCCAGACAACAGAAAATGTTTATAGAGAATGACTTGTTTCACTATCGTTGAGCTTGACCGTAAACATTAACATTTTTTTGAGCCAATAAAGTCCCTGGAGAAAAACAGTGATGGTTTCTCTCTAAAACATATGCAGATAAATATACAAGATTTGAGTGGAGGACTTAAGTAGTTTCATGACTACCACTCGACTTGTAAATGTTTGGTTTTTTGGTCTGCTTTATTTTTTATATTTTAGATCTAGTTCTGTAATTTTTGGATTTCAAATTTTAGTTATAATAGCAGAATTCTGGGTTGGCTCACATCATTGGTATTAGAATCTCAATTAATAGCAGATTCATATCAGACTAGTTACTTATGATCACCAATCTGTTTATCTTTCAAGGAATCCTTATAAGGAAGATAGAGAAAATCACAACTCAGATATATTTTCATCAACATACACATCAACTCAGATATATTTTCATTGAGAGAGAGAGAGTAGCACTACTCTTAAATCCCTAACCCAAGCATGAAAGGAATATGCACAAGTGCATGATCGACTATAATAAAAACTCACTCCTTCCTATTTTTATATGAGAGGTAAAGGGGCTTTAGTGGACCTAGTCCACTACAAGCAAACTTGCAAGACACAAGTAGGTCCACCCATGTGAAGAAATCTACTCTACATGACATGTGTCAGCATCAAAGGTGATAGTGATTAACAAGCAAGCCCTCCATGGCATGAGCACTACTCCCCAAGGTCCAACAATCCTCCAAAGGTCCTAAGCTCCAATGCATCTCCAATGTCATGTGTCTCCTTATTACTAATGTGCTTTCTACCTATTATTTTCATAGTGCCAAAATGTCCACTTGCATTAAAAACTACATGCCATGTACATAAATAGAAAACCTGATGGATGATAAGGAAAAGGGGCTATCCTATATGCCATGGAACATCATATTCCATACTTAGAATGCACCCCAAGGTGTCAAAATTGCATGCCAAGTGGAAAATTTGCATTTCTCAGGTTAAAATCTGTGTTACAACTTACAGCCTTAGCTGATTGCACACAGCCTCCTGCAGATGTACCTATGGAAAAGTAATAAAATACAGTGCTACATTACTTCTCCCTGTGCATCTTCCTACACTTCCATAATTCTAATGTAAAAATTCAAGTGAGAGTACTAAGTCTACCAAAATAGTTTCACTTCTTTACTTGTCTCTTGCTAAGTGCAAGTAGTCTTTAAAAGCATGCATGTCCAAGGCTCAATAAAGATCAAGATTGTTGTGAGAATCTTCTTACAACGTGCCAAAATTCCCATCCTAAGGAAGCAATCAACAACAATAAAAACACATCCATTACCATGCTTGGTTGAGGGAAAACATGACATAAAATATAGGGGCACTAACTCCCAAGGATTATCTAGAGTAGGCAAAGGCCTACAACTAATGTGGATGGCCATTTCCTTTGGTAGAATATCATTCTTCCACTGCTTATAGGCTTCAACAATAGAATGCAGCTCATTGTCATAGGTTGGGTATCTATGAAACCCATTATAGAGTGTTTGGCTATGATAAGCCATCGAATGTTTGTGTCATGTGGAAAATAAATCGAAAAATTGATTGATTGGCTCATAGGGTCCCTGTTGTGTAGTCATTCATCGATGAAAGCTACTTCCCCAATTGGATAGAAGTGAAAACTGATAGTTTCAAAGGTAGGAATAATGGCGTTGGAGATAACATTGTTTCCATAAATAAGAGAACTAGAAATAGGCTTCATGAACACCATCAATATCTACTGGAGGTGTTTCAATTAAAGAAATAATGAATAAAAAAGTTGCAATCAATAGGACAAGGATCATCAAGATGTTGAACCATCCAATGTAAAGATGGTTTTCAGTGCTAATGATCTAGTGACATAAAAGACCCCATAAATTTGTGCTTTGGGATACCCCCAAGATTCAATAAGTAATCCAAAGTGAAAGGATTCGTTTATAAGGTGACAGTGCCAACAATCCTGAGCTAACCCAAAGTGACACCTTCTGAGTCTTGCACAACTAGGGTGCCAGTTTGAGCATAAAAAGGAGGTACAATTGCATAAGTGGCATCATCTCACAGTTGGGAAGTTGGCCACAAATATTTATGTATGTTCCCATGGAGGGTACTTTTAACATTTCGTAAGTCACAAATCACATATTTGGAGGAATTTTGGATAACTTGTCTTTAACCATGAAAGCAAAGAAAATTGAATAATGATAAATAGAAGATAATTAAAGAGAACTAACCTCTCTACCTTCTTATTCTTCACGCTTAGCCAA
This sequence comes from Pinus albicaulis, assembly GCA_034641835.2. NCBI lineage: Eukaryota > Viridiplantae > Streptophyta > Pinopsida > Pinales > Pinaceae > Pinus > Pinus albicaulis. Next base: position 1,817,113,545 of record CM076578.1, read on the forward strand.
TTTGTCCTCTGATCTCTCTTTCTCACTTCCCAGTTTATTCACAAATTCCTCTCGTTATTTTATTGTAGATTTAGCGGCTTCAACAGTTGTTGCCTCTGCAGCGATTTGTTCCTCCCTCTCCACTTCGGCATCCTCTGAATCAGATCTTGAAGCTGAATCTGTCTTTGTGTCTGACCTTTATCACTTACTAATGAACTGCCATGGACATCATCTAATTCAACTTTGGCTCTTTCTTGGCCTTCCTTGGTGCATCTTTTCACGTCCACAACCTGCAACTCTTAAACATCTGCAGAAAATATACTTCTCTTTTTACCATGTATGCTATCCCATGGTATGTAAGTGATTTCTTTCTTATTTTTCTCAAGAGATGTATTGTAGGAGTCTTCCCCTTTCCTATTGAATGTCACAATTTTCTGAGTTAACATTAATCATTTGAAGTTCCTGCTTCATTGTCCTCAATTTTGACCATGGCAGCCATCTTCTTTTAAAGTCACTGATATTGTATCTCTAGCTTTAACTTGAGACTCAAATGTGAATTCATGAGAAGTTTCTAGTTGGGCTCTTATTGAGCTCTCTTCCTTTACATGTGAAGGAGAAATACTACTGACAAAAATAATCAAACCTTCATCATTCCAGTCAACACTTTCATTTTCGGGAAGCCCTTTGTAACCATTTATGTCTGTGTTTTCTACCCCATCTTGAGCCTTTGTTAAATCTTCTGATATAGATGGATCAGATCCGCTCCCCTGAGTGGAAGAGTTACTACTGGAAACTATTTTTGGTTCATTGTACACTTAATGATACTGAAGGATTCACCTCTTGTAGCAGGTGTCTCATTCTGGATTATGTATCCATATCCTCTGCATCTAGAATCAGTCTCTGAGTTATTATTGTGTCTCACAAATTTATTTGAATCAAGAGATACTAACAATGCCAAGCCATATGAATGACAAGCACTCTGTGAAAAAATTGAATTATGAATTGGGTGGAGCATGCTTAGAAGCAACAAATGCTGATAATTCGGTATTTGAAACCTTGTTTTTGTATGCATATTTACTTGCAAAGAAAGGAGTCTTACCTGTAACATTTCCATTTCCAGCATTTCCAGAGTTTCTCAAATTGCTTCCACGACTAGAAAGCTCAGGGGAAGCCAAAAGTTCTGCCAGTCATCATTTCCTAGGACCGGCAATGGCTTAGCAACCTTAGGCAATGATCTCCCAAGTGCCTCCTAGATTATTGCCTCAGGGTGTGAGGCAATTGAACTTGAAGTGGATTTATTAAGGCCATGGAGATGTCAGGTTGGTGAATGTTCTTGACCACGAATATTTTTTATGTGTGATTTATTCAAAAGTTCAGGGGTCTCTTGTGACTTCTTATTGAATTGATCTTGCAAAGGAGGAATTCCATTTGGCTTTCCAAATCCAATGTAAAGTTCATTGGATCGAGGCTTTTCTTGCTTTCCAAGTGATGCCGAACCTTGCTGGTCAATCTATAGATTTACACAATTTACTGAAATGGAATTGAAATCTTATAAATAACTTCCAAAAAATTCACCAAAATTAATCCAGTAAGGGTTAGCATGATAGAAAATCCCCGAACATCCAAAGGGGTTGGTTTCAAATATCATTGGGTAATGTTACCAAGAGAGCTCCAATGGTCAATCTGTATAATTTCATAATTTCCTTAAGAGAGCACAAGTAATGAAGTGAGGGTTTGTAGGGTAGGAAATTGCCAAGCATCCAGAGGTTTTCTTCAATTTGCATTGCGTTTTGTTAAATAAAATGAATTTTATTTAACATTCTGGCATTCACTGCATACTGTTTGTTCGAGATAAACATTCAAAATATTAGAAGAATTAAGTAGATATATGCGGTAATTTTGATGGATGCGTGCGATTTGGATTGAGCAATGAGAAAATGCATTAAGAAAACTATGGAAAGAGGTAAGAGATATGAATATATTTACCTTCTCAAGTAAACTCTAGGCCACCTGAAGCTTTGAAGAAATCCATGCAGCCATTGTTGTGAAGTAGATCCAGGATACTCAGCCTTCCATCTTTCCATTCTATGACTAGTCTTTCCTTGTGCAAACCATTGAACCAGGGTTCGAATTGAGTATTTTCAATGCGCAAAACTATGGGCAGTAAGAAACCAGGGATGGGGTGAGCTATTATATACTATACAATAAATAAAATATACTCCAGACATAATAAATTATATAAGTCGCTGATATAGAAATTGTTTGAAATGTTCCTCGCAGAGTATTTCACAACTTTTATAGACCTATATCTGTTTAGTTAATTTTCATCTTCAGTATATGTGATTGTAAAGTTTCAATTTTCCAGAACATCTACTCTATGTATTTTTTTCTATCCTTGGATTCTGTCCCTCTTAAATGATCCTTGAAATTAATTTCCTCTAATCTGTCGTTACTCACATTACCTGTAATTTTTTTCATGCTGTTAGAATCATCATCAATTGAAACTTCATCTGCTTCCAATATTTTCTTCTTCTCATATAAAGAAAACAAGGGATGACGAGAGATATCAAAAGAAAACTCCACTACATTTTCAACTTTCTTTCTTCACTTGCACTATAAAATCCGGTGTCTGTGAGTTTTATCTATTAAAGGGGAAGATCTCGTGTTGGGGCCCTTGTTTTGAAAAACCTTGTTTTGAATGTTTTGAATTTGAACCAACAACCAGATTTTGGGGGTTGCGGAATGAGGGCACATGGCAGCTGCAACCAAGTTGCAACTATATCAAACGGCGGAGCTACCGAGGTTGCGACGGAACAGGCACATAGCGGAGGAAACTAGATGCATAAGTACATATAAGGAAAAGATACAGCAGAAGAACGCAAGAGGAACACACAGATAATCAGAGAAAATCTAGAAGCAACTGAAGAAGGACATAAGAAGAACTAACAGTCGCGACAGCGGGTGAATAAATAGCTGTCACCCGGATGAAACATGAGCTGATTCCACAGCAGAAGAGAGAGGAGAGTGACTGAAGGAGAAGAAATGCATGCTGCAGCAGGAACCCATATTATGGATGAGGTCTCTGTAGTTCCTAGGGTTCTATTGGTGTACATTTCTGTTCCGCAAGGCATATGTATCAAATCTGTAAGCCCATTGCAAAGCTATGTAACTGTGGATTTTTCCAAGAGCTTAATACAATTGCAGGTTGTTGTCTATTTGTGTGACTCACATGCATGTGTGTTGGTTGAGATGCTTTAAAAATTTCATTTGCTTAATAATTGTATGCTCTCTGAATGCTATTGTGTATGTGATTCTATCTATGCAATCTAATCACTGATGAGAATGAGTTGCGGATCTGTTCCTTGCATGTGGTCGCGACATGCCTCGGGTGAGACTCTCTACTCCCCAGAGTAGGGTGATAATGCTGGCGTGATCCTAGACTACAGCGGATTCCTTTGTTGGCCACAACTCCTGAACGTGGGTCTTGCCCGTGAGACCTGATCACTAGCCAAAATAATGGTTCCATTTCCGGGACCTGCATGATATGAGGGGATCTATACCATGGTATCTCGGATCTTCGAAGGGGAGATATAGCGATGGTGGGATAATCATTTAGACCATTTCATTATTCAGCAAGCGGAGTTGACTAAGAAAGGGAAAGCAGTGATCAAGGAACTCGTCCTCTTCTCAGATTTAGCCGGTGAATCATACGAAATTTTTTGGGGAAAGTTCCCTACTGACCTTTACAATTGGTTGCAGAGGTTACAGACGAAGGTGCGTTGGGATGGTTCGCGGAAGATAAACTGCAGGTGGGCGCACGGAGATCTGGTGGCTCTACATCGGTTGAACACCGAGTTGACCCGTGCAGTATATTTTTGGGTGGAGACCACGCTGGAAGGATACATTGTGGAGTTTGCTGCTGAGTGCTATCAATCCTTCTCGAAGGCTGAGGCTATCTTCCTCTCCGGGCTCAGAGGGAAGCTGCTTAAGGAGATTTCGCTGTGGATTAAAGCTCTGATGGTGGATGAAGGGTTGATCGAATTCCATAAGATGAGTATGGAAGCGTAAACCACCGGTGCTGGGGGAAGGGTTGAGGGGACTGATGCTACGTAGAGTGTGACGCGGGGAGTGGGGAATGGATGCTGAGGCCGCAAGGACGCTGAGGGAGAAACATGCACATCGGCAGGCACAGATTGTCGATAGGTGGCGAAGAAGGGTGATGCAAGATTTGAAAAGATGAGAGATCGAGAGGAAGAATCAGAAGGAGGTGCCTCAGATGGTAGGAAGTATGGACGCGGATACCCAGGGACGAGAAGGGACCACCGTGGGAGTGCAATGGGTGCATGGGAGTCCCGCCAAGTGAGCAAGGGAGACGGTGATTGACGAAGATGATGAAGATATGCGGCCCGAGGGAAGTTCCGATGGAAAATGGTACGTTGTGATGCAGAAGTTGTTTCAAGAGCGTACGACATTCAGTTCTCCAGGCTACCACACTCCCCCCAATTTTCATGGCCAGGATCCCTACCTTCCCTTGGTACTTTATCAACCTTTGAGTAATATTTTTGTTAAATTTCAAGCATTGAGTCAATTGCATAGTAGTTCAGTGTCGACGGCGACACCCATTAGTAGCAGCCGCACTAGTAGTATTGCATTCCCAAGTGGAACAGTCACGCAACCAGGACCCGGAGGATTTATCCTGGTCAACCCGCCGCAAGCGAACATGGCTAGGTCTTTTACCTGATATCCCGAGTTCTCAGGCCGGGGTAATGATGATGTAGAGCAACACTGGTATATGTGTGAAGCCATTTGGAGGGCTCGGTAGACGCCAGACGCAGGGAAGCTAATAGAGTTCCAAACCACGCTCAGAGAAAGGGCTCTGCGATGGTTCATCAAGTGGTCCGAGGCCCACCTGAATCCCATCATCGTGGACGTAAAGCGAGATTTTTTTCAGGAATTTAAGCTCCCCTAGACGGACCAACAGGGCCTGTCCCAGCTCTAGGAAATTAAACAGAAAGAAGGAGAAACTGCATGGGAGCTAATGCGGCGATTCAAAGACGCGATCGGGAAACTCAGTTACCTGATCGATCCGAACCATCAGAGGGACTGGTTCATCAAGGCTTTGCTTCCCTTGATACAAACCCCCCTCACCCAAAAAAATATTGACAATATTGAGGATGCTTTGGAGCAGGCCATGAAGATCGAGGCCATGGCGGGCTACCTCCAGGAATATCGGGGAGGGCCGGCCCCGCAGGATCCCTCCTTGGTGGGATTGCAGCATCAGATAGCTAGCCTAATTGAAAAGCTCAAGGAGATACAACCAGTCAGACTAGCGAGGCCGAATGTTTGGTGCACTCACTTCCTGGTTGAAGGCCATGTCGCAACTGAGTGTCCGTGGTTGTGTGGCACGGGGGTGGGACCCTCGGTCGCGGAAATTCAAGGGGGGCCACCTGTGCGGGGTGGCATGCCGCTGAATCCATAGGGAGTATACCAGACGCAACAACCGTATGTGGGGTTCCCCTCCCAACTCAACTGAGCCGCCATAGAGTATTGTGATATTTTCCGGACGGTGGGACACCCACCTCGAACGTGCCCGATCCTACAAAAGTATTCTAACATGCCAAACAACGTATATTGTGAGTTTTGCACTTCCACGACTCACAACACCGAGCAATGTCGGGCTCTCGACACACTCGCAGACCGGTTGGACTGACCCTCCTATAGGGTAAATGAGGCTCCGAGAGGAAGAGGGGGCGGGGTGCGCGGAGGCTGCGCTGGGGGCCGTGGGCCAGTGAAATGCTATAAATGTGACCAGGAGGGCCATGTGGCTCAAAAATTTCCCCTCCCTCGGCGTTCGTGGTGTTCCCAGTGTCGTGTAAACACCCATGCGAGAGAAGACTGTCTGGAGCTCATCAAAAAGTGGGAAGAACGTGCATGGCAGAGGGGCATGAATTTGGTGAATGCTGAGCCGCGGGCGACCGTGACTCTGGCCATGCAGAACGTCGCTATTGTGATGAGGGGCGGTAAGAAAACGGGGGAGGACGCTCGTGGAAAGGAGTCGGCCCCAGTTGTCAGGCCAACATCTCTACACCGGGGAATCAGACCCGAGGCACAGAAGAAGTATTTTCAGGAGGTGGTTGAGGCATTTTCTCAGCTGCGTGAAGCGGAAGGCCTGGAGGCACCCCTGCCGACAGATCCTGGGCCACAGTACACCCTAGGAACCCTAATTGAAGAATGGCTCTAGCTATTCATCAAGATTGTTGACAGTGCTACTCTGTGGCAGTAGCTCAAGTGTACTTTGGAAGGGGCACTGCATGGGAGGAAAGGATTGGGGGAACCAGTGGACACAGCCCCCCAATCGGTGCAGCGCATCAAGCGAAATAAGCGACGAATGGGTAAATATTTTTGGCTCAATACGCAGGTTGCGGGATTCCAGATCAGTGATACCATGTTGGATTTAGGGTCCGACATAAACATCCTGTCGCGGAAGACGTGGGAGGCCCTGGGAAAGCCACGGTTGACCTATTCGCCCATCCAACTCAGGATGGCCAACCAGTATTGCATTCTGTTGATCGGCCAACTCGAGGGTGTCGAGGTTGACATCGTGGGGGTGAAGACCTATGCAGACTTCCAGGTTATTGACATAATGGGAGACAAGGATCCTTACCCCGCCTTGTTAGGCATTGATTGGGCTTTTGAGAATTATGCTATCATCGACCTCAAAAAGGAGCTGATGATCTTTGAAGATGGGGAGGTCTGGGTCATTTAGCCTCTCGACCCATATCAAGGCCCGAGGTATACCGAGACGGTGGATAACCGGGAGGACGCGCAGATGATGGACCACCTGTACTAGATGACTGCAGGAAAGAGGGAAGGCTATATCAACCCGACCGCGACTGGCTCTGTCAGTTGGCAGAGTGTCCAGAGCTTAGAACTAGGATCCGAACTCGCGTGGGAAGACTGGCAGCAGGAGGGGTACGAGACCAACACACGGAGATGTGCTCATGTTGGCCGCGTCAGTTGGATTGGTGCGGAGTTCAGGGAATAGCCCACCCTATCAAACATGCTAGCTTTCAATACCTTTATTGCTAAGGGTGAGGACTTGGTGCTGGAAGGGAGCAGGCTACCCCTTTTGGACATCGCGCTATAGTCTACAGCAACCAGATGGTGGAAAAATCACCGCAACACCTTGTCGCGGTGGATTTGGGTAGCAGACGCGTTGCGGGCGCGGTTCAGAGAAGACGAAGGCCCTCGAAGTAGGCATCGGTACTCTAGGACTTCTAATCCACAGGACCACTTGCGGACGTGTGAGGAGCAGTGGCGAAGTATAGGATACCTGGAAGAGCTGTGGGTTCATCGGTTTGTCCACTCTTTAGACACCATTCCCCACGCATGGTACTTGGAGGAAGAACAGAAGCGAGGGATTAGTTCTTGGACGGAAGTCGCGAGCAAATTTGCGCGGTGCTTCTCCTTCACGGGAGACACAGAATTGGAATCTCAGGCATTGCATGCCATTAGGGCAGTACTATTTTTCCGCGATCCATAGACCGACGGCTGCATGCTGCCTGCCCGTCCTGAGGCCGTGCGAGAGTTGGCTTGCCAAAGGATTGACAGCGATCTGGACAACGATGGTCTCGAGGACCTGAGGCACCTGTATTTCAAAGAGAAAGAAGGCGAGCAGAACCTTAACGAAGAGCTGGCCACCGAAGGGATCCATTTACGGCCACTGAAGACAAAGAAGCTAAACCTCGGTACAGAGGAGAAGCCTAAGTTGGCTACAGTAGGCGATTACTGGGACGAGGAGACGACCAAGGAGATTTTCAGCCTCCCCCAGGAATATGAGGATTTGTTCCCTTCGTCGGTCGCAGATCTGAAGGGCATCAAAGGTGACCTTGGCGAAATGTGCATCGTGCTGAAACCGAGTGCCAGGACTGTGAAGCACCGACCCTACTGGCTGAACCCGCGGGTTAAAGAGAAGGTTAAGATGGAAATCGATAAGATGCTGGCCGTGGGTGTAATATTTCCCGTGGAGGAAGCAGAGCGGGTGATCCCTATCATCATCCAGAATAAGAAGGACAAGGCAGAGATATGGGTCTGTGTCGACTATTGAAGTCTGAACAATGCCTGCATTCATGATCCGTTTCCTACCCCTTTCAGCGACGAAGTGTTGGAACATGTTGCGGGAAGCGAAGCCTACTCTTTCACTGATGGCTTTTCAGGCTACCATCAGGTGCGTATTGCGGAAGAAGGTAAGGCTAAGACCACATTCACCACCAAATGGGGGTCGTTTGCATACCACGTCATGCCGTTTGGCTTAAAGAATGCTCCGACTGTGTTTTCCCGGATTGTCATCGATGCCTTCCGAGAGTACATTCACAAGTTCCTGGAAGTCTACATGGATGACTGGACTGTCTACAGTTTATTAAAGAAACACGCTACCCTGTTGTGGGTCATGTTTGATTGGTGCCACCAGCTGCAGATTTCCTTGAACTTAAGGAAATTTATTTTCGCCGTTCCATCGGCACGTTGTTGGGACATGTGGTATGCAAGCAAGGGGTCTGCGTCAACCCCGCCAAGGTTGCGGTGATTGTACACATGGAGGCCCCAAAGATAGTGAAACAGTTGCGGGCGTTGCTCGGGCACACGGGATACTACAGGAGGTTTATCTGCAATTATTCCAGGATCACTGCTCTGTCGGAACAACTTCTGCGGAAGTCCGCAGTCTTCCAATGGACGGAGGAGTGTCGGGTAGCCTTGGACACCCTGAAGGAAAAGCTGGCGTCGGTGCCTATTCTAGTTCATCCAGACTGGGATAAGTAGTTCCATGTGCATATCGACGCTTCCAGTGTTTCACTTGGGGCTGTCTTGGCCCAACCTGGTGATACGACCATTGACCACCTGGTCTACTTTTCCAGCCACAAACTGTCCAATGCGGAGAGGAATTACACCACGACTGAGAGGGAGGCGTTGGCGATGGTGTACTCTCTTCAGAAGTTCCGCCACTATCTTCTAGGGGGAAAGTTCAAGTTCTTCACGGACCACTCTGCCCTGAAGTACCTGGTCAATAAGCCTGTTCTGGAAGGACGGATTTGTCGTTGGCTTCTGCTATTTCAAGAATTCACGTTCGAAGTAATCGTCAAGCCCGGGAGGTTGAATGTCGGGCCCGATCACCTATCCAAGTTGGAGACGAGGGAGAATGACGAATCCCTTGATGATCAGCTGCCAGACGCTGACCTCTTCCGAGTCGAAGTTGTACCAGATTACTTGGCCGACATTGCCACCTATCTGACCACGGGGCAATGCCCTCAGGATCACACCCCACTCCAGAAACAGAATTTGGTCGTCCGTGCCACCGACTACCAATTGATCGCAGGGAAGCTATACAAACTGGGCCTCGATGAGGTTTTGCGCAGATGCATCCTTGACCACAAACGGGAAGAGGTAATGTGGGAATCTCACAGTGGTGTTGCAGGAGGGCATGTGGGTGCGAAACCTACCGCAAGAAAGGTGCTCCAAGCTGGCCTGTGGTGGCCGAAAATACACATCGATTATAAGGCCTATGTGAAGCGATGCAATGTCTTCCAGTGGATGGGAAGGCCCTCTCACCGGGACGAGCTTCCGCTACACCCAGTGCATGTGTTGCGGCCGTTCGAGAAGTGGGATGTCGATTTCGTAGGTCCTATAGCCCTTGTCGCCAAACATTTCAAGGCCCGGTACATCATTACCGCCACGGATTACCTCACCAGGTGGGCTGAGGCAGCCGCGGTACGCGACTGCACAGCAGACACCACCGCCCGAATAATTTTTGAGCACATTATTTGTCGATTTGGATGCTCGTGAAGTTTAACCAGTGACCAGGGTACACACTTTATTAATGCCATGGTCAAGTCACTGCTGGACACCTTCATGGTTCAGCACCACAAGAGTAGCCCGTATCACCCGCAGGCTAATGGTACGGTGGAAGCCTTCAATAAGATTCTTGAGAAAGGCTTGACTAAGATTTTCAATTCCCAGCGTGATGATTGGGATGAGCGCCTATCAGCGGCCTTATGGGCCTATCGGACTACGATGAAGTGCTTGACCAATCAAACGTCGTTCCAGCTCGTGTACGGTCGGGAGGCTATGAACCCCGCCGTGTTTATTGTACCAAGCTTATTGATCACCACGTCTCTGAAGTTTTTGGAAGAAGCCTCCCTCCAGGAGTGCCTCCATGAATTACAGGAACTAGATGAGGCCCGCTTTCTGGCCGAATTCCACCAGAAGGTTCAAAAAGACCGGAAGAAAGCGTGGCATGACTGCCACATTAAGCACAAAATATTTCAAGTTGGAGGCAAAGTTATTTTATACGACATCAGGTTCCAAAAGTTCCCATGAAAGCTCTAGATGCACTGGTTGGGACCCTACTTTGTTATCGAGATTCGCGATTCCGGATTCGTTCGGTTGGCACAGCTGGATGGTACGGTTCTTCCTGGGTGGGTGAATGGTGCATGCCTGAAACCCTACCAGGAGTAAATACCTTTCATTTCTCATCAATAACTCTCGCACCCGAGAGCACCCGTAGCGTAGCATAGTTGAATAACTCTCCTGCAACCGGGATGAGCGTAGGAGGTCTTCTCTGTTCATATGTAGTGTGTCAATAACTGCTCAGTTGCAGGGCCCCATCGCAACCGACTGTGGTCCGGGCAGCGCTGGTCCAGCATGTCATCCCTATAGGCTCTGTACCAGTCTCCACGTCAGTCCAGCTCAGTCCACCCATGTACTTGTGTCAGTCCGTAGGATCGCCTAGATCTACATCATTAATTACCATATTTGACAGTAACTGCGCCGTCGTCATTCGGCCATCACCCGCAGTAACCTCAGCCGTCGCGTCTGCCCATTTCCCCATGCCACCGTCAACAACTGTCACAGCACTCATTGGCATGTGATTGATCGCACGATTATCATCGACAGAATGCCAGCAGGAATTAATTCGTTAGGGGATCTCATCAACTCCACTCGTGCCAGGTGCTCATGGACACCAAAAGCATGAAAATTCCGGACCCGTTCGAATTAGCAAGTGCAGCTGCACCAGAGCCGTTGAATTCTCAGAATGCATTTCACCAGGAAAGGCGACCAAGGTAGATTCTATAGGTCTATCAGTGCAGGGAAAAAATTCTAAAGGTCGTCCCAGCCGTCATTGAACCAGAGCTTGACACTCAGATTCACAAGACCTAGTCCCTTGTGGGCAACTATTATAGTGCAGCCTTGTTTGACACCAACCTCTCAAATGCTGCCGAATTCCCGTCCCTCCAGTGGCAGGCATATATGGAGTTCTACAACACTACAGTCGGTAACCCCGCCAGTCGCCTGTTACCAGCGTTCAGGGGCCTTCAGACCTCGTCCCTGATGAACTTGAGAAATCTTTCGGTCTTTGGCACCACCAGACCAACTCTGCAGTGTACACGCTTCCTCCTCAACCAAGTTCAGAATGGGTCTTTGTGGCTGACCCAGGAAATTCCCATTCATGCCGAAGATATTCGTTGCCTCACAGGGCTTTCGCAGACAGGCGCAGACGTCTCAACGGCCTGCCAGCCCTCCTCCAAGTGCGCACAAAATTCGGGGGATGCAGACTTCTATACGAAATATGGCACTCGCAGGGGGGGGAAAGGAGCCAAGATCGACCTCATTAAAAAGCACGAGATTCAAGTCACCTGTTACCTCATTGCCAGCAAGACAATGAGGCATTACACCAAGGGCGAATGCACTCTTGATACCATTTCTATTGCTAAACATTATGTCCAAGGCACCAAACTGAATTAGTGTTCCTTCTTGTTAAAAGAGTTGTTCGATGCATGCGAGGAGAATTATAAGCGCGCAACTACCTTTATTTATGGCTATCTGATTATTGCTTTTTCCATGTGGAAATGGCACACTCCACCCATCCAGTTCCTAGCAGAGATCCCTGAGGGCCAGCCCCTCATGATGAAATTCACTCCATGGCAGGTCTCAAATGACCCCAGTACCAGACTGGTGAATGCGGATGCGTTTCGGTCGTGGTACCGGCTAATGACGGATGTGGTGGCATGCCAGAAATAGGTGCCCAGGAACCTGTTGGATGACTATAGTGAGCAAGTGTGGTTCGGGGTAAGTCACAAGCATACTTACCTCCGCCCCGCTTGCGTTTCGGTGGACACCTTCCGAATGACGCCGCTGAAATTCCAGTTGGACGATGCTACCTTTCATCGGGAAGTCTGTTCATGGCCGGGGGTCATGAAGCACATGCGAGACGGGCTCCCAAATACAATTTTGACAGGATGGCGCCAGTGCAATAGCCTGTCGAGATGGCGGTGGTAGCTCCATCACAAGGAATCCCCAAGCCACTCATCCCCGTCATCTGCCACTTCAATACCCAGGTACGGAATGTCAATGTGGCGGCCCAAGTTATTTCTAGCGGTGCTACCCCATTTCCTTTATTTTCTGAATTTTAGCTCACTCGCTCCACTTCGCACCCCCGTACCACTCCGCTCACCTCCCCCATCTCCACTGTCCTGTTCACCTCTACTGATCCACTCACAACCCCGATGGGTGAAACAAGTGGGCCTAGGGATCCACCCGAGGCCCCTCAATCTAAGAGGGCCCGGACCACCGAGGCCAATCTGGTGGTGGACCTCATTGATGATGATCCACCACTGGCCCCAAGCACAGGGGCGCTGATTAACGAAGAACCCCTCATCGAACCATCCGAGTTCATCAATATGCGCTTCCCAAACACCCCCACCACACTATCCATCGCTCCATCCATCGTTCATCCGCTTGCCACTTCCTCCGCCCCGTCTAATTCCTCGGCCACAGTATCTGACCCCATTATCCGGGAACTCATGGGTGGGGACCGCGGGGCTGAGGTTGACTCTGGTGCCCCCACAATCATACCACCAATCGACCCAGCGGTCGAACCCCACCCTCCTTTCACTGATATATTCACATAGCAGCTGCACACCGGGTCTGATTCTGCTGAGGTTTTTCCTGAGGCCACAGTTCCTCCATGACCAGCTCACCTTGATCAGCAAGAACCGCTGGATCTGAATATGGTTGACTCTGCACATCCAGAGGCCACGCCCTTCTCACCTCCTGGGCATGTCAATGGAATAGTTGCCGGTGGGAAACCGTTCCCGGAGCGAATGTCGGCGCAGAGCGCTTCTGGGACTGCCACCTTCCAGCCTGACATTCCTGCTCAGCTGTATCTACTGATTCAAAGGGCGGCCCAGCAGGCTGAAAGATTACGTTTGGGACTCCAACGGTAGTATGCCGAGCAGCAACACCAAATTACCGCACTTACTGAATAGCGCGACCAACTCTAAAGAGCACGGGAGCAGATGGAAGCAATGATCACCAATGTCACCCGGATGTTCTCCGAGTTCTGGCCCTCCATAGAGCCTCGTTACCCCCTGTTGCCTCCTAAAATCACTGTGGCCAGCCTCTCCGAGCAAGCTATCCACCTCTGGGGTGTCATCCAGGAATTACACTGAGAGAATCATGAGCTTCATGCAGCGTTAGCGGCCTGTCCCGTGCCGGCCGAGCCCGAGGTCGACTATTCTGCCCAGGTGGCCACCAAGGAGGGCCAGGCAGCTCAGATGTAGGAAGCACTTCATTCCACGGCACAAGAGGCTTGTGACCTCCTTAAGGGCCTTCAAGAATTCTCCCTAGCCCTCACTGTCAAGACACAACAAATTTCAGCCCAACTCCAGCAGGTTTCAAGGGAAATTCAAGAGGCTACGGACCCCGCAAGGTTATATCAATTATACGCCCAGGCTGATGAACTTGAGGCACAACTCCAACACATAGAGGCTTGCTCGGTGGAGGCCAAACATGTCATTCGAGAGCTCCGACCACCCCTTCAATCTAGCGTCTGGACAATACAATAGCTCGCAGCGGCAGCCGAGACCCAGATCAGCACAATGTTCAGAGCTGTCCCAACGCCCATCGAGGAGGCTGCTGTCACCAAGCTCGCCTAAGAAACAGACTCGCTCATCCAGGGGTGGCAGCAAGCTGTGTCAGCTTTTACTGAGCTTCGAGCTACAACATTCCAAAGGGTCTCGGAGTTGGGGCCCTTGTTTGAACAGCCGCCTGAAGCCGCATAGCAAGGACAGGAACAGGCTGAAGACGCACAACAGGAATGAGCATAGGATGAAGGCACACAGGGCGAACAGGGCGCGGGGTCAAGTAGGGCGATGGAGGTAGAAACCGTAATTTGTGATTGACTCAGGGACGAGTCAAGGAACTATGGTCGGGGCCTGTTGGGGCCCTTGTTTTGAAAAACCTTGTTTTTAATGTTTTGAATTTGAACCAACGACCAGATTTTGGGGGTTGCAGAACGAGGGCACATGGCAATCACAACCAAGTCGCAACTATATCGAATGGTGGAGCTACCAAGGTTGTGATAGAACATGCACATAGCGGAGGAAAATAGATGCATAAGTACAGATAAAGAAAAGATACAACAGAAGAATGCAAGTGGAACACACAGATAATCAGAGAAAAGCTAGAAGAAGCTAAAGAAGGACATAAGAAGAACTAACAGTCGCGACAATGGGTGAATAAATAGCAGTCACCCAGATGAAACAGGAGCTGATTCCATGGCAGAAGAGAGAGGAGAGCGACTAAAGGAGAAGAAACGCATGTTGTAGCAGGAACCCAAATTATGGATGAGGTCTCTGTAGTTCCCAGGGTTCTATTGGTGTACATTTCTGTTCCACAAGGCATATGTATCATATCTGTAAGCCCATTGCAAAGCTATGTAACTGTGGATTTGGCCAAGAGCTTAATACAATTGCAGGTTGCTGTCTATTTGTGTGACTCACATGCATGTGTGTTGGTTGAGATGCTTTAAAAATTTCATTTGCTTAATATCTGTATGCTCTCTGAATGCTATTTTGTATGTGATTCTATCTATGCAATCTAATCACTGATGAGAATGAGTTGCGTATTTGTTCCTTGCCACTGGTCTATTCCCCTTCTGCATGTGGTCGCAGCACGCCTCAGGTGAGACTCTCTACTCCCTAGAGTAGGGCGATAATGCCGGCATGATCCTAGACTACAGCGGATTCCTTTGTTGGCCACAACTCCTGAACCCGAGTCTTGCCCGCGAGACCTGATCACTAGCCAACATCTTGCTGTAAATGCCTTCACAGCTTGCTGCTCATCCTTCCATGGCTTTCTTGCTTGAGAAACTTCAAGTAAGTGGTCGATTTTGGAAGCTCGACATAAAATCTCTCTAATTTGCAATTCAATCCCTTGTCACTATCATTCAATATGGTGTCTAATATTTCCACTGAAGTTTCAATGCCTCTTCCTCTTCATTAATCCACTTGCATCAAATGTTGCAGAAGTTGTAGCTCCATTACCATTACACAACTCTAATTCTACTTTAGCATTATCACACATTCCAGAGCATGGACCATCATTTTCACTGTCAAATTCTGTTTCTCAAAATTAACTTGAACATTCAGTGGCCTACTCAACAGGATTGAATCTGATTTCATCTCCAGCGCATTTTAAAATTTCCACCATTGACTCATCTATAGATTAGCCTCAGAAATATTATCCAATATAATCTCAGTGTTTGATCTATTCTCCTGCAGTTCTTCAACATAGACGATATTTTGTGTGCATGGAAAAGTAGAACCACAAACATATTGGAGGCTTTCATCTTCAGGGAGACCACTGGTGTCGGCGGTTATCAATAGGTTGATAAGCTTCTGATCAGGAATATTATATATTTCACAGTTAATACAACTTTGGTAATTTCTCTTTTTTTTTTTAGAAACTGCACTCTGCATCTTGATAAAGCATTTACGATGGCCATTGCTAAAAGCATCAAGATAACAGGTTCTTTTACCATCCTTAGTTTCATTTGGGAGGCCAAAACACATTTCTACTCTATCTGCAAACTGTTAAATATATTTTCTACCCTGATATAATAAAGTATGTGTAGCATTCCAAATGCTAGAACCTATCTCTTTATCATTCATCCCACAGCCGCATATGTCCTCAAATTCATCCACATATGATATCCAGGTCCTGTAGTCCTTGGAATGGATCTTATGACACATATAAGAAAAGAAGATTGGTTTTCTAGGTGTCTTCAAATGATCTGGCCCAAATGAATCTTCCAACAGATTGGAGAAAAATCCATTCTCATCCAGATTTACAAGCCCTTCTAGGATATCTATCAAATGTATTCCATCACATGTAGATAAGCCACTTTTTTGTAGCTCCTGCTCCAAAAACCTTCGTTTATTATTTCTGAGATTGAAGCCTTGATCTCCTGGATCACTACCAATACAAACCTTATGAAACACATGCTCTCTCTGTCTGCCATTCGGTTCTTGGCTAGTTGGCTTCTCTGGCCTCTCCAAGATAGAAGGAAGAATTTTTTTTCCAACAACACATTCTTTTACACCTTGACGGTTGAAAGCAGACCTATGAAATGAATAAATATCATGCACATTGTCATTTTCACAAACAAGGGATTCTCTTCCTATTTCGGTGTTAACAGAAACGCATGTTCCAAGACCTGCTACGCTTGCTCAAATGGCCTTATTTAAATGCCATATCTTTGATGTGATGTCCTCCTTGTCTACACTGCAAGAGGATTTATCCAGTGTAGAGTTTAACTCTGTTACATCAGCCACTTTTCGACTGCTTGTAGGTAAAGAGTCCATGCCAACCAAGCAGTTACATGTTTCAGAGGTATCTTTTTCCCTTAATTTTTTTGCATAAAAACTGGACTCTCGTTTTTCCTCGTGAAGGACCAGGAGAATGTGAAGCATCTTTGACATACACAGAATCAATAGTCAAAGGTTGTTTGCCGAACAAATCTGTGACACATATAGCCTTTCCACTACCTGAAGGTTGTGGAGTCATGTCTACCAAATTTCTCCCACTATCTACCCTCAAAAGCTTATGCGCTGATATAGGGTATCGATTTCACACTGTATCGTCAATTTCTTACAAAACCCCCATCTTGCACAGATTTTCTCAGTAAAATATCCACTTCACAACATTTTTTTTAATAAAAAATTGGTCTTAACTTAATTGCGAGGAGGAATCTAATTCCACAGCACCTGAGATATGTACCTAAGATATATGAGACATGCAAAGAGCCCTGGTCACGAGTTTCAAGAGTGAATCCATTAATAAGGTAGGATATTGAAGAAATCCGAGTTTCAAATCCTATGCTGGACCTTTGGCACCAATAGGAAGGCAATGGACCAGTCAATTAACATCAGATGGAAATGGCGTTGGATGACACATTCAAGACTCTTAAATTGGAGAAGCTCCCAATACTATCAGGGATGTTTCCCTTCAGCATATTGAAGCCGAGGT
This sequence comes from Pinus albicaulis, assembly GCA_034641835.2. NCBI lineage: Eukaryota > Viridiplantae > Streptophyta > Pinopsida > Pinales > Pinaceae > Pinus > Pinus albicaulis. The sequence continues at coordinate 1,817,130,885 of CM076578.1, forward strand.
CTAGAAAATCCAAATTGATGAATTTCACAAGATCTAGGGTAAATTCCCACGCAAAAATGTTATGAGAGAGATCTAATTTCTCTAACTTCACCTGAAATCCCATCAAGGAAGGGATTGAACCAATGAATTTATTTCGTGTCAAATTAAGCACTCTGAGGTCTATCAAACTCTGAATTTGTGGGCCAAAGTCATTTCATAATTTATTGTAAGAGACATCTAGGTACTGCAGCTTGTGCATCCACGCAAGTGAAGGAAGGGAGCCTGGCATAAAATTGGAGCTAATGTTAAGGGAAACCAATCTTGTGCAAGCCTTGATATCATTATCAGATGGGGTTGACAACGCATTGCTAGAGACATCAAGGACTTGAAGGGCCGGAAGCTAGCATACAGTCTGCCAAGCATTGCCCTTTAGCCCAAAGCTGGACATATGAAGCTCGGTGACATTATTTGCAGTGCAATTCACACCACTCCAATTGCATGGGTTACCAGAACTTGCATTCTTCGACGGGGAAGATGAGTTAAATAGGGATTTCAAGACCCGTGTTTTTTGGGTATCGAGACAAATTATAGAATCCAAACATGAAATAATTAACAGGAGACTGAGAAAGGGTGAACATCTCCAACAATACCTCATTTTTCACAGCAAACAAATGAAGAATGCGTGTAATCCCCGCTTCAGCCTATTTGTTGGGCATCTGTCTCCTGCACTGATTTCGTCTCAAGCTTCCTCCCCAGGCCCTGTATCTAGATTCAGAAGTTGGGATCTCAAAGAAATCCAAATTTCAAACCCTGTGCTGACCTTTGGCACCAATAGGGAGGCAATGGACCAGTCAATTCACATCAGATGAAAATGGCCCTCCAAAAATGATCTCTAAAGTGAAAAGATATCCAAAGAATAGAAGATAATTTTGAAAAACTATCATTACGAAAACTCAAATATATATATTACATAAATATTGATATTAATCTCTATCTCTATTTCAAAAAAAAATGTTGAATATATTTTAGTGTATTTAAAAGTAATATGACATGGTATTGTTATTGATTTGTTTTATGTTTTAGTTTCATTTACATTCATTTTAATTTTATTTGAAAATTTATTTTCGAGTATATGCATTGAATGTTTATCTAGAACCAGTTATTTTTAAAGTTGTTTTTATGTTTTGGCGTTGTTTCTTTAACTTAAGTTAATCTAGGCAATTTTATCTTCATGAGATTCATTTTAGAAAATCATTTAGGGGTAATTGTAAGTTTAGTAAAGATGAAAGATATCCATTTTCTCAGTGAATCACTGTGCAAAGTTGATTATATATCAAAAAAATTAAGCACTTTACCAAGTCACGATTAAACAAAGTAGTACGAAAGTTATTTCCCAATATTTTAACCGAAAATTTCAAGCATTTTTACATATTGAAATGGGGTCCCATAAAACATCTTTGCTCCATTAACAAGATGTATATAGATATCCACCCTTCTACACATATGAAACTCAATTTTGAACACTCAGAACAATTTTTCAATATTGTTGGGAATGGAACATGAGTGTCCCCATGTCCCTAAATTTGTTCAGTCTATGGAAAAATCTCTAAATTCATTGGTATAACTTTATAAATTTCATGGAAATCAACAAAATAGTCTATATGTTTGTTCTTCTTACACATGTGTGCTACTGTCACGCAAGTGATATGAATAGTTCCTATTCCTTCAAAATGATGACCATGCATTTCCCTAGGATAGAGAAAAGGTGCCAAATTAGGCTTCAAATAAATACCATGCATTTCCCTGGGAGGATGAAAAGATTCATGGATTTGAGTCATCTATTTCAATATCAATCCACTGAACCGACAGTGATTTCTCATCCGTCCCTACAGAAACAATGGATTGTACTACTGAGTTTCTTCTTTGCCATATCAATTTCTAGCCATTAGGCTTCAAATTAGGATTTCTCAATCTTGGTCGTTGTGACGATTTCATTCTCGTCTGCCTTTGTCCACTTCTTAAATTCCATGCCCACCTTCAACTCCTTCGCCACCAGTATCGAGTTGGAAAATTGGTCTGAATTTTGCAGCCAAGCCATCATGTGAACACCCATGTTGATGCTCTCCAAAGTCGAATTTCACATGTAGTGTTCTAAGAAACTACTAGTAAGCCCTTGAGCCAATTCCTGGATTTGTTGGCATGATAGGGAGCACGCTGTACTAAAAGAAACATAAACAATTGAAGTTGTAGCTTGGTCGTTCAGTCATCTCAAGCAAATTCAAACTTTTGAATTACCCTTTTTAGTCCTCCAAATTGATTGAGGAAGAAGACGACCGATGGGAAATAGAGGATAATCACATAATGTTCGATGTATTTGTTGTCATCCATGAATTGAGATTCTAGGCTGCAAAAATTTTTCATGAGATGTCTTATCATCAGTGCTAGACTTTCTGCTTTGCATCCAGGTATGGAAGTAATAAATCTATCCTGGAAGCACCAATTGTATGATACAATGCATTCCAAAATTTGAGTCCCATTCGCCCATATTGCTGAGAAATAGGTGTTGACGCAACTGAAACTGTAGGTAGGGACTTGATGTTTTGTCACCAGTTTGAACCCATCCTAGCAAATAGTCATGCACTATCACAATCCTATTGGAATTTGAGAAACAGAGGTTATGTATCAAACGATCGAAAATCTCTCGGAGATCTTCCCTCAGATAGAGAAAACCAGATCGCTGAAGTCATTTCTAGAAATATGGTAGTCGTGAGATCTTGTATGTGGTAAAAATTTTGATTCGAGGGAGGAGGACAAAAACTGAAGTATTTGATTGGCCAAATCTAGCCAGACAAAATCCATAGAGGAACATCTTCGGTGTAATGTCAAGGACCTATGAAAAAATAAGACTTAAAAAAAAAACAATGGCATGGAAATGCTCGAAGATATAGACTATTGAACAAGTTGGTTTTAATAATGAAATGAAATGAAAATTTAACGTCCACGAGATTAAAAGTAGTCTATGGGATCATTAGTTCCTTCTTTTTGGCCTTTTTCAATTCAATCTTTTTCTTATTCAAATTGATGATGAGCTGACCCAAACTTCCAACAATCTCCTAGTTGAAAAAGACAATGCCAAGAAACCGATGCTAACATATTTTCATAACTTTCTTTGATGTCTTTGAACGCATCACATTCCAAATTTGTAAGACATTCACCTATGGAGGCTCTCGATCACCCAATAAATCCTCCAACATGGCTCCCATAGACTGCAAATTCATGATCCAATCTGATCAAATACTTTGATCCAACAAACCTCCACAAAACGTTGTTGTCCACACTGTTAGTTTTTTGCTCCTGTAATTTTGGTTAGGGCACAATGCAATCCTTAACCCTCCACTCTGGCAGCAACCTAAATTGTTCAAGGGTTACAGTCCTCCAAGGATAAACTTCAAACTATTTGGAGATTTAGAGTTAAAGAAAAAATTGTGGTGATGTTTGGATGGGTGCTAATTTGTAGGGTTTTCCATTTTTATAATTTTCTTTGTTGTGCTTTCTACCATGCTACCTAGTTGCTTTCCTGTTGCCCTAGCATTTTAACTTTTTCGATGTCTATCTCTCTATTTTTTCTTTCCCCATTTGAAACCTCATCCTTATTTGGTAGGTATTTTCTTCAATATAGTGTGAATATTTTTCCATCACATAGCTTCTATGGGGTTTGTCTACGCAAATAGCTTGTAAGGCCCATTCATTAGGGTATTTGATGAATTGAAATGATTATAGATGATCACCAACTAATGGTACCTACAGATATTTAATCTAACAATATTATACAACATTTTAACCTCATGAACTAGTTTCCTATGTTCTCTTAGCTGATGCTATAACACTTATTGTTGTTGCCAAAGCTTTTACTCTCTAGTCCCATTGAGCTACTTCAGTTATTTGTGGACATTGATCTATTTTCTTTTCATTTCTTCAAATTTTTAGACCGTTATGCATTACCTTTGGCCAATGCCTTCTTTCTTACCTACGCTTTTTCTACTTAAGCATTCCATCCAACCAGAGTAGCAGGGGTAGTAGGAGCCATGCAGTCTAGCCAGAGCCCAGCAGGGGCAACAAGAGTCACGCAGGGCTAACACAGGCCCAGTCAAGGCAGCGCAGGGGCAGTGTAAGCCCTTCAGTAGTGACATAGGCCCTTGCTGAGCATCGCAGAGGCTGACGCAGGCCAGTCAGGCTGATGTAGAGGGCTTCAGAGCAGCATATTACTATCATTTTTATTTCTCTTTGGGGTGAACCAGTTTTGGTGCCCAAGATTGTTGTACTTAGATTCTGCATAATAATGAAAACCCTCCAGAGCTAGCTGCATTGGTTTTCCCGCATTGGGTTTTTTCCAAGTACAATTGTCCAAAAAATCTGTGTGTCACTTTGTTAATAAGCATGTTATTCAGTATTTGATCTGTATGTGGAGGTTACTAGTTGTATTTACTATTTACTTCGCTAATTTATTGAATATTTCAGAAATTAACTTGTAACTTAATTCAAGTAGGATAAGTAAATCAAGATATTGCATTAGGGTTTCTTAGATTAAGAAATTTTCACATTCCCTAGGTCTAGCCTCATTAGGTCACCTAGGGCAAAAATTTCCCATGAATCTAGCTAGAGGAAAACTTCTATCTCTTATAGGTAGCTGCGTTTTTGGGTGCACTCACTCTCCTCAGAACTTGGGCCAATTTCGACGGTGGAATCTTCGGATACCTCAAGCCCTAGCCCTAGGATCAAGTTTTGCCTAGGTCTTCCCAAGGATAAAACATAGTAGGATCAATTTGACCTATCAAAGTAAAAACTCTTGTTTGATCCTTTCCCCTCACCTTGTCCAAGATAGGAACATCATTGGTTGCTAAATTCCATCCCGGAACCTAGGTTGGGTCCACTTGGCCCTATGTGGTCCCATTTGGTGTCAAAGGCCTTTCATGAAGGACCATTTGGGAATCCAAGCTCCCAAAGGATTTTAGGGATTGAGAACTTCCTTCATAAGTCTTATTCTTCTCCCTCAACCCTCCAATCCCCCTCCTCTCTCCCTAGAAGATAAATTCCCTTGCTTAAAAGGAAAGCAAGTCCCACCCTTTATTTTATCTTAGGGAAAGGGTTTCAAGGGTCACTTCCCACATATTCATTGACCTATAATCTACAAGTGACTTCCTAAACTTCAGGGACTCCACCCATTGGTGAAAGTTCGTGAAGAGCAAGGAGCCTTAGATGTGGTGACAATGGGCTAAGCCTCCATTGTTTCCCTTGTCCTAACATTTGCCCTCTTAGGAGCCCCTTTTAGGTCCACTACTAGTTTGAGTGGTAGCAAGTTGTTCACAATTCCATTGTGAACAACTCTTTGGCATGCCCACTTTTGCCATACTACATCTCCAAGATGAGAATTCCAGGGCTATGGAGGCTGCCCTTCTTCTCACTAAATCAATCCTCTACAATATAGTGAACTAGGGCTAGTTGGTTGGCCCACTTGGCTGTTACTTTAGTCCTTCAAATTCTACACATCCTTAGGCCCTATACACCTGCCCTTCTACAAATTTTTGTTGTCCTTCACCAGAACAAGAGTCAGGGCTCTTCTTTGACAGTAACCTAACAACCCTCCAACTGTACTTGGACTACCATCAATCTGCCCAACCATAGTCAATTATTTTTACTGATCTAGGGCCCACAATATTGTCTTCATCTAGGGCTCTTCAAATCTGCCACCTAACAATGGTTTGAGTCCTCTCAAGATCACTATTCTTGTGTATCAACAATTTGATCTTTGTTGTCCAATCTATGAACAAATATGAACTATTCCTCTTATCATACTTCTAACAATCTGTAGATGACTTAACTAGGGTCACAAATCATCCACTAACAGTCCATTTCCTATTTTTTTATAGGTTTCTTCAGATCTTTGTCTAAAAATTTATGGAAAGTCCACCAAAATCAACTCTTCTGCATGTCAATCCATTCTTCATATGGCACATTTCTTCTGCATGCTCAATCTTCTTCTCAGGTTCCACCCTCCTTTGGATCTATTTTCCCCACACATATTGAATCTGCAAACCATCCTCCAAATCTACGGTCTATATAGTAGAAATAAACCTCACTCTAAGGGTCACAACCCGTCTTCTTCTACGCAAAATTGTCATAGTCTTAAGGGCATACCTTATGAATTAAACATGCTAGGAAATTGTCATATTTAGGGCATTATACTTATGTACTTCTAATTTTTGTGGAACAAACCCTATCCACACATAGAAAAAACATGACTCTTGCCTCCATAAGAGACTCGATCTAGCTCATATGGATCCATAGATTTTGGGAATTTTTTTTGACTGAATCTTGACATGAACTTCAGATCTCAATGTCGACCCTAAAACTAGGGTTAACTCAGTGAATATTACGCTTGCATTGACTTATGTTATGGCTCTAAATTACAGTGCAAGCCCTCCTCCATTTATGTTGGTCTTTATCATAGATCTTGCGGCCTACTAACCACCACAAGGCAAGATTGTATCAACCCTCTCTTCTATTTCATGCAGAAAATCTAACCAATGGGATTCAATCTGATCTTGTAATGTACTAAAACAAGATACTGAATCCTTCCTACAATTTGTGGAAACAAAACACGATCGCACAATGACATATAAGTAAGAGAAAGAAATTATCAATCAAATAACACAAGATATATCTAGGGAAGAAACTACTCAAATCCCTCTATATCTATTTTGTATTAAGTCAAGGAATCATGAAACAATACAATGCTTAATCTCTCTTGAGATTCTCTAGCACTCTGCCAATTGTCTCATGCTGATCTAGGAAAAATCGGTCTAGTACTTAGCCAATTCTCAGCCTTCCTTCATCCTGCCTTGCTCACGCAATTCTTATTGAATTATCTCCATATTAATTAGGAAAATCAACCTTCCTTGATTGCACAATCCATCATGGCATCACAATGACTTTATAATTGCACATGGGAAATTTTCTATAAATACAACTGATAGTTATGTTCCTCTTAATTGTGTTACAATAAGGATCAAGGGCCTTTTTATTATTTAAAATAAGAGAAAACCCTAAACAACCAAAACCCTAACTTGAGGAGATGTAACACCAAGATTTTATGGGCCCTGTTGGGGTTAGTTGGGTAGCCAACTTCCCGGGGTCGTAACTTGGTCATGTGATATTCGTTTGATGCACATGATACCTCATTAGAAAGATCTCTCTGAGGAATACAACTGCTAATGTGATTTCTATGAAATCACCAAACCTTTCATACCGAAAAAATGTCGTTTGTGGCCTCAAAATGGCTCCGGAAGTTCAGGACCCGAAAAACTAACAAAAGTAGTAAATTGTGCTATAATTAAGGAAACTGAAAAAATGAAAGAGACAATGGTGAAGGACCAAGTGGAATACGCTGGTGGCCACCAATATCGACCTCGATCACCTTAACAACTAGAATTTCTTGAGCTAACTCAGTCATCATGACTTAGTTAACTGACACAAGTTGTTATGAGATGAAATTACAATTTATTGTCTAATTTATTTAAGGGAAAAATAAATTAGACGCCTCACATTCCTCACTCCTGGTACACCAAAATTCCTCACTGGTGTGGGTGTATTTTTTTTTTGTCCTTTCTAGTTGCCAGTTTCACTGTTTCTTGTTGCAAATTTCAACACTCCCTCTCAACAAGAAAGGAATTCAATCTATCCCCATTCGGTACCTTTGGAATGTTCTGCATGCTACACTTCTCTAGTGTTGTTTGCACCTGCAAATCTTGAAACTGAATAGCCTCCGAACAACTGAATCAATATAATGCATCAGTCAGCAGAGTCTTTTGACTATTGTTAGCTACTGCACCTGTCTAGTACTGGATTCTCTGCATCTGTGCCCTTTGAACTGTTGCTAACTATGATTTGTGCTCCAATATTTGACATCTGTCACTCCGATTTCTATCTTTTTGACATCTGACTACATCAATCTAACTGATCCTTCCTACTACTGCTGAACTGTGGGCTCCTCGTAGCCAGGTTCGATCCATGAGACACGCCATCTCAATGGACCTTGTCCAAATTTTTTATCTTGGGATTATGTCTACACATCACCCCACCTTACACCTCGAGGTATGGCTGCTCCCTCTTCCCATCTGGCTCAAAATTTCCCCCTCATGGAGGCCTCTGCTTGAGTGTACGCTTCCACTCGGTCTCCTCTCTACTTCTCCAACTGTGGCAGCTATTCCACAACCTTCTAAGACTGATTCTCATGAGGATGCATGTTGAGAGGTAATTTACGCTCCCTCTAAACCACCAAGTCTCTAACTTCTTCTTTTCTCCTCAAAGCTTTGCATGCATATGGTACCTCAAGTGCATATAGGTTCTTGACTCGCGCACAGTGTAATTGTCCCGACATTACAAAAATTTTCTAAAAAAGAGTTGATTTTAAATCGATGATATCTCCCTCATCCAAGCTCCAGGTCGACCGATATTTTTTTTTTCCATTTGGATAGTTTTTCGCAAGGAATCAAAATATTCTATTTGTTTTTGAAAATTTTACACCAAAATATTTAGATATTCTCTGCAAACTCGCCACCCAAAAAATTCCTACTCTAGTACCATGTATAAAATCTAACTAATGAGATTCAATCTGATCTTGTAATCTACTAAAACAAGATATTGAATCCTTCTTATAATTTGCGGAAACAAAACACGATCGCACAATCACATATAAGTAAGAGAAATAAATTATCAATCACACAACAACATGATGTATTTGGGGAAAGCAACTGCTCAAAACCCTCTATCTCTATTGTGTATTAAGTCAAGGAATCATGAAACAATACAATGCTCAATCTCTCATGAGATTCTCCAGCACTTTGTCAATTGTCTCTCGTTGATCTAGGAAAACTCGGTTTAGTACTTAGCCAATTCTCATCCTTACTTAAGCCTGCCTTGCTCATGAAATTTCTAGGGAATTAACTCCTTATTAATTAGGAAAACCAGTCTTCCTTGATTATGCAATCCATCATGGCATCCCAATGACTTTATAATTGCACATGGGAAATTTTCTCTGAATACAACTGATAGTTATGTTCCCTTTAACCTTTGACGTCTCAACTAGGTATTCCTTGAAACTGACATGCATGCAACTATTAATAGCGAATTATTAGTTATCTGATTGATCACTCATTGTGAATTAATTATAATTTAATTCATTAGACCTCTCACTTTCTCATCACTCAGTTAGAACTAGTTAAACTGATTTTAACTCATTTAATTGAGTTAATTACACTTTCACCCCACTAATGTATCAACTTCAACTAGACCCCAAAAATATTAGAATCCCTCTAGATGCCTCATCTTAGACCCTCAACTCAAATTTCTTGAGCTAACTCGGTCATCATGACTTAATTAATTGACACAAGTTGTTATGAGATGAAATTACAATTTATTGTCCAATTTATTTAAGGGAAAAATAAATTAGATGCCTCACATTCCTCGCTCCTGGTGCAACAAAATTCCTCACCAGTGTGGGTGCATTTTTTTTTGTCCTTTTTGGTTTCCAATCTCATTATTTCTTGTTGCAAATTTCAACATTTCAGAATTCGATGTGGCCTTCACACAAAGACACCATTGAAATCACATTCCCCGATCCTCATGAGCAACCTCTCTTAAGCTAAATCTGCCAGAAGAGAACCAACAATATGCCATCCTACTTCCTAGCGCAAGCCGACCATTAAGGTATGCAACATTCTTCTGAACCCTCACATGATGATCTTACTCTTGGAGGATGATCATGACCTCCCTTTAGCAACCCTTACTTGGCCCTCGTACTCAACCTACTTTAGGACTACATCTCTCTTCGCCCCCCTTGATGTGTCAGATAGTGGGAATACATGTCAAACATGCTAAGATGTGCCAAGTGATAAGGCATGCCAAGATGTGCAAGGGTGTGTCAATGCGTGTCAAGAACTTTCAAGACAACAAAAGGGAGAAAAAAGTTAAAATACAAGGAAATGAACACATAAGAGGGTTAATAAGTCATCAGTTTACCTTTTCCAAGAGGGGCATGCTAGGCACACCAAAACTAGGCAGCAATTGGTGCCAAGTGCAAAGTCTTAGTGCATTCTAAGTGCTAAGTATTCCTAATTTGTTGCTTCTCATCTACTTTCCAACAATTGATCATCACAAATAAATTTAATATTAAACCTTTCCAAATCATACCAAGGCATCTCAACGTATTTCATAAATGTTAAGACTTTCCAAGCGCCAACACGTGCCAAGCGCCAATATGTGTCAGGGAGTGTTATGCATGTTATGAAGTGGAAGGGAATCTTGAAGACTGCTAAGGTGTGCTAGAGAGTGATAATGCATGTTGATGAGTGTTAAGGAGTACTAGGAAAAAACATTAAGGGAGAATTAGGTAAAAATTCATGGAAGTTAATGAATATGAGGAATGTGTGCCAGAGACTAGTGTTAATGAGTGTTAGTTGTCATGCCAAGGAGGGAGTGACAAGGTATTCCAAGCATTGGTAAGGCATGCTAGGGAATATCAAGGCATGTCAAGAATTCCCAAAGTGTTCTTGGGAGTTCCAGGGTGTGCTAATTATATCATGTGCCAATTAATGGTGCCAAGATATGCCAATACATGCTTGGTGATAAGGATGTGGTGCAAGGTGCCAGGGTATGTCAATATGTGTCAAGGCAACAAAAGGAAGAACCAATAAGAGGGTTAATAAGTCAGGACTTTATCTTTTTGAAAAGGAGCATGCTAGGCACACTAATAATAGGTCCCAATACATGCCAAGTGGTATTGTGTGCCAAGTGCTAATGTATGTCAATGCATTCAACCAAGGTGTTCCGGGGCATGCTAGGGACTACATGCAGCATGCCAACACATGCTAGGAGAGTTCCATGTTGTGCTAGCGCATGCCATCATGTGCTTGGGTGTCAGTGTCATCACAAGGTGTTCTAGGTACAAAGATGTTCCAAGACATGCAGTGTGCTAAGAAATGTTAGTGTGTGCCAAAGCATCAATTTAAGGTGTGCTCAGATTTTTGAGGAGTGTTAGGTCTTTCTCATTAATAGAATTGTCAGAGCTTGATTATGTATTAAATAATATATTTCCTACCCACAATAATGGAACTTTTTCTAAAGGGAATTTGCTAGATAATAAACTTAATAGATATGAATCATGTGTTGACTCATAGGAAATATCTATTCGACTAGTCATTACTTGAGGGAAATGAGACACACTAATTAATTATTAAAAAATTGACTGACTCTAACCACTATGGCCTTGGACATATTATAAAAAATACTCCACAATAATGGTCTTAAATCATTATCTTTTGACAAAAAATATATTAACAAGCACATAGCATCATCAAAAACTCATTGGAATGATCAATGATGATGGAAATTTTTTTACTGTCACCAAAAGTAACAAAAAGAGCATTGGTGAGGGTCATTAAAAGTTCGTCACTAGAAGTGTCACCAAAGAGAGAATTAGTGATGGGACTTTAACGACCCGCACCAAAAGTGTCATTGAAAATGGCTTTGGTGACGGACCATAAAGGACCATCAATATATACACTTATAGTGACAATTTTTTAAGGACCGTCACCATATGTGACATTGGTGACGGACCTTAAAGGTTCGTCACAAGCATGACCCTCACTAGTGTGTTTTTTTCTCATAGTGGCTATAGAGGGTTGTCTCGCTCTAAAAATGGCTTCTCTGTTTCTGCAGACAAGAATTGGCTATGGAATATAATGGCATTGAGTGGATATGAAATGAGTGAAATACGATAAGGATAAATCATAAGAATGATTGAGTTTAAGAGTTTTTCATGGAGTAAAAGATCGCGAAGAAATCTCATGAAGATTTTCAAAATCATCAATGAATGTTTCGGTCTGATGACGTGACCTAATAGGTCACTTCTAAGTACTGACCGTTAACTTCTAATTAATGATGATTTGATATGGAGCGGAATGGAAGGGATTTGTTCAAGGATTTTATGATAGGCTTGATCAATTCGAATAAAAAAATAACTTTATGAAACATACATATGACTTAACCATATTATATCTTTCATAATTTGCTATCAAAAATGATTTCACACAAAGTTTTACCTTAGCCCTTTTTTTTTATTTTTGCTGCTTCGATATGTTTTGTCTTTGATCTGAAATTTATTGATCTTTTAGACTCCATAATCCTTTTGTTTTTTCCCGTTGAAGTAGGTTTGCAGGATCAATTGGCTGTAGAACAAGTGGCTGCTGAATAGTTGGCTGCAGAAAGGATGGCTGCAGAATATCTGGTTGCAGAATGTACCTATAAAAACTTTGAGACATGGAATGAAATGAATTGAAATATGGGTGGAATGAAGTATGAAATGAAATGATATGGATCATGAAATGGAGTGGAATGAATTATGAATGGAGTGAAATATGATGGAATGGAATGAAATATGAAATGTGAGTCTGCAACTTATGATTTTATGATACTTGATTTCAGAAAAAGAACAATTTTGAAAATCTAAAGTGTCAGAAAAATTCTCATTTTCACCTTATATTTTATGTATAAACATGCCAATCAATGATTGGTTTTCATGTTTATACTCTATTTTTTTTTTTTTTAAACCTGATTAAAGAAATTAAGTTAATGAAGAAGAAGAAGGATTCTTCTTCATTAACTTCACATCACTGCTTTCTTGAAATTTCTTAACAAATTCTTCTCTTGAAAGTGGCTTATGATACAATTTCAATCTGTGACCATTTACAAGAAAATTCACCTTATCTTCATCTATTTTCTTGATTTTTATTGCTCCATTGTCAAAGATTTTCATAATTTCATATCGCCCAAGCCAATGAGTTTGGAATTTACCTTGGAAATATTTGAACTTTGAATGAAATAAGAGAGCCCAGTCACCTTCTTTAAATTTATTTTCCTTAATGTACTTATCATGCCATCTAGTCCTTTGTTGTTGGAATATACTTGTTTTCTAGACTGCATCTTGTTTGATCTCATCCAATTCATTAATCTGCTCCAATCTGTGCTTTTGTGCCTATGTTAGATCAAGTCCTAGCTAACTGCCATTTTGAAAGTTTGAATTTGAAACTCTATGGGAAACAATACTTGTTTTCCATCAACAAGTTCATAAGGGGAATGTCCTGTTGTACTTCTCCATGTAGTCTTGTATTCCCACAAGGCTTCAGGAAGTTTGTCCACCCAATATCTTCTATGTAAATGAACAGTCTTTGTTAGGATCCCTTCAATGACCTTATTTGTAGATTCCACTTGACCATTTTCTTGTGGATTGTAGGGAGTGGATTTTCTGTGTTTGATTTTTTACTTCTCTACCATTTTTTCCACCAAATTTGATGTGAATTGAGCCCCTTGATTTGTAACAATTTCTCTTGGGACACCAAAACGAGTAAAAATATCCTCAAAAAAAAAATTAAGTACAGATGCTTCAGTAGCAGAAAGTAATGGCTTGACCTCTAACCATTTGGTAACATAATCAGTGCAAACTAATATATATTTATTTTTTCTTGATGGAGGACTAATAGGTCCTACAAGATCTAAAGCCCATTTCTCAAAAGGTTCAATATGTACCTGAGGTTGCAATGGCATCTCACCTGAAGGAGAAGGTTTCCCTACCCTTTGGCAGTTGTCACACCTTTCGACATACTCTTTAGCATCCTTAAAGATGGATGGCCAATAATATCCTAAATGAAGGATATTATAAGTTTTCCTTTTATTAGCAAAGTGTCCACCACAAGGTTCATCATGACATGCCTTGAGAATCTCAGGCATTTCGTCTTCTCGAACACATCTCCTAATAATAAAGTCTGGACGTGTTTTGTATAACTCATTAGCAACCCATGAATATTTTGCACTGTCATAAATAATATTTATTTTATCTCTTGCATTCATAATTGAAGGAAATTTCCCTGAAACTATATAATTAGCAATGTCAGCAAACCAAGGAGTTTGAGTAGAAATTGCAAAAATATATTCATCAGGGAATTGATCTTCAACTGGAGTATTGTCTTTAATGTTCTAGAGTCTAGATAGTAAATCAACTACTGTATTTTGTTTTCTAGGCTTATCTAGAATGGTGATTTTAAATTCCTGTAAAAGCAATAACCATCTTATGACTCTACCATTAGTAATTGATTTGTTCATTAAATATTTAATTGCAAAGTGATCTTTGTGAACAAAATTTTCGTAGCCTGTTATATAGTGTTTGAATTTATTTATGGCATGAACAACAACTAAGAAATATTTTTCAGTTACAGTATAATTTAACTCTGAAGGGGTCAAATTTTTACTTGTATAGTAGATGGCATAAGGAATTAGGTCTTTTTGTCCCAATATAGCTCCTAAAGCTATATCTGAGGCATCTGTTGAGATATGTAAAGATAATTTCCAGTTAGGTCCCCTCAAAATAGGTGCTTCAGAAATTTTTGTTTTCAGGATCTCAAAGGCTAACTGACAGTTAGGATTCCACTTGAATTCACAGTCCTTGGTAAGTAGTTTGAAAAGTGGAGATGCTATCTTGGTGAAGTTTTCTATAAATATTCTGTAATACCCTGTAGATCCTAGAAAAATCCTAACATTTTTTTGAAAACTTGGAATAGATAAGCTAGAGATGACTTCAGCTTTTGACTCATCAACTCTGATCCCATCTCCTGAAAAGTGATACCCCAAAACAATCCCTTCAGTAAACATCATGAAACACTTCTCATGACTTAATGAAAGATTTGCTTCTTTACATCTCTTTAAAACTTTTTCCAAGTTTTCTAAGGCTTCTTCAAATGTGTTTCCATAGACTGTGAAGTCATCCATATATACCTCTACACAGTCATGTATTAGATTTGAAAATATTCCTAATACTTTCGTTTGAAATGTTGCAGGTGCATTGCATAGTCCAAATGGCAATACTCGGTAGGCATAGGTACCCCAATGACAGGTAAATGTGGTTTTGTCTTGATCTTCAAGTGCTACTTGAATTTGATTATAACCACTAAACCCATATAAAAATGAGAAGTACCTTTTGCCAGCTAATGTGTCTAACACCTGATTTATAGTTCCCATGTACTAATAGAACTATTGATTAAAATCATAAACCATTTTAATGCTGCTCCTTTCAATGTTGAAGGGAATAGTTTAAGTTTTTGGGCATCTTGTAAGTAATCATAGGTTCTACATAAGACTTCAAATTCAAATAGGAAGGTTCTAGGATCTTCAATTTTGAGTCCATAAAAGTTTGGAAGGACAGAGGGTGAAATATTTTTCATATTTTCATTGGTTTCTTCATCTATTATAGGGAACCCAGAAGAGCTTCCCATTTCCATTCTACCTCTTCCTCTACCTCCTTCTTCACCTCTACCTCCTTCTCCTTCTACATCTCTACCTCCTTCTCCTCTACCTCTACCTCTACCTCCTCCAAATAGTGTATATTCTCCATTAAAGACTCCTCCTCCCCCTTCTTCTGCCATGGTAGATTCTTCTGTGGAAGTGAAAAAGGTTGTGTCTCCAGCAGGGGTCCTTGGATCTTCTTCTATGACAGGTTCAGTAGATGAAGTGGGAAATTCTTCTGATGGAATATCTTATCTTCGGTCTTCTGGATGTCTATGACCAGTATAGTATGGAATGTAGGTTTGAGTTGGAGGTGTGCTGCCTCTTGGTCTTGGTGGAACGAGTGGTGTCCTGGGAATCCAAATTCTACTTCTTATAAATCTACCCCTTGAGTCTCTTTCTATACGCATATCATTGTTTTTGGGAGGTAGGAAATAAGGCTACCTAGTTACACTTCCCCGGCAACAACGCCAAAATGTTTGTTCAATTTAGTGTTCCTAAATTGATATCATAAATCATCGACCAGGGCTAGTAAACTGTTGAAGTGAAGTGCACCATATGTGCCTAAGTATCCTTTTCCTACTTCATTGTGTTTAGTGCTTTTCTAGTGTTTTTGGTTTTATGTTTTTATGCTAAGGGGAAAAACTAAATTAATAGAAAAGAAAAGTTATTGAATGCACTAAAAAAGAATAAGATCTACTCTAAACTAGGAATGATAACAATAACAGAGAATGCTAATCCACAGATTGTAAAGCTTCCAAGAAAGTAACTCATAACATTAAACTTAGTCCAATTCGTTTCATTAGAGATATATTGGAACAAAATGAGAAAAGAATTAGTTATGATGTGATGAGGTTCTTTTAGAAAACAATAACATAAAACATCACAGAGAAATCTTATTCATTGTTAGAAATTTATTGGAACAATTTGAGAAAAAGATCATCTGTAACATAGTAAGGATCCCTATGCTAAAATAACTTATGACACTAGAACTAGCTCATTCTGCAACTCACAATATTACTATTAAGTTTTACTCAGGAATTAGAGATTTCTTGGAACAACTTGAGAGAAAGGCTGTTTATAATATCATGAGAATATCTTACCTAATTGAAGAACATCAAATGTCAATAACTCAAAATAATATAACTAATTTTCATTCATATAATAGTGATGTGTTGAAAGAGCTTGAGAACAAGAATAGCTTATAAAATAATGAGGATCTTCTAAGTCTAACTAATAGGACTGAAATGCAATTAACATAACTGAAATGCAATTAACTCAAAGTACTACAGATAGATCTCATTCACGTATTAGAGATATATTGGAACATCTTATGAGAACAATATTGACTGTAATATTATGAGGATCTTCGACGTAAGTAAATGACATAAAACATGATGCAAAAGGATAAACTCGGAAAACTGCCTAAGTTAAGAATCAAAACAGAATTAAAGGTTACTTATCTAGAAAGTATGAAAAAGCCTCTTCAGATAGTAGGGGCCCTCTACTATCATATTGGCACACGAATATTTAACTCTTTAAAGTGGCCTTCAGAACATGCATCAAAGTTATACTCCTTTAATTAAAAAAAACACTCAGAAACAGAGTGTCAAAGTATTTGAAAACTAAAAACATCAACTCCCTTTCTCGGTTCACCGAGTTATTTTTATAAGCAACTACATAACTAATATTGAGTAAAAATAGGCATAGGTGTATTTTATAATCAAAATCAAAATAAAAATCCTGTTGAGGACTCGTGTTTTGCTGAAGGAAAACCAAGAGTCCTTATCCTTATAAAAGACTGATTCTTAGTTTTTAGCTTTGTCCACGTGCATAATCACTTCCATATTTTTACTCAGTCCTCGTGGATGACAAGGAATGATGCAGGAGAGTTTTGGAGTCTAACCATATACGTCTTTCCCTCAGATGACACTGGTAACCTGTTTAAACACCAAGATGGCTACGGAACATATGACTAGCTATAGAATGACTGCATTTTGTGGCTAAGTCTGCTCAGAAATCACTAAGACAACAAAACCACAAAAGTATAATAAGTCAGTCATTGCATGTATTCTTAAAGTGATTTTAATCATTCTTATTGATCTTTTAGGCCTATAAATGATAAAGGATTGATGGAATGAAGTGGATTTTGGTGAAAAGAAAAGACATTTTTAGGGCTCAAAAGTAGGCTCAAAAAATAATAATGAATGTCTTATGTAACTATGTAAAGAGCCAATATACTTGGTTACCATCTTTGGTGAATCTAATGGAATTCCCAAATTCAATGTGTGTTTTCTAAATTATTCAGTAAATTTTTCCACATTTTTACCTTTGCATTTCTTTATCTTTTGCCATTCCATTAATTCTAGTTACTTATAGCCCAAAGGGTAAAATTGATTATTTAATGCAGGAACAAAAATTGACCATGAGGAGAGAAATTTACCAAGATTTTTGATGCCTTGCAATTTTTTCTCCCACCAAATGAGAGCGGTGCCACTCATTCAAAGAGATGCCAATTGGATATTTGCCTCATATTCCCTAATATTTTGAATCTGAATCAACTAATCTAAATCAACGTTGTATGGAGGAGTATATTTCTCGGATGGCAACCAAATTAGGGGAAATTGAAACCTCAGCTCCATCCATTTGACCCCAAAGGTATGAATGCATGCTACAAAACATGGCATCCTCTCTAGAGCCTGTGAAAAGTTAGGTGCCTCAAATGGTTCTCGTCCTATGATAGGTGAGGATGATAACATCCACCTTCTCTGATAACTGTCCAACGCTTCCTTACGGAACATTGTAATCTGTCTGACACATAGGTTAGCACACCATTTCTAGGTTGCCAACATGTGTTCTCTACGCCCCTCAATCTGTAGAAATGTATAATACTTGTTATAAATGTTTGATGATTGGCCATGCTCCTTCCTCATCATTAGCAACCTTCCGACTTGGTTTTCCTCAAACGTATCCCAGGCCTTTCTCCACTTAATCTGATTGATGGTATAGGAGGTAAAATATCTTAAATGAATGTCCCCCATGAATGGAATGGGGTTAAAATATTGATCATGCCTTAGGAAGTACCCATGCATGTAGAGCTCGCACATTAAGTGTTGTCCTATAATATCATGAATTTTTAAAATACGGAGAAATTGAATGGGGTCCTCAATTTTGTGCCAAATCTCCTTATATATACTTTCAAGAAAAAATAAAATAAATTGTTAGTGAAGGAATAAGGTATAGCTATGTGCAGGAGGTCTGCAGGCCATTACCTGTTGTTCCAGGGAGAACATCTTCTCCTAATCTGATTGCAGTAGTTTCACTTGTTCTTCTAATTCTTCTATTCTAGCCTTCTATTTAGCTTTTTTTAGCCGCACCTTATCCAAATGGTCTATGAATCCTGTGACAGTCCCAACAGCTTGTTCTCGAACCCATATTGTTTCCTTATTATGGTCACTCGCAACAGACTGCCACTTCTAGATTTCAGTAGCCAAGAAAAATTCTTAGCCTTCAAACAATTCTTCAACCGCACCAGTCTATGTAGCTGTGAAGGAGACCTCAATTTTTGGTTTTACTGACCTCCATTTGTAGATTTTTACCTTCTTTTTAAACTAGGAGACTTGCCTTTTCAACTCTCGAAACTCCCTTTTCAATCTCATGGTTTCATTGAACTACAGCTAATACCTCTTCTTGAGAGGTACTATTCTTTTCTCAAACTATTCAATCCATTCCTATTTGATAATAAATTCAGTTTCTAGGCCTATGACTAGCTCAGGAGGCAGCATAATGTTGCCGGTAATATTAGCTGATTCTTTTGTTAAGCCTTTTTGGCTGGGTTCCCTATCTTTAGGGGCTTCTTCCTATATATTCACTTCAGGGACTCCTACCGTCTGGTCAACATTTCCATCGATCACTCTGTGTCCCGGTGTTTTCATAGGGACCTCATCTTCTTTGCGAGTCTCTGAGTGTTCCAACAGGGATCCAACAATTATTGGGCTGATCTTGGCCATGTCTTCTACTCGGTCAAAAAATTTAAGCACAGGTGGGAAAACTACTTACACCATTAATCATTTGGGAGAGCGGAATTCCCTCGCCCCTCTAGGCATCATAGACTGGAACAAATAACAGGGGATAGCTTCATCATCCTCATTTATGTCTTGAGCCAGAGTTTCATGCATTATGTTATCACACCCAAAATTTTCAAAGCATCATTATGTTAACTATGCCTTTGGTCATGGTTTTTAGATAGTTGTGAAGTCATGTTAAGTTTTTATGGGTTAAGTGACAGGGTTCGAGTCTCATTTCCATTCACAAAATAAAGTCTAGCAACCTTAATTCATACATTGACAGTCTTATACCATGTTTGGAAAGTCAAATTTTAAACCATTTTGATTTTTTTTTATTATTAAGCCATGAAACCACGTTTTCGTAGTGCAGATAGTGTAAAAAACCTATTTTTCACTACAAAAACGCTTCTATTTTTGTAGTGTGCTACGAACCACTGAAGCAACCTTTTTTTCATCAAAGACCCTGTTTTTCTGCTTTTAGTAGTCTTTTTCCAGAGGGGTTCCTAAGCAACCAAAAACGCATTTTTGAAACTGAAAGAGGATTTTCTTCCTAACATAATAAACTACAAAAACCTCTTTTCGTTTCTTCAAATTAACTATGAGGTGGGATACATAGATGACTCAACGTGCGCTACGAAAACAGCTAAAAGTCATTGAGAGAAAAGCTCTATTTTCTGTTTTTAGTAGTCATCTTCATGATCAATTTCTGGCCACATGAAAACGTATTTTGGAATTATAAAGGAGGTTTCTCTTAATAAACTCTCCCCCTACAATAACTATCTCATTTTCCTCATAAGTGTTACCAGTTGGGAGATACAAGGCTTTATTTGAAGCCATATTTTCAGAAATTAGGATTTTCTAGTTTATAAACAGGTTCTTCAAAGACATTTTCTGGGCAGTAGGAGAAGTATTTCAAAAAAAAAAATATAGGTTTTTTTTTAAGACATCATGGTATCCAATAGCCTCCTTCGTTTTTGAAAAATACATTATGGGTGAGAAAAAAAAAAGCTCTGTCTCAACACCTATTTTTTCAGATAAATCAGAACAGTAAGTTATAATTTCTTAATGCAGTTTTGTTGTGAAGAAGGATTTCACTTTTTGAAAAAACTTCAAGGATGACATATTTTGATTATTGAAGCCTGTAGAAATCATGGAAAAAAGTGCAAGAAGTTTTAAAAACTAAGATTTTTGAAAAACGTTTGTGTAGATGACATACACAACAGTTTCATAGCACGCTCTGAAACTGTTGTAGGTGCAGTTTTGAGCATTTTGTTAAGGTTTCAAGAGGTAAAACATTGGGTTTTTGAAGTTTTGATGCTGATAGAAGATGGAAATGGTTCGCAAATTAATTTATAGGTGTTAAATCAAGAGAAATTGGATGTTAAGAGATGTTTACAAAAACATAGTTACTGTGCTACGAAAACAACTGATATTTTCGTAGTGCGGACACAACAGCTCTCTTTACACTCTTTCAAGGCTTGGTTTATTTACAGGTGGAAGGTATGGTTCCATGGAGGTAACAACACATGATACTTATCTCAAGAAGTCAAAATTGCCAGCAAAAGGGTTTGAAAATCATCAATGAAGGTAAAGGCATAGTTGCAGAAAACTGTTTCCTGGTTTCTAGGGCAGTTAGGTCATGGAACAACAGGGTTCATAACAAGGCTGGAGGCATCACCAAATTCGACCTCATGAGGTTGCAGGTGGAAAAGGATGAATTTAAGACTAGATAAGGTTGTTATAAGTTTATTTAGGAGTTTTAGTCCTATTTGAATTAGGAATCTTCAAAGACTGTCAAGCTATCATTTTGTAATTAATAAGCTTGTTTTATGGTTAGAATAGGTGTCAATAATAGAAATTAGAATTCTCTTGATGATGGATCATAGACTACAATATTTTAAAAGCTATATATGAAGCAAGAGGTCGAATTAGAAAGGGGTTGGAGACTTTTTGGCCCAGCTGTTGCTTTATGTTATGGAAGATAACCAGTAATACAAAGAGGTTTTCCTGAACAGATATGAGTTTAGATGAGGTTTAATGTTTTCTTGATCCATATGATACTTTAATTACTTGCAGTAGATCTTATTAATATTACTCAGAATTCAAAATCATGTGCTATGACTTCCTTTAGTAATGGGATGACTGTGTTTTTCCTGCATCTTGTGAGGAAACTACCTTTGAAACCCTAACAATAAATTTCATTGCTATTACTCAGAATTCACAATCATGTGCTCTTACTTACTTTAGTAATGTAATTATTGTGTTTAGCAGTAGATCCTATTTGATATTACTCAGAATTGACAACCATGTGCTCTGACTTCCTTTAGTATTGAGATGACCATGTTTTTTTGCATTTTGTGAATAAATTACCTTTGAACCATTAGCAGTAGGTTTCATTGCTATTACTAAGAATTCATAACCCTATTCTCTGACTTCCTTTAGTAATGGAATTACTGTGTTGACAATATTTCTTGAGTGAATTATATTTGTTTAAAAACCCCATTTTCCTCAGCTTCCATGTTTAGAAACATTGCCACTGAATCTACTGACATGTTGGCTCCATAGCCCAATGGTAAAAAACCTTCATATTTCAACCCAAAAAAAACACGAAACAAATATAGAGTTAGCCATCTATATCATCATTAATCAATATCATAAACCCTTTAGAGAGCCCTCTCAGGTTGAGGAGGCTAAGCCTCAGCTAAAATATTGGTTTGAAATAGTTACACTGAGGTAGTCTGATCAACAGCCTATCAGGGTCCTATTTTGGTGATAATATTTTGGTGCATTTGCTGGGAGCTTGAAGATTATTCATTCCCGAAATCAAGAAGATGAACTTATGAAGGTAGGAGGAGCTCATAATTTGTTCGAGGCTGCAGCACTACCTTGGCAACTCCACACATCAAATAATCAAATTGGAAGGTGACTCCACTGCTAGAAGATCAGAAGCTTGATGAAGTTTCAAGATGAGTTCCATTACAAGAATGAATGCCAGGTATGCCCCTATGAATTGTTCTCATATCCCTGGTTTTCCAAATCCTATGCCAAAGGTTGGATGGTTAGATGATCTTCCAATATTCAAAGATGAAAATAAAGACAATGATGCTATTCATTTGGTTAGGTTTCATCTACATGTACATAGTCTTAAGGTTTAGTTCCCTGAAGACTGTCTTATGAAGATGTTTATGACCACTCTAGAAGGAAAAGCATGGCCTTGGTATAAAGGTTTAGCAAATGGTTCATTATATTCTCTTTCTAATTTCCATGACGTATTTTATGACATGTATAAAGAGTGTCATCCCTCTTTATTGATGGTCAAATACTGTTGTAAACACTCTGAGAGTTTTATTGAATATGTGGAGAATTGTTATGAAGATGATGAGTTCATGGATGAGGAAATTTTAGAAGCCCTTCATGATAATACCTTTCATCAACAAGAAGAACACCAAGAAGAAAGGATAATATCTCCCTTAGATGAAAATGAAACCCAACAGGAGTTTACTTATGAAAATCATGTCACATCCTCTGAGTTTGAGGAAAATTTGCAGTAGACTTGTCAATCCTTTGATCGTCAGGAGTATGAGAATCATTTCAAACAACAAGAGGAAATATTGGAAAATTCTTTCTACAAACCTCAGGTACAGGAAAAATTTGATTTTTCATGTCATTTCTTGCATTAGCCTACATCAAATGATGATTTCATTAATCAAGAAGTGGGTGAAAATTTCTTTTTATCCTTGTCCTCAAATCTGAAATAATTTGAGTGCAATATAGAAGATAAGATTTAGTTTGTCGATGAAGTTGCAGAGAACAGTGAAAAAGATATTGAATTTCTAAAAGATCAAATTCAGCCTTATAGGTTTCATGATCAAGATTAGTTTTTTCAAGAGTTGTTAATGCTAGAACACAAGGAGGGGGTATTTCTATCACCTTTCTCCTTTGAGTTTGATGAAGAATACATTGCTTTTGAAAACCAGTTTGAAAAGTAGTTGTATAGCATACAAAAGAAATCTTGTGTGGCTGAGAATCAGTTGTCTAAAGTTACAAAAATTTATGAGGATCATCAAGTTGATCATGTTTTCTGGGATTCTATAGCTAAATACATGGAAGAGCTATATTATCCAGTGTTTCAGTTTTATTTTTACTATGAATACCAGTTACAGTTTCAGTGGAAATGGTCATCATAATATCATAGTTGCTTCAAGTCCCAATGCAGTCAAACAACTCACATATCAGATAAAATAAATGACTGGCTACATTGGAAATTTCATATTGATTGAGCTGAATGAAGTTTGCAGTTGATAGGGTAGGTAGGAATGTGAAAATAAGCTCAAGGTTGATTGAGCATTTTTATTAGGTACAGTTTGAAGCAGATTGGGCATAATTTCAGAGTTTTATTTTAAAGGAATGGATTGCAGCACTAGAGCTACCAGTTCATAGTGTACCACAGGGGCACACTATCCCAAGTGGAGCCACTGTTATCACACCCTAAATTTTCAAAGCATAATTGTGTTAAATCTACCTTTGGTCATGGTTTTTAGATAGGTGTGAAGTCATGTTAAGTTTTTAGGGGTTAAGTGATAGGGTTAGAGTCTCATTTCCATTCACAAAATAAAGTCTAGCAACCTTATTTCATACATTGACAGTCTTATACCATGTTTGGAAAGTCAAATTTTAAACCATTTTGAATTTTTTTTTTATTAAGCCACAAAGCCATGTTTCATAGTTTAGACAGTGTAAAAAACCTATTTTGCGCCATGAAAACTCTCCTATTTTCGTAGCGCGCTACGAAACCACTGAAGCAACCATTTTTTTCATCAAAAACCCTGTTTTTCGGCTTTTAGTAGTCCTTTTCAAGAGGGGTTCATGAGCCACTGAAAACTCATTTTTGAAACCTGAAAGAGATTTTGCTTCCTAACATACTAAACCACAAAAACCTCTTTCATTTTCTTCAAATTAATTATTATGTGGGAGAAATATATGACTCAACTTGCGCTATGAAAACAACTGAAAGTCATTGAGAGAAAAGCTTTGTTTTCTGTTTTTAGTAGTCAAATTCATGATCAGTTTCTGGCCACAAGAAAACTTATTTTGGAATTATGAAGGAATTTTCTATTAATAACATCTCCATATACAATAACCTATCTCATATTTCTCATAAGTGTTACCAGTTGGGATATACAAGGCTTTATTTGAAGCCATATTTTCAGAAATCAAGATTTTCCAATTTTATATAGGTTGTTCAAAGACAGTTTCTGGGCAGTAGGAGAAATATTTAAAAAAAAAAATACAGGTTTTTGTTCAAGACATCATGGTATCAAAAAGCCTCCTTCATTTTTACAAAATACATTATGGGTGAGAAAAAAAAATTTCTGTCTCAACACCTATTTTTCAGATAAATCAGAACAATAAGTTATAATTTCTTAATGTAGTTTTGTTGTGGGGAAGGATTTCACTTTTTGAAAAAACTTCAAGGATGAAATATGTTGATTATTGAAGGTTTTAGAAATCATGGAAGAATTTCAATAAGTTTTAAAAACTAATATTTTTGAAAAAGGTTTGTGTAGATGACACACACAGCAGTTTTGTAGTGCGCTACGAAACTGCTATAGGTGCAGTTTTGAGCATTTTGTTAAGGTTTCAAGAGGTAAAACATTGGGTTTTTAAAGTTATGATGCTGCTATAAGATGGAAATGGTTCAAAAATGAAGTTATAGGTGTTAAAGAAAGAGAAATTGGATGGTAAGAGATGTTTACAAAAGCATAGTTACTGCACTACAAAAACAACTGATATTTTCGTAGCACAGACACATAAGCTCTCTTTACACTCTTTCAAGGCTTGGTTTCTTTACAGGTGGAAGGTATGGTTCCATGGAGGTAACATCACATAAAACTTATCTTAAGAAGTCGAAATTTCCAGCAAAAGGGTTTGAAAATCATCAATGAAGGTAAAGGCATAATTGCAAAAAATTGTTTCCTGGTTTCTAGGGTAGTTAGGTCATGGAACAACAGGGTTCATAACAAGGCTGGAGGCAGCACCAAATTCGACCTCATGAGGTTACAGGTGGAAAAGGATGAATTTAAGACTAGATAAGGTTGTTATAAGTATATTTATGAGTTTTAGTGCTATTTGAATTAGGACTCTTCAAAGACAGTCAAGCTGTCATTTTGTAATTAATAAGCCTGTTTTATGGTTAGAATAGGTGTCAATAGTAGAAATTAGAATTCTCTTGATGATGGATCATAGAATAAAATATTTTAAAAGCTATATATGAAGCTATAGGTTGATTAGAAAGGGGTTGGAGACTTTTTGGCCCAACTGCTGCTTTATTTTATGGAAGATAACCAATAATACAGAGAGGTTTTCCTGAACAGATCCGAGTTTAGATGAGGTTTAATGTTTTCTTGATCTATATGATACTTTAATTACTTGCAGTAGATATTATTAATATTACTCCGAATTCATAATCATGTGCTCTGAATTCCTTTAGTAATGGGATGACTGTGTTTTTCCTGCATCTTGTGAGTAAACTACCTTTGAAACCCTAATAGTAAATTTCATTGCTATTACTTAGAATTCACAATCATGTGCTCTGACTTCCTTTAGTAATGTAATTATTGTGTTTAGTAGTAGATCTTATTTACTATTACTCAGAATTGACAACCATGTGCTCTGACTTCCTTTAGTATTGAGATGACCATGTTTTTTTGCATTTTGTGAATAAATTACCTTTGAACAATTAGCAGTAGGTTTCATTGCTATTACTAAGAATTCATAACCCTATGCTCTGACTTCCTTTAGTAATGGAATTGCTGTGTTGACCTATATTTCTTGAGTGAATTATATTTGTTTAAAAACCCCATTTTCCTCAGCTTCCATGTTTAGAAACCTTGCCACTAAATCTACTGACGTGTTGACTCGATAGCCCACTGGTAGAAAACCTTCATCTTTCAACCCAAAAAAACACGAAACCAATATAGAGTTAGCCATCTATATCATCATTAATCAATATCATAAATCCTTGAGAGAGCCCTCTTAGGATGAGGAGGCTAAGCCTCAGCTAAAAGATTGGTTTCAAATAGTTACACTAAGGTAGTCTGATCAGCAGCCTATCAGGGTCCTATTTTGGTGATAACACATTACTACCTCAGTCGGGGTCGATGCTAGTTCTTGTGGGGTAGCATCGATTCCAAAGCGTTTTTCCCTTCTGTCCTCTTGCTCTTTTTTCATGATTTCTTCTTCTAAGGTCGATACTGGGTCTTGTGGGACAGTATCAACCTCCTGGTTTATTCCTTCTCTATCTTCCTGTTCCTCATGAACTACCTCTCTGCTTCCCTGTTATAGCTGGATCAGGGTAGTTCTTGTGTAACAACCCCAATTGTTTCAATATCCATATCTACTCAAGCAAGTGATGCTCTTTCTTGCAAAACACCATCACTTTCCATTCCTCTATCTGCCATTTCACTTCCCTATTCTTCATTGACAAAATTTGATAACTATATAACCATCTTGACTTCATGCATGATATCCATAATTCCTTCATCTGTAGGCTCCTCAGGCGAGGCTAGTTATTGTGTGGTAGCCTCGATTGTGTCACCAATTATCTCCTCTATTATCATTTCTTCAAGTTCTTCCTGATCAAGCTCCATTTCTGCTTCTTCGGGTTCCTCTTGATAACCCTTCATTTCCATTTCTTCATATTCCTCTTGATCAATTCCCTCTGAATGTTCTTCTTCTTCTAAACCAGCCAGAGAGATTGGTTCCTCTTCTCTAGCAGCAATAATGACTGTTATCTCTTCTTCTAAGGATCCACAGAGTTCCAGCCAAGAGACTCAAATTCTATTTATTTCATGCATGACCAGTAAACACACCAATCCATGGTTGGAGAGCACTGTCGGCATCCAGTGCGAATGTTGAGTAGACTATGCCATGTGCTGCAACTGTTTCAATAGGAAGAAGGGAATGTTTAAGGCATGCACCTGAGCCTGTGGAAATCGAAGGTGCATTAGAATTTTAAAATGATACTTAAACAGATTTGTGGCCTAGCCTTTGCAAGTTATGTATTTCATTACAAAACCTGCGACTCCATTCCAAGGATATGACAAAATCTTGCGCTCATATCCTCTGCCCAATTGAACAACAATTTCCCCCTACCTGCAAGAATAATTCGGGAAACTCTGGAAGAGAAACTCTCTGAGAAAACCATTTCTTCCCTTGTTGTCTCAGCCTGCTAACCTCTGCAATTACCTCTTCTGTGATAGGAACTTTCAGTCCTCTGACCCGCAAGTGATTCTCGTCTAAATTAAATGCAACTCCATTGTGATTCCCCTCTCAAACCCCTGAAACCTGTCAAAGTAGGTTACTCACCTTGCATTGACAAATATTTTCCACACCTCTAGATTGCTACAGACCGAAACTGTGTTTTCAGGCTCATGCCACATAGCCAGTCTACCCATACTGTGAGGAATCGTAACAAAACTTCTTGGAACAACAGACCATTGGGAGAAATGGTGGATACCAAATTCAGAAAAATAACATGTTGAAAATGAAAGGTGGTAACGGTAAATACGGATGGTAATTCTCAAAAACTGAGGAAAATGATAAAAAAGTATGGTTCATGCTGTGAATAAAATAGGAATTATTTCGTATGGAGTGGAAAGGACATGTTACGGATCACAATACACTTTAATGATTATATGGAGTATTGATTAGGATCGTAGGGTGTACCACACATGGATTTATAATAATGGATTAAGGAATCATCATTACGCCATCATTAAAGTATGAAAACACTCCCCCAACTTAAATTTTTCCGTTCGCGGCATTAAAGTCTTCACATGGGATGTTTAATTGAATCAGAAAAAGTCACGTTAAGACATACCTGACGACCTACCTGGACGAAGTGAAAGTTGGTAGGATGAAAAAGCAGTAATTATGTGGTTGAAGTAACATAAGTACGAGTAGCAGCATCTGGAGTAACAACATCTAGATTAGCAGTAGTGCGAGTAGTAGCATTCAGAGTAACATCAATGTGAGTAACAACATCCGATGTAACAACATTTGGAGTAACAACAATGCGAGTAGCACCATCTGGAGTAATAGCAGTGCGAGTAATAACATCCGATGTAACAAAATCTGGAGTAACAATTGTGTGAGTAACAACATCCGGAGTAACATCAGTGCGAGTAACATCATCTAGTGTAACATAATCGATCAAGGAGTAACAACAACGAGTAGCAAAAACCGAGTAACAACACCATGAGTAGCAGCAAATGAGTAACAACACCATGAGTAGCAGCACCCGAGTAACAACATCATGAGTAGCAATAATCGTGTAACAACATCATGAGTAGCAGCAACCGTGTAACAGCATCATGAGTAGAAGCAACCGATACTTAGCAAAAATTTACTTTGAATTTTACTCCTTTATAGTAACTCCTACAAAAATACATATGGATGGAGAGGAAGAGTTCTATTTATTTTATTTTTATTTTTTTTAGGGCAAGGATGGAGAGGAAGAGTTCTCTGCACTGATAACCTTCAAACCAGATTTCTCAGAGAGGTGTTTTATGAAAGCATCCTTAGAGGCTGGGTGGTGGTATAATCTTAGGCGATGTCCATTGGTCATAAATGAAGCACGTGTATCATCAATTGTGACTATCCTAACAGCTCCATTATCAAATACAATGTCCACCTCGAAGGTCCCATCCAGCGAGTGCAAAGTTTTCCTTTAAAATCATTAAAGCGAGAGTCATAGAGTAGTGCCCAAACTCCCCTCTAAAACACCTTATTATTATAAACTTATCGTGCCATTTCATTCTCTGTTGCTGAATAGTAGTAGTTCTTTGAACAGCCATTGAAGGAATCTCATCTAGTTCATTGATCTGAGCTAGTCCATGTTTTTGGGCATCTGACAGATCCAAAACAACTTCAAGAGCTGTTCTGAGCGTACTGATTTCAAATTCTATCGGAAAAAATGGGGATTTCCCATAAACCAACTTGAATGGTGAAAACCTAGTTGTATTCCTCCATGTTGTTCTGTACGCCCAGAGAGCTTTAGGAAGCTTCTAAGCCCAATCCCGACGATGGTATGCCACAGTTTTTGTCAATCTATTTTCCAATGTCTTGTTTGTGCTTTCCACTTGTACATTCACCTGAGGATGGTATGGAGACGTCACCCCGTGCTTGACCCCATATTTCTGCATAAGCTTTGATATCATGTGTGATGTGAAATGTGCTCCTTCATTTGAAAAAATCTCTCTTGGAGTACCATAATGAGCAAAAATATCTTCAAATAGAAAATCTGAGACCACCTGCGCTGTTGCTTTTGAAAAAACCTTGGATTCTACTGAGTCAATAATGTAATCAGTATATACCAAGATGTGGACCTTTTGTTGGGAGTGTAGGTTAAAGGATCTAACGAAGTCAATAGCCAATTTCTCAAAAGGCTTGAGGACTACCTGTGCCTGCAAAGGCATTTCATCATCTCGATCGGACTACCCCATATGTTGGAAACTATCAAACATCCTGACATAATTTCGTGCATCCTAAAATATAGAAGGCCAATAATATCCCATTTGTAGCACCTTATGGCCTGTTCTTTTGTCTGTAAAATTACCTCCATAAGGGCCATCATGGGCAACCTTTAATACATCATAAATATCATCCTCAGATACACAACGCTGAATCTGCTTATGAGATCCTGTATGAAAAAGGTACCCTACCATCCAAGAATATCGGGCATTGTGATGAATAATTTTTTGTTGTTCCCTTTATGAAAAATGAGGAGGCACTTTCCCTATAGCAATATAGTTAGCAATATCTGCATACCACAGAGGTTTAGTAGAAACTGCAAAAATATGTTCATCGGTAAAACTATCTTCTATAGGTGTGCATTCATCATTGTTATCCATTCTAGATAGGAAATTAGCAACTACGTTATCTTTTCCTGGTTTATCTACTATTGTGATATCCAATTCTTGAAGCAATAGCAACCATCTTGTAACACGGCTAGGAGTTATAGGTTTATTCATAAAATACCTGATTGATGCGTGATCAGTATGTACAAAACTAGGATACATGGCGATGTAGTGCCGGAACTTGTTGACATCATAAATGATAGCCAGGAACTATTTTTCTGTCACCGTGTAATTGAGTTCAACCGTAATTAAATTCTTGTCGACATAATAATTTGTATATGATGTTTTATCTACCCAATGTCCTAAAACAATTCCTACTACTATTTGAGAAGCATCAATATGTATGTGAAATGGTAATTCCCAATCAGCTCCTCGGAGGATTGGAGCCTTACAAACCAGCCCCTTAATTTTCGTGAAATTTGTCTCACAGTCTTGAGTCCACAAGAATTTTGCATCTTTCGTTAGAAATTGAAAAAGTGGATGTGATATTTTAGCAAAATTTTTGATAAAAATCTATAATAACCAACACAACTAATGAAGCTACGTACCTGTGTGGGTGTTTTTGGCACCGTGAAGTTTAATATCACCTTTACTTTGGATAGATCAACTCAAATTCCGACAACTGAAAGAAAATTTCCCAATACTATCCTTTCTTCCCTCATCATATGGTATTTGATTGTACTCAAAGATACATGGTTTTGTTTACACCTTTTGAGTACATTCTCCAGATTTTCCAATCCCTCTTCAAATGAGTTTCCATATGGAGTAAAATCATCCATATAGATTTCAACACTATCGTCAACCAAATCAAAAAATGTCTCTAGAATTTCCTGTTGGAAGGTAGCAGGGGCATTACACAGGCCGAATGGGAGGACCCTATATGAAAAGGTCCCCCATGGGCATGTGAAAGTTGTTTTATCCTGATCTTCCGGGGCTATCTAGATTTGGTTATATACATTGAACCCGTCTAGGAAGGAAAAGAAATTCTTCCCAGTCAGGGTGTCTAGGACTTGGTCAATGAATGGCAAAGGGAAATGGTCTTTTTGAGTTGCCTTATTTAGCTCCCTGTAATATACGTTGATCCGCCAATTACCATTATTTTTAGAAACAATAACTAGAGGGGATACCAATTGGCTATCTTAAATGGGGTAAATGAAACCTACATCCAATAATTTTTGTAATTCTTCTTTCACAATGTTCTTTAGAGCAGGATTCATTCTCCGTTGGGGTTGTCTTACAGGGTGGTAGTCTTCTTTAATATAAATATGATGATTACATATATTAGCAGGGATCCCCTTCATGTCGGTATAATCCCAGGAAAAATCCTCCTCATGATCTTGAAGCACTTTTAAGAGCTGTTTTGTCTGGGATTCAGATAGATTTGGGTTGGTATTAAGTGTTTTCCCTGGTTCAATCTCAATTGGAATAATATCATGGGATGAAGTTACAGGAATGCCTTCAATTTAATATTTTTCTTCAATGTTTTCCTGTGTTTCATAGCTCATAGAATATTTTAAAATTTGACGAGTTGAATTGGAAACATAATTGGAATCATTAATAAAAGAGTTAATGGAATCATCCTCAGTTTCTGTTTTAAATTGAAGGGCCTGCCCAATAGTAAGGATTGGTTTAACTTCTTCATTTTTAGGTTCAGGCTCTTCTATTGGTAGAGGTTTATGACTGGTTAATAATTTTTCAGATGGGATAGGTTCCGCAGGAGGGTAAAGAGTAAGATTCTTTGTAATAGTCTTGTTTGATATGATCATATGCTCAGATCGGCAGCCTATGTAAGCATCTACTTTTGTGAGCCAAGGTCTTCCAAAAATCAATGGGTGATCTCCAATTGAAGATCTTGTCTATAACACAAGGATATGCACCGGGTAGTGCCATGAATCCACCGAAATGGTTACATCTTCCAGTTTCCCTACCAGTTTAATTGTAGACCTATATGCTAGTTCCAGGATAGTAGGGGCTGGTTTAATGTTTCTAAGACCTAATGTGTTCATCGTTTTAGAGGTGATAATGTTGATGACATCCCCCAAATATACGAGTACATTTGGGATTTCAACCCCATTGATCTGTACCATTAGAATTGGGTTTCTTGGGCATCCATATTTTACAGGTATGATTTTTACTAACATGATGTCGGATAATCTACCCATCACATGAATGGTTAATGGATCCTTAGATTTCTTACCTAGTTTCTTAGAGCATTACTCTTTGAGCATTTTTTCATATATAGGCACATCCCTCATAGCCTGTAGCAGGGGTATTTTAACAAAAATATTTTGTAGTTCCCCTAGGAAATCAAACTCTACTTGAGGGTACCATTTATTCAAGGTTAGTCTTTCAAGATATGGAGGAGAAGTTGAATGACCTTGATTAGGAACAGACTGGGGAGGTGTCTCGCTCATTATGTTTTGGTCTAATTTATCCCCAAATTTCCTATGTTCTATTTCTGTATCTTCGCTGTCAATTTTTTCTATAATAATAGGTGAAGTGGGAGCATTTACTACCCACCTAGATCATAGGTTTATCTCATTAAGTCCCGTGGTAGAAATGATATAAGATGGAAGGTTAAGAGTATCTTTTTTTTGGAACCCTTTATTATTAGGATTTGAATTGGGCAGGATAGGAAGCCGGGGTCTAAGGGCTAGGTTTCCTAGGGAACATTGGAGGGCAACTGAAGCTGTTGTTAAGGCATAGATTGAGGGAACTGACCAGTAGGAGGGGGTCCACGCCAGTTTTGACTCCATGAAGGATTTGAACTGGCCTAGGGAACCCTTTGTTGCCATGGGGGATATTGATATTAAGACCACATAGCTGAAAAAGGTGCATATTGGGGACCCATATTAAAATTATTAAAATACTAAGATGGGCCATGAAACATACCTGGATTCATAGCTGGTGGTCAAGGCTTCCATGACTTTTTCTGCCCCATGAAGTGTAGCTGGTCTCCTGCATTTTCTTTGCTTGCCACCTAAAAAACTGCCTTCAGTCCAGGAAAGGAAGGAGACAAGCTGGTCGCATGAGTCTGTTCAAAGATTGCACAAGCTTCCACTGTGTTTAATGGGCATTCCTGCAAAGGATGCTTCTTTTTGCGCTGTGGGAAGAATATAAGAAATAATAATTTCCAACTCCATTTTTTTATGTTTTTCTTGGAGAGTGTCCATCTAGGTAGACAACGTGCTCAGAATATCAGTCCTTAGGTTATCCAGTAGGTTTCCAATTTCTACCTTTATAACCCCTCCACTAGAAGTCTTTGATGATCGAATTTCTTGTCCACTCCTTGCAACCCCCTATGAACACTTAATGCAATAGTCACAGATAGTGTCGAAGTCCTCTTTTGAAATTTCCCCCTTTCCTACTATGTTCAAAAGTTACGGGGATTCTTCCCTAAGTGCTCTGGGAAAAATGATCTTTAGAATTTCCTTATCCAGGTCACTATGGCCTAATCTCTGCAATATGGATTTGAATCATTCCACGCAGTCTTCCGTGTTTTCTTCCTCTTTATCTGCAAAATTAAATATTTCCTCCTTAATATCACAGGATTTACATTAATCTTGGTATTTATCCAAGAAGGATTCTTTCATCCCTTCCCATGAGGTAATTGTGCTTCCTCCTAAACCCATGAACCACCTCAGGGCTACCCCTTTTAATGTATCAGGAAATATTTTTAACTTCTGAGCATCAAAAATATAATCATATCCTCAACAAACAATGTGAAATTCAAAGAGGAACATATCAGGGTCTTCAGAAGAAAGCCCATGGAAACTTGGCAGAGCTGTTAAAGGGATGGGTTTCATTGGTGCATCACTTGCAACTTTTCCGATTGGAAAATCAATAGAAGAACTTATAGGTCCCATAAATACCCTCCAACACTCACTTGGGATTTCAACTAGTTCTGCAGTTGGTACTTGGAGTGATTCAACTGTAGGAGGTTTCACTGCACTCCGCTAGCCCTTTGGTGACGTGAATTCCTTCATGAATTCTCTCTCCAAATCAGAATTTCTTAGTTTGACTGTAGGAGGTTTTACAACACTCCCTCGGTCTTGTGGTGATGAAAACCCTTTTGGAGGTTCTTCTTCCTAATTATAATTGCCCAGTTCTTCTGATCATCTACTTGGTATTTCTTCCCCTTCTGCTGATAGCAAGGATGTTTCCTCCACCGGTACCCTATTTATTATATATTCTGTCGTCAAAAGAATTCCCTCTGGTACCATGGGTGGCACTGGTTGCTCCACAGACTGCCCTTCGGACTTCGTCTGAACCCTTACTCTGACATAAGTGCGAGATGATGCCTCATATTTAGTTTTTTCAATGATATCCTAAATATATGTCTTCCTTCCCAGATACTTTCCTTTCTTTGGGGGTCTTCCTCTACCCCTCTTATTCAGATCCTTGTTCACACAATTTGTAAAGAGGGTTCATTAAAGTAACAAAAGTGCTCTTGACCCAGAGCAAGATGGATAGCTTCCTCCCCGGGACGTCAGAATAGTTTTAAACATATAATAAACTAAAAAAATCAAAGCTCAGGACCTAAAGTAGGGTAATCAAATACCCTCCTCAGGACGAGAAGTTGGCCCTTTAGAAAAGAATCAAAAAGAAGAAAGCTGGAAACTATGCCCAGGACTTAGGGCAGGGTAGCAAAATTCCCTCCCTAAGACGAGAGATCGATTTTAATGAAAAGAAAAGCAAGAAAAAAAACAACACGCTATTCT
The DNA here is from genome assembly GCA_034641835.2 of Pinus albicaulis. Lineage (NCBI taxonomy): Eukaryota > Viridiplantae > Streptophyta > Pinopsida > Pinales > Pinaceae > Pinus > Pinus albicaulis. Next base: position 1,817,165,961 of record CM076578.1, read on the forward strand.
CAGGGCTTGGAGCAGGGTAATAGATGCCCTCCCAAAGACGAGAGATCAATTCTAAAGAAAAAAAATAAAAAGCAAGAAAAACACATAGCACTACACTCAGGACTTGAAGTAGGGAAATAAATTCCTTCCCTAAGATGGGAGATTGACCCTTAGATCAATTGCATATTCTGCTCTTGCACTTGTTAGCCTTCCCCGAAAATGACGCCAAAATGTTGGTGTCCGGATGTGAACAATATTCAATCCTTTTTCCACATAAATTATCAACCTGAGGGCATTAGTTATTTCAAGACTAATGGCACAGTATATGCTGGAGCAATCACATGACCTGTTGTAGATCACAGGCTTAAATCCATAAACACGTAGACTATTGTAGAAAAAATTAAAATAGATTACAGAATTAGAAAGACATTCACAACAATTGAAAGATTACACTGGAAGAATAGTCACAAAATCAAACTAAAACATGAAAATAATGGAAAGAAGGGGAACACAGCACCTGATCAGAAGAGTGGGCCCATGTAATATTCCTAAATTTTCACCTGATATTTGGAATATTAGAGTTCTCAACTTTCTTGATGAAATAAGTAAATAAAAGGGTGGAGGGACACATAATCCTCAATATGAATAAAAATCCATTTTTTGTGTGTGAATGTGGGTTAATTAAGCCTAGATCTACATAATGAGGTAGTTGAGCAACTACTAATGTGAATGAAATTGGAGATCATGTCTCATTAATTGAGATAGATCATGAAGGTTGATAGAGTCAACTAAGATCTTGAAGATGTCAAATAGAAGATCATGGAGAATTCATGATAAAGTAATGGAAGATGTTATGCATTTAATGCACATGTGGTGGAGAGGGTGTACATTGCACCTAGACAGATGGATGACTTGGTCAAACATTGCAGTCAAACATGGAGGATCTTTTCCACATGCACATTGCAGTCTAGATGAGGGCCAAGACATGGGAAGGCTCAAAAACTATATAAAGAAGATGAAGGTAACAATGGAAGAAATTATTGAGTTTATTGATGTTTTGGATCTGTTTACATCTGGAATTGTCATGTGTCATTCCATTGCTTTCTCAGGCTATTTAGCAGAGATTGCAAGTGTTGTTTAGCATAGGGTGTTCCTGGTTGAGAATCCCACCTCTTTCATTGAGTGATCACTTGGAAGAGGATTGTACTTCATTCTACATTAGACATTGGTGCCACATATCTTTTCCTACTTTCTGTAGAACATTCATATTCAAAAATTGCAATTTTTTAGAGATCAGTTTGGAAGGTGGAGATTGTCTTCAGTATTTCAGCTAGAGAACTAGTGAAGGTTTATTCCTATCACCTTGGTCTTAAATCTCATCATTCGAAGAGCTTCATATCAGATTTGGCATCAGGGAAAATATTATTGACCTCCTAGCAGTAGTAATACCTTCAAAATTATGTTGTCCATTTTGTAGATCCAAAAGGAGGAAGGAAGTTGCTAGAATTTCAGCTAGGAATCTTGTGGGGGATCATTCCCTTTGCTTTCCATCAGCTTGAAGTTTATTGCAGCATATTTTAGTAGGAATAAGGCCTCTCTTTCTCTCACAGTGCAGTTTCTATTGGAATTTGTGATGCAACAACTGTAATAATCATTGGAGGATTGAGAAGCTAGATCTAGAGCTTCTAGCTTGTAGATCTGAATGAGGGATCAATCCTTCAAGCTTAGATATGATCTTGTGACATATTTCAGCCATATATTTGTCATATCTAGCTCCATATTTTTAATTCCATACAGATAAAAGATCGAATCCTAGGAGGATGATTTTCCAAAGTTGTAGATCTGGAAAATCTGTTCTGGGTTATCTTGGGAATCCATCACATTGGCCATATCTTGAATCTTGGCATCATCTGAGCTCCAGATTTGAGTAGATATGAATTTTTATTTTCAGCCTACAATAATATATTCACATTCTGCTAAAGGGAAAACACAATATTTTCTTCATTGGCTTTCTAGTTATGCAGTGCCTATTGTGGCATGTTTTCAGGGTGATTCTAGGCCATCTCTTTGGCTAGATCTCCTAAGATTTTGTACATTGTGTAACTGAAACTTATACAATATAATAAAATGGCTCATCTTATCTGTATATTCTATTCTTGTCTTTAGATTTATTGTTTATCTTGCTGCAATTCTGAGATTGTGTTTGAGTATTACTGCATTCTTCCTTTTTTGATATTATAGTGGTATCAGAGCGTGATATTTGGCTCAGATTGTGGACACTTCATCTTTTGCATCAAAATAAGAAGAAGATAGATGAGATCTATCATGAAGGATGATAATTTTTCCTCTCCTATCTTTAGATCTGTTAGCATCTGATTTGGACCCCAGGCTGCAAAGGCAAAATAGGGTAACAAACTAAACCACGCTCAGCCTTGTAGCTAGCCCTACAAGGACAGGAGAGGGCTCTCTCCGTAATAGAATATTCAATGGAACACAATAAATTCATAGATATTAGGCTAGATAAAATGATGAGGATAAATATTTTAATAAAATGAAAGAACGAATTTCGGGGATGTGTGGGATATAAAGGGACAGTTGAAACGGGGAATTAAATTAGGACAAAGGGTATTTCATGGGGCAAGATAGGCAGGAAAATTAGCATATAAAATTTAATAAGGATGGGATGGAAAGACAGGTGAGGATTTGAAAAGTGCACAATGAATGTATCCTTTTCAAACAGAAGAAAAATACAGAGTATGAATGATTTCCCAAGGCAGAGCATATAAAATGGATTCTACCTTTCTATCTTGAAAGCATTCAAAGGAAATTTTTTATGGATGAATGGAACACATAACAATTCACATATGAAACAAAGGAGAAAAACAAATGCTAAATATCATACCACATGGATCCCACAAATCAGAGCTGCATCTCTTATTAGTTCCTGTCAAACTGTACAATGTAGCACAAAGATGTTTCTTCCACACTATTCCCCTACTTTCTCCTACTCAGACCTCCTTACAAATGATTTTACAATACAATAAATAATCTGAAATGTGGGAACATAGATCCACAGAAAAGGGAGCTGTCCTAATAGCTAAAGAACTGAAATACAATTATAGTAAAGAAATACAACAATCTGCCCCTGAAAATGAGGGACAACATTACATTGACTGCTTTGGAGATTTGTTGTTAGGCTGTATAAACGAAAATAGGCAATCCGATGAACAGATTCCCTATTTTTTTCTTTTGTAGATATCTTCATTTTATTTTAAGCCCTCGGCCCTTGGACTGTTCCTTTTCTTTCCTTTATTTCTTTGTTCTCTGAACTTTAATAAAATTTCATAGAAATAGAACTGAATGAAATTATATGCTTTGTGAAGGGTAAAATGAATTTTAAATGGGAAAAAGGAAGGGAGATGGAGGCAGGACCCGCACATAAATTGCAATCGAAATGAAATGGCGAAAGGATATCATTTTAAAACATAGTGCAATCGCAATCGGAATCGAGGGTAGAGCAGGGTAGTACATTACAAATATTGCGATGCAATGGGGAGAAATCCTTTTTAATAAACAAAGTGATGGAATTTTCACCTTTGCAAAGGAGAAATGGGTTTTATGATGAATGGCGGAGGATTTTAATGGTGGGACCGGGGTATAATCACAATCACAATATCAGAGGGCAGTGGGGTTAATCACATCGGGAGTATAGAATTTTGCGATGCGATCAGGAGTTGCGATGGAAATCTTGCGATCGGAGGAGGGCGTGATCAATCGCATCGAAGGGATTAAATCGGGGGTGCAATCGGGTCACATATATAACATTTGCGATGCGATCGGATCGAGGAAAGTTGTGATCAGTAGATCACATCAGAGATATTTGTGATTGGCTCATCGGGCAATACAAAAGAACTTTGCGATCTGCGATGGTGTGATCAAAGGATTTGAGATTTTGAAAACATTGCGATTGTGATTTATAACAATAAACTTTAAAACTTTATGTTATAAAGTTTTATTATATGCATAGTGGGGAAGTGGTTTATACGACGGGGAGGGGAAAAACGATTTATAAAGGAATATTAAACTTTAATAACACAAAGTTTAAAGGGAAAAATGGGGAAATAGGGGGGACTTAGGGAATAGAGGGCTTTTACTTCACTTAAATATAAGATTCAATTCAGAAGTTAGTTTTGAGAGTGTAGTATACCGTTGGAAAGCTCTTTCCGGGCTCTTTTTGATGGATCTGCTTTGAAGATGATCAGGCACTAAATATGCTACAAAAAACTTATCTGAAGGCAGGAACATTAATTTTGTGGGGATGACAGCCTCTGAATTGTGACTTATTACATACGATGATATAAAATTACATAACGAATGATAATAAAGGTAATCTAACACATTTTCACCTCAAAACATGGTTTTGAGGTGAAAATTACATCAAACTGAATAAAATTTCTCTTTGATTCTTCCTGGTGCTATGACATTTGGCTTACTTGGCTTCCTCATGACTTTGCTGATATTATTGATATTTGAATCATTAATTTGACCATGGTGAGACCCTAGAGACTAATGAGACCCATCCTATGACCTACTGATATGATTTAAAGAATAAGAGTGACTAATGACTAAAGACCATAGAAAGGAAGATCAACAAGTATCTCATGAGGGAAAACTGATAAAACAATACTACCATCAAATGAATCCATGACCTAGCGGAATGGTGAAATTTATTTGGTATGAGACACCTAATATGCAAATGCAAAAGAGCAGTTTTGATCACTGACGGTAGTATGACTAGACTGCCACTAACATTGGCTCCAGTGGGGATGGTATCTCCTTGGAGGTGCCAAGAACACCGTAGACCAAGTAGCCTTATCCATTGGGCATGGAGTCAAGAATATCGAAAAGCTGACACAAATGCAAACTAACTTTGACTCTAGACTAAGACTGAAACTGAAATAAAACCAAACCATACACATATCATCCAAGTTTTATAGCCTTTACCTCAGGCCCCAAACTTGAATGACTGTGCACTTGAACTTTGCTTTTAGAAAAATAAAATGGCATATACAATGATGATGAAATAGATTTTGGTCCATGTCTTTAACAATGGTAGTGATTCAATAGCCTACCATTTACTGCTCCTCCAGGACAATCCTGGCCATCCATTTCTGAAAGAAAGAAGTCATTCTGACCCCTGTATGTTGTAATTCTGTATGGTCCTTTCCAAAGGTTGTCAAATTTACCGTGCTTCCCTTTTTCTTCACTTCTTGCATCCCATTTCAACACTACATCACGCAACTGAAAACTTTCTGCTTTAGTTTTCCTGTCAAAGATCTTTTTGATATTTTCCTGCAACTGACTTGTTTTCTGTGACACTTCTTCTCTTGTTTGTTGAAGGTGAATCATTTGGTTAATCCTTCGCTGGTTGTCATCCTCTTCACCGCCAACTTCTTCTAATAATCTCATAACTGGAACTGTAAGAGAAGGAGGAAAGACAACATCAGTACCATAAACCAGCTCAAAAGGTGACATACCTATTGATTTTTTACTGCTGACACTGTCTGCCCATAGTGCGTTGATAAGCTTCCGGTGCCAATTTATTTTGTTTGCCTCCGACATTTTCTTAATTATATTCATCAGTGACTTGTTCGATGACTCTGCCAAGCCGTTTCCTTGTGGATAATATGTTTTTGAATGGCCCAGCACGATATTGTATTTATCACAGAAATCGATCATTTTCTTTGATCTGAACGCGGCTGCATTATCTGTCACAATTTTACACAGGAAACCAAAACGGGATAAAATATTTGATTCCAAGAATTGAATAATTACTGTGTCAGTCGCTTGCCTGGAAGGGATGGCCTCGATCCATTTTGTAAAGTAGTCTGTCCCAGTCAATATCCATCGATGTTGTGCTGAGGACGTGGGGTGAATTTATCCTATAAAATTGAGCCCCCACTGCTGAAAGGGCGCATTCACTGAAACAGGTTTCAAAGGAAGTGGAAGCAATTTCTTCTTCCCTTGGAAAATTTGACATTCATGACATTTCATCACTATTTTATATAAATCAGAAAACATTGTGGGCCAATAATACCTGACTCTCAATATCTTGTTTGCTGTGGTTTTCCAAAACAGGTGACCACCATAGTCACCTTTATGGAAATTGTGCATTACCTTCTGAGCCTCTTCTTCAACCATGAAATTTAGAAAAACGCCTCTCGGATCCTTCCAAAACAGAGCACTGTTCAAAATACAATACTTTGCAGATTTGAGTTTCAAAGATCTACCTTGACTCTTAGACATGCCTGGAGGAGGCGAGATATGTTGAAGAACATACACGATATATGAATACCAAGGGGAATGGGAACTAGCAAACCTTCATCTTCCTCTTCCGACATTGCTGAAATGAGGTTTATATCTAGAGCAGGCAGATTTTATTGAGCCATCAATTTCGCCAAGCCTTGGCCTTTGATCAACTTCGTAGGCTTGATCTCTAGATCGTACTCCAACATAGCTGCTATCCATTTGCCTCTTTGACCTTCTGGATCAGTTTTCATGAGCACATCCTTGACTGCTGCATTAGGGACATATGTTGTAGTGTGTGAATGTAGAATATTGACCCTGAAATCTTTCAATGCCTTGACAAGAGCCAATGCCTGATTTTCAATAATATTATATCTTAAAGTAGCGTCTCTAATAGTCCTACTAAAAAAGGTGATTGGATTTTCTACTTCATCTCTCTTTTGCATTAAAACAACATCCATAGTATGCTCAGATGCAAACGAAAATATAACAAAATCTTGAGTATAGTCGGGACTGATCAGAACTGGGGCATTAGACAAAGCTAACTTTACCAGACTGAATGACTTGATAGCTTCTTCACTCCACTTAACAGTGCTGTATTTTTTTAACATATTGGTCATTTCTCTCAAATGCTCAGCCAGATTAGGTATAAATCTGCTTAAAAAAATCATCTTACCATTAAAGGCCTGAATCTCTTTCTTGTTTTGTGGAAGATCTATGAGTTGGATTTCCTCCACTCTGGCTGGATCTATGTGGATGCCATCTTTAGAGATGATGTGCCCAAGCAATTTTCCCTCATCCATGGCAAAAGGGCTCTTTTTGGGATTGATTGAAATCCAAAACTTTCTGCAACGCTGAAAAGCCACTTTTAGATGGTGCAAATGCTCATCATATGAACCTGAAAACACTATTAGATCATCCAAATAAATGACCATAAAAACATACTTTTCATTTGCAAAGGCAATGTCCATTGCACACTAGAAGGTGGCTCCAGCGTTTTCAAGTTCAAAGGGCATCTTGGCATACCAGAAGGTTCCCCAGGGTGTTGTGATGGCAGTTTTATCTTGGTCTTTCTCATGCACCAAGATATGGTTATACCCTGAGTAGCCATCAAGTAGTGACATCCTAGATGCTCCAACTACTCTCTGCAGAATATGGTCCATTTTCATAAGTGGGTAATTATCCTTTAAGGATGCCTTATTCAAGTTCTGAAAGTCAATACACAGTCTTATTTCTCTAGTCTTTTTACGCACTGGGACCAAATTCGAAATCCAATCAGAAAATCTAATAGGAACTATGATCCCTGATTTGTACAACCTGTTTACCTCCTTTTCAATTGAAGGCAGCAGTTTTGGATTGATTCTTCTCAACTTTTGTCTGAAAGGCTTCTGATCCGGCTTGATAGGAATTGTATGCTGAATTATGTTCTTATCATACACTTTCAAATCTGATTAATCCCACGTAAATACATCAGAAAATTTAGAAAGCGGTTTAACATACTTCTCCTTTACCTCAGGTGATATGCCTTTGATAATTTGACAAACTTGGGTTGATCAGCTGTTCCAATATTCACATCTTCAACTCCTTTCTCTGCGGGCACCAAGCTTGGTTTCTTTGCGACATCATCCTGATCAAAAGGCTTCTCTAGAGGTATGAGACCTCTAGGAATTACATTATCCTTAACTACAATATGTCCATCTGATTTGTTTCCAACTCCTGATCATCAACCTCATACTCACCCTCTATGGGAGTATTTTTGAATTTTCCATCACCCTGGAAAAATGCGTTGATCTCATTATCATCCCAAAACACTTGCCAGTACCTTAAGTTTTCTGGAACAACAGACCTATGTTGGACATGGATATCAAACTTGTTGCTAGATTTCATTGGCACCTTCAAGTTACTTGCAGTAGTGGCAAGAGAATCAGCAATCAGGTTCTACATCCTGGGCACTGTTGTCAAAGTATACTCTGGGAATGTCTTCAAAATGTCCAGGACTACATTTCTGTATGCCCTCAATCTTGGATTTTTTGCTTGATATTCTCCCTTCACCTATTTTATTATCAGTTCGGAGTCGCCATACATAGAAATCCTTTTTCATTCAACTTCTTCAAAATTTTGAGGCCTGCAATCAAAGCCTCATATTCTGCTTCATTGTTAGAGAAATCAAAAGCTAACTTATAGGCACAAAATCTAACATTACTCAGAACCTTCTTAGGTTGAAAAATAGGACTCCCAATCCATATTCCAATGTCAGCTCCATCCTTACCAACAGCTCCATCAAAATCCATACTCCACAGACCTTCTTCTTCTTCTTGAAGGTGCTGGAAATTTTCTTCTTTCTCTTCTTTACCTTGGTTGATTTCTAGCTGTCTATTGTCTCTTTGCTGCTGGCAGGCAGGAGTTTCAGAAGTGTTTGCTGCTTTGTCCTTTTCCCTTTTGAGGACCTCTCTGAAATTCTTTGAAATCTCAGGTATGTCATCCACTTGTACCAATTGAACATTCTCATCATTTAAACTACCATTAGAAAACAAGACAAAAGACTCTAAGTCTGTATGGACAGCATTGATGGGATGATTTACAGGCTTGTCTTTGCTGGTGATCATATATTTCATTTTATTTTCCCTATATAACTTCGTCAACTAGACAAATATAGGGATAGTGGCATAGGAGAAGTCAAGTTGTATGGTTCCCTTAAATTTTTCACCCCAAGACCTAGATAGGAGCATTCCAAACCTTGGTAGGACATCAGCAACGACTACATCCATCAAGACATTCTTTGCTGGAATCTGATCTAAAGACACTACCAAATATTTAATTAAACCAATACAGTGGCCCCTACTTGAGTCAAAGGAATACAAGTCATGATATTTTCGAGTGATGTCAAGGCCTAGCTTCTCCATGACAGCTTTGGGCATCAAATTATGTGAGGCCCCGGAGCTCAACATAGCATTATGCAGGATAAACTCATGTACTCTAAGACTCAAGTAAAAAGGAGGGACTTCATTTTCTCTGGATTCTTCTGTGGCTGGACCAAAAATAAGTTCAGGGTAGGTGTCTTCTACGTTGACTGTATCAGAGATAGAATCGATTTGCAAGACTTTGGACACCTGAGTTTTATACACACTATTCTTCACCAACTTTGTGAGGGGCATAGACAACTTTAACTTAGAGATTTCATTTTCTATATTAAAGGAGGGAGATTTCTCTACCTCTTTAATGGGCGAGTCTTTCTTCTTTGTTGGATCCTTTACTGTGTTTTGCTGGTTCTTTTCATGTGATGTATTAGCAACTGCGGGCGCTATGCTAGGGGAAGGATCAACCAACTCCTTAGCTTTCTTCTGTGCATAGTTCTTCATTTGAAGTTACTTTCTCTTTTGAATGGGATTGACTGTAACCTCTCTTTTCCTTAAAGAGTACTGCCTTTGCTAAGCTGACAGAGCATTCATATACCCTCTCTGATAGTCATCAGACTCTTCTTCCAATACTGTATCATTGGCCAAAATGAAATTTTGGTCTTTTTGAATATCTGGAGTCGCCACTGTGTATTCTTCATCTTCTGTAAGGAAAATGGGCGTACCATCAGCCGTGAAAAAATGATTAGCCTCAATCATAGGATCATCATCATCTGAATCTGTCCCTTGCATGTAGTTCTGCTGCAAAGGAGTTTTAATCTGTTGCTGTGGTGGCGCAACTTGGTCTTGCGTTCTCTGCTCTCTCTGTTTAATTCTGAATTGCGGCTGCTGCCCTCTGAAATTTGGATTTCTTATTTGAGGCTCAGGTCTATCTGCGATGGTTAACCTATCAACCATTTTTTCCACCGTTCTGATCAAAGTGTCCATTTTATAGTATGAAGTAGAGGCTTCCTCTTTTATTGTGACTCTTTTCTCAGCTCTATCTCGTGCTCTTTTAGCCAGCAGATTTGCTTCAACATTAACTGCTATCTTCTACATGTCTTCAAGTGAAGACGGATCTCTTTCCCACAGCTGATATGCCATGTCGACATCAAATCCATCGAGAAATTTTAACAATTCCAGTCCCTCAGGAGGCTTCAAATTAGCTGGAATAGAATTATATGTAGCATTGAATCTTATACAATAATCATGCACGGTTTCACCCACATTCCTTTTAATGTTCTCATATTCAGACAGAATTTGAAGTGGGTTCTTTTTTACCTCCCACCGGTCCAGGAAATGAGTATGCAACTCCTACAAAGTGCGAATTGTGCCTGGCAGTAGGGCTATAAAACACTTTCTAACTTCACCTTTGAAACTTTGAACAAACAGCCTCAATGTCACATTCTCCGCTTCTACCTCATGCAAATCAAAAAATTCATTCATTTTGTCAACATGTTGCTGAGATGTGATGCTCTGGGTGGCATCAAAAATAGGAATTTTACTCTGATAGTCAGCAGGCATATCATTGAGGACCTGCGGTAATACCAGAGGTGCATACCTGGCAGCCATAACTCTGGGTGGATTTACAACAGGATTTGAGGGGGGTGTTAATGGAGGAGATGATAATTGGGAGTTGACTGATGGGAATGCTGATGAATTGGGAGGGGGAAATGTTGTTCCTGATGATTCTGAAGGCTCGAGGATATTATTTATAGTGATGGATTGAGGAGAATTCAAAATATAATCGTCAATGGAGAAATTTTCTCTTTGGACTTCAATATCTACAAGGAAATCAGGATCTAAAAATGTATCATTAATGTCATTTTCAGACTTATTCCTAAATAAATAAAGCTCAAAATTCTCATCAAAGGAAAGATCTTCTACCAAAAACCATTCACTGGGCCAAGTATAGGATCTGAAGACGGGTCCGGGGCTTAGTGATCCTTCTTGTCCATTGACAATTCTTGGTATAAGATTTGGATTTTCAAAAACAGGGGGAGGATTTTGATCTAGATTAGCCCTGGTGTATCTTCTTGAAGCCAGTGTGGTGAAATGTATATTTTACAAAAATCTTATTTGCAGCCTAGTAAAAAAAAATCTGAACATCATCTTTCAAAAGTCTGGAATATTTTTTGTACTGGGGCAGATCTTGCAAGCCAGATGTTATTGTCTACAAAACTAGACCGGAGATTGACTGAAGCAGCATTTATCTACTTATGCACTCGCAAAGAAATGTGAATTTTGAAGGCTACCTGGCATAACTTCAGGCTCAGTCTGTAGCTTATAAAACAAATAACACTAACAAACAAACAATCTTGAATAGGTCCCCAGTATGGTTGCCAGAGAATGTTAGCACCTGATTTGGACCCCAGGTTGCAAAAGCAAAACAGGGTAACAAACTAAACCACGCTCATCCTTGTAGTTAGCCCTACAAGGACAGGAGAGGGCTCTCTCCATAACAGAATATTCAATGGAACACAATAAATGGACAGATATTAGGCTAGATAAAATGATGAGGATAAATATTTTGATAAAATGAAAGAACGAATTTCGGGGATGTTTGGGATATAAAGGGACAGTTGAAACGGGGAATTAAATCAAGACACAAGTTATTTCATGGGGCAAGATAGGCAGGAAAATTAGCATATAAAATTTAATAAGGATGGGATGGAAAGACAGGTGAGGAGCTGAAAAGGGCACAATGAATGGATCCTTTTCAAACAGAAGAAAAATACAGAGTATGAATGATTTCCCAAGGCAGAGCTTATAAAATGGATTCTAAATTTATATCTTGAAAGCTTTCAAAGGAAAATGTTTATGGATGAATGGAACACATAACAATTCACATATGAAACAAAGGAGAAAAAATAGTGCTAAATCTCATACCACATGGATCCCACAAATCAGAGCTGCATCTCTTATTAATTCCATTAAAATTGTACAATGTAGCGTAGAGATGTTTCTTCCACACTATTCCCATACTTTCTCCTACTCAGACCTCCTTACAAATGATTTTACAATACAATAAATAATCTGAAATGTGGGAACATAGATCCACAGAAAAGGGAGTTGTCCTAATAGCTGAAGAATTGAAATACAATCATAGTAAAGAAATACAACAATCTGCCCCTGAAAATGAGGGACAGCATTACATTGACTGCTTTGGAGATTTTTTGTTAGGATGTATAAACGAAAATAGGCAATCCGATGAACAGATTCCCTATTTTTTGCTTTTGTAGATATCTTCATTTTATTTTAAGCTCTCAGCCCTTGGACTATTCCTTTGCTTTCCTTTATTTCTTTGTTCTTCGACCTTTAATAAAATGCCGTAGAAATAGAACTGAATGAAATTATATGCTTTATGAAGGGTAAAATGAATTTTAAATGGGAAAAAGGAAGGGATATGGAGGCGAGACTCGCACATAAATCGCAATCGGAATGAAACGGCGGAAGGATATCATTTTAAAACATAGTGCAATCGAAATTAGAATTGGGGGTAGAGCGGGGTAGTACATTACAAATATTGTGATGCGATGGGAGGAAAGCCTTTGTAATAAACAAAGCGGCGGAATTTTCACCTTTGCAAAGGAGAAATGGGTTTTATGATGAATGGCAGAGGATTTTAATCGTGGGACCGAGGTATAATCGCGATTGCAATATCGAAGGGGAGCGGGGGTAATCTCATCGGGAGGATAGAATTTTGTGATGCAATCGGGAGTTGCGATGGAAATCTTGCGATCGGAGGAGGGCGCAATCAATCGCATCGAAGGGATTAAATTGGGGGTGCGATCAGGTCGCATATATAACATTTGCGATGTGATCAGATCGGGGAAATTTGCGATCGGTGGATCACATCAGAGATATTTGCAATTGGCTCATCGGGGCATACAAAAGAACTTTGCGATCTGCGATGGTACGATCAAAGGATTTGCGATTTTGAAAACATTGTGATTGTGATTTATAACAATAAACTTTAAAACTTTACATTATAAAATTTTATTATATGCATAGTGGGGAAGTGGTTTATACGGCAGGGAGGGGAAAAACGATTTATAAAGGAATATTAAACTTTAATAACACAAAGTTTAAAGGGAAAAGTGGGGAAATAGGGGGGACTTAGGGAATAGAGGGCTTTTACTTCACTTAAGCATAAGATTCAATTCAGAAGTCAGTTTTGAGAGTGTAGTATACCGTTGGAAAGCTCTTTTTGGGCTCTTTCTAATGGATATACTTTGAAGATGATCTGGCACTGAATATGCTATGAAAAACTTCTCTGAAGGTAGGAACATTACTTTTGTGGGGATGACAGCTTCTGAATTGTGACTTATTACATACGATGATATAAAATTACATAACGAATGATAATAAAGGTAAATTATCATGTTTTCACCTCAAAACATGGTTTTGAGGTGAAAATTACATCAAACTGAATAAAATGTCTCTTTGATTCTTCCTGGTGCTGTGACATTGGGCGTACTTGGCTTCCTCATGACCTTGCTGATATTATTGATATTTGACTCATTAATTTGACCATATTGAGACCCTAGAGACTAATGAGACCCATCCTATGCCCTACTGATATGATTTAAAGAATAAGAGTGACTAATGACTAAAGACCATAGAAAGGAAGATCAACAAGTATCTCATGAGGGAAAACTGATAAAACAATACTACCATAAATGAATCTATGACCTAGTGGAATGGTGAAATTTATTTAGTATGAGACACCTAATATGCAAATGCAAAAGAGCAGTTTTGATCACTTATGGCAGTATGACTAGACTGACACTAACAAGATCCATTCAAGATCTCTCCAAGGAGGTCTATCAAATGAATAAGGGAAGGCAAACGAAGGATCCAAGAAGAAGATTTGAAGAGGAAGGTCCAAGCACTTCCTATCAACATAAAAGAAAACTGGAGAATCATAGATCTCCTCATAGATCTACCATGCCCACTTTCTTTGAAGAAGGTGATAGATATAAAAAGGAAGAAAGAAGAGAACCTGAGACTCATGAGATTCTCATTTTGTATCTTTAAGAGTACAAGGAACTGTCTAAATCTTTGAAATAAAGTATAACTCTCCAAGAATTCATTGAACTCGAGGAAGAAAGAAGATCCTATAGTAGCAATATAAGGAAGAGGCACAATAGATTCTATTTTCCTACATTTTATGGATCTTCCTCAAGCACTATTAAGGCTTTGAGGAAAGAGTTAGATTCATTTTTCATGCTACATCCTGTGGCTGAAAAAGAGGTTATCCAAATTGTAGCACTTCATCTTTTAGGTGAAGCAAATGTTTGGTGGTTTGGTCACATGGAGCATGCAAATGTGTCTAAATATTTAGATTTCTTTCACAAGTTGAGGAATAAGTTTGATGTGAAGAAGACAAAGATGGGCTACAAACAGACATTTCCTAAGGAAATAAAGGAGGATTTCATTCTTGTCACTTTGGACAAGAAGTCACTACATTCACCACTAGCTGCAGAAGTACGGAGAAGAGATACTTACAACTTTTCAAAGTAATCTTGAGCTCTTGACACATAGAGTCCCATGCATGATTCAGGAGATGCATGAGGAAGAGGAGGAAGATTCCAGCGCTGGTACATTGGTAGAAAAGTAGCCATCTCTCTTACCAGTAGTTGGAGACACCATTTTCTCGGTTGGAGGAACTCTTATGTTCTGTCAAGAGGTTCCTACACATCAGTTGATCCAAGGTAGGCATAGACATTCATCAGCTGTTGTTTTAGTAGATCTTATTGAAACTTATGGGTACATGCCATCAGGGTCAATGCATGACCAAGGGGTAGAACAAAATGCTGATTTGAAGCAGCAAGCTATCACAGCGTAGACAACCCTTGATCTAATCAAGGAGGATATGAAAAGCTATCCCAGTTTGTCATGGATGGACTACATTCAACCTCTTGAGTTGAAGTGTAGATTTTCAAAAGAAGGGATGAGCATGATCCTATGTACAATGACTGGTTATGAGATTAGTATTGTACCATGATTTGAGGTAGTAGATGTGTTACTTTGCAGATCTATAGCACTATCACTTAGTAGAAGTGATAATGAAGAGACCCCATTATTCTTGGAGCATTCTGAAGGTAGCTTCACTCATGAACCAATGGAGGATAAGATGAGGAAGGGTAGACATCTTGAGATGAGAAATATTTTCTCCTTTCTTGATGACACTTTCTCAAAGAGCATCTCACAGCTCAAATAGAGGCTTCTACCTATAGCAGATCCAGAACCTCATTTTTTTTGGAAGGCCATGGATGAGAAGAAGGTCTCATTAAGAGATCTCATTGGAGGTGCACTTCAACATTTCATGGAGTGCAAGGTTCTTCATCAGATCAAGGAGGTCGGTGTCCTACAATGGGAGGATACCAAGTTTTTGCAGAATGAGATCCATCATCCACATTGGGATGAATGGTTGATAGTATGGAGCAAGGGGTTTCCAAACCACTTAAAGATCTATGACACAAGCCAACGAGAAGCATGGCTGCGCTGGTTGCTTTTGTGTGAGTATGGTTACTACCCAAAGGTTCATATTTTCTTGTCTCATGCCTTATGTCTCAATGATAGAATGTATAAGAAGGCATGGTTACTTTGGTTGTTAAGAAGAGAGTTTGGACATCACATGTTAAATCTTATGTCCATGTATTTACTCTTGTTTGGGATATGTCTCATGCATTTACATGTATTTCGTTTTGAGATGTATCTCATGTTCATGTATGTACTTGGGTTTGGGAGAAAGTGTAACTCTCACATGATGTGCCAAGAGGAGCTTGTTTGTATTATGTTGATGAGACATTATATATGTCTACTTTGGTATTTTTTCTCCATGAATTGCTTCATGATAATGCATGGAGGCAAAAATAATACTTGTTTCTATGGTTATTATTGGGAGAGTATGGGCTGAATTCTTCCCATACATTGCATGATACTATTGAAGGATGGAAACATGAAGCCTTAAAGCATTGGCTTCTGTTCGGGGATTATCATCATTGTACTTGGTATAATGATGATGCGATGGGTCATCAAGATGCCTTGTAAAGGTGGCTTCTCTTGAGAGAATATGGCCACTACATTTGGTACAATGATGATGTGGTATGGCAGCAAGAGGCATTGCTGAGATGGCTACTTTTGAGAGAGTATGGCTCTCACATTCTCATTAATGATTTGACATGGAAACAAGAAGCATTGTTGTGGTGGCTTCTTTTGAGAGAGTATGGCTCTCTTACTTACTTTCATGATGATCTAGCATGGCAGCAGGAGGCTTTGCTGCATTGGTTGTTATTAGAAGAATATGGTTTGAAATTGTTTATATTATCCCATATGTCTCTACTTCTTGTTGATCACTATGTTGATGTGATGTTTGATTCCTACATGGCCAACATGGCTAATGATGAGGGCATTGTTGTATGTAATCTACTCTATGTATCACGGGTTAGATAGATATTTCATGACTTGGGACTTTCCACTTTGGGAATGAACCACTTTATCTTATGTATCTCATGTATAGAGGAGAACTTTGGTCATCATATGGTTGCCACTTGGAGATTCATTGATGAGGAAGGGTATCTAACTTTTCAGTTGGAAGCCATTATAGAAATTTTAGAGAGGAAGCTTTGGAGCTAGACATACATGACACATTGTGACAGATGGGAAGGCCTTCAACATGAGGATGACATTTGGAGGGAGGATGTTTGTTGTAGAATCCACTTTTGCATTTGCTTGAGGACAAGAAACATTTTTCCGGGGAGGAATGTAATATTCCCGAATTTTCACTTGATATTTGGAATATTATAGTTCTTACCATTCTCAATGAATTAAGTAAATAAAAGGGTGGAGGGACCCATAATACTCAATATCAATAAATATCCACTTTTTGTGTGTGAATGTGGATTAATTAAGCCTAGGTCTACATAATGAGGTATTTGAGCAACTACTAATGTGAATGAAATTGGAGATCATGTCTCATTAATTGAGATAGATCATGGAGGTTGATACAGTCAACTAAGATCTTGAAGATGTCAAACGTAAGATCATGGAGCATTCATGATAATGTAATGGAAGATGTTATGCAATTAATTCACATGTGGTGGAGAGGGTGTACACTGAACCTAGACATGATGGATGACTTGGTCAAACATCACATTCAAACATGGAGGATCTTGTCCATGTGCACATCACATTCTAGATGAGGGCCAAGGCATGGGAAGGCTCAAAAACTATATAAATAATATGAAGGAAACAATGGAGGACATGCTTGAGTTTATTGATGTTGTGGATATATTTAGATCTAGAATTTTCATGTGACATTCCATTGCTTTCTCAGGCTATTTAGCAGAGATTGCAAGCGTTGTTTAGCACAAGGTGTTCCTGGTCGGGAATCCCACCTCTTTCATTGAGTGATCACTTGGAAGAGGATTGTACTTCATTCTACATCAGGCATTGGTGCCACATATCTTTTCATACTTTCTGAAGAACATTCATATTCAGAAATTGTAGATTTCTGAAGATCAGTTTGGAAGGTGGAGGCTGTCTTCAATATTTGAGTTGGAGAACTAGTGAAGGTTTATTCCTATCACCTTTCTCTTAAAGATCAACATTCCCAGATTTTCATATTAGATATGGAATCAGGCCAAAATTTATTGACCTCCTAGTAGTAGTAATACCTTCAAGAATTACACTATCCATTTTGCAGATCCAAAAGGAGGAAGGAAGTTACTAGCATTTCAGCTACTAATACTATGAGAGATCATTCCCTCAGCTTTCCATTAGTATTTCCATTAGCCTGGAGTTTATTGCAGCATATTTCAGCAGGCAGAAGGCCTATCTTTCCCTCACAGCACAGTTTCTATTAGCAGTTGTGTTGCAGCAGCTGTAATCATGATTGGAGGATTGAGAAGCTAGATCTAGAGCTTCTAGCTTGTAGAACTGAAGGAGGGATCAACCCTTCAAGCTTATATACGATATTGTGACATATTTCAGCCATCTATTTGTCAAATGTAGCTATAGATATATAATTCCCAGTAGATCAAGGATCAAATCTGAGGAGGGTGATATTCCAAAGTTGTAGATCTGGAAAATCCTTTCTGTGTTATCTTGGGAATCCATCACATTGGCCAGATCTTGAATCTTGGCATCATATGAGCTCTAGATTTGAGTAGATCTGCATTTTCATTTTCGGCCTGCAGTCATATATTCACATTATGCTGAAGGGACGACACAATATTTGCTTCAGTGGCTCTCCAGTTACGCAGTGCCTATTGTGACATGTTTTCAGGGTGATTATAGGCCATCTCTTTGGCTAGATCTCCTCAGATTTTGTACATTATGTAACTGAAACTTCTCCAATATAATAAAATGGCTTATATTATTTGTATATTCTATTTTCGTATTTATATTTATTATTTATCTTACTACAGTTCTCATATTGTGTTTGAGTATTACTGCATTCTTCCTTTTGGGATATTACAGCTCAACTCTCTAATCAGGGTTGCGGCAAACTCACAAATTACAGGTGAAACAACAAGTTGTTATGCATTCAATTAATTTTAGAATATATTGTTACAAAATCCATATGTGTTGGGATTAACCTCGATTCACAGCCTGCAGGCCCTCTTTATACAATGGTTCAGGAAAATCCTCGATTTCCTTCAACAAGTACATATTTACAATTATATAATTTGTTGCAACAACAAACTAATTGCCAAAAGGAAACCATGAAAAAGCCTGAAATGTAGCTAGGGTGAAACTAATTCTATTGCGCTATAGTAGCAAGTGAAGGAAACACTGGAAATTAGGAGTTATTCCATGACTCACAGCTGTAACTTTCCCACTTTTTCCGAATCTATCAAAACATCGGAGTTAACATTGCAAAAAGGTAAAACCTCCTGGAATATTACTTCGTTAATAAAATATCCCATGTAAATTAATGGAAATGGGTTTAACTCATGTGTTTAAGAATAATAATGACACAAAGAGATAGAAAGGTGGGAGAAAATGGGAGAGAAAAGTATACAAATTCGGTACCTAACACCAGGTCTGAAGAAAAACTCGGTCTTAGTCGTGATTTTGGAGGACAGAGGCTATGAAGTTGTTTTCAACGATGGAAAAGTTGTCCTGCGACATAGAACAATGGGACAAGCCAAGAGGATAGGGATTCAAGTTAAGAATCTCTACAAGCTGGAGGTAGAAGGTTGTGCTGCAATGATGGGCAAGGCAGAATAAGTGGTGAACCGAGATGAGGGAAAATTATGGCACAGGTGATTGGGCCATCTTCATCATGGAGATTTGAAAGTCATGCATCAAATATCTAATGGACTTCCAATGGGAACACTTGCTCAGTTAGATCAATGCAAGGGTTGCACCATGGGGAAGTATGCAAAGTACACCTTTCATGAAAAGGAGAACCGTGCTTCGATGATCCTAGAGAGAGTTCACACAGATGTGTGTGGACCATTTTTGGTTGCTTCAACAACAAAACATAGGTATTATGTTATTTTTGTTGATGAATTTTATCATAAATGTTGTATCTTCTTCATGCAGAAGAAGGATTAATCATTCTCAAAGTTCTGTGAGTTTAAGGCATTAGCTGAGAAAGAGTCGGGGAAGCAAGTGAAGGCTCTGCGGAGTGATAATGGTGGAGAATACATCTCGAATTAATTCAAAGACTTCTATAGAAAAGAAGGAATTCAAAGAGAACTCATAGTTCCTCATAACCCATAACAAAATTGGATTCGCAGAGAGGAAGAACTGAACGATCGTGGGTGATGCACGAGCTATGGTACATGATCAGGGCCTACCAATGCATTTGTGGGCGGAAGCATGCAACACTATTGTTATGTGAAAAACCATTGTCCTCATAGAGTACATGGAATGAGTACATCTGAAGAAGCTTTTACTGGTAAGAAACTAGATGTTTCTCACTTTAATATTTTTGGCTCATCTGTTTATGTGCATGTGACCAAGAACACCAGGAAGACGCTGGAGCCAACTGCTGAAGTTGGGATATTTGTGGGGTACACAGAAACACCCCATAATTATCATGTTTATTTTCCAAATAGTCGAATTAATGTGGTGCGACGGGATATAAAATTCAATGAGGAGAAAGCCATGAAGTTGTTGCTTGAGAGGGAGCTAGAATTACGTACGGAGGAGGAAGTTTTGGTTCCCAAAGATGAGTCTCTAAATGTAGATCAGCCACAGGAGGAGGTTCATAGAGTGGAGGATTCCACTCATGCAAAGCCAAACATCAGAACTGGAAGAAGGCATACCACAGAAGTTGAGAGGCTAAAGCTTGATGTGGCACAGAATGTAGGAGTCCCTACTTCATAGCGTAGACAGAGATAGTCTCCTGACCAATTCACTTGATACATGGCTCTCATGAGAAAACGTATTGTGACTGAGACATATTCCTTTCAGGAGGTAGTGCAGGAGCCCACATAGGTAGATGCAATGGTGGAGGAGTATGACTCAATTTTCAGAAACTGTGCTTGGGAAATTGTTCCAAGGCTGGTTGATAAATTAGTGGTAGGCTTGAAATGGATATACAAGGTAAAGAAAGCTGCTGATGGGATTGTCGAGAAATAAAAGGCTAGATTTATGGCCAGGGATTCTCACATATTGAGGGGATTGATTATGAAGAAACCTTTGCACCTGTCGCATGGTATTCTTCCATAAGGACCATCCTTTATCTCTTAGTGCAGATGGGTTGGCACATTCATCAGATGGATGTGAAGACTACGTTCCTTAATGGGATCATTGAGGAAGAAGTGTACATTGAATAGCCTGAAGGATTTGAGATCTTCAACAGCGAGTTGCATGTGTGCAGACTCAAAAGAGCATTGTATGGGATGAAGCAAGCATCCCATGCTTTATACACTCATATTGATAGCTATTTCACCACAATTGGCTTCACCAAGTGAGAGGCAGATGCAAACCTATACCAAATTTTTGTGGAGGGTAATATTTTAATCATTTTTATTTATGTTTATGATTTAATACTGACTGGTGATGAGAAGCTGATATACTCATGCAAGGAGGATCTTGCAAAGGAGTTAGAGATGAAGGATATGGGTCTCCTTCATTATTTCCTTGGATTGGAAATATGGCAGCGAGAAGGTGAAATTTTTGTGTCTCAAGGCAATTATGTAAGAGAGATACTAGGTAAGTTTCACATGGAGGGATGCAAACCCATGGATGCTCCTCTTCTAGGAAACTGGAGGAAAGAGGACGCTACATCTGGAGAGGTAGTGGATGCTACTATCTATCGACAGTTAGTGGGATCGATAATGTATTTAGTAAATACAAGTATGGACATATGCTATGCAGTGAACTGGCTTATTCAAGCAATGGTTAAGCCTACCAAGTTCTTTTGGAAGGCAGGTAAGCATGTCCTCGGATATCTCAGGGGCATATCTAAGTATGGATGGTACAAACAGATGGATGAGCTGAAGTTTTATAGCTTCACGGATGTAGATTGGGCATGCAACGCAACAGGCATAAAGAGCACATCAGGAGGGGTCTTCATTACCATATCTACAGCTGTTTCTTGTTACAGCAGGAAACATAGATCTATGGCACTCAGTTCAGTGGAAGCGGAATACATGGCAGCAAGTCAAGCTGCATGTGAGGCTATCTAGATGAGAAAGATCCTAGTTGGTTTGTTTGGTTCTCATTTAGATCATACATTGATTCATAGTGATAATCAGAGTCTCATTAAAATCTCGTTTAATCTTGTGTTACATGATATATCTAAGCATATATATATCCGCTATCATCATATCAGAGATTGTGTGCAATGGAAGATCATGTTGCTTCAGTGCATTCCTACGAAATATCAGGATGCAAATATTATAATGAAGGTGCTTACCAAGAGAAAATTCGAATACCATAGAGACAAGATCAGGGTGAAGGATAATCCCTTTCTAGTTGAGAGGGAGTGTTGAGATTCAACAAGATGATGATACTAGTGAAAATTAAGCACCTACACTAGGTGGGGTTTGCAGGCTATTTTTAGGTGTATGTCAATTTTTAGAATGGTGAGTAAATTCTATTTATAGGAGGAGTCTATTTATATATGGTTGAAAAAATTCTATTTATAGATGAGGTTCTATTTTTAGATGCATGGGTGAAGTCTATTTATATATCACATGTCTAAAAATAGAATGCATCTCAATTATTATTATCTCTTAATAATAATTAGACAATAAATAATAATCTATTCTCTTGAAGGACTTAATTTTAGTTAACTGAAGTGGAAAACCAGTTAGCTGAAGGAATTTTGAGTTCTAAGGTTGGTTGGTGGGACATGCAAGTGGAATTAGTTGTAACTGAATTTTTTAAAGTTGTAACAGAGTTGGATGTGTAGTTATGTGAGTTGTAAACTAGTTTAACTCAGTTAAGTGAGTTAAACTCAGTTGTGCTAGTTGTAAATAGTTGTAACTAAAGATACACTATTGAGAGATCAGTGAATTAAATATTAAATTAATTCACATGGAGTGATCTCACATGCAACTGAATATTTACTACTATTAACTACTTGCATGTGAGATCCAGTGGAGACCTAGTTAAGAGATAGGTGAAAGGGACAGTTTGACTATCAATTGTGACATTAGGGGTGCACTCTTGCAACCACACACACATTGGATATGCCAATGAGGATTGTGATATCAAGGAAAGGTAGGATCTCATTCATTCAAGGATTGTGATAAGTAGGGATTGCACAGTGGAGGCAGGCTGTCAGGAGGCAGTAAATTGGCGCATGTATTTTCCAATTTTTGTATGATAGTGTGAGATGATTGTATATTGTTCTGAGAGCTCCTGGATTAGAGTTTTGTACGAGATTTTTTCATGATCCATGGTATATACATAATATATTATAGTGGGGTTATTAGCTTAATGATTTTCCGGTAAAAAAACATCTTTGTTATGTGTGATTGATATTTCTTCATGTGTTTGCAATTAGCGATTAAATTTCCGCAAATATTTTAGTAGAAAGATTCTGTATTTAGCAGTGGCATATAATTGTTAGATAAGGAGAATCCATGAAATACATAGTTGTATTGGAATTTCAATAGCTTTCCTCATAGTTCTTTAATTTTTTTGGCATAGATAGGAATGTCTTGCATAGTCTTTAGGAGAGGAATTTTAATGCAAAGATTTTTTAATTCTCCTAGGAGATCAAAATTTGAAGAGACTATTGGTTTAGGTCGTGTTAATCTATCAGGGAATGGGGGGAGGAAATAATAAGGTTTTTAGGATATTTTTTGTCAACTGTGTCCCTCCCCTGCACTATCTTTGTTTCTGTCACAGTTAATTTTTTAGGTACTGTTGGAATTTAAGACTCAAGTTGTGGCAGGGTTGTATCTTCTTCAGGTGAAATAACATGCCCTGATCTCAGCCTCGGTTCATTGCATTTCTTTTGTTTAGTTTCTGGATCTGGGTTCTCGACAGTCTGGATTAGCTGAACCAGTCTGTTATTAGTATTAGGATTGGGTTGAGCTAGCAGTTGAGGGTGCATAATAGGCTGAGGATTGTGTTGGACTAGGTATGGAGCTAGTAATGTGGTTTGATTTTGAGCCCTTATTCCCATAGGTAAATTGGTCATTCCCAGTGGTCGCTGCTAGCTTTGAGACCAATTTGTATTCTCTGAAGTGGAGGCAGGCCACTGGGATTGATATGGATTGTTTTTCTAGGAAGGGGGAGAAAAATGAAAACTTGACCAACTATTACCTGAATGGGATTGTGTTGGCTAAGGGGGCATGGAAAATGACTGGGATGGCCAGCGAGAAAAAGGTGATTAGTCTTTCCATGCTATTTTAGGGTTATGTTGATTAAATTGTGGAGGAGAAAAGAACTGAGATGGGTCTTGTGGCATACATGGTCGTGCTTGCCACTACCGACATTGATTCATTAGATACATTGGTTATGTTTTTTCTTATGCCTCTTTAAAAATTGCTTTAAACTATAGCATTGAAGGGAAAAATAGCACATGTCTGGACCATGTCTAATGGGCACCCCCACTGGCTGTGCTTCTTCCCACAGCATGGGAAAAAAGCAACCAAGTTTTGTCCTACTAAAGCTTGCTTATTCTTGGATTGTAGGACATCTAGCTGCATTATGAGGGTGCCTAAGATATTGGTTTTAAAATATTATAAAATATTACTAAATTATGCTCTAGTCACGTTTCCACCTAACTGTTTATAATTCCTTGTAATTGAATCTCATCCGGTTGGCCTGCTTCACATACTATCTTGAGAGCACCTGATGCACAATGCAATAATGTCATCATATTGTTCTTGATAGATGTCCCCTTTTTCCATTATATTAAGTGTTTCGACCCATTATTCTTTCATTCCTTTAATCATTGTTGCTTTTAAAATATATTTAGACAGTGTAGTATATGGATATCTTTGCAAATTATATTGAAATATTTAAATGTATTCTTCTAATGTCTCATTGTCTTTTGCAGACATATTGAAGATTTCGTCTTTTATTTCTTGAGTCTGGAAGTAGTCTTGACATTTGTTAAGAAAATATTTTTTCACATGATCCCAACTATTAATGGTTCCTCCATCGAGCCCCATAAACCAACGTAATGTTTTCCCCTTTAAAGTAGAGGGAAATAGTTTCATTTTCGGAGGGTCAGTGGTGTATTCATATCCTCTACATAAGGCATCAAATTCAAATAATAATGCATTCAGATCTTCCGAGGTCAACCCATGGAAGGTGGGGATGTTTTGTAACAAAATAGCTTTCATAGGGGAATTTGTGGCCGGATCGACAATGGGATACTCCAATGTTGATGTTTGTCTCTGGTTTTGGTTGTGTGCCATCTGATCAAAGATGTCCTAATAATTTTTAGGGACTTATTGATTTGGGAGTATAGTTTGGGTGGAATTAGGGAGTGGATTTTGATGAGGCCTTGCATCACATCCCCGATCTCAAATACTAGGTGTCTCTGTCTCAACTACTATTTCTAGAGTTCCAGGATCTGGAGTTTTTACCTGTACTGCACTACTGGTTTATCCCCCTCCTTCCTGAAAATTGCAAGAATTTCCCTCTCTTGAAGGGTTGGGACTTGCGTGTTCTATAGTCTAAAGGCTTCGTTCAGATCCTTTTGTTTCGCTCTGAATATTGGTGTGGGATGTAGATGGTGAGGCTGCTGCCTGAGGGACTATAGTAGGACTCTGTGTAGGAATGGTTCTGGGTCTTACAGATTCTTGGGATTCAACCTTCTTAATTATTTCATATATATATGTTGGTATGCCAAGGACCACCGATCCCTTGGGTTTTGTGGATTTAAGTGGGGGGTTTTGATCCAATTCTATCTTTTTATTCCTAGTCATAAAAAAGAAAAAACACCTATCCTATTAACCTCTACATAATTGCTGAGAAGCGGGATGGAGAGCAAGCATTTTTCTTGCTAGTACACAGGCTCTTACCTCTCGTTTTCAATACCCAATTATTTCATAGAAAAAGGAAAAAGAAATAAAATACATCACTCCTAAACATGCAAATATGCCAAAATTTTGGGTCAAAATGGCGACTGTTTTAAGGGTAACCTTAATGGTTTACATTAATTATGAACCCATGCAAGTCTTGTTATTTAAAGAGTGTAAGAAAAATATATTCAAGTGACATCAGAAGTTAACTACTCTAGATTGTTGTAAGAAAGATTGTCTAATTCTCGAAGTTCAATCAAACCAACTTGAAAGTGAACTATGAAATACTTCAGACCAATCAAAGGATAAAATTATGTTCTAGAATTATGTAGAAATAACCACTCAAGACTAAAATAAAGAATATATTGCAATTGAAAAACACGCTTTGATGAATTGAACACTACCTTAATGAATTGAACGACAACCCTAATGAATTGAAAAACAATCAATTATTCTATATTTTGCAATGGAATTCTCTATTAATCAACTAATAGCATTATTCAAAATTAAACATGATACCAAACATTCACATTTATGATGGAAATATTCAAGAAATAATTGTATGCAGAATTGAACAACAACCACGCTGAAACTAGTCTAAAGAATGTAAAAGTGTCACTTCCTAATAAAAGAACATTAATGATAAATCTAATATATTGAAAAGGAAGTTATAACATATCATTCATGCGATTAACCAATTGAATGATAATGATATGAAATGTAAATGATAACTGAAAATGAAAGTTCCATAAATAAACGTATAGCACAAAATTGCAGGAGAACCCCCAGGGCTGGCCCTGAAGCCTCTAGAAGCCTTCTACTATGGAATACTCATAATTTTTTTATACTAAAAACGCCAGTTTATTCATTAATCAATAGAGCAATACATTAGCATGAACTTGAAGATTCTATCTGAATATTTTTATTACAGGAAAATTATAATACATCAACTGTCTTCTCATCTCTTTCACCTCCAACATTTTATAGCTTAAAGGCGAAATATAAGAGAGTAACGGATCCTTCCCATTAGGATATCATGCTGCTTCGTGGCTATCAACTGAATACTCCAAGAGTAGGTGTGCCTCTACATCTTCCGCTGATTCATAGGAGCCAATATGATTCCGTTTACTTTTCTTGTCTATTGTCATTTGGTCATCCTAGTCAACAATTTGTCTTTTCGCTTCCCTATCAATAAAGACAACAAAAAATCAACTTTTATGCTATTAAACACACTTTTTATCAATAATTCATTCTACCTTAATTTTTCATTATTTTCCTTTAATTTATTGCTAAGATGTAGGAAAAATATATAAATTAAATGGAAATTCCTGGTAAAGATAGGGGTAAAATGTACCTTTTCCTCGACCCAACACCCGAATAAGCCATAACTATGAGTCCACCTTCTAGAGGATCCATTCAACTACTTCTACACATGGGAAGATAGGTGGGTGAGCACCCACATAGTGAAGTTTAGATCTCTTAACCTGAATGTATACTTGACGATCTGCCAGGTCCTTCGAGAATTCATTTTTTGTGAATTATTGGTAGACTTGAGGCCATGACATCTTATCCCCCTTCTCGAAAACAAAGGCAGTATATCCATAGATGGGAGGCGGTAGAGGAATGTTGTCTAACTAGCTCCAAAAATAGAAGAAAAGAGATATCAACGCCTTAGAAATAAGCCACTTCGAGGGGGCAACCTCCAATACATTACATAAATGAAAAATTCTTGGATGATCCAATTTACAAAACCTCCTTTCTATATATAGGAGTCCATGGGGCCATAATGTAATCCTAGTGGGCCACAATGTAATCCTAGCCAACCTAACAATAATAAGTTAAGTGCACAATAATAATAAAATGGGGGTTACAAGGGTACAATAATAACAATAAAGGGGGTTACACTAACAACAATAAGGGACTATACTAGTAATATAGGGACATAACATGCCCCTCTCCTTCAAAAACGTGTTGTCCTCAACACTTGAGTAGCTCTGGGTGCTTCTGTATAAAATTCTCATTTTCCCATGTAGAATCTTCAGTGGGTAAGTTCTTCCACTTGATGAGATACTCTGAAATTGATCGATTCCGTAGTTGTCGAGTTCTTGTTTCTGTGAACGCTTCAGGTTCCAATATGATTTTTCCTTCCTCATCAAGTTCTGGTAATATTGTTTGAACTGGAATATTTTCACCGATAACCTTCTTTAATCATGAAACATGGAAAATTGGATGTACTCACGAAGAAGTAGAAAGCTCCAATTTGTATGTCATAGTACCAATCTTTTGCAACACCTTGTAAGGACCATAGTACTTTGGCGATAATTTATTATCCTTCTTTGCTTGCTTGAGGGACATTTTTTTGTATGGTTGTAGCCGTAAATATACCCAATCTCCTACATCAAAACTTCTCTCGCTTCGATGTTGATCTGCCTGTTGTTTCATTCGATTTTGTGCCAAATTCAGGTTATCCTTTAAGAGTTGGAAAACTTCTTGCTCATGCTCGATGTGTTCTTCCACTGCTTGAACCTTCGAATTTTCCCTTGAAGATGATGTGATGGATGGTCGATGATATCCATAAAGTGCCATAAATGGGGTCATTTTTGCTGCAGTATGGAAGGAAGTGTTATACCACCATTCAGCAAGAGGTAACCACTTGACCCATTGTGTTTGTTTATCAGATACAAAACAACGAAGATATCCTTCCAAACATTTATTTAATATCTCAGTTTGACCATCAGATTGAGGATGATAAGATGAGCTATGAGATAATTGACCATTAGATTGTGTATTTGCTATCACAACTGTAGCAAAGCCCTTTTGATCTTTTTTCTTCCAATTGTTGTGGTGCCAACCTTGTAGGTTGTGGAAATCTAGGCGTAGCAACACTTCTTTCTTTATATAATTGAGTGGTAGGCTTCCTTGTCGCCATAATTTTACATTCAACTTTTCTTTCTAACCTGAATTCCTTCGCCAATGAATCATGTTCAAAAACTTGAACTTCATGTTCGATGTTATCCTTTAGAGTGCCTATGAAGAGATAAATCCTGTGTTCCTCTGGAATATCATTTACCCTTATATTCAATTTTTGGAAGTCCTCAATGTGCTACCCCACTAAACCCTTTTTTTTGAGATGTATCAATTGGCTAAAGAAGGTGTTGCTCTTTGTATCCTCATAATGTGCTATCATTTCCTCCATAAAAATTGACCAAGTGACAATTTTTTTTATGGGAGAAAAGCCATCAATACGATAAAAATGTATTTTTTTCTAAATGTAAAGTTTCAATGCGTACCTTTTGTGTGTTTTGCACATTATGGAGATCAAAATATTGCTCCATCTGTAGTATCCATGTTACAGGATCCTTCCCATCAAACTTCCTCATATCCATTTTTGGAATATGGCGGTTCTTCCCGCCAACATTAGAGTTTATGAAATCGCGATTAACATTTATTTTTTTCTCATGATGAGGTTATTCTACTATCTTTTCACCATTAGGAAACATTTCTTGTATCAACTTGGTCAAACCTTCGATGTCTGCTTTTAGATCATTCTTCATGTTTTTCATGTTTTTTTCCATGTTGTCTTTCATGTCATCCATATTAGCTTCCATGCCAGCTTCCATGCCTTTCTTCAAACCATCCATCTTCTCTTCCATGCCTTTCTTCAAAACTTCCATTTCATTTTTTGTTGCTCTTTGCGAGAGTGAAATTTGTTGCACTTGCTCTTGTAATTTTGATAGATCATGTTGCAATTCTTCATCTTCATGAGTCATAGTAGACCATTCTAAAGGCTTAATGGGTGTTGAATTTATTTTTACGAGGCATCTTTTAGAACCCAATATTGATATCTATTCTACAATATGCCCTTGGAATCAATTCAAATTGATTCTTCAAACAAGAATTATGCAATTCGGAAAAAAAATACACACATTTTTCTTGCTTTTGAGGATATCGATATTAAAATTGGATTATCTTTGTGAATTCAACACTTAAATATCTAAATTTTAGTACTAACATATCCCTTTGAATTATCTTTCAAATGCCACAGGTCTGACCTGATTTGGATTCTCCAAGACAAAGTTGTATCCAATCTCCCACAATGACCTAATTATGGACTGGTTCAGTAGAGTGAACTTGTATGACTTGCCACGTTTCACTGTTTCGTCCTTTGTCTCTGAAATTGATATCCAAGAAATTATAGTCTGTGTAATTTTGACCACTTTTTGCGGCACTCCAATCCAATGCCCAGAGAGAGATTTATTGAACTTTTCCTACGATCACCTCTTTGAGATGAAATTCAAGAGCCTGAAAAAGAACTACCTTCCACAGATCATATCTCCAAAAATATTGTGAACCAAGCTCTAAAAATTTTTGACGAATTTCCTCAGGATTTCATCTTTGTATCATATGAATTTCCAATTCTGAACCTTCGTAGAAAAAAAGTTATAGTGCAAATGCCACGCTGACCTGTTTAGGAGCCTGAGAAAAGACCTAACTTCCACAGATCATATCTCCGAAAATGCTGTGAACCAAGCTCTGAATTTTTTAGAAAAAATTCCTCAGGATTTTGGCTTTGCACCCTAAAAATTTCAGCTTCTGAAACTTCGTAGAAAAAACGTTATAGCGAAAATGCCACGATGCCCTGTTTGGAGCAGCGAAACCCTAGAATCCAAACCTCTGATACCAAATGGTGTGTAACCAGCTCCAAAAATAGAATAAAAGAGATATCAACGCCTTAGAAATAAGCCACTTTGAGGGGGAAACCTCCAATACATTACATAAATGAACAATTCTTGGATGATCCAATTTACAAAACCTCCTTTCTATATATAGGAGTCCATGGGGCCATAATCTAATCCTAGTGGGCCACAATGTAATCCTAGCTGACCTAACAATAATAATTTAAGTGCACAATAATAATAAAATGGGGGTTACAAGGGTACAATAATAACAATAAGGGGGTTACACTAACAACAATAAGGGACTATACTAGTAATATAGGGACCTAACAAGGAATGTCTATTTTTGATAGCTCTACTTTGGGGCTTTTGTTTCTCCTTCGAGCTGCTTGAGGCCCCATGTTACTAGAGGTCAACGAGATAGGGACACACTTGAGCTCAGATTATGTCACCTGGCATATTCAAAAAACAATCCCATGATAAGACATATGACATGAGAGAAAAAATAAACGGATGTACTAATTAGGGCTTTGGCTACTCAGGCTAGTTCGATGCGACTGGTGCTGGTTGCAACACCTTGGATTAGAGAGATTGTGACTTTACGAGGTCACAAGGTCACAAAGTCACGACTGTATGAACAATATCAACTTTGTGACCCTATGACTTAGCGACTTAGCGATCAGGTAACAAGGTCGCAAAGTCGCAATTATGTGGGTCGTTAGAATTTTGCGACTTTGCGGCTGAGCGACCCAGTCGCAAGGTCGCGCAAGTATTTTCTGAAGAAAATTATGCGGTCGTGACCTACGAGAAAATATGAAAAATAATGGGGAAAAACTCTAAGGGAGGAGAATAGATCAGGTTTGATAGGCTCATAGGAAGGCCAGGGAGGGGTTCCCAAGGTGACAGGAGGAAAAGGAGGGATTAAAGTGGTTTCAAGCCTGATGGGTAAGGGAGGAACAGGAAAAACCTAGCTAGAGTAACAGTTTTTAGCTCCCTGAAATTTGCAAGATTGGCAAATACAAACTGTAGAGAGAACACTTGAACCACTTTGGGATTCTAGGATCTATCCCTCCTGAATCTAGAGAGGGATCTCTCTATAAGTGCACAGATTAATTTATCTTTAAGGGTTTTGGGTATGATATTAGGCTAGTTATTAAGAGCAAGGGTTTTTGTTTGTTTTTGGATGGTTGAGCATGATTTTTAGTTGAGTGGAAAGTCCTAAAATGAAAGAGTTTCAAAGGTGTGAAGTTGCAAGCAATCAGAACAAGCTTTGGTTGATAGGATAGATATGACGCTAGTTTTGAGTCCATCGGGATATGGAGTCATAAAAGGCTTTAATTGTTCAACAATTTCAAGAGTGGTCCAAGGGGAAAGTCATCTATATCACAAGATCTTTGAGATTAAAATGATGGAATGGAACAATAAAAGTGTTGAAGGGGTGGAAACAGACAATAATTTCAACTAGGATTTATCAGTCTGTCCAAACAAGAAAATCCTTTTAAGTAACTGTTTAAAACCAACCAAAGGACAGGGCTAACCATAGACTTCTTTGGACAAGTTTATATTTAAGCTAACTCAAACAGACAAACAATCCAGTAATCCACATAATTACTTTCAGAAGGGCTGAAAATAGATAAGGAAAACAAAGTGCAGCCTGAGATCATATAAGATACTTTTAAATCTAAACTGCTTTCAGCATACTCTTAGGGCAACTTTCAGAACTACCTTTGGAGAAAGAAGCTAGAAAACAGGGAAAACCATCACTTTTCTAGTCTAACTTTACTAGGCATATAATGAAAATAACATTCAAGAACAATGTTTGGTTTAGACAGTAGGACAAGGGAACGGTGGCATTCCTAACTGCTTGGACCGAATTGAATCATTATTAAATACACAATTTGGAGGAAAACATTGAGATAAATCTTATCAATCAGAGAAGGGTACTGTAAACAGTAAATCCTAACTCTATGCTTGTTGTTCCTTATCAGAGAATAATGGAAAAAATGGCATACATAAAGGAAAACAATAATGTAGAAAGAAGAACTTCTCCAGTGATATAGAACAGGATCCCAAGAATCAGCTTGTATATTGATGTCAATCCATTTACATTCTTCAAGTCCAATGTTTTAGTTAAACAATCATCTTCTCTTCTCAGCCTAACTTATTTGATTAAAAACAGAGCTTTAAGAGCCTCTGAATACTATTCACATGTAGAAAATTTTGAGCACAAGTATTTATGAAAGTTCTACAACCAACCCTTTACAATGAGCTCCTCAAGAAGATTTTATAGAAAAAATGAGGAGGTCGAATGAGAGAAAAGATCTACACGCTCAATTATTACATTTTAATGCTTCTTGGCCTTTGAGGGGCTCAATGGAGAAGATTACAGATATTTCTCTGTATTAATTGGCTTACATTAAGTATTAAGCTCGCTGGGGAGATTTTGTTGACTTTAAGGCTCTCTGTCATATTTGTAATAACTCTGCTAATATTTTGCAATAAGTCTCTTCGGCTTGAAATAAATGTTGAGCTGTATTTAGGAAAATATCCTCTGTTCTGGAAATAACTCGGCCTCTTTTGAATTTTTTGAGGTTGAGAGGATTTAATTTTTCTCTGATGTGGCAGTGGAGGCTTCTCGGATTGTTGAATTGCTTTGTCCTTATTTAAACACTGTCAATTTTCTTTAACTCTGTGTGTTAGGCTTAATTAGGCCCAAATTCTGTCTTCTGTTCTTCAAAATATGTTTAATTTAGTGGATTAGGTTTTTATTTGTCGATTTAAGCCATAATCCACCCAAACTATGTAAAAAATATTTGATCCTTCATCTCTGCTGTGGTTGGGTCCTTTCACACTAATACTCTTTACTTGATTGAAGTTTGCTATCTCTTTTTGATGTGCAGGTGCACAGAGGGTTTAAAATGGCATCAGTGCTCATGACGCACTGATGAAACATGGTATGGAACTCTTCAGAGTAATCTTATTCAAAGAATAAAGGCCTGGGGGATTTTCATCCCTGGCCTTCAACTTTCCTTTAAATCAATTGAAAATTTTTTAAAACCTACATAAACCAAGAAAAAGTTAAGAAAACCTGCGTATTTGGGTTTAACTGCTTTGGAGGCTGGGATTATATTGCAGTCATTAGATGAAAACATCCAATGATGAGGATTGCTTTGTGGGGGTCAAAAGGGAGGCAGTTGATGAAATGGTGGGGAGATTTAAGTCAGGGCCATTGATCTGTAGAGATCAATGGTTGGGATTGATCTGGGTTTTATAAAGAGGGGGGGGCAACTTTATAAGAAAATAGACGAGAATGCGAAGAAAAATGGGCAAAACCTTAATCGACAGCGAAAAAGGAAAAAAGGAAAATTGGGGTTTCTCGGAGGATTGTAGGCCATTGGATTAGTTTAGCCCACGGAGATCAATGACGGAGGTTGATCTAAGAAGGCCCTTTGAGGATGGGTGGAGGGCGATTAAGAAATGCAATATTGAATGCTGGCCATTGATCCGCAGAGATCAATGGTGGAGAACAAACGCAATGAAATGCTATAGAAATGGTGAAAGTGGTTTCAGACAGGGACACCACAGGTTTCACGCAGCGAAAAAGTGGATAGGTGGTTTTATATTTTTGAACATGATATGCGTTACTGGTTGACACGTGGCCTTTAAAAACCACCTATATCGTGTGATCATTAACGTTCAGGCTTAAATCTACACGAAATTGTGCATCAGTCGTCAGATCTGGGGTCTTAGATCGGACGACTGTGAGAGAGCGTGATATTGATAAGATGCAAGGACAGAAAGAGGTGGGGGTAGGAGAAGGCAGTTTCAATTTGAGCTATCAAATCATGGAATGAACAGCTGAGATAAAATCTGGGATAGGTAGGACCCAAAGGAGTTGGGCCTATCACGTTTGCTATGGATCGTTGGATTGAAACAGATCAACAATGGAGATTTAATCTCGGGGTTGAATGGAATAAAATATGATGCAGAGAAAGGATCAGTGTGGGTCGCTGATTTGCAAAGATCAACGACAGAGATTTATTTTCAAACTTTATACAGTGGGTTTATGATTTTAACCAAGGTGGCGAGGAATAATCTGGACTGTTGGATCTAGGTACATGGACGGCCCAGATACAATCAGAGGTTTTGCGATCAGGGGTGGAGAGAGGAGAGGGTGTTGAAGCGATTGAATGATGGCCGTCGATCTGAGGATCAGATTGATGGTGGGAAATGAATCGGAGGAGGTCACAGGTGAGGGAATGGGCTTATGATTAGATCGATGTGGGTCGTCGGATCTGGATCTGGCGGAACAGATCGACGACTGAGAATCCATCAGGGTTTTTCCAATCGGGAGAGGGAAATAAAATATTGAAATGCGACCAATGAAATCTCCGATGCGAGATTCAGATGATGGTTGATTGGTTTAAGATCAACAGTCGGGATTCGTTTAAATATTGAACTGACAGAACCCTTTGAAACATAAGAAAATCTAAATTTTTATGAAATACAAACGATATTTTGTATCGGGGAGGGGTTTTATATTATATTTAGCACCCGATTGTGAGGCTTTTGGGTATATGGTGGGGAAGTGGTTGAGTGGTTTATAAAAAATAGGGCTCATCAGAATCGAAACAAAGGAGGGGCCTTTCAAATGCGAGATGAAAAAACTTCGATTCAAGATTTATTGATCGTTGATCGGGGAAAAGATCAACGATCCTTTTCCTTTAAAACAATGAAATGAAGGGTTTAAAATAAAAACATAGGAAAGTGGGTTTTAACAAAATACAAAGGGGAATTTGGTTTTTCGCCAAGTATTTTTTTTGTTTTAGCGCCCGATTGCGGGCTCTTGGTTCTATAATGGAGACAAAGATCGGGGCTTATATACAAAGGAGCCAATTGACATCGGAAGTTTTAACGTAACAAATAGACTTGCACTCGTCGGAAGTTCTGATGCGATAAGCGCTTTTGGCCTTTGCGCTTGGTTCCAGCCCCAATTCACATGGAGGGGAAGTGTTTTAGGGCTTATCCCAAAGGGGCTTAGGCCTATAGTTAAAAATACTTTTTTTTATGAATTTTCAAGAATTTTCAAAGGGTTTTGAAGGTTTCAGTAATGTTTAAAAAGGAGATTTAAACATTGTAAAAGGGGATTTATGAAGGGAAAATGGGAAATAATGAAAAATAGAGGAATTTTATGAGGAAAAAGGGGATAAAATGGAGGTTAATCATGAAGGGAAGGAGGAGTAAAAAATGAGGAAAAATGGAGTTTTCAGCAGTCTTTTTCTTGAGGGAAAAAGAAAAATTTCAGAATTAAGAGGGAAACAACAGTGAAGATTAATCAAAGAATAAGATGTCTTCATAAGACTTCAAGAACTTACAATTTTGCAATAAAAATTATTTCCTGAAGGCTTCAAAAATTATTTAGCCACCATTTGATATGATGAATTTTATAGGTGGCTAACAGTGGCTCCACATGGGGATGGTGCCTTCTTGAAGGCATCGAGAACTTTAGACTTGTATTCTCTGGGGGGCTGATCAGTGCCTCATCCTTTGGGCTGCAACTTTATTCACTTGGATGACCTTCTTTTGGTATAAAAATGTTAGCAGCCATGAAAACAATGGAATACTATCAAACCAAGCTTTCTACCTACCCAATCCTACTGATCTAAAAAAATTTCTTCTTTCAGAGTGCACTTGGATTGGAAAAATATTTTACAAACATTTTATTCTTTTGAAAGCATGAAACTAATCTAAGTCTACTTCTTATTACTCCATGAACTTAGATTAAATAGTTGAGTTCATAAGCTTCTCTACCTAATCTACTATCTGTTACGATTAAACAGTCTAACAGATTTTTATTCTCTAACTTCTAAAACAAAAATTTAAAAGCATACATGTCAAGATTGAACAGTCTAACTTGTTGCTGATCTATGGCATAAAACAAGCTGCACATAGATATTTATTTTTCAGAAAATTAAATCAAAATGGTGAAGGCTTAAGATTTGAAAATTTTAAGCACATCCTTCTCCTTTCTTCAGCTCTGTTTTTGAGTTTATTCAAGCTATTTTTTCCTTATTATATGGTTTAGATTTTGGACTTATTAGAACCATTTTACCTCTGTTTTTGACTCAAGATTAAAATAGATTGGAGTCATTCTTCTTTTGGAATATTAGGTTTAGATTTTTGAGCTTGTTTGAACCTTTATTTTCTATCCTAATCTACCTAACTGATAAGCCAAGATTAAGCTGTTTGGAGAATCTGATTTCACTAACCTATCAGCAGTCAATTTAAAACTAATTAGTCATGATTAGGCTGTAATTCTAACTAGAAGTGTGTTTTAGGAGTGGCATTTGAGCTTGCACACTTTCAGATTTTATTTCTCTTTTTTGGTATGGGGTTGTACCTTTATTGTTTTTACAATCTGCCCTCTTTTCTCTTTTCATTGTTTTTGTATTTTTGTTTTTTCTAACTTTGAATGCAATGATGGATGAAATATTTATAATGGGAAAAAAGATAAAAAGGCTTCAGAACATGATAGGATCAAGAGAAGTAATGTTTGAGCATCTTGCCATTGACAGGACCCCCAAACAGTTCAGCTCCATTCAATTCCTGCAAGAAATAAGCATTGTTACCAGCAGAAGAATGAATGAGATAAGGGCCAAGCCATAAGTTATCAAATTTCCCATGCTTGCCCTTGTCTTCTCTCCTTGAGTCCCATTTTAACACTTTGTGTTGGCAATATGATGAAGAGTGTTGTCCTTGATGGCAACCCACTGAATGAAGATGAAGACATGAGACTGTTGACATGTGTTGTCCTTGATGGAAATCCACCTGATGAAGTTATTCTTGACCTGATGGGCTTGGTAAATGATGTAAATATGATATGAAATGATGTTTGTTAGCAATATGATGCTGAGTGTTGTCCTTGAATGGCAACTTACTTGATGAAGTTGTGCTTGATAGAATATGTCTTGATGAACTAAATCCGATGTATCTACAGTGGGTACAGAATGTAATAATGGAATAATTGTCAGTATGTGTCAAAGCATGATGAAAAAGAGTATGTATCAAGGCATACGCGGATCTGTCTAGGAGAAGTCGCGAATGCACGCAGGAAACAACGTTCCAAGTCGCGTATGGGCAAAAGCGCTCATAAAGTGCAAACCCAAGGGTAACCACCATGGTATTAATCCATTGTATTGGGTAATGATCCGCCTAATTGACCCCGTCCAAGTAGTTTTGGGCTTATGGTATTGTTTTGGTCCATGGTATTGAAAAAGGGGCTCATGGTATTGACAAAGGGTAAACATATATAAGGAGAAGAAATTCATTGTGCAAATCATGAGTGGAGGAGCATGATGTCTGAGCTTGAATGAATACTTCTCTCTGAAGTATATCTGAATGGAAAGGGTTACACTTGAATGATAGATCTGAATGTATGATGCTGATGATGAAGAAGGGGATCTGAATCTGAAATGTACTTGTATTTGCTAGATTTGTATGGAATGATTAGATCTGAGATAAGGCGAACATCTGTCTGAAGTAAAGGGTTAAATCTGTGTGATGTATCTGTTCTGAAGAATTGCAATGACCTAAATGTCTGAAGAAGCATACGCTAGTTCGCCGCAGAGGAAGCACGTATATACGCGGCTTCGCTGAAGAGAAAGCACGTATGCGCAATGAAATTAAATCTGTAATATGTACAGAAGTATACGCTGGTTTATGTGAATGGAAGCGCGTATATGCGCGACATCAGTGAAAGGAAAGCGTGTATGCAAACTAGGGTTTGTTGAAGTCTGTGGTAAGAAATGTCTGATCTGTTCTACTGGTTTACTGATATCTGTCAGTGAGTTATATATCAGTTTCATGTTTGACTGTGCTTAAAAGTATGGAGTGGGTCCAGTCTAAAAATATGATGAAACGAGGCCTGCAAGTTGTGCTCTATTGAATTTGTTTGGATCCAGTGTGAAAATTGATGAAACGTGGTCATAGAGGTGCTAAGGGTTGTAGCCTTCGGTCGGGGGTTGTGGCTCCTTCCGAGGTGAAATTTGGTAGCGAGAGTAGGGAGTCGTAGCTCCCCTTCCGGGGAGAGGTGGTAAACGGGTCAAGGGTTGAACTCCCTTATAGGAGAAGACGACGCGAGCGAGGTGGGTGCCTACGTCTTGGTATGGTCACTAACACACTGTTATAGGTCTTTTTCTCTATAATAAAATATTGAAGGTTGAGCAACTGCAGCGGTGGTTTTCTCTCGACTTGGGTTTCCACCTAAAAATCCTGGTGTTCATGTGTGATGCTTATGTGTGATGGTTTATTCTGTTCTTACTGCACATGTTTTAATGTTTGTAGAACATTTAATGAATGAATGATGGAATGATATAAGTGAAGAATTAATGGCATAATTAGATCTCTGTGTATATGCAAGTTTTATGAAGGATATCCGCGTACATACGCTAGTTGGCTTCAGCAAAGCAGCGTATGGGTTTTAGAGCATGAAAAAGTAAAAAAAATTAGTTTGCCCTAAATACTGATTCACCCCCCCCCCCCCCCTCTCAGTATTTTTCCCAACACTTTGTCCCCAACATTGAAATTGTTGGCCTTTTTTCTTCTATCAAAAAGCTTTTTGATGCTCTCCTGCTTTTGTAATGCTCTATTGTAGACCTCCTCTCTGGTTTGCTGAAGATGTATAGTCTGATTTATTCTTCTGATCATGTCATTGTCTTCAGACTGCACTTCTTGAATCAACTTCATAACTGGTACACCAAGGCTGGTTGGAAAAATTACATTTGTACCGTACACAAGTTGGTAGGGTGACATTCCAATATATTTCTTAAGTGTTAATCTGTCATCCCAAAGTGCATGTACTAGCTTTGTGTGCCAAGACTTCTTGTTGTCCTCCAAAAACTTCTTGATTATGTTCACCAAAATCTTGTTTGAGGATTCTGCTAACCCATTACCTTGAGGGTAATAAGCAGTGGAATGACCCAATGTAATCTGATAGTTGTGACAAAATTCCACCATCTTCTTGGATCCAAATGCAACTGCATTATCAGTGATGATCTTCCTAGGATAGCCAAATCTAGAGAGGATATGAGTCTCAATTAATTTTATGATGACGGAGTCATTGGCTTGCCTAGAAGGGATGGCTTTTATCCATTTGGTAAAGTAGTTTGTTGCAGTGAGAATACATCTATGTTGGGCAGATGAGAGTGGATGGATTTCTCCTATGAAGTCAAGTCCCCACTGTTGAAAAGGAGCTTCAAAAGTGATTGGATGCAGAGATAAGGGTAGCAATTTTATTTTGCCTTCAAAAAGTTGGCATTTATGACAGGAAATTATCATCTTGTGTACATCTGGAAAGAGGGTGGGCCAATAGTAACCGGCTCTAAGGATTTTGTTGGTTGTTGTCTTCTAGTAGAGGTGGCCTCCACATTCTCCTTCATGGAACTCGTGCTTAACATTCTCTGCATCATTCTCAGGCAAAAATTTAAGCAATATCCCACTTGCATTTTTCCAATAAAGACATTTATCTATAATGCAATAGTTTACAGCTTTTAACTTCGAAAACCTTGCCTTTGTTTTTGGATAAAATAGGAGGTGTATTCAAATTAAACAAAACATATAAAATATCAGCATATCAAGGGAATTCATAAGATGAACTTCAACAATGGGAGATGAGAGTTCCTCTTGTTCATCTAAAGAATTTATCATATTAATATCAAGAAATTAAAATTTTGATTCAGCCATTAATCTAGCTAGACCTTGGGCTTTAATGAGTTTAGTGGGCTTGATCTCTAAATCATATTCAAGTATCACAGCTATCCACTTACCTCTTCTACCATCTGGGTCTTGTGTTAGAATTTCTTTCACAGCTGAATTTGGGACAAAGGAAATGATGTGTGAGTGAAGGATGTAAACTCTGAAGTCTTTTAAAGCTTTGACCAAAGCAAAAGCTTTCTTTTCCATGATGTTATACTTCAGAGGGGCATCTCTCAATGCCTTGCTAAAGAATGCAATAGGCTGCTCTTGTCCATGTGGATTTTTCTACAATAGGACAACAACTATTATATGTTCTGATGCAAATGAAAAAATATAAAAAATGTTTTGAAAAATCAGGACTTATTAGGACTGGTGTTTTGGTTAACGCTTGTTTCACCAGCTTAAAGGACTTCTTTGCTTCCAAGGTACATTTAAACCCTTGTTCCTTTTTCAGCATGTTTGTAATGTTTCTAAGGAGCTCAGCCAAGTTGGGTATGAAACGTCTCAAGAAATTAATCTTTCCAATGAAAGATTGGAGTTCCTTGATGTTTCGAGGATGAGAGATTTGCAATATAGCCTCGATCCTTTTTGGGTCTATCTTTATTCCCTATTCAGATATAATGTGCCCAAGAAGTTTCCCTTCTTGGAGACCAAATAATGTTTTCTTTGGGTTTAAAGATATCCCAAACTCTTTGCATTTCTCAAATACTTTTCTCAAGTGTTCTAAGTGCTCTTCATCCGTCTTAGAAAAAACAGTGACATCATCAAGGTAAATAATGATGAAGTAGCCCAATTCTTCTCAGAATGCAATGTCCATGGCTCTTTGCAAAGTAGCACCAGCGTTCATTAAACCAAAGGGCAATTTCACATACATGAAAGTGCCCCAAGGTGTAGTAAAGGCTATCTTCAATTGATCATCAGGATTTACTAAATTTGATTGTATCCTGAGTAGCCATCAAGCAAAGAAATTCTTTTAGAACCAACTACCCTTTGTAAAATATGGTCCATCTTGGGTAAAGGGTAGTTGTATTTCATTGAAGCTTTGTTTAAGTCTCTAAAATCTATAAAAAGCCTTATTTCTCCTTTTTCTTCCTAACTGACACTAGATTAGACACCCACTCAGAATATCTAATAGGGACAATAATACCAGCTTCATACATTTTCTTGATTTCCTTCTCAACCAAAGGTAACTGAATAGGGTTTATTCTACGCAGTTTTTGTTTAAATGGCTTTAGGTTTTCCTTGAGAGGTATCTTGTGCTGAATTATTTCAGTGTCATAGGATTTCAGATCCTCATAACTCCACGCAAAAAAATTAGAAAAATCTTTAAACAGCTCTATGTATTTGAGTTTAATGTGAGCTGGTAAAGTCTTAGATAGTTTGATCATTTTCGGTTCTAATTCACTGCCTATATTACACTCTTCAACTTCAGTCTCGACAGGCTCCAATTTCGGTTTCTTGGCCACATCGTTGAAATCAAACAACTCTTCTAAAGGGGCCAACCCCTTTGGAAAAATTTGATTGTTAGACTGCAGAGTTTATAAGTCTTCTATTTCTAACTCTGCAACCATTTTTGTTTTGTTTTCAAGTTTGTTAGACAACAGATTTACATCGGCCATCTTTGGAGACTATTCTTCTTCATCAAGTATATTTTCTTCACTGGGGCAGTCTGTTTCATAGTCCAAATCTGAACTTGGTAGTTCAAATTCATTTCTAGACTACGGGAAGTCTTCTATTTGTTTGTTCCCATAAAACACTTGCCAATATTTCTTGCTATCAGGGAAATCTGGTCTAAATTTAATTTGAGTTGTGCATTGTTTGGTTTCATAAGGCTTTAAACATGTTCTAGCAGCAAAAGCTAAACTGTGGGCCATGATGTTCTTTTCTCTTGGGACAAAAGTAAGTTGGGATTCCTCAAAAGTTTTCAATAAATCCATGACATCATTCTTGTAGGCTCTAATTCTGGGGTGTTTGGCACTGTATTTCCCATTCACTTGCCTATTGATTAATTTTGAATCCCCATGAACTTTAATCCTCTTGGCTCCTAATTTCTTCAACGGGTGTAAGCATAAAAGGAGGGATTCATATTCCGCTATGTTATTCGAACACTAAAAATTTAATCTGTAGGAATGGCCTTCTGTGTGGTTGTTCTCAGTGTTACGTATCCAGATGCCTGCACCAGCATTACTCCTAGTGCAAGACCCATCGAAGTTCATACTCCACAGAGGACTAGTTTCAGGTTCAACATTTTGGTTACTATCCTCTCCAACTAGCGTGATTTTGGATTGCTCTTTAATACCAACACTACATTGAATTTGTTTTAATTCCTCAAGTTTTTTGTTGCATTGAGGATTACTTTCTTAACTCTCAAGGTTTAAAAGCAATGGATGAATGATTTGTAGCTCAAGACTTGTATGTTGTTTGCTATAGTTTACGGGTTTAGCAAACTATTTCTACACATCAGTGTTGCCTTCCTCTTGCTCTCTATCTTCCATTAACTCAGTCAAGGTCACTTGTTCACTGAAGGTTTCATCATTGGAAAGGATAAATGAGTCAAGGCCTATGTTTACAAAATAAAGGGGA
The DNA here is from genome assembly GCA_034641835.2 of Pinus albicaulis. NCBI lineage: Eukaryota > Viridiplantae > Streptophyta > Pinopsida > Pinales > Pinaceae > Pinus > Pinus albicaulis. The sequence goes on from CM076578.1 coordinate 1,817,208,612, forward strand.
GAGTTTTGCGGTTTGTCTTGGCTAGTAACCATATATTTCATATGAGACTCCCTGTAAAGTCTTCTCGTTTGATTCAAAACAAGGATGGTCGCATAGGTCATATCCATCTGCATAGTTCCTTGTAACTTAGCTCCCTAAGACCTAGATAACAACATACCATATTTTGGGGGTACATCAGCCACAACAGTATCCATGACTAAACATTTGGCTGGGATTTGTGCTAAGTTTACACAGAGGTCTTTAATTAAACCTAAACATTTTACTTTGCTTGAGTCAAAGGAGTAAAGGTCTTTATAAGGTCTAGTGATTTCAAGGCCTAGGCTCTCCATTACAGCTTTGGGCATTAAACTGTGAGTGGCCTCGGAATCGTGCATAGCATTGTGCAAAATCTTGTCATGAACATTTAAACTAACATAAAAAGGGCGAACTGGTTCCTCTTGATATCTACCTTCAATCTTAGGACCGAATATGAGCTCTGGTTGGTCATCGTTAAGATTGACAGTGTCATTATTTTCTTATATGTTAAAAGCCTTCAAAATTTGGGATCTATATAAGTTTTGGGCATCTAATTCAGTGAGAGGAATAGATATCTTGATTCTGGCAATTTCCTACTCCAAACTAAAAGGCATCTGATTCTTTGAAGTTCTTGTTTTAGCCTTATTAACTGCTACTCTTTCAGCAAAATCAGTTTGTTGATTTTCTCTATTTACATTTGTCAAAATTGTTTTAATAGGAGCACTAGATGAGGTGCTAATGCTACTAAAGTCTACACTCTGTTTTTCATTGTTTTGAGTGCTTTTCTCTTTACCTTTATCAAAATTTCCAGCTACTGTTTTGTCCTTGTGTTTTACAATTTTGGGTTTATTTACAGTGTTTTTTTGTGCAGATTTGTCAGAGGTTTTGTTGTTGGGGGTTTCCAGATTCTTCTTACTTCTGAGGTCATATTCCTTTGTGGTTTCTATGATGACATTTTCCATTTCCTGATAATAATATTCGTCCTCTGGTCTTTTATCATCATAGGGTGTGTATAGACCTTGTTTTCTGTCGTAATGAACTTCAAAATCTTCATTGTCAACTCCCAGCATGTTGATGTCATCTTCCTTTGTTTGGTTTAATGTTTCTTCAACCTCACTCACATAGTTTTGATGAAAAGGAAGAGTAATCTGTTGATCATCCTCCCTTGGTCTATTTTGAGGCTGGTTTCTCCTAAAATTCTGATTTTGGTTTTGATTTCTATTTTGAGGAGTTGTTTGGTTTTGACTTGCTTGTGCTCTCTCAAGTATGCTCATCTCTTTCATCATCTCCTCCATCATTCTCTCCTTCTTTGAGCTAGATGTGGAAGGTGTGGATTCCTCTCTAAAGGTCACTTTCTTCTCATTATTCATTCTTGCTCTTTTCTCCATTAAGTTAACTTCCACAGCAAGATCTCCTTTTTGCATATCTTCAAGAGTTAAAGGATCTCTCTCTGTCAGCTGATAGGCCATCTTAGGATCAAATCCTTCAGGAAAATTGTTTAAGGCTGAGCCTTGTGGAGGTTTTAAGTCTGGGGGAAGGGCATTGTAAACGTTGTTGAACCTAGTGCAATAATCTTGTACACTTTCCCCTATGTTTCTGTGGAGATTCTTCTAGTCTGAAAGTATTTGGAGAGGGTTTTTCTTCACTTCCCACTTGTTTAAAAATAATTGATGGAAGGCTTGGAGATCATTAATATTGTGAGGGGTTAAGCCTTTGAACCATTTTCTTACTTCTGCCCCTAAACTCTGAGCAAATAATCTAAGCTTGACAGTTTCATCATCAATTTCATTTCTGTCAAAGTAGTCATTCATCTTATCCACATGTTATGAAGCAGTAGTAGCATTATTGGCATCATACAATGGTATCTTGGACTGATAGTCCTATGGAAGATTGACTAAGGGTAAAGGAAGGACCAATGGGGCATACCATGTTGCTGTGATAGGGGGTGGAGGTGGATTTACAAGAGGTGGATTGACAAGAGGAAAAGTGGGCTGAAGTGGAGTGGTTTGAATAGTGGATGTATGAAGAACAGAGATATGGATGGACCAGTAAGAGACTATTGAGCTGATCTTGGATGAGAGACACCTAAATTGTGGAGAAAATGTAAATCAGGTGGTGTATTTTCCCTACTACCAGGATGTTCACTTCTATCTAGGGATGAAAGTGAACACTCTGAATTTAGCTGATCTCAATCATCAAGTGACCTAGTTCTAAATGGATTTCTTAAGTCAACTTGTGATTGTTGTAGAGCTGCAAAGTTTTCAGGAACATAATTAGCTCTCAAGGGTGATCTAAAAACAGTTGAAAATTTAATCTCAGGAGACTTCCTAAGGATTCTTTCAGGGTTATCAACTATTTCAGGAGGGTTTGGGTCAGGATAGGCTCTAGTATAAATCTTTCTAGGAGCCACTATGCTGTGTTTTTCAGACCCAAGTGAACAAGAAAAGTTTAACCCAATATGACAATCTTTAAGAGGCTAACTAATATTTTAAGCTAGATAACTTTAATCCTAAAGTCCTCTAAATGATTTTATATGAAGTTATGATGATAATGGATCTTCACAGTGGAGTCTTAAGGTATGTTTAGGATTTTGGAGTCACCAGGTGGAAATTGTTCGCTCTTTTGGAGGTAAAAGTTTTTATGGTCCACCACCATGTTTATTCGAATACCAATCTGAAATATTTTTGGGTTTTCTAAATTTATTTCAGTCTTATGGGTTCTAAGAGTGTTCTAAATATTTTTTCAACACTTAGCTACAGTGATGAGACAAAGACAGTTTACTCTTATGGCTAAGCTAGCTGTTCCTTCAAGGTTTGATAATTTCTTCAGAGAATCCTAAGGTTTCCTTAGTTTGTCACTGATTCAAATAATTTTATCATGATTATCATTTGCTTGGTAGTGCTTGAAGAGGGTTGCTTGTACTTAAGGGGTTTTCTAGAATGAATATTGACTCAGTCCCCTACGGAGTCGCCAGAAATGTTAGCTCCCTGTATTTAGAAAAATTGGCAAATACAAACTGCATAGAGAACACTTGAACCACTTTGGGATTCTAGGATCTAGCCCTCCTGAATCCAGAGAGGGATCTCTCTATAAGTGCAAAGATTGATTTATCTTTAAGGCTTTTGGGTATGGTATTAGGCTAGTTATTAAGAGCAAGGGTTTTTGTTTGTTTTTGGATGGTTGAGAATGATTTTTAGTTTAGTGGAAAGTCCTAAAATGAAAGAGTTTCAAAGGTATGAAGTTGCAAGAAATCAGAACAATATTTGGCTGATAGGATAGATATGACGCTAGTTTTTAGTCCATTGGGCTATGGAGTCATAAAAGGTTTTAATTGTGCAACAATTCGAAGAGTGGTCCAAGGGGAAAGTCATCTATATCACAGGATCTTTGAGATTAAAATGATGGAATGGAACAATAAAAGTGTTGAAGGGGTGGAAACAGACAATAATTTAAACTAGGATTTATCAGTATGTCCAAACAAGAAAAGCCTTTTAAGTAACTATTTAAAACTAACCAAAGGACAGGGCTAACCATAGAATTATTTGGAAAAGTTTGTACTAAATCTAACTCAAACAGATAAACAATCCAGTAATCCACATAATTACTTTCAGAAGGGATGAAAACAGATAAGGAAAAAAAGTGCAGCCTAAGATCAGATAAGATACTTTTAAATCTAAACAGCTTTCAACATACTCTTAGGGAAACTTTCAGAACTACCTTTGGAGAAAGAAGCTAGAAAATAGGGCAAACCATCACTTTTCTAGTCTAACTTTACTAGGAATATAATGAAAATAACATTCAAGAACAATGTTTGGTTTAGACAGTAGGACGAGGGAACACTAGCATTCCTAACTGCTTGGACTGAATTGAATCATTCTTAAATACAAAATTTGGAGGAAGACATTGAGATAAAGCTTATTAGTCAGAGAAGGGTACTGTAAACAGTAAATCATAACTCTATGCTTGCTATTCTTTATCAGAGAATAATGGACAAAATGGCATACATAAAGGAAAACAATAACACAGAAAGAAGCACTTCACCAGTGATATAGAACAGGATCCCAAGAATCAGCTTGTATATTGATGTCAATCCAGTTACATTCTTCAATTCAAATGTTTCAGTTCAGCAATCATCTTCTCTTCTCAGCCTCACTTATTTGATTACAAACAGAGCTTCAAGAGGCTTTGAATACTATTCACATGTAGAAAATTTTGAGCACAATTATTTATCAAAGTTCTGCAACCAACCCCTTACAATGAGCTCCTCAAGAATATTTTATAGAAAAAATGAGGAGGTCGAATGAGAGAAAAGATCTACAGGCTCAATTAGTACATTGTAATGCTTCTCGGCCTTTGAGGGGCTCAATGGAGAAGATTACAGATATTTCTCTATATTAATTGGCTTACATTAAGTATCAAGTTTGTTGGGGAGATTTTGTTGACTTTAATGCTCTCTGTCTTCTTTGTAATAACTCTGTTGATATTTTTCAATAAGTCTCTTCGGCTCGAAATAACTATTGAGCTGTATTTAGGCAAATATCCTTTGTCCTGGAAATAACCCGGCCTCTTTTGAATGTTTTGAGGTTGCAGGTGGCATTAGGTAGCTGAGAGGATTAAATTAGCCTCTGATGTGGCCGTGGAGGATTCTCGGATTGTTTAATTGCTTTGTCCTTCTTTAAACACTGTTAATTTGCTTTAACTCTGTGTGTTAGGCTTAATTAGGCCCAAATTCTATCTTCTGTTCTTCAAACTTTTTTTGATTTAGTGTATTAATTTTTTATTTTTCGATTTAAGCTGTAATCCACCCAAACTGTGTAAAAAAATTTTGATCCTTCATCTCTGCTGTGACTGGGTACTTTCACACTAATACTCTTTACTTCATTGAAGTTTGTTGTGTCTTGTTGATGTGTAGGTGCACAGAGGGTTTAAAATGGAATCAGTGCTCATGATGCACTGATGAAACATGTTTTGGAACTCTACAGAGTAATATTCTTCAAAGAATAAAGGCCTGGGGGATTGTCATCGCCAGCCTTCAACTTTATTTTAAATCAATTGAAACTTTTTAAAATCTGCATAAACCAAGAAAAAGTTTAGAAAACCTGTGTATTTGGGTTTAACTTATTTGGAGGTTGGGATTAGATCACAGCCGTTGGATGAAAACATCCAACGATGAGGATTGCTTTGCGGGGGTCAAAAGGCAGGCAATTGATGAAATGGTGGGGAGATTTAAGTCAGGGCCGTTGATCTACAGAGATCAACGGTTGGGATTGATCTGGGTTTTATAAAGTGGGGGAGCCAAATTTATAAGAAAATAGACGAGAATTTGAAGAAAAGTGGGAAAAACCTTAATCGACAGCGAAAAAGGAAAAGAGGAAAATTGGGTTTTCTCGGAGGATTGTAGGTCGTTGGATTAGTTTAGCCCATGGAGATCAACGATGGAGGTTGATATAAGAAGGCCCTTGGAGGATGGGCAGAGGGAAATTAAGAAATGTGAGATTGAATGCTGGTCGTTGATCCACAGAGATCAATGGTGGAGAACAAACGTGATGAAATGCAATAGAAATGGGGAAAGCGGTTTCAGACAGGGAAACCACGGGTTTCGCGCAGCGAACAGGCGGATAGGTGGTTTTAGCTTTTTGAACGCGATATGTGTTACTGGCCAACACGTGGCCTTTCAAAACGACCTATATCACGTGAATTTGGATCATTAACGTTCAGGCTTAAATCTAAGCGAAACTGCACATCACCCATCAAATATGGGGTCTTAGATCGAATGGCTATGAGAGAGCACGATATTGATAAGATGCAAGGACGGAAAGAGGTGGGGGTAGGAGAAGGTGGTTTTAATCTGAGCCATCAGATCAGGGAATGAACGGCTGAGATCAAATCTGGGATGGGTAGGACCCAAAGGAGTTGGGCCTATCGCGTTTGTTATGGACCATTGGATTGAAACAGATCAATGATGGAGATTTAATCTCAGGGTTAAATGGAATAAAATATGAGGCGGAGAAAGGATTGGTGTGATCCATTGATCTATAGATATCAGCGGTAGAGATTTCATTTCAAACTTTATACAGCGGGTTTATGATTTTAACCAAGGTGGCGAGGAATAATCTAGATCGTCGGATCTGGGTGCATGGACGGCCCAGATACAATCAAAGGTTTTGCGATTGGGGGAGGAGAGAGGAAAGGGTGCCGAAGTGGTTGAGTGATGGCTATCAATCTGAGGATTAGATCGACGGTGGGAAATGAATCAGAGGAGGTCACAGGCGGGGGAATGGGCTTATGATTAGATCGATGTGGGTCGTCGGATCTTGATCTGGCGGAACAGATGGACGGCTGAGAATCCATCAGGGTTTTTCCAATCAGGAGAGGGAAATAAAATATTGAAATGCGACTAATGAAATCTCCAATGCGAGATTTGGCTGATCGTTGATTGGTTTAAGATCAATGGTCGGGATTCGTTTAAACCGTTAACCGGTGGAACCCTTTGAAACATAAGAAAATCAAAATTTCTATGAAATACAAAGGATATTTTGTATCGAGGAGGGGTTTTATATTATATTTAGCGCCCGATTGCAGGGCTTTTGGGTATATGGTGGGGAAGTGGTTGAGAGGTTTATAACAAAGGGGGCTCATCGGAATCGGAAGAAAGGAGGGGCCTTTCAAATGCATCTGATGAAAAAACTCCAATGCGAGATTTATTGATCGTCGATCGGGGAAAATATCAATGGTCCTTTTCCTTTAAAACAATGAAATGGTGGGTTTAAAATAAAAACATAGGAAAGTGGGTTTTAACAAAATACAAAGGGGAATTTGGTTTTTGGCCAAGTATTTTTGTGTTTTAGCGCCCGATTGCGGGCTCTTGGTTCTACAACGGAGACAAAGGATCGGGGCTTATATACAAAGGAGCTAATCGCCATCGGAAGTTTTAACGTAACAAATAGACTTGCACTCGTCAAAAGTTCCGATGTGATAAGCGCTTTTGGCCTTTGCGCTTGGTTCCAGTGCCAAGTTGCATGGAGGGGAAGTGGTTTAGGGCTTAGCCCAAAGGGGCTTAGGCCTATAGTTAAAAATACTGTTTTTTATGAATTTTCAAGAATTTTCAAAGGGTTTTGAATGTTTCGGTAAGGTTTAAAAAGGAAATTTAAACCTTATAAAAGGGGATTTATGAAGGGAAAATGGGAAATAATGAAAAATAGAGGAATTTTATGAGGAAAAAGGAGATAAAATGGAGGTAAATGATGAAGGGAAGGAGGAGTAAAAAATGACGAAAAATGGAGTTTTCAGCAATATTTTTCTTCAGGGAAAATAGCATAATTTCAGAATTAAGAGGGAAACAACAGTGAAGATTAATCAAAGAATAATATGTCTTCATAAGACTTAAAGAACTAACAATTTTTCAATAAAAATTGTTTCTTGAAGGCTTCAAAAATGATTTAGCCACCATTTGATATGACAAATTTTATAGGTGGCTAGCAACAGTGAGGACTTAGGATGGAAACTAGGGGATAAATAAGGTAATTAATAACCTAGGTTAGGGGAAGATAGGGTTTCAGGCAATAAAAGTAACTGCATGATGTTTCAACAGCTTATCTGGGAAAATTCACACTCTGATTGGCTCGTCAGATGCTTTGTTTTCTCCGTCTTGCAGGTCGAATGCGACTTATGAGACCGTTTTATTTATAAATAGGTCACACGTATGGTCATTAATGGAGGTCGCAAGATCACAAACCTGACTTAGTTTTGGCGATATGCGACCTTGCGACCTTGTGACTTGGTGACCTTGTTAGGTTGCTGGTGTTAGCACCTGAATTGGACCCCAGGTTGCAAACGGAAAAACAAGGTAACAACTAAACCACACTCAGCCTTGTAGCTAGCCCTACAAGGACAGGATAGGGCTCTCTCCGTGAAATAATATTCAATGGAACACAATAAATGGACTGATATTAGGCTAGATAAAATTATGGGAAAAAGGTTTTAATAAAAATGAATGAATGAATGAATTTTGGGGATGTGTGGGATTTAAAGGGACAGTTGAAACCGGGAATTAAATCAGGACACAGGGTGTTTCATGGGGCAAGATAGGCAGGAAACTTAGCAATTAAAATTTAATGAGGATGGGATGGAAACACTGGTGTGGAGCTGAAAAGGGCACAATAAACGGATCCTTTCCAAACAGAAGAAAACACACAGAGTATGAATGATTCCCCAAGGCAAAGCATATCAAATGGATTCTACCTTTCTATCTTGAAAGCATTCAAAAGGAAATGTTTATGGATGAATGGAATACATAACAATTCACATATGAAACAAAGAAGAAGAAAAAAATGTTAACTCACATACCACATGGATCCCACAAATTAGAGCTGCATCTCTTTATTAATTCCTGTCAAACTGTACAATGTAGTGCAGATATGTTCTTCCACACTATTCCCCTACTTTCAGACTCTCAGACTCTACCTGAGACCATTTCCAAATGATTTTACAATTACAATAAATAGGCTGAAATGTGGGAACATAGATCCATAGAAAAGGGAGTTGTTCTAACAGCTGAAGAACTGAAATACAATCATAGAAATAAATATAACAATTTGCCTCTAAAAATAAGGGACAACATTACATTTGACTGCTTGGAGATTTTGCTATTAGGCTATATGAAAGAAAATAGGTAATCCGATGAACAGATTCCCTATTTTGCTACTTGCTGTAGATATCTTTATTTATTTTTTAAGCTCTTGGCCCTTTGACTGTCGCTTTGCTTTCCACTATCTTTTGGGAGAGAACTGACTCTTTTAATAAAATATGAAATTATACTTTTAGTGAAGGGAAATATTAATTTTTACATGGGAAAAGGGAAGGGAAATAGGGAGAAAATCATATTAATCGTAATCGGAATCGAAGAGGGAGTGGAGAGATATAATATATGAAAGGAAAGTTTAATCGCAATTCGAATGGACGGGCAGAGAGATAAATATACTGTAGTATGGCGCCATCGCAATCAAAATCGGAGTTGGTAGGATATTATTTGAATGGAGAATGAAAGTTCCGATGCGATTGGGAACTGGCCCTTTGTAATATAACAAAATCGATAAATTTAAATTTTACAAAGGAGCGGGGAATTTTGTTAATGAATGGCGGAGGAACTAAATGGTGGGACTGGGGGTTACAATCACAATAGGGGATCGGAATCGGGAGATGGGCAGAGTGATACATATAAAAACCTCTGATGCGATTAAGAAAGGGGGAATGGGGATAACTTTTGTAAAAATGAAAATAATAAAAATTCCTAGTTTACAAAGGGGAAATCCCTTTATATTATAAATGGGCAGAAGGTTTAAGTGGTGGGACTGACAGGTCAATCGCAACCGCAATATTGGAGGGGAGCGGGGGTAATTGCATTGAGAGAACAGAATTTGGGATGCGATCGGGGGAGCGGGCACGATCGGGAGTGCGATGGGAATGTTGTGATCAATTGGAGGGGAAACGCGATCGGAGGATCAGAGAAATCAGAGGGAGGAGGCGATCGGAGGATCTTGCGATCAGAGGAGGGGCACAAAACTTGCAATGTGATCAATTGCATCAGAGATGTTTGTGATTGCGATTGTAATGCAGGTTATATATAATATAAAACTTTATAATAAAGTTTTATTATAAAGTTCCAACGTATGGTGGGGAAGTGGTTGGAAACGACGAGGAATATATATGTATAAACTTTATATTAAAGTTTATGGGTAATGGAAAGGGGAAAAATGGGTTTTTAAAGGGATATAAAACTTTAATAATACAAAGTTTAAAGGGAAAAATGAAAAATAGGGGGTATATGAGGATATAGGGATTTTTACTTCACTTAAGCATAAATTTCAATCCAGAAGTCATTTTTGAGAGTGTAGTATACCGTTGGAAAGATCTTTTTGGGCTCTTTCTGATGGATCTGCTTGGAGGATGATTTTGCAGAAAAATATTCTGAAGGCAGGGACATCACTTTGTGGAGATAACAGCTTCTGAATTGTGACTTATTACACATGATGATATAGAATTAAAAAATTAATGATAACAAAGAAAAAATATCATGTTTTCACCTTAAAACATAGTTTTGAGGTGAAAATTACATCAAGCTGAATAAAATGTCTTTTTGATCTTCCAGATGTTGTGACTTCTGATTTTATTGACTTCCTCATGACATTGCTGATATTATTGACATTTGACTCATTAATTTGACCATGGTGAGACCCTAGAAACTAATGAGACTCATCCTATGACCTACTGATATGATTTTAAGAATGATAGTGAATAATGACTAAAGACCATAGAAAGGAAAATCAGCAAGTGCCTCATGAGGGACAACTGATAAAAATTACTACCATCAATGAATCCATGACCTAGAGGAATGGTGAAATTTATTCGGTATGAGACACCTAATATGCAGATGCAAAAGAGCAGTTTTGATCACTGATGGCAGTATGACTAGACTGAAACTAACAGCTGGGTCGGAAGGTCACGTAGTCACAAAGGTTAGATTCCAACGCAATTTTTGACCTAGCGACCTGGCAACCTGGGTTAGGTCGCAAGGTCGCTAAGTCGCAGCTTTCCAAAGTTTGAAAGAAGAGCGGATTTGTGAATTTTCGACTTCACTTAGAAAAAAATGAATTCATTTCATGGTTTCAAGATTACTTGCCTAAGGAGAGATATTTGAAGTCCATGGAAGTAGATGGAGTGATCTTGTATTTATCAACAGTAGAAGGGGCTTTGAAATTTCAAACTGGTGCCAAATTTCAGAGGGTGTTGTAGCGCCTACAACAAGTTGTTGAGGAACATACTCGTGAAATGGTCCATTCATAAGCTGAGGATGATATGGAGGGTTGTAATTCCAAGTAGGAGGTGTAGGCTAGGATGGAGGAGTGGGGGAGTACCAAGATTGCATAGGTGCATTCTAATTGTTGTGATAATAGGAATAGGGTGCACCTTGCATACCCTACTAATATGACCGAGGGCCTTGAAACCTTCTCTAGTTGATGAAACGGAGTTGCTCTGGTCCTACTTCTCCACCTTGACATACAAATTTGAGTCCAGTTAAGGAGGGACACTTGTCTCTGGCATGATTCACCTCACAGACTAAGAAAACCTCTATGCCATTTAATTGACATTCATTTCAAGGGTGTTTTCTAGTACATCTAGGGCAGAATATAGTCAAGGATATTTTTTATTCCTCTTACTTCCTCTTGATCTACATTGTGTCCATTTTCAAGTAAAAGGTGTGGAGCATGTCACTCTTGAATTCCTCCAACATATTTCCAATCTCATGCTTGATGGAGGTGGAAGGGGAAGGAGTATTGGTCATACTTTGGCTAGCTTTTCCTTTCTTCCTAGCTTCCCTAGAATGGTTCATGAAGACGATTTTGATTGTCTCATAAGGCAACTGGTAGATATCTCCTCATGTTAATGTATTGAGGGTCTCTATCACCTCCTCCCAGATCCCTAGGAGAAGTACTAGTTTAAGTGATCCGAGATCAAGGGTACAATTGGCTCTTTTATAGTTTAACTATAACCTCTCTTCATAGTCCTCTAGGGACTCATCAGGCCCTAGAGTCATCCTGAATATTTCCTCTTTAGTTTCCTTGGACCTACAGTAGTCCCTATACTTGTTTTTGAAGGCCTCTTGCATCTATGCCTCGGTAGTGATGTTATTCTCAGGTAGACCCATGAACCAACACAAGGTTGCATCGTTGAGGGTAGATGGGAATCAATTCAAATTTTGATCATCTGAGGCATAATCATAGGTCCTAAAGACAAAAGGAAATTCAAATATGAAGTGTCAGGGTCCTCAGAGGTAAGTCCATGGAAATCTAGAAGGGATGAGGGGATGATGTTCTTCATTTTAGTTTCTCCATCTTCCTCCCTAATGGGAAAGACTCCCTGGGCTTCAGTTTCAGCCATGGCTTGAATAGGTGAAGTAGGTTCCTTTGGTGAAATACATTCTTATTCTTCCCCAATAGGTTCTTCACAATTTTAAAAAGGCTCACCTATGGTGTGTTCAACCTCACAGTCGTTGAAGAAGAGTGAAGGGTGACTATGTTGGGATGTGGGGGTTTTTGGTAAAAAAGTTTCCTTGAGTATCCCTACTCCTATGAAGCATGAAAATCAGATTTTTTTTTAATTTTTCAATATTTTTGATTCAATCATCTAAAAGTAAAGTAGAAAAGAAAGCGAAAACAAAATCAAAGCATCTACTACACATCAACCCGACAATGACGCCAAAAAGTGGTGAGCCCTGGTATTGCACCAAAGATGCTGCAATACCTAGAGACTACTCTACTTTACTTTATCAACTCGGGGTTCATACAAAATTGGAGGTGACAATTCTATAAACACAACGCATGCATTCTACTCATTTCATCCTCTTATGAGTCCCACGAAAGGGTGCTAATTCTAGGGTTTTTGAATGAATTATGTCACACTTATGAATTTAAACCTAGGGCTAGTGATTCAAATCCATTACTCTATCAGCAATCAAATAAATATTATACAACAATAAAATACATCTAGATACTCTGCAATGAAATAAATCTACAAATTAAGCTATGGCAAGAAATGGAAGTAAATTAAGCATTTTTCATGAAGTAAATTGATGAATTGAAATTGCATAAACATGACTAACCTAATCACACATTGCTAGGCCAAATGGCTAAACACACTCTGTATACTTCTTGTTTTAACTATCATGATTTTACTCATGCATCTATTCATGACCTAGTTATTCTTGTAAATGCACCATTTTGAAGCTAGGAGGAGAAAGCGCTAAGGTGGTTTAGGAAGGGCTTGAACTCATGGGTGTAAGACTAAAGATGTATCGGTGGTTTTGGTAGTTCAGGATGAGGAGGATGGTGGTTTCTACGCTTAAGGAGAGGCCCACTGGTGCTGTTGTAAGTGCTGCTATAGGTTTCTTATAGTGCTATAAGAAAGTCCTAAATTTCTACAAGAAAGAGTCTGAGGGAAATCCAAGGCCAAATATGGTGGAGAAAATTATACTGGAGGTGGAATGAAGGTGTGTTTGGATGAATGGAGGGTGGCCAACCCATTTTCGAAGCTCATAACCTCCTGAGACGGATGTCTATCACTTCTACGGTTTGCTCACAGTGTGAAGGTTAAAAATATGAAAAACATGGTTCATGGTGATTTGATGGAAATAAGGCTGATGATGGGTGAGAAATGTAGCTAAGGATTATGGTGAAGTCATCCTGTGCTATGCTACTTGAACCTGTAAGAAAAATGCCTATTCATGCAACAAAAATTGACAAATTATTGATGAAGGAAATGGAAAAGATGAGTTGAATTTGGAAAGAAAACCTACTTTAGCATTCAACATAAATATAACTCAACATCCTAAACATGTTCATGATACTACAACAACCTAACTATTCTTTCCAAGAAATCATAAACTAAGGAAAAATTTTGGCCTGTGGAGAGGGTCTTCCCTCCTCAAGCTCCAATGAAAGAGATGAGAGAGGGAAGCTTGACACACAAATCTCTAATTTTATCAATTATTATACCAATTATTTATGGAAACTTAACTAAAAAAAAAGACAAATGGAAGAAAACTCAAAACAATGAATTGTAATGTAAGCAAACTCGTTGAAAAATAATAAATCAAACTAGATATAATGACATCAAAATATGCATGAATACACAAGAGAGACTAAGGCTAATGGATTGGGCCCTAACCCACAAGCCTAGCCCTCAGAAACTAAATTAGTGAAGGACAATCTAGATACTCATATTATTTCAGAAAATAGTCTCATTAAATAATCATAAAAGTATCAAAAATCTATTACAAGAGCTAAGAGTCTATTAGCTTCCTTAAGATTTCGAATCCTAATGAGCTCTTTCTCAACCGTATTTAACCTATAGGGTAGCTACCAAAAAATCCCTAAAAATTATGGGATGTGTTCACTTTGATTGGGAAATCACCCTAGAATATCTCCTTGTTGTCTACTCTAAGCTTTAATTGAAATATCTTCATCAAAAAGTGAAATATCTTTGTGATTATCCTGGATTTAACTCATGTTAGGCATTCTAAGTATGACAAGCCTTAATCACCATCTACACTAGCAACATAAGACCATAATATAATTTAAATGTGAGAAAGAGAGACTTAATAAGGCTAAAAGGTGACAATTAACCCCACCAAATATACCTAATGATGGATCTCATCAGCAAATATATGTTGCCGTAGTTTATTTTATGTTGTGTAATCTTCGTTTAAAGGTTGGAACTGTCGGTTTTAGTAAAGCCTTTGTTTAAATACTAGTGGGGAGAGGTTTGCTCCATGCATCCCCAACCCAACCTTAACATCGTTGTGATATTTATGGTATAAAACAATCCAGGGTAGCAGGTCTGTCGAAGGTGGCACGCCGCCCAACCACCTCTTATGTTAACACTTATGTGATGGTTCCCACGTGGGGGTGGTGGGGGTGGTAGCCCACCACCCCTATTTTTATAATAAATTTTTTTTTTATAACAATAACTTATTTGATTTTTTCTGATTTAGGGTTTATTGGGGAAACTAACCAACCCACAAATTCACCTGCTCTCAAGAACTAAGTTTTCATGCACCGATGTCAATCAAATTGTAGAACACTTAAACTTGGCCCACTCCCAGCTTTTACCACACCTTTTACTTTCAGTAACTTCTTCATATGACCTCAGATTGGAGTGTCATTCACACCATTGGTTTCAGGACGATGAACACTTCGCTCTAGTCTTGGTCTTGCTATCATCTGACCACTTTGATTTTTGAGCCCTTTCAAAAATCCACTTGTACTTTGGGACCCACTTTTACGTTGTGATATCCACCGAGATCATTCCTCCCCACTGAGATCTTTTGGACCTCCAAAAGCATTAACACGTCCAACACACTGCTTGTCCTTGAAAACCCACATTTCCAATCATGGCTTGAAAATTTGGTGTATACTTTGCAATCACATACAAACCACACATGACTCAAACAATTCCCACACTTGCCACAAGTTTATAACACACACTCTCTGGTCAAGTTTTAGATAGCAGCAAGAAATACACAAACTACTCACAAAAGGAAAAACATCATCGTTGCTTGAGTAAGTGATGGAAAACATGTAATCTATTTTAAATTTATTCGCTACATGTGATTTACAAACTATGACCATGACTATATATAGTAAAACCATATCTCACTTAACAAGGTGAATGGGTCATCTCCCTAATTTTTTGGTGGAATATCTTCATTGGTTATTTTTGGGCCTGGAATTTATAACACGTGAATTCCTAGCATTTGTCCTTGTTACAATGATTCTTCCTCCTCCAGAATTTATGGATCATCTTGGAATGAATTCTCATGATGTGCCTTTGATAAGTGCTGATAAGGTAAAAAATTTCCTTGAGTATCCCTACTCCTACGAGGCATGAAAATCAGATTTTTTTTTTTGTATTTTTCAATATTTTTTATTCAATCATGTAAAAGTAAAGTAGAAAAGAATGCGAAAACAATATCAAATCATATACTACACATCAACACTACAATGACACTAAAAAGTGGTGAGCCCTGGTATTGCACCAAGGATGCTGCAACACCCGGAGGCTACTCTACTTTACTTTATCAACCCGGGGTTCATACAAAATTGGAGGTGACAATTCTATAAAAACAACAAATGCATTCTACTCATGTCATCCTCTTATGAGTCCCATGAAAGGGTGTTATTTCTAGGGTTTCTGAATGAATTATGTTACACTTATGAATTTAAACCTAGGGATAGTGATTCAAATCCATTACTCTATCAGCAATCAAAGAAATATTATACAACAATAAATTACAACTAGATACTCAATAATGAAACAAATCTACAAATTAAGCTATGGTAATAAATGGAAGCAAACCAAGCATCTTTCATGAAGCAAATTGATGAATTGAAATTGCATAAACATGAATAACCTAATCACAAATTGTTGGGCCAAATGGATAAACACACTCTGTCTACTTCATGTTTTAACTATCATTCTTTTACTCATGCATCTAATCATGACCTAGTTATGCTTGTAAATGCACTGTTTTGAAACTAGATTGAGAAAGCGCTAAGGTGGTTTAGGAAGGATTTTAACTCATGGGTGCAAGACTGAAGATGTCTCGGTGGTTTTTTTAGTCCAAGATGAGGAGGATGGCGGTTTCTAGGCTTAAGGAGAGGCCCATTGGTGTTGCTATAAGTGCTGCTACAGGTTTCCTATAGTGCTATGGGAAAGTCCTGAATTTCTACAGGGAACAGTCCAAGGGAAATCCAATGCCAAAAATGGTGGATAAATGTATAGGGGAGGTGGAATTAAGGTGTGTTTGGATGAATGGAGGGTGGCGAACTCCTTTTCCAAGCTCATAATCTCCTGAAACGCTTGTCTTTCACTTCTAAGGTTTTCTCATGATGTGAAGGTGAAAAATATGAAAAACATGGTTAATGGTGATTTGATGGAAGAAGGTTGATGATGGGTGAGAAATGCAGCTAAGGATTATGGTGAAGTCTTCCTGTGCTGTGCTATTTGAACCTGTAAGAAAAATACTTGTTCATGCAAAAAAAATTGACAAATTATTGATGAAGGAAATGGAAAAGATGAGTTGAATTTGGAAAGAAAACCTACTTTAGCATTCAAACAGAAATCTAACTCAACATCCTAGACATGTTCATGATACTAGAAAAACCTAACTATTGTTTCCAAGAAATCATAACCTAAAGAAAAAAATTTGGCCAGTGGAGATGGTCTGCCCTCCTCAAGCTCCAATGAAAGAGATGACAGAGGGGGGCTTGATACACAACTCTTTGAGTTTATCAATTATTATACCAATCATTTATGGAAGCTTAACTACAACAAAAGACAAATGGAAGAAAACTCAAAACAATGAATTGTAATGTAAGCAAACTAGCTGAAAACTGATAAAGAAAACTAGATACAATGACATAAAAATAGGCATGAATACACAAGAGAGACTAAGGCCAATGGATTGGGCCCTAACCCACAAGCCTAGC
Source organism: Pinus albicaulis (assembly GCA_034641835.2). Lineage (NCBI taxonomy): Eukaryota > Viridiplantae > Streptophyta > Pinopsida > Pinales > Pinaceae > Pinus > Pinus albicaulis. The sequence goes on from CM076578.1 coordinate 1,817,225,672, forward strand.
CCTTAGAAACTAAATTAGTGAAGGAAAATCTAGACACTCATCTTATTTCAGAGAATAGTCTCATTGCATATTCATAAAAGTCTCAAAAATATATTACAAGAGATAAGAGTCTATTAGCTTCCTTAAAATTTCGAATCCTAATGAGTTCTTTCTCAACCCTATTTAACCTATAGGGTAGCTACCAAAAACTCCCTAAAAACTATGGGATGTGTTCACTTTGAATGGGAAATCACCCTAGAATATCTCCTTCCTATCTACTCGAAGCTTTAATTGAAAAATCTTCATCGAAAAGTGAAATATCTTCATGATTATCCTAGATTTAACTCATGTTAGGCTTTCGAAGTATGACAAGCCTTAATCACCATCTACAATAGCAATATAAGACCATAATATAATTTAAATGTGAGAAAGAGAGACTTAATAAGGCTAAAAGGCAACAATTAACCCCTCCAAATATACCTAATGATGGATCCCATCAGCAAATATATGTTGGTGTGGTTTATTTTATATTATGTGATCTTCGTTTAAAGGTTGGAACTGTTAGTTTTAGCAAAGTCTTTGTTTAAACACTGGTGGGGCAAGGTCTGCTCCATGCAGCCCCAACCCAACCTTAACATCGTTGTGATGTTTATGGTATAAAACAATCTGGGGTGGCATGTCTGTCAGAGGTGGCATGCCCCCCAACCACCTCTTATGTTAACACTTATGCGATGGTTCCCATGTGGGGGTGGTGGGGGTGGCAGCCCTCCACCCCTATTTTTATATTAATTATTTTTATAACAATAGCTTATTTGTTTTTTTCTGATTTATGGTTTATTGTGGAAACTAACCAACCCAAAAATTCACCCGCTCTCGGGAACTAAGTTTTCATGCCCCGATGTCAGTCAAATTGTAGAACACTTAAACTTGGCCCACTCCCAAATTTTACCATACCTTTTACTTTCACTAACTTCTTCATATGACCTCGGATTGGAGTGTCATTCAAACCATTAGATTCAGGACGATGAACACTTCGCTCTTGTCTTGGTCTTGTTATCATCCAACCACTTTGATTTTTGAGCGCTTTCAAAAAGCCACTTGTACTTTGAGACCCACTTTTACCTTGTGATTTCCACCTAGATCATTTCTCCCCACTGAGAGCTTTTGGACCTCCAAAATCATTAACATGTCCAGCACACTACTTGTCCTTACAAAACCACACTTCCAATCATGGCCTTAAAATTTGGTATATAATTTTCAATCACGTACAAACCAGACATGACTCAAAAAATTCCCACACTTGCCACAAGTTTATAACACACACTCTTCGGTGAAGTTTTAGATAGCAAAAATAAATACCAAAACTACTCAAAAAAGTAAAAACATCATCGTTGCTTGAGTAAGTGATGGAAAACATGTTATCTCTTTTAAAATTATTCGCTACATGTGACTTACAAACTATGACCATGACTATATATAGTAAAACCATATCTCACTTAACAAGGTGAATGGGTCATCTCCCTAATTTTATTGTGGAATATCTTCATTGGTTGGATTCTTCATGGGTTATTTTTGGGCCTGGACTGTTTGACAAGCGAATTCCTGGCATTTATCCTTGTTACAATGATTCTTCCTCCTCTAGAATTTCTGGATCATTTTGGAATGCTTTCTCATGATGTGCCTCTGATAAGTTCTTAGATCCCTCATTTTCACTGGAAATTGATGAGGTGCTCTCATCATATGTCATTGGTGGGTCTCTAGCCATTTTGGAGCTTTCCCTAGATTCCTTCCTAACATACCCAAGTCCTTTATGATGAGGAAATTCCTCTACTCTGATGGGGTTCATGATGCCCTAGCCATTAATGTTGGGGGCCTTCCCCTGATATCCCATTTTCTTTGGTAGTTTGGACCCAATTCCTATAGTATGTTTTTCAAAATCAGTGAAATCATCATCATGAAAATTATAATAAATTGAAGAGTCACGTTTTACCTCAAGGTGGTTATACTGAAACTTTTCTGAGGCCTCATCCTTAGCTTACAACTAGCGTAGCAACCTTTTTCTGATCAATATTCCTTAGCTCAATATTCTTTACTTGAATGCTTTGGTTGATCTCCTCAACTTATTGAAGCCATGCCACATTGGGTGTTATTTTCATATTTGGTACAATATATGTTGAAATTTTTGTTTCATCGCACAAATAGGAGTCCAAATCGATGGGCCCACCTGTCGCAAGCTTCATTTCGTCACCAGAATCTGACCCCAGGTCAATTGGTCTACCTTGTACAAATCTCACAGTTGTGACCTTCTCATCTTCCTCTAATTCAGACTCTTGGCCTTGCTTCATGGTGGAAATTTTCTTCTTCTCCTCCTTTTTTTCATTCCTCTTACGTCTCAAATTAGGGTGCAGTTTCCAGACTTCTCTTCATCATGTCCTTATTTTTCACAATGTGTACACGATGGATTTTCTCCTCTTCTCTTGGTTGTTGTAGCTCTTTTTGGGTGGTCATTTTATTCATGCACCCTCCTTCTTTCAAGATGCATGGCCTTCAAACTGGCCTCATCTATATTAGTAGGCTCAAAAAATAATAGTGAATGTCTTATGTAACTATGTAAAGAGCCAATATACTTAGTTACAATATTTGGTGAATCTAATGGAATGCCCAAATTCAATGCATGTTTTCTAAATTATTCAGTGAATTTTTGCACATTTTGACCTTTGCATTACTTTATCTGTTTCCATTCCATTGATTCTAGTTACTTATAGCCCAAACAGTAAAATTTATTATTTAATGCAGAAACAAAAATTCACCATGAGGAGAGAAAGTTACCAAATTTTTTGATGCCTTGAAATTTTATCTCCCACCAAATGATAGCAGTGCCACTCAGTCAAAGAGATGCCAACTAGATATTTTCCTCATATTCCTTAATATTTTGAATCTGACAGTAGACCTCAATTTGTCTAATCCAATTGTTAACCTTTTCTGAATTACATTCTCCTTTATACATGGGAAAGTCAAAATTCATATCTAGTTTAAAGAAAGGTTTCCTAGATGTATGCCTATGATGTATGTGAGAATGATGAGAAGAAGAAGAGGAACCATCACTGGAAGATGGACATGGAAGGGGATCTTATCCACCATCTCCATGATTACCGATCTGTGATCATCTGCATCTTTCTTCTCGTGCTTGACGGTCTTCTCATAGTCTGAAAACAACTGTCTACTTTCTCTACCATGTTGTAGAATTCCTTGCAGTAATTCTGCTCTTCTTCCAAATGAGCTTCCTCATTTTCCATGTTTCTTCTTTATGGTGCATATCTTGCTTGGGGATCAAAGGACTTAAGATTTCCTTCACCTCTTTTCAACCTGTTTCTAGTTAGCATATACTCATGTAATTCACATTGACAAAGACTTGTTATGATACCACTTGATCCAAGATTTTTTTCTTATAGAAGCATAAAAAATTACATCTGACAGCGTATGTTAAAAAGGTAAATTAAAGCACACATAAAGGAAGAGAAAAATAACATGAAATCATGAAAATATGACACAAGGAATTGATTACATAGTTCGTCCAATTTGGACTACATATCTGGGCCCTACTCAAGAGTGGGGATGCCTTCATTCATTAAGTGGATTTAACAGGAAGAGGTACAAGAAAAATTACATAATAGACCCTTATACCTCCATGCTAGGATATGGATGAAAAATGGAGAATCTGGCTGATTAATTTTACATCACCACTGAGTCCTTGGTGATAATTTGTGCAAAAATGACTACCCAGACATCCAATTCTAACAAAAATCCTTTATACAACTCCCGAAATATTTCTGATATCCCCAAGATTCCCTGGGCAAGGTCCTGGCCTCCTTTTGGCATAGGGTTCTGCCTCTTTCTGCATAATTACACTCCCGCTCCACTGCTCTTCCCTGTGAAAATGAAATGACAGGTGTTTAAGTAGAGTTTTAGGGTGGAGCCACCAAAGCCAAGCCTCATGGATCAATGGTGGCATAGGTGGATCCAACGGGTGAGGTCAGGATTTGAATCCCCACCTCCCCATTTTGGTGACTATTGTGTTAATAAGGAAAGTGGCTTGGCACAAATTCGTTGGCGCAGTTTATTTTATGTTGTGGAACTTTCATTTAAAGGTTGTAACCTTCAGTTATAGCAGAGGCTTTGTTTAAAGACGGGTGGGCAGGGTCCACTCCACGCGGCCCCGAACCAACCTTAACACTATTATGATACTTATGGTATAAAATGATCTGGGGTGGCGGGTCCGTCGGAGGTGGCCCCTCCCCAAACCACCTCTTATGTTAACACTTATGCTATGGTTCCCATGCTGGGGTGGTAGCCCGCCACCCCTCTTTTTATATTAATTTTGTTTTATAATAGAAAATTATTTGGATTTTGTCGATTTAGGCCTTTTTTACACGTCATTCTCTCACCATGACATTTGATTGTTCATATAGGTCTATCACCATCCATATCATGTTCCCTTAGAGGTCAAAACCACCAATGTTCCTAATCAAGTCTTGGAATTGGAGAAAAGCTCTTTAAAACCCTTAAAATTCTACCTACACAGTTTTTTCTAGCCTTTCCTTGCGCATGCGCTGCTGTTTGGTCCATAAACTGCGGCAACTCTTGCACTTTTTTTCACTATTACCTGCGCACCCACATGAAAAGAAAATAAATGAAAAACTAAATTCTAGAAGCCTAGTTGGTCGAATATTCTCCCAGTTGAGAGCTTCTAGAGTCGTGATCAGTTCGAGCTTTTGTTATAGCATCATTTCTCACCTTGACATGATTTATGATTGCTACATGGCTTTATGGGCACCCATTCCTACAGACTTGGACAAATTCACTTAAAAACAGTGGAAAATCCTTCATACGCGACTATGCCCGTGTTTTTCCGCGTGTATACGCGAGTACAGCTAGACTTTTCCGCGTATGCCATTTTTATGGTTAAAAAATATATAAAAAATCCCTAATTTCGCGCTGGGTTGATAGTTACTCAGGTAGTTCAACTACCCCAGCCCGTGGCCAACTGTTTCCAACTGTTGAAACTACTTGGAGGGACTATAAAAGGGCCTCATATGTATGGCCTAAGGGAGAGAGAGAATTATTATTATTATACTCTGTTGGTTCCCTATCCAAGTCTGATTCCCCGTGCCTCCTGCACTTTCCCAGTTCATTTCAGGAAACCCTTGTTTCCTTGAGATACACATTCCTTTATATGTTATCTCGTATGCACTTATTTGGAAGGAGTCTTAGCGAGGCAAGGGCTGGACGGATCCGGACGACGGTCTGCGAAGGCCTTGGAAGGATCAGGTGATCTCTCCACTTACTTTTGTACGTACTATTTTTATAATACGGAAGTATCATGCTGTTCCCGAAATAAACGTGTTAGTGTATGCTTTAATGTATGAAGAATATTTGTTATACAAGCATTCATGATGATTTATTTAATGTTTTATATGAATCTCACTAACATATAGAGTAGAAATATACTGTACAACTTGTCCTTTGTGTTGGTTTCTTCTTTTATTTCAGGTGAAGGAGGAAGGACGGTTGCAGGGAGTTTGAACTCCACGTGGATCTACTTCAAACGTAGGACCAACGGGTAAACCTCTCATTCTACTCGATTTCGTTTTTATGAATGTGCATGATCGTGTGAGTCTCTGTTAAATAGTACGCCCCTGCTCTGTGGAAGTTGAATCCCAACCAACCTCTAGGGTGTTAAATCCCCGAAACAGAACTGGCGACTCCGCTGGGGATCACATTTTTGTGATTCTCCTGTTGGGTTGTTTCAGCTGTTTGGTAGGATACCAACAGTTTTTTCTGTCTTTTACAGTCCAGTTTGCTTTCTTGCAGTCAGTCTGAAGCTTTTATACCTTTCCCAGGCTTGTACTTTTTATTTTTCATTATCTTTCTTTGTATACGCAGTTTTTCTTGCACACAGTCGCGTATACCCGCGAGTTTGTGTAGAAGGAACCGCGTATACGCGGGTCTCCCTCAACACAGACGCGTATACACGCATGTTGCATAACTGCAAGGTCGCGTATACCTAGGCTGAATTTGAAATTTCAAGATTCTGGTGTTTTTGGTCTTTACTGGCTGTGGAAGCCTATGTTTGCAGAGTCTCTGTACTTACTGGAGTGTGACAGAAGTGGTTTTAAGTCTTGGTTCTCTTTCGTTTGTCCGAAAACTGATCTTTTTGGCGAAGTGTTCTTGTTGGTGCTAGCACTCCTGGATTGAGTTCCAAAATCGCTTTCTGAGCGTTCTTGGCTGTTCTGCTTTACCAGAACAGAGAGATTTTTCTCACTGACTCGCTCCTGTCTTTGTGTTGTGCTTCGCATTGCGTTCTTTGCTTTGTTTTTGATTGGTTTTCTTGAGTTTCATAGGCTAGGGTTTTGTTGCAATTTTCGAAGATCTTTTCTTGTTTCTTTGGAGTTTTGTGTTGCAACGAATTTGCACTATTTATCTTGGCTGTTTGATTGAGTTTTTGGTCTTCCGTTGCTCTCATTGATCTTGCTATTATTAGCCTTATAAGGTTTGGGGGCATAGCTGAAGTTTATGCTTGAAATTCGGTCTCGTTTTGGCTTGGATTGGGATAGTTGTTCTTGGTTTTCTTGAAACTCTTGTTTTATAAAACTGAAAATCCCAAAAACATTTGTTTTGCTTTTTGTTTTTGCATATCAAAAACTCAAAAAACATTGTTTCTTGTTTTTGTTTTTGTTGTTGCCTTTTTCATTTTCGTTTAGCTTCATCTTTTGGGACTTTAGTGAAGTTTCTTGCTTCTAGTTTCCCGCTTGATTGTGAAGGGAGGTTGTCTTTTGATTTCTTCTTCTTCTTGTTGAGTATTTTGGTGTCTTATATTGAGAGTTCTTGTTCGCAAGAATTGGCTTTCTGGATATCAAAAAGATTAGTTGAAACTGAAGGAGCCTTTTTGGAAATTTCACCTTGTTTCAAGGGACTTTCTGCATCTTAGAAATTACATGCTAGTGGTCATTTGCATTAGGTGAATTGAATCATTTAGTTAGCTTCTTAATTTTTTGTGCGTGTGAGTTTGTAATTCGAAAAGAAAAATATATTTTTTAGCCTCGTAGAACTTACATAGAAATTTCTCTTCATCGAAAGACAAAGAACTGCATGTGCATGTAGTCAGGTTTTTTATTAATTTCTTTTGCGTCAGAACATCATTGGTTTCAACTCCATATCCTTATGACTTAATACAACAGCCCTTAAAATAAGCGATTTAATCTAAAAATCAACTAGCAAGTTTTATTAAGTGTCAATCACCAACTAGCTAGGTTGTAGGGCCTTGGAATAGGAGAGAGGAGAGTTAACTCTCCAAGGCCGCTCAAACAAACATAGAAGTTTATTAATTGAGCGAAATCCAACTCCGTGAGGTGGACTCGGAAAGCTCTCATCCGAGAGTCAAGCGCGAGGGGAAGTGAAGGTTAAGAAGAGGGATACCCCCCCTCCGATTAGCTGAATCTAACCTCAAGACCGTTCCGCCCAGCTTCTGATACGGATTGGTGTCCATAGTTGTTGTTCCTAGGTTCCACACAAGTGACTGCGGGGGGGAATACCCGTGGTACCTGAGGCGGACGTCGCATCACTTCCAGCAGTACTTCTGGGGGGTGCCCTTGCGAAGCTTGGGTGCTTGAGCCGGCAAAGGCTGTTGTTAGGAGGTCGGCGTAACTGCTTCTGATACCTTCGCTAGTTGTTATGGGCCCTAATCATCCCAGACTGCTTTCGGAAGGTCCTATATTTCGCTTTCCTGTATTTTGGTGTCCGGTCCTCATCACCCGGAGCGGAAATACTTGGAGGCTGTTTGCTTGCTGTTTCTCAGGGTTTTGATTTTAGTGAGTGCTCTTTGCTCCTAGCTTGCCTAGCTTTTCACTTTTCTTGAGTCTAATATAATAAATTTGTAGAAGTGGCTGATCAAGCGCCTCGACGTTCGAGGAGAGTCCGGGGGTTATCTCCCGAGAGTGCAGAGCCTTCTTCGAGAAGGCGTAGGAGCGATCTAGCAGGTGGTTTTCACCCTGTAGAGTCTGACGCTGTGGAGAGAGATCCTCCACTAAGGTCTGAGGGTTTCGTTGCTGATTCCGGTGTCGGTTCCGAGAGGAGCGTTTCGCTCACCTCGAGGGTATTGTTTCCTCAGGGGGAAGATTTTCAGATAGAAGATATACCTGAGCCTGCAGCTACAGGTCCATCTCCTCTTCCTCTTGATCATCCGTTTGTTATAGAGTACATCGGACCGGAGTCTGAGAGACCGCCGGATCTTCCTTATCTTTCTTATCTTTCGATGGCCACGACTGGGAACGCGGCTTCTACCGTGAGTGCTGCGGGCATTCAGACCCCTGTCTCTGTCGAGGCAGGGGGCACTCTTGCTCTATCTTCGAGTGCTTCTAGCACTGCTATGTTTGGCTCTGGGTTCACCCAAGCATATGCTTCTCAATCTGGTCCCTTTGTTTCAGGGATGTCCATTGCTGGAAATCCCTCTTTTTCCTTTACCGCCGGTGCAGCTGGATCTACGCCCATGTCCAACATGGCTAGTGGATCAGCTTCTTTTCAGGGTTTCCCCTTTGGGACTGGGCATATTCCTAGTCCCAATCCTTCTTTAGGGTCGTTTCCTTTTTCGTCCCAGACCCACAGTTTCAATCCTTGGGCTCAGGGGCCAAGTTCGACTGCTTTTATGGGGTGGAATCCTATGTTTGCAACGTCGGGGGCAGGGAATCAGTTCATCGCGAGTCATCAAGGGAATGCTTCTTTCCCTGCATCGAGTGCTTATCAGTCTTTTTCTCCTCTATCTAATGCATGGAACCCCTACCAGGGGCTTACATCTTCAGTCAATACTTCGGCGGGGGGAACTAGTCTGGGTCTTGGTAACTCGGCGTGGGGAGGAGGTTCTTCTCCGTTTTCTACGGGTCCTTTCTGGCAGCCTGGTGCCTCATCAAATCCGGGCTATTCTTTTCAGAATGTGGGAAATCCATCCCATCAAGGATGGAATTCTCAGGCTCCGCCGCGATTACCATTTCTGGCAACGTTAAACTTGCCAGACTTGGCGAAGTTAACTAATGACCCAATTCGGTATAGTCCGGGTTGGCCTCCGGTTCCAACCAGACTTCCTTCAGACATTCCTAAGTTTGAAGGTAAGAATGGTGAAGATCCGGCAGACCATGTCACCACATTCCACTTATGGTGTTCATCCAACTCTCTGATCGACGATTCGATTAGATTGAGATTATTTAAGCGCACCTTAACTGGAAACGCCGCGAAGTGGTATATAGAGCTTACTGGGGGCAGTTTCGCCACATTTGGAGAACTGGCTGTCACTTTTCTTAACCATTTCCAGTTGCCTGTCAGATATGAGGCTGGGACCGAACTCCTGGCTAATTTTAAGCAGGATGAGGCAACTCACATTTCTGATCATATTCGGGAATGGAGGAGAAGGAAGAGGCTAATTAAAGCCCATATTCCAGGTGAGTTCCTTCTCGAGTGGTTTTTGAAATCGCTTCAGTCAGATATTTCAAAGGATGTATCCATGTCAGGGGTATATTCCGAGGAGCAGGCCATCTTTAGGGCCCAGCAGTTAGAGTTGATCTATTCTCAGTCTGGCATGCTTTACAAGTATTTGCCTAATGCTCCTCGCTCCAAATTGGATCTCTCGAAACCCAAACCTGGCCCGCATGGTGAAGGACTTGTCGGATCGGTCAGTAGTAGTGCAGCCAGCCTGCTTTCTCAATTGCAGCAGTTGTCTTTACAATCTGCTTCTTCTGGTCAGGCTGTGCCTGCTGATTCTTCACCTTCCCAGTCTTTGTCCATTAATGCTGTCCAATCTTCTGAACCCAAAGGGAATCAACAGTCCGATGGGAAGAAGAAGGGATGTAATAACAAGAAGAAGGGCAAGAATGGGAAGGGCAATGCAAATAAGACCAACGAGCGTGTTGGTGAAGGGCAAAAGGAGAAAAAGAAAGTTAAGTTTCCGTGCAAGCTTTGTGCTGGAGACCTTCTCACGCATCTTTGCCCGAAAATTCAGGATGCTCAGCGCCTGTTATCTCAGCAAGGTTCTTCTAGTTCCCAGGCTGTGCTAACAAACCCTTTTCCCCAAGGGCAGCAATTAATTGCTGGCGCGAATCAAAATCCTGGGGCTTCCTCTGGAGGTCCTCGGGAAGGGGAAATTCCATCGAATATCTTTATGATGAGTGCTCACGTGGATGTCGCTACGAGATCCCGTGATTATGGCGGAGAGGAATCTTCGAAAGCTAAGGAAGTTCCTGATGCTACTGAGCCGCTTCATATCACGAAGCCAACTGTCGAGTCTATGCCTCGGATGCCAAAAGCATCTTCTAAGCGGTCAACGATTAACCCGAACATGAGGGCTGCCCAGAACTACTCGATTGTAGAAGATCTGGCGCAGAGTCCTTGTGCTATGTCAGCTTTAGAGGTACTCCAGTCTTGTCCGGCTCAGCGCAGTGCTTTGCTCACTGCCATTGGAGCTATAGATCCGAAAATTTCTCTTCTGATTACCTTTGATATGAAGAATTTTAAGAAGAGACTTCCTCATCATATGGCCTTCCATATTAAATCATCGTACCGGAAGACTAATATCTTTCGCACGGTCGTTGATGAGGGTGCTTCTACTTGCGTGATGTCCCTCGCATGTTGGAAGACACTAGGATCTCCCAAAGCTGTTCCATCTAGCACTATTCTTACTGCATTCGATGGCCATTCTCATAGGCCCCATGGTATTGTCCCGGCTTTGCCCATCTGTGTTGGGGGCAAAACCGTTAACATAGAGGTTGAGGTAGTAGATGCGGCCTTGGACTACAACCTTCTGTTGGGGAGAAACTGGATATATGATATGGATGCCATTGCATCTTCACTATTTCGGATAGTATGTTTCCCCCACGAAGGGAGGATAGTTACGGTGGATCAACTGGACTGTCCTCCTGTAGACCTGGATGCGCCTCCTGACTCATCTGTCCCTAAGTTGGACAATACTAAGGCACCTATCGAGAATCTGAGAGTTGGAATGTATTCTTCCCTGATGGGATCTTTTGATCTTCCTCCTCCTAAGGTGTCTATCAATGCTATTTCATCCTCCAAGGCTCCCCTTCGAAGAGAGTTCTTTCGAACTCATTATTTTTCGAACCCTTGGACCTTACCTTCCCCAACTACCACTCTGGAGGAAGGGCAAGTGGGTGGAATGGCATTCCCGATTTCTGCAGCTGAGATTGCATATCAGTCTGTTGTTGACACTGCAGAGTCTGATCCAGCTCCTCTTTCGCCGGAAGAGTTGGATGGTGATGTGGCTGCGGCTTGGACGCTTACTTCTTCTTCTGCCCAGGATTGTCTAGATACCACTCTTCCATCTGAAGAGGCCATCCTGGAAGCAATGACAGGTATAGAGAGACAGTGGGATGACTTGCATCATCGGTCTTACTTCCTACCTGACTTGAGCGAAGTCGAAGCTAGTTTTCCAAGTCCTCAGTCTCCTGGACCTGTTCACCCAGTCTTGAGCCCCTTAGCACCGGCACAGGTTTATGCTGAAGGGAACATGGCTGTGATCTCTCCGACTATCCCGGTGAACATCTCCAGGAATCCCAACATTATCGAGAACGTTTTCATTGGAGCTGAATGTTCCCGTGAAGAAGTTCAAATCTATACCGAGCTCTTCAAAGAGTATAGGGATGTTTTTGCTTAGTCTTATGAGGAAATGCCTGGCATAGACCCATCATCGTCGAGCACGAAAAGATCAAGACGTATGAAAACGCTAAGCTGATCAGCAAAAACTTCGTCCGGTTAATCCTAGGAAGGCAACAGCTATCAAAGCTGAAGTTGAAAAGCTGCTTAAGGTGGGATTCATTTTCCCAGTTCCTCTGACTGAATGGGTTTCAAACCCCGTTCCTGTTGATAAAAAGCAAGGAACAATTCGAGTGTGCATCGATTTCAGAGACCTGAATAAGGCGTGTCCTAAAGATAATTACCCCACACCCTTCATTGATCGGATTATTGATGAGTGTGCCGGTAACGAAATTTTTTCCTTCATGGACGGTTTTTCTGGTTATAATCAAATTACTATCCGTCCAGAAGATCAACATAAGACCGCATTTATTTGTCCTTGGGGTACGTTTGCATATAAGAAAATGCCTTTTGGTCTTAAAAATGCTGGAGCTACTTTTCAGCGGGCCATGTCTTACGCCTTCCACGACATCAAGAAAATCATCGAGGCATACTTAGATGGTCTAGCTGCTCATTCTCGAAAGAGGATGGATCATCCAGGTCACCTCCGGCAAATATTTGAAAGATGTCGTTTTTATAAAATTCGTTTGAATCCGAACAAGTGCGTTTTCGCGGTAACATCCGGTCGGATGTTGGGATTTATCGTGTCTAGTGAAGGGATAAGGGTAGATCCCTTCAAGGTTGAGGCAATACTTCGGTTGCCTCCCCCGTCTTCAATCCGTCAACTTCAAAGTCTCAAAGGGAAGTCTAACTTTCTTCGGAGGTTTATCGTTAACTATGCTGAGATTACAAAGGGATATATGAGACTGTTGAAGAAAGGAGTTCCTTTTCTTTGGGACGACTATGCTCAACGCTCATTCGATGCCTTGAAAAAGGCATTGACCTCTGCTCCTTTGCTGAGTCCACCCGATTATAGCAGAGATTTTCTTTTGTATCTGGCTACAGTAGAATCTACCATTGGTATGGTTCTGGTTCAGGAGGATGATGCTCTGGCTGAGCATGTTATTTACTACCTTAGTCGAGGACTGGTAGGACCTGAACTGCGATACACCCCGATAGAAAAATTAGCCTTAGCAGCAGTCCATGCTGTGCAGCGACTCCGGCATTATATTATTCTTCGCAAAACTTATGTCTTGGCAGCTGCCAATCCATTTCATTTTGTCCTCAGCAGGCGAGTGATTGGGGGCAAATATAATAGATGGATTGTGATTTTACAAGAATTTGATCTAGAATTCATGTCTGCCAAATCCAAGAAGTCATTAGTTTTTGCGGAATTGATCTCCGAGTTGCCTTGTGGAGAGGCGATGATCTATGATGAGTCCTTTCTGGACGAACACTTGTTTCTGATCTCTCCACAAGATCCTTGGTATGGGGACATCATTGTATATCTCCAGACTGCGAATTTTCCCTCTTCTTTTTCGAAAGATGAGCGTCGTAAGCTGTGTCACTTAGCTAAAAGTTATCTGATTATTGGTGATGCTTTGTACCGTCGAGGGGTTGATTCAATCCTAAGACGCTGCTTAACTTTCGAAGAAGCTGAGGCTGTGCTTAATGATTCTCACGGTGGAGCTTGTGGGGGTCATTTATCGGGGCTTGCTACAGCCCAAAAGATTTTGCGTGCTGGCTACTTCTGGCCTTCGATTTTCAAAGATTGTATTGAATCGGTCAAGAAGTGTCATCCTTGTCAAGTGTATACTCGAAAAATGCGCGCTCATCCAGCTCCGCTTTTTCCAGTCGTTACTGTCGGCCCCTTTACAAAGTGGGGTATGGATTATACTACTTGTAACCCGCCTTCGGCACAAGGTCACAAGTACATTATCGTAGCAGTAGACTACTTTACGAAGTGGGTCGAAGCTATGCCTACTTTTGGGAACGATGGTGAGACTGCAGCTCTTTTCTTCTTCAACCAAGTCATTGCTCGTTTCGGTATACCTAGAGAGATTGTCACTGACCATGGCAGTCACTTTCAGAACAGTATGATGGCTGAGTTGGCTCTTAAATTGGGTTTCCGGCAGGAACATTCATCTCCATATTATCCTTAGGCCAATGGCCAGGTGGAAGCCGTGAATAAGTCCTTGAAGACAATTCTTCAACGGACGATTGATAAACATAGATCCAACTCGCACATTATGCTATATTACACACAAACAATTGTTATTTAGGGGCCCGTCGATTCAAAAAATCCATGGCTACTCGTTCGGTTAGTCACGGAGTAGAATCGAAAGTATTTCCCATTGAATGCGCGAGATTCCTTCCATGGCCCGTCCCAGGCTTCTTTACGACACTTCTAGTGCAGCGAGCGGCTTCTTCATCACGAACATCTTGATGAGCGAGCGTCGAGATGCTGCCACGTTGAACGAAGCGCATAAAAACCGAGTCAAAGTCCGGTACGATAAGGCGGTTAAGCCTAGGGTCTTTTCCGAAGGTGACCTTGTTTTGGTCTATGCCCAAGAAAAAGATGCCTTGGGGGCAGGAAAGTTTAAGTCGATGTGGTATGGCCCCTATATCGTCAAAAAGGTCCTTAAGAAAGGAGCATATACCTTGGTTGACTTTGAAGGAAATGAGTTGTCGGAGCCCCAAAATGGGCTCTATCTGAAGAAGTATTATGCCTAGGCTTTGGCCTGGCATTTTGCTTTGTATATAGTAGTTTTTTGTCTTGTACATATCTGTTTGATTTTCGATTTTTTGATGAGATGGTGATGTTTTTTGATCTGCTTTGGCAGGTTGTGTTGATGTCATGAGTCATTTTGGTTTCGCCGATGGTGCTAGTAGACACACCCGGAACTTAGCTTCCGCGGCTTGGGTGCTTCATTATCCTTCCGGTCAGCTGTTGGTATCAAGAGGGGTCTGCATTGGTCCTGCTTCCAATAATGTAGCAGAATACACTGCAATCATTCATCTACTCTCGGAGGCAATATCTTTGGGTGTTGATTCGTTGGTAGTTTTCTTGGACTCCCAGCTGGTGGTGTCGCAGTTGAACAACACTTATCGGGTACGAGATCCAGTTTTATTACGATTGTTCTTGAGGGTACGTTTTTTACAAAGGTCATTTCAATTTTTAACATTCATTCATATTCCTCGAGCTGAAAATTGGTTTGCTGACTCATTAGCTAATCAAGCTTTAGATTGGCATATTAATCATTAAATACAATAAAATCTAATCATCAAAAACATCATACATTTGATACATTTATCACATCACATCAAAATATCGCTGTATATATATCATCAGTATGTCAAAAAACTTTACAAAATTTTGGATCCATCAATGCCGTACAAAACTTTGGCTTATGCCCCATCATGTTCAGTCTCAAAAAATATACAGTCATCTAATATGTAAAAACTATCTACTCCTGAGGACCCTGCCCAGCGTTCCTATAGAACATCACTGCAGTGGCCACACGGCGGAACAGTCTAACCCAGTCCCGGGGTACTCCTACAACCCGTCTCTGAACGGCTTCTGGCAAGTCCTCCACAGCAGCCAGAGGGATTTGGCGGGTTAGTCCCTCCAAGTTTCTCTGCACGGCCTGGAGGGTTCTGTCAGAATCCGCTGTCTCTGCTTCACCTCTGCGGCGCTTGTGACGTGCTAGGCCCTCAGGACGCACTGGTCCAACATCTGAAACATGATCATTTTATTTGTCAGTCATTATGAATCCAATCCAAAAACATGTTTGTTTTTCATTTTTCATACATATTTGAAAAATCCAAAAAAAATCATATAAGTTAAAATTTTTGAAAAAACTTACCGACTGCTCCCCATGCTACACCGGGTGGAAGTACTAGATCTGGATCTCCTCGGAAATCCATCCCGGCATAAGGGTAGTCATCTACTGCGATGATCTGTTCTCTCCACCATAAGAAGAACTCATCGTCCCAGGTAGTTCGGGGTACCTCGCTGCCCCCCAGTCTCTTCATCATGTCTGCCCAACGGGAAATTCTTGGGTCCCGAGGGCTGCTGATAGTTGAGATGACTTTGGGTCTCAAAGCTGGAACTCTCGAAGAAGAAGAATGTAGTCAAAATGGTTCCATAGCCAAAGTGTTTTGTATGTGTTTTGCGAATGGAGGTCAGTTGTTGTTTCATGTTCAGTAGCAGGGCAGTGCACCAATCATAGACATGAATTAAGCACTCTACAGCTATGCTCATGTGCGTCCTGGACGCCTGATGCAGTGAGGCAGATCCTGCCACTCTGCCGATGGTGAATAGGAGGATCTTCATGTGCAAGTCCCTGATATCTCTGATTGCAATTTGTGTGCCAACTTTCTTGGAATTTTCTATGCAATAGATTTGGACATAGTCCTCCACGGTTAACCCTCCCAGGGGCCTTCCGTGCAGATCCACTGGGTCTCCCCTTCTGGAGAGTCCAGTAATGAAGTATATATCTTCCACCTCTATGCGTAGTGGCATTTGATCAATGATGAAACAATCCTGATCCGGTTCCCAATAATTTACCAGCATTTCAAGCAATCTCACATTACTTTTCATATTGGGCATCTTGAAAAATTTGAATAATCCACAGTTTCGGAGGACATTTTGTGTTGCGCGATCTTCCATGACCTCTTGGTCTATTGCACTATGCTCGCGTTCCCTCCATGAAATTGTCATCCTGAAAAAATTGATTAAAATTTGCATTAGAAACTCATTTTTGAAATTCGGACTTGCACATACGCTAGTTTCGCTGTGCACAGTCGCGTATACACGCGACTTTCCTTCTTTGAACCCGCGTATGCGCAGATACGCGTTTTTTAATAAGGGTTTCCAGGTAAAAATCCACTTAATTTTAAATTTTAAACGGACAAAATGAATCAACGGGATGAATAAGGATCCTACCTGAAGTTTCGCTGAATTCCGACGGTCGGTTGTTGCTGATTTGACGAAACAAGTTTTTAGCTCCAGAGCTCTTTTCCAAATCAGCTATGCAATAATGAACCAATTAAGAGGTAATTTGTGTATTTATGGCTAAAAAATTGAAAATTTTCGCAAAATTTCCTTGTGCTTATTTTTTCGATCTGTCTTATGCTGTATAACTCGATTGCTTGGAAGTGCCCAGTTTGGTATATTTCAGGTACATTTTGACATTTTCGAGATTTTTCCCGGTTTCTGGCCCATGTGTTCAGACTCTTCATGGCAGGTATATGATCTTCACTGGCATATAGGCTAGGGAATCACTTTCCGTTGCATCTTGCATTCTAGCCTCCATACTGATCACTTGCCTTAGGGTCGATCCCATCAGGTCATGAGTATTATACCCATTTCACTCGCCGATTTTTAAATCATGACTTGATGGTAGAGCCTTCCTTTACATGGGCTTCCTAGTTAGTTCCTCTTTATCACTTGTTGCCCATGCTGCTTTTTATGTAGGCTCGGGAGTCCTCTTTAGTCCCGCCATGTCTTTCGTGTTGAAGCTTCATTCTTCTCCTTCATCACTTATCATTTTTCTGGCTTATACCCTAGAGGCTCCCTGGTGTCGTTAAGTTGTATTACTGCATTGCATATTGGCTACTTGTTTATCCTGGCCTTTGGCCGGCTTCATTTGGACTCGATGTTTAAGCCAAATTTTGACCTTGACTTTCTGTACAAGTTAACCATTGCATGCACTTAGCTATCACGACTTGACACCTTTTTACCCATGGATGGAACGTTCCTCTGAGTATCACTGACCAGTTTTCGCCACCTTGCATTGAGCATAGGATTGTTCCAAACCCCGGAACTAGTGCATCTGCTTTCTTGATACTCGTTCTATCCATTGTACCATAGCATTCTTTTATTCTTTTTCGGGCTTATTATGAAAAAGACAAAAAAAAAAATTAAATATAACAAAAAGAGCGGGAGCGGGATGTATCTTCGTTATTTCGATGGCAGTACAGAGTCAGTTTTGTCGCCCTTGAACAAAGCACATATACTTATATATATTTCCTTCATTTGGGATGGTTCTAGTTTGACCTAGGTTCAGCCTTTACCATGTTTCACTTGTCGGTTCTCCCCCGGTTGGTTATCTCTTCCAATCATATGGAGAGTTTGTTTTGCCTCCTGCAAGACAGACTTATACAGTGTCACTTTTTACTGCCATGGTCATCACAGAGTCGTGTTTTTGTTCAAGGGAAGTCTAGCCTGAGTCGGCCATTCTGCGGTGTCTCTTGACTCATTATTCAGTCGGCCTTCCCGGTCTTGTCGGTATCATGTTCTATCACATCAGATGTTTTGATCTTCTGCTCGTGCTGGTTTGAGAAGGTCCCCATTGACTTCTTGCCGGCGGGTTTGTCTCTTATCGACTATGACACATTGCTCTGAGAGCAAACCTAGAGCCGCACCTTGGGCCTATTTCCATCATTGATAGGTGACCTCGTGCTCAACATTTGATCATCATCATGGGTCTTTGACTGAGTGGTTTCCCCTGTGTTCGACGTCAGCACACATTATCACACTTGGGATTCGTGCAGTACCTTGATTTCCATTTGACCCTATCGGTGGATATCTCGCCTCTGTGTCAGCTTTCATTATTGGTTGGTTGAGAGGGTTTCTTCCGTGCGCTAGCTTCATCTTGTGCATGTCGGAAACGTACTTCGGTTTGGTTCCGTCACTCTCCTTCATCCGATTCCTTACAAATCTTGGCCTGCGGGTTACACTCGCGCTGGACTGATGTGGGATGCCTTAATTCCTTCCTTCCAGCAGATCTTTTCCCATTGACTCCGACTCATTGCTCTGGGAATAAGGTCTAGAGTCTTTTTGTCAGTACCTTAGGGTTTGCAGTCATCAGTGGCAGACTCTTCGCTATCGACAGTGGGGATTCATCATTTCCTCCTGATTGGTAGATTCTTTCAAGTGTTCGACTTCAACTCATTCATTCACACTTGTCAGATTGTACTGGGGCACCTTGACACTCATTATCATTATCGGTGGGTTGTCTCGCGTTGGTTAACGGAAAACATCATTGCCCGGTAATCCAACGATTTCTCACATGGTCGACTTCAGCTCATTTATTCCCAGTGTGTAGAATTGTGCCGTTGTGATCGGTGAAGACCTCGGGTTGCATCAGCATTTCTCGGTTCACTGTTGACAGTTCTCTCAGTTTCTGCCAGTGTTGCCGTCCACCCTTATATGTTGCAGTTCAGCACAGCAACATCTTATATGTTGATCCCCGAGTTGCGTGATTGTACCGTTTGATCCGCCTCTTATGATCCGGTACTTGGAGATTCGGTTACTTGATCAGACATCCAGTTGCACTATCTTTGATCAGCTTTCTATATGTGATACTTGGACATTGATACAGACTTGTCTTTCCGGGCCCTGCTCAGATGATTCACTATGTACTTTCAGTTCAGTTATACTTGTATACATGTTGGATCTATTCGGTACTTTCTATATATATGATGTATTTTTGACTGAGCATGGGTATGCCCGCCTCAGCATGTGTTGACTCTCTGGTTTCTTTCATTGGTTTTTGGCAGGCTGAAATCTGGTGAAGTCCTCTCTTGTCCTTGCGAGGTTCTTTCTATGTGCATAATACATTTCGGCCATCATGTACCCCTTCTGACCTCATATATTAGGGGGCATCTGTTATAGCATCATTTCTCACCTTGACATGATTCATGATTGCTACATGGATTTATGGGCACCCATTCCTACAGACTTGGACAAATTCACTTAAAAACAGTGGAAAATCCTTCATATGCGACTATGCCCGTGTTTTTCCGCGTGTATACGCGAGTACAGCTAGACTTTTCCGCGTATGCCATTTTAATGATTAAAAAATATATAAAAATCCCTAATTTCGCGCTGGGTTGATGGTTACTCGGGTAGTTCAACCACCCCAGCCCGTGGCCAACTGTTTCCAACTGCTGAAACTACTTGGAGGGACTATAAAAAGACCTCATATGTATGGCCTAAGGGAGAGAGAATTATTATTATTATACTCTGTTGGTTCCCTATCCAAGTCTGATTCCCCGTGCCTCCTGCACTTTCCCAGTTCATTTCAGGAAACCCTTGTTTCCTTGAGATACACATCCCTTTATATGTTATCTCGTATGCACTCATTTGGAAAGAGTCCTAGCGAGGCAAGGGCTGGACGGATCCGGACGACGGTCTGCGAAGGCCTTGGAAGGATCAGGTGATCTCTCCACTTACTTTTGTACGTGCTATTTTTATAATACAGAAGTATCATGCTGTTCCCGAAATAAACGTGTTAGTGTATGCTTTAATGTATGAAGAATATTTGTTATACAAACATTCATGATGATTTATTTAATGTTTTATATGAATCTCACTAACATATAGAGTAGAAATATACTGTACAACTTGTCCTTTGTGCTGGTTTCTTCTTGTATTTCAGGTGAAAGAGGAAGGACGGTTGCAGGGAGTTTGAACTCCACGTGGATCTACTTCAAACGTAGGACCAACGGGTAAACCTCTTGTTCTACTCGATTTCGTTTTTATGACTGTGCATGATCGTGTGAGTCTCTGTTAAGTAGTATGCCCCTGCTCTGTGGAGGTTGAATCCCAACCAACCTCTAGGGTGTTAAATCCCCGAAACAGCTTTATCCCTCCACTCATGGAGCTTATCCCTTGGTCCATGGAGCTCATATCCCTTCATGAGAGGAATCCATCCCCTTCTTCACAGAACTGAAACTACCGCAATCTCCCTATAAATTGAGCTCAAGTTTCCGGTTGAAGGGTAGATACCAATGTAATTAGAGACTAATCTATACAGTTTATAAACTGAAGAGATTTCATAAGAGTGCATACTTTATACACTAGTGAGTTGTTGTCGGCATGAGAATTATCACACCCTTGTGTATATAAATCCATGCTAGTATTCGGAGAGGCAGGCTTATCAGACCGAAGGAGAACGATTTTTCAGGACCCCGAGAGAAATACCCCAGGAGAAATTTGTACAACATCAAGGCATCAGGTTGTAACATTACTCTTTTTATTCAAGATAATACATATGGATCTCTTTTTCTCATTGCTTCATTTCTATGCTTATTGGAATAATTTCAATACTTAGACTCCTTGATCACTAATTTGGATTAACATTTTTTGATTATTATATATTGCAGATGCTTTGATTCTTTGTCTTGTCTTTGATTGCAGGTCCTACTCTTTGAAGAAACCACTTTGGAGCGACGGGACAAAAGGCTGCATCAAACATTTGGATTTCAAGGTAGGGGCATGTCCTCTCTAATTTATTATAATAATTTTGAAATGAAATTAATCTAGAGGAAAAATTTTTCAAATGGAAATTTGTTTCTAGCTACTCGATGGAGTACTAGGGCGACGACTCTTGTCCGCAAGAGGGATTAATACGTAACAAAATGGCGACCATACTGGGGAACTAGAACTTAGTTTTCTTTGTTTTTTTCAGTTTTAATTTTAAGTTTTTTGATTTTTACTTCTGTGAGTTTGGTTGGGTAGATAAATTTTAAGAATCCCTAAAAAAGAAAGCTTATTATTTATTTTTTTCCAAGTTTTTCCTTGACTGCGCAGTTTTCGGCAGAAAATAGTGCGACAACCTGCATAGATTTTAGTTCAATTCAGTGCACATGTGCACTATATTCCACTGTAAACTGCGTGTCCTTGGTAAAAATAATAATAATTATTATTATTATTATTATTATAATAAGAGTCATGTTATTTAGATGAATTTAGAGTATTTTTGAGTCAAGTCACCAACATCATTCAAGTTTAAACTCCATACCCTTTGTCTTAAGTAATAGCCAAATTAATACAATGCCTTAATAATCAATCTAGATATTGTTAGGAATCTGTAATTAGCAAGATTGGAAAATTCCAATCACAGAAACAACATTATTTCAACCACTTTGGGATTCTAGGATCTAGCCCTCCCGAATCCGGAGAGGGATCTCTTCAATAAGTGTAAAAATTGGATTTATCTTTAAAGTTTTATGGGTAATGATATTAGGCTAGTTATGAAGGCCAAGGGTTTTGTTTTGTTTTTGGATGGTTGAGCATGATTATTTTCTGAGGGAAAATCCTAAATGGAAAGAGTTTCAAAGGTGAGAAGTTGCCAGCAATCAGAGTAAGCTTTGGCCAAGAAGATAGATAATTGTAGGTTTTAGTCCATTGGGCTATGGAGTCATAATAGGGTTTAATTGAACAACAAGCGGGAAGAGTGGTCCATGGGGCAAGTCATCTATGTCTAAGGATCTCTTTAAAGTTGATTTATGGAATGAAATGATACATAAAGAAGGGGAATTAAACAGATGAAGAACAAAGAGCAGCCCAGGATCTGGTAAGTACTTTGAAACTAGCCAGCCTTTGAAAAACACTTAAGAAAAACATAAAACAAGTCCAGGATCTGGTAAGTACTTCGAAACTAGCCAGCCTTTGATATAATTTCAATAGAAAACACTTAAAAATAGAATGGAACTTGAAGGCAATTGTTGGAGTAGAAACTAGTGGGCTGGGCTCACCACAAATCCTCTCCTAGCTCAGCTTTACTTGGTAACTTTCAAGACAAACAAAAAGATAACAAATAATGGCCTAAGATCTGGTAAGTACTTTGAAACTAGCCAGCTTTTAACACATTCCAAGGGAAACTTTCAGACAATATTTTTGGATAAAAATAGGTCTAGGGCACACCATATCTTCCTGAGTTCATCTCTACTTAACATGAACTGAAAATAACATTCAGGAACAATATTTAGCTAAGATAGGAGGAAGAGGGAATGCCAACATTCCTACTGCTTAAACTGAATTAAATCATTCCTAAATAACAAAAATGGGAAGAAAACATTTAGATAAAGATTTTTAGTCAAAGAAGGGTACTGATATACAGTAGCTCCTAACTCTATGCATGCTGTTCTTTATAAGAGAAGATGAACAAAGTGAAAACAAAAGTAAAATAACAATTCACAATAAGAAATAGCATCACCATCGACATAGACCAGGATCCCATAAATCAGCTTGTATTGATGCTCCAAACCAGTTACAGCTTTAAGTCCAATTATTTAGTTTAGCAATCATCTACACTTCCCAGACTAACTTAACTATCACAAGCAGAGCTCCAAGAGCCAGTGAACACTATTTACAAGTAGAAGTCTCAAGCTCAAGTATATTTCAAAGTTCAGCAACCAACATTTTCTCATCTTCTACAACAGTACTTATAGAAGGATGAGGAGGTGGGAGAGGATAAAAGATCTACCAAGATAATTAATATAGTTTAATGACTTCTCAGCCTTTGAGGGGATTAATGAAGAAGTGTATAGATATTCTCATTGTATTAATTGATTTACATTAAATATTAAGAATGGTGGCAGCTTTTGTTGACTTTTTAGGCTCTGTGTCATGTTGTAATAACTCTGTTGATATTTTGTCATTAAATCCCTTTTAGAAGAATTAACTGTTTGGCTGTGTTGAGGCAAATATCTGATTTTGATCAAAAACTTCGGCCTCTGTTTGAATTCTTGTGGCTACAGGTGGCATTGTGGTAGCTGAGAGGAATCAATACGCCTCTGTTGAGGCAGTGGAGGCCTTTCTGTCCATTAACACTTATGATTTTCTTTAACTGTGTTTTAATTTGGAGGATTAGGCTTTTGATAATCAATCATAGTTGTAATCCCCCAAATTGTCTTCAATCTTATGTTCTAGTATGTTTTGTCTTCGACACTGATACTCTTTGACTGTGATTTTATTCACTGTGTCTTATTGATGCGCAGTGCTGTGCAAGACTCATGAGGCATCAATGCCCTTGAAGCAATGGCAAGACATGGAGTAGAGCCCCGTGAATGGTTCCCTTTGATAAATCAAAGCTGTGGGAATCATCATTCCCAACCTTCGGATTTCTCTTTAATATGACAGAACAAACCATTAAAACCTACAGAATACGAAAAGAATTAAGAAATCCTGCATTTGTGGGTTTAACTGCTGCAGAGGTTGTAGGGAGGAGCGTGGCCATTGGATGGCATCATCCAATGGTGTAGATTCATTAGAGGAGGTCAGAAAGGAGAGTAGAGGGAGAAAATGAGTCAGATCCTTCGATCGCATAGAGATCGACAGTCGGGATTGAATCTGGGGGAAATAAAGTGAAGGGGTCACTTTATATGGAAAATAGAAGAAATGCTAAGAAAATAGGCGAAATTCCCTTTGTCGGGGGTAAAATACAAAGGAGAAGAAATTGGGGCTTCAGGATGAATATGAGCCTTCTGATTAGATCTGCCCATAAAGATCAACGGTTGAGGGGGTGCGCGATGAATTTCAAAGAAAATGAGGGGAAAGTGGTTTCGGGACTTAAAACCACGAGTTTCACGCAGAGAGAAGGCGGGTAGGCATTTTTTCCTTTTGGAACGTGATATGCGTCCCCGCCCAACACGTGGCATTAGGAAACCACTTATATCGTGTGACCTTTGGGAGATTAACTTCTGTGCTTAAAGTTGCACGACTTGCGATGTGGGCCGTCGGATCTGGGGTCTGAGATCCGACGGTGGAAAATGAGCACGAAATGGATTAGATGCGCAGGCAGACGCAAAGGGGGTGGTTTCAATCTGGGTCATTAGATTGAACAGATCAATGGTCAGGATTAAATCTGGGGCTAACATGAAAGAATATACAGGCAGAGGAAGGATGAAGGAGGACCGTTGATCTGTAGAGATCAGCGGCTGTAATTGGCCGAAAAACATATGAGCGGGGCCGCATAAATTTAACCAAAGGCGGGAAATGCAATTTGGACAGTCCGATCTAGACACGTGGATGGTCCAGATCCAATCAGAGGATCGCATTATAAGTAATTAGATGTACCTGATGGAAAACTCTGATGCAATCATATGTGGACCGTCGATCTGCAGATCAGATCGATGGCGGGAAATGAATTGGGGGAAGTCAATCGGAGGTGGAGAAATATTTGAATGCACCCGATGAAAAAGTTGCAATGCGATAATGTGCAGGGAAGGCTGATGCGATTTTCACGATTGGGGAAGGCCGATGCGATTGTGCGATCGGGGAATATAACGTACAGGGCTAATCGGCATCGAAGTTTGTTTATAACAAAAGACTTGTGCTCGCTATGTTTTTCCGATGCGATAAGTGCGTGGATGGCTAGTGATTTTTTCCAGCACCAAGGCGTATGGAGGGGAAGTGGTTAGGACTTGGCCTAAAGAGGCTTAAGTTTGTAATACAAAATGGCATTTTTAATGAAATTTTTCAAGTTTTCGAGAGATTTTGGGGTTTTTGGCAGAGTTCAAAAAGGAGTTTCGAACTTTGTAAAGGGGATTTCATGAAGGGGAAATGGGGAAAAAATGAAAAATAGAGGAATTTTATGCGGATAAAAGGGGTAAAAATGGAGGTTAGTTTTTGAGTAAAGGAGGGGGAAAAAGGGGTTTTTTGCAGTTGTCTTTTCTCATGAAACCAACAGAATTTCAGAGTGTGAAATGGAAACAAAAGTGAAGTTTTGGACACAGGCATGAGGCCTTCAAGAGTCTTCAAGAGATAACATCTTTTATCAATAAAACTTGTTTCTTGAAGACTCAAAAAATGTTTTAGCCAGCATTTGATATAACAAATTTTATAGCTAGGTAACAGTGGCTCCACTTGGGGATGGTGCCGTCTTGAAGGCATCAAGAACTTCAGACTTGCATTCTCTGGGAGGATGATCTGTGCCTTATCCATTGGGCTGCCCTTCCTTTGCTGGGATGATCTTGCTCTAAAAACATATTAGCAACCAAAAAACAATGGATATTTCATCAACAAGCTTTCTACCTACCCAATCCTACTGATCTAACATTTTTTCTTCATTAGAGTGCACTTGGATTGGCAAACTCTTTTACAACATTTTATTCTTTTGAAAGCAGGAAATATAATCTATTTCTACTCCTTGTTTCTCCATGGACTCAGATTAAACAGTTGAGTCCATATGTTTCTCTACCTAAGCTACTAATCTGTTAGGATTAAACAGTCTAACAAATTTTTTATTCTCCAATTTCTAAAACAGAAATTTAAAAACAGTCAAGTCAAGATTAAGCTGTTTGACTTGCTGTGATCTATGGCATAAAAAAAAGTTGCACATAGACATTTATTTTTGCAATAAATCAAATCAAAATGGAAGGCATAAGATCTGAAAATTCGAAGCACTTCCTTCATCCTTTTACAGCTCTGTTTTACTTTTATTTTGAGTTGTTCTTCTTTACCATCTAGTTCAGATTTTAAGCTGATTAGAACCAATTCTACATCTGTTTTTTGGCTCAGAAAATAAAATAGATTTGAGTCATATCTCTTTGGAAACTTAGGTTCAGATTTTGAGCATGTTTGAACCTTTAATTTCTATCCTAATCTATCTACTGATAAGCCAATATTAAACAGTTTGGCAAATCGAATTCACTATCCTATCAGCATAAAATTTAAAGCTAGTTAGTCAAGATTAGGCTGTATGACTAATTAGAAGTGTGTTTTTTTTTCAGGAGTAGCATTTAATCTTGCACAATTTCAGATTTGTTTCTCTTTTTTGGTATGGGGCTATACCTTTCTTGTTTTTACAATCTTCCCTCTTTTCTCTTTTCTATTGTTTTTGGTATATTTTTTTTTCTTAAAAGAAGAAAACAACAGATAACTAAATGCTCAAAGGTTGAGCTTTATTGACATTCCTATCTAACCTATTCTAACTTGGAATATTTACATGTTTAGTTGATGAACTCTCTCTTCCAATACATCTAGTCAATAAAATGATTCCATGACTAGTATCTGCTCATTTTTTTGAGCATGCTGGATAGGCAGGGCCACTCCCATGTTTTTTGTTTCTTGACAGTAGCTTTGAAATTTTTTTCACTTGGCGATATAATTTTGTCTGCAACTTTTATCCCTTCTTCATATGTCTTTAGGAAATCGTCATAGGGATCTTGAAATAATACCTGGTTAAGAGTATTCGGAAGATGTATTTCAACCAGGATCATTTATTCCTTTTCCACTAGATCAAGGAAAAGATTATTTTGAGGAAGATAAACTTCCTCATCTTCATTATTATCTAAACTGGAAGACTCGTCATATATTGTAGGGTTGTCCTCTTGTAGTCCTGGTAAGCTCTGGTTTAGTGGACTGTACTCTGTGAGGAGGTTATTATATTCTTGAGCAGGGGTATGTTCAATTTCTTCCTCTTTTTCAAGAGAAGGCTCCTTGGTTTCAACCTGCTCAAAAATTTCTTCATTACTTTCCTCATCAACCTTTCAGCTAAAATTATGCTGAGTCCCAATCACATGGAAACTATTACTGATGATTTGAAATGAAGCAGAGCAAAGATCCAATGAATCTTCACTCACTTCTAAGTTTTGAAAATTTTCATCATCAGTATCACAAATAGTCTGCACTGGATCATTACTTTTTTGAAGGAACTGATCTTCCTCCCATAAATATGCTAATGATGATCCTGCAAAATTAACTTCTGTTTGGGAAGCATCATCACTAGATAGATCAAATTTAGGAGAATCACGAATATAATTAATACTACCAATCAAACATACTGGGTTATCAGTAGGTCTTTCTTCATTATGATCTACAAAAGAACTTTCTAAATATGTACAACAAAGTTCTCTATGTGAACGGGCAAGAGTATTCATTTTGCAATAAATATAAGAGACTAACCGTTTATTAATAGTTTGATCTATCTTTTCCTCTGTCGACGGGGAGGATATTTCTATGTACCTTTGAACAGAAATACAACAATTCTCTGTCTCTTGTGAAGACTGATTTTGAGGCTGGATGTCTTCTTGAGCCTCAGCTATAAGGGATGATGAATCAATATTTGAGTTTTCAGGGATATATTGAGGAATGTCCAGTATTTCTTGGTTGTTTTCTTCCTCAAGTAATTCATCTATATTCTCATAATTTTTCAATAAGATATTAAACTCATGAATGGCTGTTAAAAGAACTTTAGGATGTATTTCTTCCAAATCTTCATCATTATCTATAATGTGTTTGGTGATGTTTTGTGATGGATCATAATATATTTCACCCCACAATAATGATGTAGTGTTTTCTTTATAGTTCTCATAAAACATATATTCAAGGTATTTTAAAGAAAACAAACTACTAGATCTCAATCATTCATACCAATCCCTAGCTTTTCCTTCTAATGTTAACATGAAAATTTTCGTTAGGAAGTCTATATGCCATTCAACTTTCAACCTCCATACATGCATGTGAAATTTGATGAGATGTAATAAAGGGTCATCAAACTTTTCACCTTGGAAAGAAGGCAGGTTGTCATCCCAATTCACCTGGGGCATCTTATGTGGAAACCTAGGGATATGATATCTACTCATTGGGGCATATCTTCATTGTATTCTTGGAATCATGTTTTTAAATCAAGAAAGAGGTCATTGTGTCTGTTCAATCAGTTCAGGGTCTTCTACCAGTGGATTCATTTGGCTTTTGGGAGTTTCAGAGTGTGGAGTCGCCAGGTGAAAGATTTTTAACTCCTAAGGAGGTAAAAGGTTTAATGGTCCACCACCATGTTTATTGAATACCAATCTGAAATATTTTTTGGTTTTTCTGAGTTTCTATGGTTGTATGGAAAACTAAAGAGTCTATAAAAGCTGGCCAAGCAACTATGAACTCAAAAATTCCCCAACGGAGTCGCCAGAAATGTTAGGAATCTGTAATTAGCAAGATTAGCTAAGTTCAATCATAGAAACAAAATTATTTCAACCACTTTGGGATTCTAGGATCTAGCCCTCCTGAATCCGGAAATGGATCTCTCAATAAGTGAAAAAATTGGATTTATCTTTAAGGTTTTATGGGTAATGATATTGGGCTAGTTATGAAGGCCAAGGGTTTTGTTTTATTTTTGGAGGGTTTAGCATGATTATTTTTTGAGGGAAAATCCTAAATGGAAAGAGTTTCAAAGGTGAGAAGTTGCAAGCAATCAGAGTAAGATTTGGCCAAGAATATAGATAATTGCAAGTTTTAGTCCATTGGGCTATGGAGTCATAATAGGGTTTAATTGAAACAACAAGCGGGAAGAGTGGTCCATGGGGCAAGTCATCTATGTCTAAGGATCTCTTTAAAGTTGTTTTATGGAAAGAGCAGCCCAGGACCTGGTAAGTACTTTGAAACTAGCCAGCCTTTTACAAACACTTAAGAAAAACATAAAAGCAATCTAGGATCTAGTAAGTACTTCGAAACTAGCTAGCCTTTGATATACTTTCAATAGAAAACACTTAAAAATAGAAGGGACCTTGAAGGCAACTGTTGGAGTAGAAACTAGCGGGCTGGGCTCACCACAAATCCCCTCCTAGCTTTTCTTTACATGGTAAATTTCAAGACAAACACGACGATAACAAAGAATGGCCTAAGATCTAGTAAGTACTTTGAAACTAGCCATCTTTTAACACATTCCAATGGAAACTTTCAGACAATCTTTTGGGATGAAACTAGGACCAGGGCACACCATATCTTCCTGAGTTCATCTCTACTTAACATGAAATGAAAATAACATTCGGGAACAATATTTAGCTAAGACAGGAGGACGAGGGAATGCCAACATTCCTACTGCTTAAACTGAATTAAATCATTCCTAAATAACACAAATGGGAAGAAAACATTTAGATAAATATTTCAGTCAGAGAAGGGTATTGACATACAGTAGTTCCTAACTCTATGCATGTTGTTCTTTATAAGAGAAGATGAACAAAGTGAAAACAGAAGTAAAATAAAAATTCACAATAAGAAATAACATCACCGTCGACATAGACCAGGATCCCATAAATCAGCTTGTATTGATGCTCCAAACTAGTTACAACTTTAAGTCCAATGCTTTAGTTTAGCAATCATCTACACTTCCCAGACTAACGTATCTATCACAAGCAGAGCTCCAAGAGCCATTGAACACTATTTACAAGTAGAAGTCTCAAGCTCAAGTATATTTCAAAGTTCAGCAACCAACATTTTCTCATCTTCTACAACAGTACTTATAGAAGGATGAGGAGGTGGGAGAGGATAAAATATCTCCCAAGATAATTAATATAGTTTAATGACTTCTCGGCCTTTGAGGGGCTTAATGGAGAAGTGTACAGATATTATCACTATATTAATTGATTTACATTAAATATTAAGCTCGGTGGCAGCTTTTGTTGACTATTGAGGCTCTGTGTCATGTTGTAATAACTCTGTTGATATTTTGTCATTAAATCCCTTTTAGCAGAATTAACTATTTGGCTATGATAAGGCAAATATCTGATTTTGATCAATAACTTCGCCCTCTATTTGATTTCTTGTGGCTACAGGTGGCACTGTTGTAGCTAAGAGGAATCAATTCGTCTCTATTGAGGCGGTGGAGACCTTTCTGTATGTTAACACTTATGATTTTATTTAACTGTGTTTTAATTTGGAGGATTAGGCTTTTGATAATAAATCTTAGCCGTAATCCCCCAAATTGTCTTCAATCTTCTGTTCTGGTATGTTTTGTCTTTGACATTGATACTCTTTGATTGTGATTTTATTCACTGTGTCTTGCTTATCTGCAGTGCCACGCAGGACTTGTGAGGCATCAATGCCCATGAAGCAATGACGAGACATGAAGTAGAGCCCCGTCAATGGTTCCCTTTGATAAATCAAAGGCATGGGAATTGTCATTCCTGAACTTCGGCTTTCACTTTAATATGACAGAACAAACCATTCAAACCTGCAAAATACGAAAAGAATTAAGAAATCCTGCGTTTGTGGGTTTAACTGCTGCAAAGGTTGTAGGGAGGAGCATGGCCATTGGATGGCATCATCCAATGGTGTAGATTTGTTAGAGGAGGTCATAAAGGAGAGTAGAGGGAGAAATGAGTCAGATCCGTCGATCGCACAGAGATCGACGGTCGGGATTGAATATGGGGGAAATAAAGCGAAGGGGTCAATTTATATGGAAAATAGAAAAAATGCTAAGAAAATAGGCGAAATTCCCTTTGGCGGGGGTAAAATACAAAGGAGAAGAAATTGGGGCTTCGGGATGAATATGAGCCGTCGGATTAGATCCACCCATAAATATCAAGGGTTGAGGGGGCGTGCGATTAATTTCAAAGAAAAAGAGGGGAAAGTGGTTTCGGGACTTAAAACCATGGGTTTTACGTGAAGAGAAGGTGGGTAGGAAGTTTTTCCTTTTGGAACGGGATATGCATCCCCGCCCGACATGTGGCATTAGGAAACCACTTATATCGCGTGACCTTTGGGAGATTAACTTACGTGCTTAAAGTTGCATGATTTTCGATGTGGGCTGTCGGATCTGGGGTCTGAGATCTGACGGTGGAGAATGAGCACAATATGGATTAGATGTGTGGGTAGAAGAAAAGCGGGGTGGTTTCAATCTGGGATGTTGGATCAAACAGATCAACGGTCAAGATTAAATTTGGGGCTAACATGAAAAAATATATAGGTGGAGGAAGGATGAAGGAGGACCGTTGATTTGCAAAGATCAATGGCTATAATTGGCCGAAAAACATTATGAGCGGGGCTGCATAAATTTAACCAAAGGCGGGAAATACGATCTGGACACGTGGACGGTCTAGATCCAATCGGAGGATCGCATTATAAGTAATTAGATGCACACGATGGAAAAATCCGATGTGATCATATGTGGACCGTCGATCTGCAGATCAGATCAACGGCGGGAAATGAATCGGGAGGAGTCAATCGGAGGTGGAGAAATATTTTAATGCGCCCGATAGAAAAGTTGCAATGTGATAATGCATGGGGAAGGCTGATGCGATTTGCGCGATCGGGGAAGGCCGATGCGGTTGCACGATCGGGAAAGGCTGATGCTATTGTGTGATCGGGGAATATAACATACAGGGCTAATCGACATTGGAGTTTGTTTATAACAAAAGACTTGTGCTCGCTATGTTTTTCCAATGTGATAAGCGCGTGGATGGCTAGCGCTTATTTTCAGCACCAAGGCGTATGGAGGGGAAGTGGTTAGGACTTGGCCCAAAGGGGCTTAAGTCTGTAATAAAAAAAGGCATTTTTAATGAACTTTTTCAAGTTTTCAAGGGATTTTGGGGTTTTTGGCAGAGTTCAAAAAGGAGTTTCGAACTCTGTAAAGGGGATTTCATGAAGGGGAAATGGAGAAAAAATGAAAAATAGAGTAATTTTATGGGGATAAAAGGGGTAAAAATGGAGGTTAGTTTTTGAGTGGAGGAGGGGGAAAAAGGGGTTTTTTGCAACAGTCTTTTCTCATGAAATTAGTAAAATTTCAGAGTGTGAAATGGAAACAACAGTGAATTTTTGGACAGAGGCATGAGGCCTTCAAGAGTCTTCAAGAGATAACATCTTTTATCAATAAAACTTGTTTCTTGAAGACTCCAAAAATGTTTTAGCCAGAATTTGATATAACAAATTTTATAGCTAGCTAACATTTATTTTAAATTTTCTAGGGATCATTCCATCAACGTAGCTTAAGATAGTGTTTTGGAATAGGTTGTAATAAACATTACAAAACAATTTTAACAAACAAGTATAATCTTGTGGTAGGAAAATCCAATTGTTGCATTCGTGCTCTAGGAAGCTCCCCTTAAAAGAGTCAATCATGAGATCATGTCGGACCTAGTGAGGTAATCGTACCTATATCATTGGAAAATATATAAGATGTACACGTAATACAAATGGTAAACCTCAGATTAACCATTGTCGAGGAGCCTGGGGTCACTTTTTGTCAAACCTCAAATTTCCCATGTCGAGGAGCTTTTAAGGGGATTGAGCTTGATACTCTGCCTTGCGTGTATATCAGATCGTAGATTGTTTCCCAAAGTACATTTGTTTTCATTGCTGACCTTAGTCACCATAATATTTAGGATTTTTCCCAAGGTGATGGTGGAGGGAAGTTCCCACTGTAATTGGAACAGATGTCGGCTAGACTCACTTGGACTTTCCGGAGAGTACTCTTCTCTTCGAGATGGCATAAGTGGAGGTACTTTCACCAAACTGTTTCATTAAGCAGGTTGTCAAGGTAACTGTTTCAACTACCAAGTTTTCCACATTAACTTTCTACGACGTTGGATTTCATCACCAACTAGTCTTTTTAGTGTGGAAACATACTGTTTGTGTGTGGATTTTCTCTAAGATTTTGTAGGCACGTGTTCAAATTTCTTGTTTCCTTTGGAACGTTAGGTCTATTTTGTTGAAACATTTTTTGATTTCATGTGTTAAACATTAAACGTGGTTGAATTACCAAGACACTCTCATAGAATGCAAGGGAAACCCCCTGACTATACACCAAGTCAATTAAAAAAGCTTAAATCTGAAAGAGCTCAACAATCAGGAACCAGATTTACTAAACAAGAGGAAACATCAGTAATTATACATCCCGATTACAAATTAAATCAACTTCAAACAGAAGAAAAACCAGAAATTTCAGAATTAATCACAGTTAAGTCTACATGATCTGAAATGACTATATTAGTGTTGCTCTGCTAAGTGTCTTTTTGGTTTATAATCATGTACATATTTATTTCATTAGATTGCATAGGGATTGAGGTGTTTGTCCATGAATTGTAGATGATTTTAAGTGAATTATAAGCATAAAGAAAGTTTAAATAACACTGAAAAATAGTGTAAAATAGAGAAATAAGTCACCACATGAAATTTACATAGCAGGCATGATGAAGAAGTTCACCCCTCCTCTGGTACATCTTCTGGTCTAGCTCCCAATGGCATGTCCATCTTTCATTATGCTCAAAATTTTGCAGGTACATGTAGTTAAAGTGCTCTAATGGCTATTTTCTTTGCATCAATGGCTCCAGAATGCTCTAGTTAGTCAAAAATGACTCTTCATTAACTATGAATGGGTGAAAATTGAGTCTCCTACTCTTTTTCCCAGTTTCACCTAGAAAAGCTCCACTAAAAGTGGAGAACTCCACTTACCTAGAGTTAAAATAGAAATCAACATCACAAATAGCACGCCTGCCAGTGTTGACCACTGGATAAATCATGGCAATTAAATTTTTTGATTGGGGTGGCCACATGCCAACCGCAAAGTTGCGGGTTTCATAACCGTCGGTAGAACCTGGGGTAGTAACCCTAGTGGACAATTTTAAAATCGAGTTTGAGTGCTGGAGGTTAGAGGAGACCACGTAGAGATTTGATAATGGTTAACCATTGCAATGTGACATGTGTTAAAACCTTTGTGGAATGCTGGTGAGTTGTGGGTTGAACTATCGTATAGACTGCGACAGTAATTTGTTAGTGTTTCCATGTGATGAAGTGTTGTGGGGACCCCCGGTGGTTCCCAACCCCAAACTTCATTTTCATTAAACTATAACATAAAATTGCGACCAATGAATGTTAAGTCACAATGTAAGTCATGCGATTTCTAGGCAGGAGGTCTCATGGTCGATTCCTGCGACCTCCAAACAAAATTTTACTATATTCTGTAGGGTCACATGGCGGCCCCACGGCTAGTCACGTGGCAGCTCCTGATTGGTCTTCCAATAATAAGCTGACACTTGTCAACTTGTGGTAGATTCTGGGGAAGGAATATTCCTTAGAATATTCCCTTTTGCTAACTGTGCATCCATCGACTTACTAATTGTGCATCCTAGTCAAACCTAGTCAAACTGTCGCAATTTTACTTGTTTTCCATTTCGATTAGAACACGATATCTCCCTCACATGACATCGATTTTTTGAACCGTTCACGATGCCGAAATCAGGAAGATGAGATCTACGCAACCATTCTGGTTTCAACCCAGTCCTGTAACTTTGAATTTTGAGTAAAATTTATGAACTGCTGATCACTCCTCCCCATTGGGAAGCTTTTGGACCCCAAAAGACTTGATTACATATTCAGTAGATGAGGGTAAAACTCCCTCATATTTCCAATCTCCATCAATTTTTCCTTGCTTGGTTTAGTGCCTTTGAGCCCAACTTGAAGGTAGTCAACACTTCCCCTCTTGAATGATCTTGTCCTCCTATCATGAATTGTATCTTCTTTGCGCTCATCCAGAAATTCTAGAAAGAAATATTCAATAGAAGGTAGTTGAACATCACTTCCTTGATCATCGATCAAAGGTGGCTCATACAAACATAAGTTTTCAACATTAGCAATTGAATACATTTGCATGTAAGAAGGAAAGTCAAGTTGAAATGCATTATTACCAACTTGTTTTATGATCTTGAATGGACCATATCGAATGGGTTTGAGATTTTTACCTTCCCCTTGCATCCTTTATTTGCTAATGTGCAACCATATCTCAGCTCCCTCTTGAAACTTGTGATTAACCCGGTGTTTTTCATGCCTCTCTTTTTATTTGCTTTGAATTTTCTCAAGATGTTCTTGAACTTGTTGATGTATAATCTCAATCTACTTAATGAAATTTCGATCCTTATCAATGTCATTATGGCCATCAATTGCAACATCCTTCCCAAAGATGAAGTCTAATGGAGATTTTGGAAAATACCCAAAGCATACTTCAAAAGGTGATGTTTGTGTTGAAGAGTGCTTTTCTCGGCTGTAAGCATTCTAAATGTAATGTAGTTGTTCATCCCACAACTTAGGGTGTTTGCTACAATATCCTCTGAATAGATGCACAATGGTTTTTTTCACCACCTCAGTTTTTCCATTTATTTGTGGATGAAAAGTGGTACTCTTTTTCAACTTTGTGTTCATCATTCTCCATATATTTGACCAAAAATTCCCAATGAACCTGGAATCCCTGTCACTAACAATAGAAATTGGAAATCCAAAATGAACCCAAACATGTTGAAAATAAAGTTTAATAGTTTTTTCAGCAGTAATGGTTTTCTTACATGGCATAATTATACACGTGACTGAATCTATCCACAACTACATAAAGATAATCATGTTGTTTTCTTGACATAGGTAGACCTCCAACAAATTCCATGGAGACACTCTCCCATGGCCTTGATGGTATTGGTAGTGGCGTGTACAACCCAAGCTTCCTATTACTAGGCTTACTTGTTTCTCACATAGAACAATCTCTTATAAAACTTGACACACTATCTATCATGTGAGGCCAATAGCAATACCTCTGTAGGTGCTCCATTGTTTTTCTTACCCCAAAGTGTACAGAAATAAGATATGAATGAGTTTCTCTCATGATACTTATCCTCTCTCCATGTGGAATACACAACTTGCCCAAAAGAAAAAAAAAATTGTTATGCATGTGAGAATAATTTTCTTCAACTTGATTCCCTTCACTCAAACTAGCATACTCATCTTGAAAATCAATGTCATGTGCATATTGTTCTAGGTAACTCTCATGTACAACAAAATCATTTTTGAGTAAAGTATATGCACTAATGATTGGTCTTGAAAGAATATCTGCAACTTTATTGAAAATACCTTTCTTGTACCTTATAACCAAGTGAAACTGTTGAAGAAATCCCATCCACCTGAAATTTCTTGATTGCTGCAATTTGTTTTGTGGCTGCAAGTACTATAATGGTTGGTGATCGGTATGTACAATAGTCTCTTTACCCATCAAGTAGTGTTTCCACTTCTTGAAACTTTGTACCAACGTATATAGTTCTTTTTCATATGTAGGATAATTAGTCACAACACCATTAATCGTTTTAGAATGAAAAGCGATAGACTTACGATTCTCAAAAAGTATTGTGCCCATGGCATAATCACTAGAATCAGTTTCAATCTTGAATGGATTTCTCAAATTTGGTAATGCAAGGAATGGAGCTGAACTGATATTGTCTTTTAAAGCTTCGAAATATTGATGTTTTTTTCCTCCCCTTTGGAAGCCTTTCTTCACACCTATCACTGCATGCATATGAGATGCTAGGGAAGAAAATTTAGCAATAAAATTTCTCCAATATTGAGCTGCACCTAAGAAACTTCTTACCTCGGTTACTGTTTTGGGTGTGGGCGAATTCACAATGGCTTCCACATTAGAAGGATCAATCCTTAATTCTCCTCCTCCTACAATATGTCCCAAATGTACCAAATAAGTCTTTCCAAACTCACACTTTGACATCTGAAGAAACAATTTCTCTTTCTTCAAAATATCAAGCACTCTATTCACATGAAAGACATGATCTTCTCTTGTTTTGCTGAAAATCAATATGTAATCTAACTATACAATAAAAAATTCATCAAGGAATGGATGAAAAACACTATCCATAACACACATGAAAGTTGTCGATGCATTACACAAACCAAATGGCATAACTAGCCACTAAAATAGTCCTTGTTTTGTTTTGAATGCAGTTTTCCATATATCACATTCTACAATTATTACTTGATGATATCCACTTCGTAAATCTAACTTAGTGAAAAAAAATTCTTCTTTCAGTTGAATAAGAAAATAATCTATTCTTGGGAGTGGGTAATGATTCTTAACTGTAATCTTGTTCAAATCTTGAATCTACACACATGCGCCAAGTCCCATCTTTCTTTGATATCAAGAGTAGGGGTGAACCGCATAGCGAGGTGCTTGGCCTTATGAATCATTTGTCAAACATATCTTTGATTTGCCACTTTATTTCAGCATTCTCCATTATCGACATGCGATACATACCGTGTTAGAAAATTAAATATTATAGAGCAATGAAGCACATAAAATATACGGAAAATACAGGCACACGAAACACATAAAACTAGAGAGACACAGATATACGTGGCTCACCCAGTTTGGGCTACGTCCACCCCGAACAGCCAGTCCTTCCTTTTTATTATCCAGCAAAAATGAAGAGACAAAACCTACAGCAGATCCACTGTAATATCCTCTGTTCTCTCTCACAGTCTCCCTCTCTGTTTCTTGCTCCGAGAATACACACATAATACACATCCGCAATACAATGCCCTCATAAAAGCGAGGGGTTGCCTTCTAGGGAAAAAAACCCTAATCTAAACATAACTTCTACGTCAGATCATTTGCCTAATGAATGGCCCAGATTGACTAGAAATTACTATACTTTTACAAGGCAAATTTACATATTTTTTTAGCTTCAGGGGCGCTGCCCCCGAACCCCCGCCAGGGGGGGGCTCCGAAAAGCGCTGCCGCCCCCCTGGACCCCCCACGACAGCGATTAATTTCGGGCGGAATTGCCGCCCCTTTTAAGGTATAGGGGGCCAATGTTGTGATACAAAGTAAATAAGATAATCAGGCTCCACACCCAACAATCTCCCACTTGGAGACTGATTGTAGCAACTCCACCGCTGCTTCATTTGCTGGAAAATGATTCCTCTTTGGACCTGGCTGTTTCTCATCTTCATCGTCATCCTTGAAGACCAATTGAAACTGAGCATGTTCTTAGTTTCTCCCTGGTTACAACTTTTGTTAGCATATCTGCAGGATTCTGGCTAGTGTGTATCTTTTCCAGCTTCAACTCTCCATCTTCCAATAATGACCGTATGAAATGGTACTTGAGATGTATGTGTTTAGTCCTGGAATGAAATGCTGAGTTCTTTGCAAGATGAATAGCACTTTGGCTATCACTGTATAGTGTGCCCATATCATGCTTCTTACTCAATTCATCCATAAACCTTTGTAACCAAATCATTTCTTTACTAGCCTCTGTAGCAGCAACATACTCGGCTTCTGTTGTTGAAAGTGCAACAACACTTTGGATTTTTGAAACCTAACTGACAGTTGTTCCACCTACAGTAAATACATATCCTGTAGTGCTCCTCCTGTTATCTCTGTCACCTGCCATATCTGCATCAACATATCCCCGTAGAGCAATGTTTGAACCACCAAAGCATAATTCTTGATTTGTGGTACCTCTCAAATATCTGAGAATCCATTTTACTACCATCCAATGTTCTTTTCCTAGATTATTCATGTACCTTCTTACAACTCCCACTGCATGTGCAATATCAAGCCTTGTGCAGACCATTGCATACATTAAGCTTCCAACTGCTGATGCATATGGAACTTTAGACATATAATCCATGTCTTCTTGGGTCTTGGGGCACATCTCCTTACTAAGTTTGAAATGGCTAGCAAAAGGTGTACTAACTGGTTTTGCATTCTGTATATTAAATCTTTTCAACACCTTTTCTATGTACTCATTCTGAGACAGTGTTAATTTGCGATTTTTCCTGTCTCTAGTTATCCTCATACCAAGGATTTGTTTTTCAGCTCCCAAATCCTTCATTGCAAATGAATTTGCCAATTTTCTTTTGAGCACATTTATTTCCTGCATGTTAGACCCTGCAACAAGCATGTCATCTACATATAATAATAATATAATATAGCTGCCATCATTTTGCCTTTTCAGATAAACACAATGATCAGAGTGACATCTAGTATAACCTTGTTTAGAAATAAACTTGTCAAATTTTAGATACCACTGCCTTGGGGCCTATTTTAAGCCATACAAGCTCTTATTTAACCTGCACACCAGTTTTTCTTTCCCTTTTACCTCATATCCTTCTGGTTGCTGCATGTATATCTCTTCCTCCAAATCTCCATGGAGAAATGTTGTCTTTACATCTAACTGTTCAAGATGTAAATCTTCTGCTGCTACAAGACTTAAAATAGTTCTGATTGAATTCATTTTAACAACAAGAGAAAATATTTCATCAAAATCAATACCTTTCTTTTGTGCAAACCCCTTCACCACAAGTCTAGCTTTGTACCTCTGTTTTCCTCCATCTTCTTCCTTTAGCCTGTAAACCCATTTATTCTGCAATGCAGTTTTACCTGCAGGTAACTTGACTAAATCCCAAGTCTGGTTATGCATTAAGGAGTCCATCTCTTCTTCCATGGCTTGCTCCCACTTCTTCCTGCTTTCAACCTGCATTGCTTCTTCATAACATTCAGGTTCACCAGAATCAGTCAGCAATAAATAATATAATGAAGGAGAGTATCGTTCAGGGGGTATACTTATCCTGGTAGATCTTCTAACACCACTTTTAGGTGTTTGAGGTGCCTGTTGCTGTTGTGGTGGTTGTTGCTGCTGTGGTTGTTGATTATTATTATTTTCAGGCACCTTTACTTTTTCAGTTATCTCATCAAGAACCGTGTATTCCTTGCTTTCTTTTTCCTGTTTCTTTTCCTGCAACTGATTCTTATACAAGACCTTTTCATTGAATATTACATCTCCGCTCCTAATGATTTTGTGATTTTCATAATCATATAAGAGATAACCAAAATCATTAACACCATATCCAATAAAGGTACATTTCTTTGATTTTGCCTCAAGCTTTGTTCTATTTTCTTTATTAATATGGACAAAGGCCTCACAACCAAAAGGCTTTAAAAAGAGTAGTTTACCTTTTTACCTGTCCATGCTTCCTTTGGAATACCACCATCCAAGGAACTTGAAGGCCTTCTGTTTATTAGATAAACAACAGTATCTACAGCATCTGCCCAAAATTGTAAAGGCAATCCTGCATGCAATCTCATGCACCTTGCACGCTCCATGATTGTTCCGTTCATCCTTTCTGACACACCATTTTCTTGTGGTGTTCTTGGAACTGTCTTCTCTCTACGAATTCCATGCTCTAAACAGTACCTATCAAACTCTTTGCTGCAATATTCACCTCCATTGTCTGATTTGAGACACTTCAACTTCTTTCCTGTCTCAATCTCAACCAAAGCTTTCCATTTCTTGAAAGTATCAAATACATTAGATTTATTCTGAATACAATAAATCCATGTTTTTCTAGTTGCATCATCAATAAAAGTAACGTAATAACGAGAGCCACCGAGAAATGATACCTAAGCAGGTCCCCATACATCTGTATGCACAAGCTCCAATTTTTCACTCTTCTTTTCTTTCCCAACTCTGAGAAATATGACTCTCTTTTTTTTTCCATAAATGCAATTCTCACAGAAATCCAAATCAACATTATTCAAACCTGGCAACAAATTTCTTGAGTGAAGAATCTTCATTCCCTTCTCACTCATGTGTTCGAGCCTATGATGCCATAATGTTGCATCTTCTCCTTTGGAAGTTAAAGCATTAACAGAGTTAGAAATACCATTGCATAAATACAATGTACCAACCTTTTCACCTTTTGCTATTACCAGCGCTCCTTTTGTGACCTTCCAAGTTTTATCTATGAAAGTTGTCACACAACCTTCACTGCCTAACTGCCCCGTTGAAATCAGATTTTTCTTCAGATCTGGAACATGCCTTACCTCCTTTAGTAGCCATTGGTTTCCATTCTGTTGTTTTACAAGAAATTTACCCATTCCAAAAATTTTACAGGGTTTATCATCACCCAAACGAACTTGTCCAAAATCTCCTTGAACATAGTCATGAAAATATTTCTTATCAGGTGTGGCATGGAATGAAGCCCCTGAATATACAACCCAAGAATCAGTAACATTTTCGAAAGAAAGAATCAAAGAATCTTGTAACACATCACCTGTCACATTTGCTTCATGATTGTTTTCTTGCTGTGTGTCTCCTTCTTTTCCCTTCTGAGATCTACAGTCTTTCTTTAGGTGTCCTTTCTTTCCGCAATTCCAGCATACTATCCCTGATCTAGACTTGGATCTTCCTTTCCTTGATTTACTGCGATATCCCGAGCTCTTTCCTCTTTCCATTCTTATTCCCCTAGACTCTGCACTTAAATCATTACCTGATGTCTCACCGGAGCTTTTCCGTCACATTTCCTCACTAAGGATAGCACTAACAACATCATCAAACTTTAAAGTACTAGATCCAGAGACAGAGTTACTAATGGCAATTACTAAACCATTCCAACTCTCTGGCAATGAGCACAAGAATAATAGAGCTCTAACTTCATCATCAAAGTTTACCCCTACAGAACTTAACTGACTGGTAACTGTATTAAATTCATTTAAATGGTATGCAACAGATCCACCTTCCGACATCTTCATATTAAATAGTCGTTTCATAAGAAATACCTTGTTTGAGGCCGAGGGCTTTTCATAGAGTTTCGCCAACGTCTGCATCAAACCCTCTTTTGTTGTTTCCTTCGAAATATTGAAGGCGACTGACGCCACAAGACACAACCGTACTGTTCCGAGTGCCTTTCTATCGAGAATGTTCCATTCCGCGTCTGTCATGGTCGTCGGCTTCCTTGTTTTTCTGCTCAATGGTAGGTACAGATCTTTCTGATACAGATAATCTTCCATCTGCATCTTCCACAGCGCAAAGTTTTGGCCGTTAAATTTCTCGACCCTAAACTTACCATCATCCGCCATTGCTCCCACTTGAACCAGGAACCATTTTTTCCTGCGAGTTTATCAGCCAAATATACCTTCGGCTCTGATACCAGTTGTTAGAAAATTAAATATTATAGAGCAATGAAACATATAAAATATACAGAAAATACAGGCACACAAAACATATAAAACCAGAGAGACACAGATATACATGGTTCACCCAGTTTGGGCTACGTCCACTCCGAACAGCCAGTCCTTCCTTTTCATTATCCAGCAAAAATGAAGAAACAAAACCTACAGCAGATCCACTGTAATATCCTCTGTTCTCTCTCACAGTCTCCCTCTCTATTTCTTGCTCTGAGAATACACACATAATACACAGCCGCAATACAATGCCCTCATAAAAGCAAGGGGTTGCCTTCTAGGGCAAAAAACCCTAATCTAAACATAACTTCTACCGTCAGATCATTTGCCTAATGAATGACCCAGATTGACTAGAAATTACTATACTTTTACAAGGCAATTTTACATATGTTTTTAGCTTTGGGGGTGTTGCCCCCGAACCCCCGCCAGGGATGGGGCTCCGAAAAGCGTTGCCGCCCTCCCTGGACCCCCCACGGCAGCGATTAATTTCGGGCAGCGTTTCCACCCCTTTTAAGGTACAGGGGTCCAATGTTGTGATACAAAGTAAATAAGATAATCAGGCTCCACACCCAACATACTGATGTTTGGAAGAGGACAATCTTGCTGCAATTGAATCTCATGTTGAATCTCCCTTTATGGAGGAAATCTTGCTGGCTCCTAAAACATCTCATGATGTGCATGAAATACATCATATAAATATTATTTCAACTTAGGATCACATCCCTCAAATTATTCATGATTAATATCAACTTTAGGCTTAATCATAAGAAGAACAAAATTATTACTTGACTTTACCAACCTCTTTACCTATACACCATTTACCATAGAAATGTTTGTCTTCTTGTGATTTGCTCTTACAATGAAATCCTTTTCATCTTTGAATAAATTGTACTTTTTCTCATGGATATGGAATATTTCATTCATGTCATACAATTAAGGACTCCCTAATAAAATACTAGTGATATCAAGTGGAACCTGTAGAAATTTGTTGAATAATGATTAATTATCCACCGAGAATATCCTGGTCACATACTATTTGAACTTCATACACAACACATAATCTCTTCCACTCAACTCAACTCAGATCATCAAACATGCGGAAATAAAATCAAGCGATAACACATCAAATCATCATACAAATTAACACAGTATGTATGGGGAAAGCTTATAGCTGAAAACCCCGCAGCTATTGTGTATATTATAATGGAGAAATAAAGTAACAAACTCAGTACAATACTCCTCACAAGTACTCAGTACTTTCTCATACAGTTACTCACAATCTAGCTCAGTTTTGAACAGGTTACTGGTTCAAAACTCACCACTACTTGCCTTGCCTCTATTGCTTGTTTCAATGCTATGGGATGGCCTCTTTATATAGATAAACCACCAGCCTAAACTGCGCAATCCTCATGGGCTTACTCCACCTATCTGTGTGTGGCAAATAGCAACAGTATAGTCACAACTGATAGCTAGCTCTACCCTTTCATCTATCTCTTTCACTGGTC
The DNA here is from genome assembly GCA_034641835.2 of Pinus albicaulis. Classification (NCBI taxonomy): domain Eukaryota; kingdom Viridiplantae; phylum Streptophyta; class Pinopsida; order Pinales; family Pinaceae; genus Pinus; species Pinus albicaulis. Next base: position 1,817,269,083 of record CM076578.1, read on the forward strand.
TCCACTGAACTGATCATGCACTGTAGTGAACTGATATGTTCTTGAGTTGAATAATGAGTTACTAATTAATGAATTAAATAATATTTAATTCACTCCACTCATAACTAATTGATTAGCTAGTTAAACTAATCTCAACTAGTTCAACTAAAAATAAACAGAACACAACTCCACTAGCTGTCTCATTAACTCCACCAAACTTCTGCCACTGAAGTCCTAACTGAAGTCAACCATGCATGATGCCATCAAACCCTTGGAAATAGCGTAATTCCTCTGTCAAATGCATGAGCCACTTCTGTAGCTCGAACTGAAGTGCTCCAAGAGAGTAAACTGCTGTTTAGAGTCCAAATATTATTAAGGGTAAATAATATTTGACTTCCCTATTTTTAAGGAGAGGCAGTCTAAAAATAGACTTCGACCTCTTCGACCTATAGGTCACAAAAATAGAGTCCCATCTATTTTTACCAACATGACACATACTCCAAGAATCTCATACTGGAATCCCCGGACCATGCTCCATATGTCTAAAAATAGACATAGTCTAAAAATAGATTTTGCGCCAGAATTTGCCTGCGGGCCCACTTAGTGAAGGCGACTTCATTTCACTAAGCTCCATCATCTAGCTGCATTTTCAACACTCCCTCTCAGCAAGATATGGATTATCTGCAACCCCTATCCTGCCTCTGTGGAATTCGAACTTGCTCCTGGTGAGCACCTTCGTCAGGATGTTGGCATCCTGATCCTCCGTGGGAACATATGAAAGCATCATGATTCTCCGCTGAACACAATCTCTGATATGATGGTACCTGATGTCGATGTGTTTGGACCTATCATGAAATACTGGATTAGCCGAGAGTTTAATGCAACTCTGGTTATCACAGTAGATCACTGTAGGCTCCAAATGCAACCTGAACAATCCTGCGAGGATCTTCCCCATCCAAATAGCCTCGCATGCAGCCAAGCTAGCTGCCATGTACTCGGCCTCTGCTGAACTGAGTGCCACGTATCTCGCTTCCCCGCTGTACCAGGAGGCCAAAACTCCTCCGTGTTTCGGTCCGTTGGACTCCCTGCCCAATCTGCATCAGTGAAACCAGAAAGTTTCACTCCATCCTCCTGTCTGTACCATAGACCATATCCCGATGTGCCTCTGATATAGCGCAATACATTCTTGCCCGCCTTCCAAAAGAGCTTGGTAGGCTTAACCATAGCTTGCGAAAGCTGGTTAACTACATAGCATATATCGGGTCGTGTATTGACTAGATACATAAGCGACCCCACCAACTGTCGATAGACAGTGGCATCCACTACCTCCGCTGAAGTAGCATCCTCCTTCCTCCAACCACCAGGAAGAGGAGTGTCAACAGGCTTGCAGCCTCGCATGTTGAACCTCTCCAGAATCTCCCGGGCATACTTGCCCTGAGAAACAAACAGTCCTCCACTGCGCTGCCAAATCTCCAATCCCAGGAAATAATGAAGGATGCCCAGGTCCTTCATCTCAAACTCTCGTGCAAGATCCTCCTTGCATGAAAGTATCAACCGCTCATCGCCAGTCAAAATCAGATCATCTACATACAGTACGATGATCAACAGCTTCCCCTCCACCACAATCTGGTACAGGTTTGGATCCGCCTCACTCTTGGAGAATCCAAGCCCGGTGAAGTAGCTGTATATCCGAGTGTACCAAGCACCAGGTGCTTGCTTCAGCACATACAGTGCTCTCTTGAGTCGGCACACATGCGACTCACTGCTGAAGATCTCAAAACCTTCAGGCTGCTCTATGTATACCTCTTCCTCAATAACTCCATTGAGGAACGCAGTATTCACATCCATCTGATGAATGTGCCACCCCATCTGCGCTGAGAGAGCAAGGATCGTCCGTATGGAAGAGTACCTTGCGACAGGTGCAAAAGTCTCCTCATAGTGAATCCCCTCGATCTGTGAGAAGCCACGGGCGACAAATCTCGCCTTGTACTTCTCCACACTCCCGTCAGCCGCCTGCTTCACTTTGTAGATCCATCGCGAACCCACCACTGATTTCCCCTCCGGTCTTGGGACAATCTCCCATGCACTATTTCTAACGATCGAATCATATTCTTCGATCATGGCATCTACCCATGCGGGTTCCTCCACAACTTCCTCAAAAGAGGATGGCTCCGTCACGACACATTGACTCACAAGAGCCATGTATCCCGTGTACCGATCCGGTGACTGCCTCTGTCTGCGCTGTGCTGTAGGTGGTCCTACAACCTTCTCTGCATCTCGAGCCAGTCGCTCAGCTTCTGTAGTGCGCATGCGCCCTCTGATGGTTGGCGCTGCACGGGTGGTTTCTTCCACCTCCTGAACTTCCTCTTGTGGCTGATCCACATCCGGAAGCTCCTCCTTAGGAACTAACAGCTCCTCATCTGCATGCAAGTGTAGCTCCCTCTCAAGCAAACACTGCATGGCTTTCTCCTCCTGAAATTTTATATCTCGTCGCACAACAGTCTTGCGACTGTCTGGCACATACACCCGATAGTTGTGAGGTGTATCAGTGTACCCCACAAATATTCCAACTTCAGCAGTTGGATCCAGCTTCCTTCTTGCATCCTTCGTCACATGCATGTAGACAGGAGATCCGAAAATCCGCAAATGGGAAATATCGGGCCTCTTGCCAGAATAAGCCTCCTCTGGTGTACTCATGCCAAGAACCTTGTGAGGACAACGGTTCTGCACATACACTGCTGTATTGCATGCCTCGGCCCACAAGTGAAGGGGTAGGCCCTGATCATGCAACATCGCCCGTGCAGCACCCACGATCGTTCTGTTCTTCCGCTCAGCCACCCCGTTCTGCTGTGGGTTATAGGGTGCGATGAGCTCTCTCCGAATCCCTTCTGCGCTGCAGAACTCCTTGAATTCAGCCGAGATGAATTCACCACCGTTATCACTCCTTAGAGAAATCACCTTCTTCCCCAACTCCTTCTCGACCAGTGCTTTAAACTCACAGAACTTCGCGAATGTATCGCTCTTCTTCTGCATGAAGAAGATCCAGCACTTTCGAGAGAAATCATCAACAAACATCACATAATACTTGTGCTTTGCTGTCGAAGCAACTGAGAAAGGACCACACACGTCTGTGTGAACTCTCTCAAGGATCGTCGTGGCGCGACTATCCTTCTCGTGAAAGGTGGCTTTCACATACTTCCTAAAGTACACCCCTTGCACTGATCTGACTGCGCAAGAGTGCCCTTAGGAAGCCCAGTAGAAATCTGCTGCAGAATCTTCAAAGCTCCATGGTGAAGGTGGCCCAATCTCCTGTGCCACAGTTCGCCCTCATCATCCCGGCTCACCACTTCTCCTGCCTTGCATGCCATTGCTGCGCAGCCATCTACCTGCAACTGATAAAGGTTCTTGGTTTGAACCCCTATCTTCCGGGTCTCTCCAGTAGTCTTACTGCGCAGGAAGGCTTTTCCTTCGCTGAAGACCACATCATACCCCTTATCCTCCAACATCGCCACGGAGATCAAGTTCTTCTTCAATCAAGGTACATGCATGAAATCCTTCAATACAAAGGGTTTACCAGACTCCCTCTGAAAGGATATGGTACCGATACCAGTCGCACTGTATCTACCATCATCGCCCATCTCGATGTGCACACCCAAATCTTTGTCCTCCAGATCTGAGAACAACTCCCAATCTCCCGTCATATGAAATGACGCACCGCTGTCCAAGAACCACACCGATCCCAACACACTTGAAACCAAGCATGCGATCAGTGAAAATTCAAGCTCGAACTGTGAAGCCAAAGCTTCTCCATCTGCAGATCTTCCTGCTTGCTTGTTCTTCTTCTTCTTTGGACAATTGGTAGCATAATGTCCGTGATCATGGTAGTGAAAACAATTCACTTTCGCCATATCCTGCTTCTTTCCCTTTGCACCAGAATGAGAGGTTTTCTTACCCTTCCCTTTCTTTGCTTTGGCAACCAAAGCGTAGTTTTCTTCATCAGCTCCCTTTGATGAAGATCCATCTCGAGTAGTCCTCCTTATCTCCTCCTGCATGAGATCCGCCCAAAGGCGCTCCCATCCCGGCAGCTTCTCCCGACCATTGACACTATCTTGATATGAGTGCCAAGCCTTCTGAAGACCAAGGAGAGCCAGGTCGACCATATCCTCTTCATCGACAGTAACTCCCACACTTCCCAGTTCATCTCTGCATTGAGTGAACTTCGTGAGGTATTTAGCGATACTGTCGCCCTTCTCCATCTTGATGTTCCTGAGCTTGTCTTTGAGCGCCAGCTTCCTTTGGTCACTCTTACTCCGGAATAGATCCGTCAAAGCTTTCCACATTAAATATGGAGTAGCCTTTCCATGCAGGCTGGATACAATATGATCCTTGACGCCCTCCAACAGGATCCTTCGACATTTCACCATCTTCTTTTGCCATGCATCGACTTCAGCAGGATCAATGGGCTTTTGGACATCCGTATCTACGAACTCCTTCAGACCATTATCTTCTAATACTGCCTCCATGCGATCCTTCCATGCAACATAATTCGAACTGCCTTCAAGAGCATATTCGAGTCGCAAACCGTTGAAAGTCATTTTCAACACTGGCACCAAGAAAACAAAACTGCTGCAAAATTTCGAATTCCACCTCAAAGCTCAACCGCTCTAGATCGTGAGAAAAAATTATATCTAGCACAAAGATCAACTTCAAGGGGCGTTTACCAGACCTTTCACTTTCCGAATAAAGATGAATCCGGAGGCTACCTGGCCCGCATGCAGACTCTGTCTACCGAAATAAGTTTGTAATCACTGTGATGATCAATCTAAACTTCAATAGCTCCGATACCATGTAGAAATATGTTGAATAATGACTAATTATCCACCGAGACTATCCTGGTCACATACTATTTGAACTTCATACACAACACATGATCTCTTCCACTCAACTCAACTCAGATCATCAAACTTGCGGAAATAAAATCAAGCGATAACACATCAAATCATCATACACATTAACACAGTATGTATGGGGAAAGCTTATAGCTGAAAACCCCGCAGCTATTTTGTATATTATAATGGAGAAATCAAGTAACAAACTTAGTACAATACTCCTCACAAGTACTCAGTACTTTCTCATACAGTTACTCACAATCTAGCTCAGTTTTGAACAGGTTACTGGTTCAAAACTCACCGCCAATTGCCTTGCCTCTATTGCGTGTTTCAATGCTATGGGATGGCCTCTTTATATAGATAAACCACCAGCCTGAACTGCGCAATCCTCATGGGCTTACTCCACCTATCCGTGTGTTGCAAATAGCATCAGTATAGTCACAACTGATAGCTAACTCTACCCTTTCATCTACCTCTTTCACTGGTCTCCACTGAACTGATCATACACTGTAGTGAACTGATGTGTTCTTGAGTTGAATAATGAGTTACTAATTAATGAATTAAATAATATTTAATTCACTCTACTCATAACTAATTGATTAGCTAGTTAAACTAATCTCAATCAGTTCAACTAAAATAAACAGAACACAACTCCACTAGCTGTCTCATTAACTCCTCCAAACTTCTGCCACTGAAGTCCAACTGAAGTCAACCATGCATGATGTCATCAAACCCTTGGGAACCACGTGATTCCTCTGTCAGATGCATGAGCCACTTCTGTAGCTCGAACTGAAGTGCTCCAAGAGAGTAAACTGTTGTTTATAGTCTAAATATTATTAAGGGTAAATAATATTTGACTTCACTGTTTTAAGGAGAGGCAGTCTAAAAATAGACTTCGACCTCTTTGACCTCAAAAATAGAGTCTCATATATTTTTACCAACATGACACATACTCCAAGAATCTCAAACTGGAATCCCCGAACCATGCTCCATATGTCTAAAAATAGACATAGTCTAAAAATAGATTTTGCGCCAGAATTTGCTTGGGGGCCCACTTAGTGAAGGCAACTTCATTTCACTAAGCTCCATCATCTTGCTACATTTTCAATAGAACCACATCTAATTCAACTGTTTCAACAAAATTTGTAGTGATTGCAAACCAGAATATACATTTTTTTGAAATCTGTAGATTTGAATCCTTACCAATCCAACCCAATGGATATGGTTTTGGATTTGGTATGGTCTCAAGGTTAAGTTTATTTACCAAGTCTTTATATATTAATTTTTCTTGTGACCCACTGTTAAACAATGTGTCAATATTGGTATGCTTGGATATGACCCTCACATGAAACAATTCTATTCTTTCTTCTTCATTTGGAGTGTTTATGTGACAATTTGATGTACTGGTACTTGGTTTAGTTTCAATATATTTTTCCTTCATGTTCTTCAATCCCATGTCTATAATCTTAGATTCATCAATGTGAATCAAATCCTAAATCATGTTGAGCTGTAGTAACAATTTTCTTTGTCCTTTTGTTACTGGGTTTCTTTGACCTCATTTTAGGATGTAATTTCCAACAATGAGTTTCATCGTGGCCTTCTTTTAAAAAAAATTTACAAACCAATTTTTCTCCCTCTTTCTTAATAGATGCATTATTTTTGTTTTTACCTTTTTAGGTCTTTCCTTTGGCTTTACCCTTAAAATATTTCTTCCTACCCTCATCAGAAATGCTCTTCCCTCTAGCTTCTAGATGTGTGGCTTGAACACATAATTCATCTAGACTAGTGGGGTTAAACATGAGAATATTATGTTTTAGGTAGATATGTAAGCCTCCTATGTACTTGAGAAAATTATCCTGGCTTTGAAAATCTACCCCTAATAAGAGAGCTCTTCTCCTAAACTCTTGGGTGTATTCTTGCACATTTTGTCCCTTTAATTTCCTAAAGTTCTGCCAGTTCATTATGGGTTCCTGCATATGAGCTAATGGATAGAACTGTTGTTTAATAGTAGTAATTAAATCTGACCGTGATAGAATAATCTTACCATGTTTCTTGATTTCCTCCTTTATCTTGGCTTCCCAAAAACAAGTGTTGCACCTTCCAGTCTCAATGAAGCTAATTGGATTTTGGTATCATCATATTGAAGGTTCTCGATTATCAAATAGACCTCCAATTGTCTAATACAATTATCAAGCTTTTTTGCATTGGCTTAACCATTAAACATTGGAAATTAAAACTTAACATCAAGTTTTAAAAAAGGACTTTTAACAATGTTCTTTGACTTGTGTGGCTGATGTACTGAAGAATAAGTAGAGGATGATGATGATGAGGGTGAGGATGAAGACTCTCCATTGCCTCCATTTCCTCCATTTACCTTCTTTCAATTATCTTCATCATGTTTATCTCCTAAAGATCCTTGTCCTTATTTGTGAATTTTATATCCTTCTCCTTCCATTCTCTCACTCCTTTCTTGATAAAGGATTCTAACCATCTCAGTCATGTCAAGGAATGATTTCATGAACACTCTTTCTTCCTCCTTGGGATCAAATTCTTCATGGAATTCTCCTTCCTCTTGAGGCATACTTAAATTAGCTTTTGCTTCTTTAGGAGGTGAACTAAGTGGTGGAGATTGTGGCAATCTTGCTCTCCTTTGCTTTGGCTCTTCTTTAGACCCTTCTTCTTCCACCAATTTTCCTTCTCCTCTTTTGAGCTTGAGCCTAGTAAGCATATGAAAATTGCAAACAGTTAAAAAATTATTTGCACTAAACAACACCAGAGAATAAACTCTAGGTCTAATACCAATCTGATCTGAAATGACTGTATTATTTTTTCTATGCTAAGTGTCTTTTCAGTTTATAAAAATGTGCATATTCAATTCATTATTTTGCATAGGGATTGAGGTGTTTTCCCATGAATTGTAGATGATTTTAGGTGAATTAGAAGCATAAAACATGCTTAAATAACACTGAACAATAGTGTAAAATAGAGAAATAAGTCAACAATGAAATTTACACAGTAGGCATGATGAAGCAGTTCACCCCTCTTGGGCTACATCTGTTGGTCCAGATCCCAATGGCATGCCCATTTTTCATTATGCTCGAAATTTTGCAAATACATGTAGTTAAAGTGCTCTAATGGCTGTTTTATCTGCACCAATGGCTCCAGAATGCTCCAATTATTCAAAAATGACTCTTCATTTACTTTGAATGGGAAAAAATTGAGTCTTCTACTCTTTTGCCCAGTTTCACCTAGAAAAGCTCCACTAAAAGTGGAGAACTCCACTTAACTGGAGTTAAAATAGCAATCACTGCCACAAATGGCACGCCTGCCAGTCTTGACTACTGCATAAACCATGGAAATAAAGTTTTAGGTTGGGGTGGCCATGTGCCAACCCCCTCAATCCCTATGCAAACTAATGAAATGAATATGCACATGTTTATAAACTGAAAAGACACTTAGCACAACAGAACTAATACAGTCATTTCATATCACCGCAACCAATGAATTTTCAGATAGTCAACTTATTGAACCCAAGATATCTGAACCTGAAACTAAATCTACTTCATCTTAGTCAACTTTGGAGTTCATAAACTGAACAACTGTTTGTCCTTGTTCACCTCGAGTGAAGTTTCGCATCATTGAGAACCTTCCTCCTAGCTTGATTAGTATCGAAGAGATTACTGACACAGAAGAAGAGATTGTACTTCCTTCGCGTCAAGAATTTTTAGATATAAAGCATAGTGAATCGATTTACCATTACAACCCTTTTAAACTCAACCCTTGGTATTCTCAATTAACCAAATTTCTACATAATTCTGGTCTCAATTATTCACCACCTCGTATTCTATTTTACTCCATATCCAGAGGTAATTAGATACCTTCATCAAAAAAGTCTGGTGAGTCATCCATGTTTTCTTCTTTGCCATAAACGTTCTTATATGATAGTCCATCAGTTCCTACTGGATGCTAGTCACTCTTTGGTACTTTCTTAGGAGCATCTCCCTCTCCTGGAAAAATTACACAATCAACTGGTCATGATGAATCTGATAGCAAAAGTGTGACAATGGAACAAGTCCACATGATGTTTGGATATATTCCTTTACTGGACCCTCAAGGTAGAAATTTATTGCCTGGGAGGAAGTATACTCCTCAAGGAAAACCTCTTCAAGGGCAATGCTCTATACCAGGGCCAAAAACACTTCGAGGGAAGTACTCTATACAAGGGTCACAACCTCTTCAAGGGAAGTACCCCATGCCAAAGACACAAACTATTCAAGGACAACAGCCTCATTTAGGGAAACAATTTTATCAAGAACAACAATCCTTTCAAGGAGTTCAACCCTTTACTGGAAATTATCTAGCGAATTATTAAACCTACGTTCCAATATTTCAACCTGGTTATGGTCAACCTTACACACCACAAAATTTAATGCGAGATCCTTATCCTGGATTTAACACAATGTGGAACCTGTCGTTGAACCAACATAATTTGCAACCTACTGTGCAAGTACCTTATAATCAGCCTAGTTAGCCAACTCATCAATTTGGTTATACCCAAATCCAACAACCTGTCCAACCTACACTTCAAATTGCAGCTTAGGTATCTATACCTAGTAGTTAGTGTTACACCATTTTTTGGTCATCTAACCTATTATTGTTAGATGGACCCAAGTACACCATATAAGACCAATTTTACTACAAGTGAAATTGCTTTTACTATGAAAATAACTTAATAAATCACCTTTATTAAGTTGTTTATGGTCTAAACAGGAAACCCCATAAGGAAATATTAAATAAATATACATTTGTTTGATTTTCCTCAAGAAATAATTAGTTAAATAGTGGTTTAATTAATATTTCTGGTTATATTTAACTCAAAACAAGGAAATTAATTAGATAAATCATTATTTATCTTATTATTCTCTAAGAATAATTGTTTAAATCTTATTTAAATAATATTCTTTGTTAAATATGACTAATTCACCCTTAAATAATTAAATAAATCATTATTTATTTGATTATTACTCAACCATATCCTTAAAATGATAAATAAATCATTTATTTATTTATTATTACTTAATCAAATCCTTAAAATGATAAATAAATCATTTATTTATTTATTATTTACAAATAAGGGGATTTGACTCAAGTCAAATTCCTTTTCCCTCCAACAAATATAATGAAATATTCCATAAAAGTTGGATCTAGATTTGGTTAATAATATTTTAATTATGCACCAATCTCTAGACTAACTCAATATTTTGTTATAAATAGAAGGGTTTTCCCATTCATTTGTCACCTTTTGTTGCCTAAAGATCACTCTGGATCTCAACACTTGGTCTGGCTATTGATCCATTATCATAGCCATACTTTTATATTTTTTTCTGGGTTTTTCTACACCATCAAGAGAGAGAAGTTCTAAATCTGAAGTGTTGAGGACTCACAAGAACCCATCCCATTGAGGAGAACAGGGAACACCCTCTTGTGTTTTCCTCCCAGGTGCCATTAATAAAATTATTCATTGGATATATTGTTGTCTTGTCTATTGGATCTATGGAGTAAATATTATTTTTCTACTGTTTAATGTCTTCTAATGCGTAGATCTAGATTTTTGCAGCATTTGTCTTAATCATCTAATTGCAGATTTGAAGATATTAGCAGTCATTTCTGCTGTTAGGGCTATAAGTTATGCGTAGCTAAAGTGGTCTTTTTTCTTACACTTCGAATAAAGATTCATACTAACAACTGGTGAATCCACAGGGGTTTACCTTTACGACCGCTTTCGTTTTTTTGATCCTTGCATATCCAGCTGCTTCAAACCCTAGGATTTCTCTTCATCTCCTTGTTTTTCTTATTCTTGATGTTTTTTTTAATCCATAAAACCCTAAAATGATAAAAATTCTAACTTTTGCATGTTTTTGGACCCATTGCGCAGGTGGCAGACATTAGCAGTAGCTGAGACGATTTTTTTTTTTGAAACCTACCACCGAGAGTGTCAGAAGTGCAGGTCGCACTTTTCTACCCAAAACCTGCGACCTGGACCTCCAGGGCGCACTTTACTACCCAAAAAGTGCGACCTCTGCTGAAAACAGGCCAAAAACTACGACCTGGACTTTCTGTAGGGATTTTTCTGAAAGTTTTCTGAGTTTTGTTGAGCCTCTGTTCAGGGTTGTCTGACCTCCGTCTCTACCCGTTTTGGACCTGTACTTGTTCTTTTTCGCTCAACTAAGTGGGAAACTAGCCCCCCTAGGGCTTCAATACCCTCCACTTTTTGTGGAAGAGTGTTTGCTGTTGCAAGTTGTCTGAAATTTCAGAGTCTTCAGCCATTTTTTTAGATCTGATACCTCATCTTCAGATCCACTTCACATCGGCTTGTTATCCATCCAAATCTTCCCATTTAGCTTTGTTTGGGTTTTCCATTAGGGGGCACTCTGCTTCCCTCCTGGAGATAGCCTTTCGCCACCTCTTTTTACAACAATTTTCCTCTGATTTGTTGTTGTTTTCTACACCACTTTCCAGCAGATTTTGTCTTTTAGATCTCTGTCCCTCTTGACCCAAAATCTATTAGCCTTTTTTTTTTAGTGTGTTTAGATTAGTTTTTTGCTCACCTATAGACTAATTGTTGAGAAACTTGACTCCTTGGGTTTAGAATATGTTAGGTCCCTATATCACTGGTATAGTCCATTATTGTTGTTAGTGTAACCCCCTTATTGTTATTATTGAACCCTTGTAACTCCCATTTTGTTATTATTGTGCCCTTAAATTATTATTGTTGGGTCGGCTAGGATTACATTGTGGCCCACTAGGATTACATTATGGCCCCATGGACTCCTATATATAGAAAGGAGGTTTTGTAAATTGTATCATCCAAGAATTGTTCATTTATGTAATGTATTGGAGGTTGTCCCCTCGAAGTGGCTCATTTCTAAGGCGTTTATATCTCTTTTCTTCTCTTTTTGGAGCTGGTTACACAACATTTGGTATCAGAGCTTTGGATTCTAGGGTTTCGCTGCTCCAAAAAGGTCATCGTGGCATTTGCGCTATAACGTCTTTTCTACAAAGTTTCAGAAGCTGAAATTTTTACGGTGTGAAGCCATAATCCTGAGGAAGATTTTCTAAAAATTTCAGAGCCTGGTTCGCAATATTTTCGGAGATATGATCTGTGGAAGTTAGGTCTTTTTTAAGGCTCCTAAACAGGTCATCGTGACATTTGCGCTATAAATTTTTTTCTACGAAGATTCAGAATCTAAAATTCATATGGTGTGAAGCTAAAATCCTGAGGAAATTCGTCAAACAATTTTAGAGCTTGGTTCACAATATTTTTGGAGATATGATCTGTGGAAGGTAGTGCTTTTTCAGGCTCCTGAATTGCATCTCAAAGAGGTGATCGTGGGAAAAGTTCAATAACTCTCTCTCTGGGCATCGGATTGGAGTGCTATAAAAGTGGTCACAAGTAAACACATTTTAGTTTCTTTGCTATCAATTTCATAGACAAAGGATGAAACAGTGACACGTGGCAAGTCGTACAAGTTCACTCTACTGAACCAGTCCATAATTAGGTCATTGTGGGAGATTGGACACAACTTTGTCTTGGAGAATCCAAATCAGGTCAGACCTATGGCATTCAAAATAGAATTCAGAGGGCTAATTCAGTGTTGATTTTAAGATATTTAAGACCCACAATCATAGAGATAATACAATTTCAATGTCGAGCTCCTCAAAGCAAGTAAAAGTGTGTATTTTTTTTTTCCAAATTGCATAAGTCTTGTTTGAAGAATCAAGTTGAATTGATTGCAAGGGCCTATTGTAGAATAGATATCAATATTGGAGTCTAAAATGGCCCCTAAAAATAATTCAACACCCATTAAGCCTTTAGAAGGCTCTACAATGACTCATTAAGACGAAGAATGGCAACATGACATATCAAAATTACAAGAGCAAGTGCAACAAATTTCGCTCTCGCAAAGAACAACGAAAAATGAAATGGAAATTTTGAAGAAGGGTGTGCAAACTAAGATGGATGGTTTGAAGAAAGGCATGGAAGCTAAGATGAGTGGTTTGGAAGCTAAGATCGATGGCATGGAAGTGGGCATGGAAGCTAAGATGGATGACATGGAAGCTAAGATCGATGAAAAAATGAAAGACAACATGGAAAACATGAAGAAAGATCTAAAAGTAGACATCGAAGGTTTGGGAAAGTTGATACAAGAAATATTTCCTAATGGTGAAAAGATAGTAGAGGAAACTCATCATGAGAACAAAATAAATGTTAATCTTGATTTCATAAACTCTACTGTTGGAGGGAAGAACCACCATATTCCAAAAATGGATATGAGGAAGTTTGATGGAAAGGATCCTGTAACATGGATACTACATATGGAGCAATATTTTGATCTCCATAACGTGCAAAACACACAAAAGGTATGCATTGCAACTTTACATTTATAACAAAATACATTTGTATGGTATCGATGGCTTTGTTCCCGTAAAAAAATTGTCACTTGGTCAATTTTTACGGAGGAAATGATAGCACATTATGAGGATACAAAGAGCAACACCTTCTTTACCCAATTGATAAATCTCAAACAAAAGGGTTTAGTAGGGCAGCACATTGAGGACTTCCAAAAATTGAATATAAGGGTGACTGATATTCCAGAGGGACACAGGATTGATCTCTTCCTAGGCACTTTAAAGGATAACATCCAACATGAAGTTCGCGTTTTGGAACCTGATTCATTGGAGAAGGCATTCATGTTGGCAAGAAAAGTTGAATGTAAAATTATGGCGACAAGGAAGCCTACCACTCAATTCTATAAAGAAGGAAGTGTTGCTACGCCTAGATTTCCACAACCTACAAGGTTGACACCACAACAATTTGAAGAAAAAAGAGCAAAAGGGCTTTGCTACAGTTGTGATAGAAAATACACTAAAGGTCATAAGTGTGCTGAGAAGAAATTATTTTACATAGATTGTGAAGAGGAAGAAGAAAATGAACAAGAAGAGGATATACACCAGAAACCAACTCTAGAAGAGGAAGAAATGAATCCGACCATATCGTGTAATGCACTGGCAGGAATTACCACTCCTCAAACTCTCAAGATACAAGGACAAATCAAGAAGAAAAAGGTAATAGTGTTGATTGATTCAGGTAGCACCCATAATTTTATTCATTGTAAGATAGCCAAGGAATTAGATTCTTTCCTATACCCAGCACCAAAATATCAAGTGATGGTTGCAAATGGAGGAACTATAAATTGCTCTGGAAAATGCCATAATATTAAGCTAACCATGGGTGAATATGTATTGACTAGTCCAATGCTTTCCATTCCTATGCGAGGTGTTGATGTTGTACTAGGAGTACAATGGTTATAATCTTTGGGGACGGTAGCTTTTAATTTTCAAGAACTTGAATTTTTTTTCAGAAGGAAAGGAAGTCAAATTACGGGGTATTGAAGGGAAGCCAGGAAGGATAGTAAGCTCTAATTTCATGACAAAGCTTCTAAAGAAAGAACAACGAGGCGTAATTGCACAATTATGCTCACTAGAAGTTCCGACATCAAAATCATCTATTTCTGCAAATCTCCAACAAGTCTTGGACAATCATTCCAATGTGTTTGAAACTCCCAAAGGACTCCCACCTATTCATGATCATGATCATGCTATTCATTTGATTCTAGGAAGTGTTCCTCCAAACATCAGGCCTTATAGATATCCTTACTTCCAAAAGAGCGAAATTGAATGTATGATTGCAAAAATGTTAGAGGTGGGTATAATTCAACCTAGTCAAAGTTCTTTCTTTGCTCCTGTAGTTTTGGTACACAATAAGGATGGATCTTGGCGAATGTGTCCGGATTATAGGGAGCTCAATAAGCTCACCATTAAAGAAAAATTTCCCATTCCTGTGATTGATGAATTATTGGATGAATTACATGGAGAAATTTATTTTACCAAGTTGGATCTTCGTTCAGGATATCATCAAATTAGAATGAAGACTGAAGATATTCCAAAAACAACATTTCGAACTCATGAGAGTCATTATGAATTTTTGGTCATGCCTTTTGGCCTTACCAATGCACCTTCTACATTTCAAGGGTTGATGAATTCCATTTTCAAACCCTTCCTTAGAAATTTTGTGCTAGTATTTTTTGATAATATACTAATCTACAGCAGGTCTTGGAAGGATCATGTTGAACATGTTGACAGGGTGCTCAAACTATTGCAGGAGAAACAATTATATGCAAAAAATTCCAAATTTTTCTTTGGAGTACAAGAGGTGGAATATCTGGGTCATATTGTATCTCACGAGGGTGTTAAAGTAGACCCTAACAAAATTAAAGCCATTAAGGAATGGAAAGTCCCCACAACCATAAAGAGGTTGCGAGGATTTCTTGGGTTAACAGGGTATTATCACAAGTTTGTTAAGAATTATGGGAGAATAGCAGCACCTCTAACAACATTATTGAAGAAAGATGCATTTTCATGGACTCCTGAGGCAACTAAGGCCTTTAAACTTCTTAAGGAGGCAATGTGCCTAGCACCGGTCTTAGCTATGCCAGACTTCACGAAAACCTTTATTGTGGAATGTGATGCCTCAGGAAATGGAATTGGTGCAGTTTTAATGCAGGAAGGAAGACCCATTGCTTTTGAAAGTCGTCCAATCAAAGGAAATTATTTATAGAAACCTATTTATGAGAAGGAAATGTTAGCAATACTACATGCACTAAAGAAATGGCGAACTTACCTAATGGGAAGACACTTCAAGGTAAAAACTGATCATGATAGTCTTAAACACTTTTTGGAACAAAGACTATCGTCAGAAGAACAGCAAAAATGGGTCACAAAGATGCTGGGTTATGACTTTGAAATAATCTACAAAAAAGGAAAGCTGAATGTTGTTGCAGATGCACTCTCAAGAAAGAATGAAGAGGTGGAAGCATTGCTTTGTGCCATTTCTATTATCCAACCAGATTGGATAACTGAAGCAAGAGATGAATGGAAGGAGGACAAAGATGTATGGACACTCATTCAAAATTTGCAGCAAGATCCTAGTACATCTGATACATTTAGTTGGAAAAATGATTCCTTATGGTACAAAGATCTCTTGTATCTTTGCAAGAATTCCCAACTAAAACAAAATATTCTTCTAGAATTGCACACTTCTCCTTTAGGAGGACACTCAGGATTTTTAAAAACTTACCACAGGGTGAAGAAAGAAGTTTTTTGGGATGGCCTTAAATCTGATATTCGAAAGTTTGTGGCGGAATGTTTGGTTTGCCAGCAGAATAAAGTGGAAACAATTAAGACCCCAGGACTTCTACAACCTTTATCCATTCCAGGTCAACGTTGGGAAGAGATTTCAATGGATTTTATCACAGGTTTACCTAAGTCCGAAGGAAAGAGTGTCATCATGGTGGTAGTTGATAGACTTACCAAGTATGCACACTTTGTGCATTATCTCATCCATTTAAAGCAAGTACAGTTGCTACTACATTTATGGATAGAATTCAAAAGCTACATGGAAGCCCAAGGGTTATTGTGAGCGACAGAGATCCCATTTTTACTGGAAATTTTTGGACGGAGTTATTTTCTTGTTTGGGTACTCAATGAGCTCATAGCTCATCTTATCATCCTCAATCTGATGGTCAAACTGAGATCGTAAATAAATTTTTGGAAGGATATCTTCGTTGTTTTGTATCTAATAAACAAACACAATGGGTCAAGTGGTTACCTCTTGCTGAATGGTGGTAGAACACTTCCTTCCATACTACAGCAAAAATGACCCCATTTATGGCACTTTATGGATGTCATCCACCATCCATCACATCATCTTTAAGAGAAAATTCGAAGGTTCAAGCAGTGGAAGATCACATCGAGCATCAACAAGAAGTTCTCCAACTCTTAAAGGATAACCCGAATTTGGCACAAAATCGAATGAAACAACAGGCAGATCAACATCGCAGCGAGAGAAGTTTTGATGTAGGAGATTGGGTATTTTTACGGCTACAACCATACAAACAAATGTCCCTCAAGCAAGCTAAGAAGGATAATAAATTATCACCAAAGTACTATGGTCCTTACAAGGTGTTGCAAAACATTGGTTCTATGGCATACAAATTGGAGCTTCCTGCTTCTTCGCGAGTACATCCAGTTTTCCATGTTTCATGCTTAAAGAAGGTTATAGGTGAAAATCTTCCAGTTCAAACAATATTGCCAGAACTTGATGAGGAAGGAAAAATCATATTGGAACCTGAAGCGGTCACGGAAACAAGAACTCAATAGCTACGGAATCGATCAATTTCAGAGTATCTCATCAAGTGGAAGAACTTACCCACTAAAGATTCTACATGGGAGGATGAGAATTTTATACAGAAGCACCCGGAGCTACTCAAGCGTTGAGGACAACACTTTTTTGAAGGAGAGGGGCATGTTAGGTCCCTATATCACTAGTATAGTCCCTTATTATTGTTAGTTTAACCCCCTTATTGTTATTATTGAACCCTTGTAACCCCCATTTTGTTATTATTGTGCCCTTAAATTATTATTGTTAGGTCGGCTAGGATTACATTGTGGCCCACTAGGATTACATTATAGCCCCATGGACTCCTATATATAGAAAGGAGGTTTTGTAAATTGTATCATCCAAGAATTGTTCATTTATGTAATGTATTGGAGGTTGCCCCCTCGAAGTGGCTCATTTCTAAGGCGTTTATATCTCTTTTCTTCTCTTTTTGCAGCTGGTTACACAACAAAATATTGCATTATTAGATGTTTATTTTCTATTTTGCAGGCCTATATACTTTCATTTGCAAGTTTATTTACAGCTATACAACAACACTTTTTCTTTTTCTCTAAAAATGTCTAGGTTTAAAAATTAAAATTTACACACTTTTACACACACACCCTAAGCGAAAAAGGGCTTGGTTCACACCGCCAAGCAAAGACTCTAAAACATTGAAATCATTTGATCCTGCACCTCTTTTCCCTTGTTTCAACATTGTAATCACTTTATCCTACACCTCCCTACCCTTTTTGGTCTCTTTTTCCCCTTGTTTCATGTTTGTGTCATCACTATTGCACCACCAAGGCGTTCATCCCAGAGACTTATTAGCCTTCATCCTCAGTTTCCGGTAGGGAGACTTACTCCTCCATAGGGGATTCAAGTTAGTCCTCAATCGAGTCCGCACTCTGACTCTTATTCTAGTCCTTTGGGTTCTCCTTCCCATTCAGCCTTCGGTTCTCCCCTTGTCTTCTTCACCATGTCTGGTGTAGGACCCAACACTGGTGGTAACCCCAGCCCTCCTGCTGGGAATACCACTAGTGGGACCACAATAGACACTATCCTGGCTGCACCCTTGCTCCCTTTCAAGGTAGGCCTCAGCCTCCCTAATTTCGACCAGTTGATAAATGAACCTATACACCATGATGCTAAGTGGCTCGCTATGCCAACCGAGCTCCCTTAAGACATCCCAAAGTTTGAAGGTCTTGTTGGAGAAGATCATTAAAATCACATTTGTTCTTTCCACATGTGGTATCCATCTAATTCCATTAGTGATGACTCTGTTCATCTTTGGTTGTTCCAACAAATGCTTACAGGTGAAGCTTCTAAGTGGTAAATTGATCAAGCCCCTTCCTCTCATACCACCTTTACGACTCTGGCCTGGGATTTTTTGTCTTATTTCTAGCTTCCCCTTCTTTACGACACTGGTACTGAGCTCTTGACCTCTTTTCATCAAGCATCTGCGACTCGCCTATCCAAACATGGTCAAGAATGGCAGAGAAGAAGGAGCCTATGTCGAGCCCCTACTTTCGAGGACCATGTCTACATGGACTAGTTACTTAGGACTCTCTTTCCGCCTATCGAAAAAGATGTCGCATCACAATTTCTTCAAACTGAAGAATCCCCTCTCTAGATTGCGTTAAAGTATGACCTGATCTATGCTCAGTTGGGTTATGTTTATACCATCCTACCTGATTTTCTTAGACATGGTGGTGCCAACACACCAGGGGCATCTCATGTTGCCGATGGTATTGTTGGATCTCTCTTTAATCTATATGCTCAACCTCCCATGGGCTATGGTTTCTCTTAGGGAGTGGCCAGCTCCTCCGGCACTTTTCCCCCTCCCGGTAGCACGTATCTAGGATATGGCATGCCTCCTCCTTCTTCCAAAACTCCTATTTACCATACTGCTACCCAACCTCCTTATTATCCGTATCCATAGCTTGGTGCTCCAGCTCCTACATCATTAGAACCTCCTCCTCCCTTGCCTTCTCAATCCCTGCAACAGCAACCACCACCCCCTCCAGGGCAGGTGTACGCACAGCAGGGCACGACTAATCCTCCTCCCTGAAAAAGGAAGAGGAAAGGCAATCAAAACAAAGCTACCTTTGGTAATCACGGACATAATCAAAGTAATGCTTCTTACACCACAAACCAGCAACAAGGCACTCAGCCCAAGCAAGACAGGCCTCTTTGTATGAACAAGCCCTGTTCATGTTGTGGTGTTTATGGTCATTATACGCATGATTGTCCCCTTCTACCATAGATGCGACAGCTATGGGAGTCTCAAGCAACATTGAGAGGACAGTAAGCCTTTCCTTCCATTCCTCCTAGTCCTACACCTAGTCAACCGGTTGTGCTTACCAATCCTTTCCCTCAGCAGGGATTTTTGGCCACCCAACCACCTGAAGGATAGATGGCCGCTCAACCTCTCCCATCTAGTTCCCTTGATTAACAAATTTTCATGATGTACTCTGATCAGCCTTCTGAACCTCCTTCTCCTGACTCTTTACCTTTAGATGATACTCGTGACCCCCTCGATCCTCCAGATGGTACCCCCAAACCTTACATTGCTTTGACCCTGGTTCCACCGGTCTCTTTGATTCCTCCCACTGTACCAGTGCCTTCGTCACCTCAACTGGAACCTTTTATAGTTGCAATCGTCTCAGGTAAGAAGGGAAAAACTCGTAAGGGGGCACCAAAGGACAAGCACCCCATCTCCTTGTTCACGTGTTCTGCTTTGGATCTGCCTACTCCCATTAGCATCCCTCCTCCTGATGCCAACGTGATAGGGCCTTCGACCACTCCCCATGACATTGGACATGTGCACCATTTTTCACATGTTGATGAGTCAGGTAGCTGTACCACGACAATTGGTCCTCCTTCCGCTAGTCAACCCATATTTCACTCTGATGAAGACATTATGGAAGCACTGACCCATCCTGACTTTCCATGGAATGATATGCACAACCGTGCGTACTTATTACTGTAGTAGTCCCATGACCAATATGTTGTGGAAACTAAAGAATTCCTTCCTAACAAAGTCAATTCGTTTAGAAATCCCATCCCTGCACCTGATGCTTTCGAAGAAGGAAATATGGCCAATATCTCTCCTACCATTAAAATTGACATTTCTAACAAACCGGGGGTTGAATAAAATATCACATTGGGCACCCATTGCACCACATAAGAGATTGAAGCTTACACCAAGTTATTCAAAGAATTCCGTGATATTTTCACCTGGTCCTATTTAGAAATGCCTAGACTTAATCCTGCCATTGTCGAACACCATATTGATACATGGCTTGATGCCAATCCTGTCTATCAAAATATGAGACCCATTAATCCTTCCAGACATGAAGCTGTCAAAGCTGAAATCGATAAGCTCAAACAGGCTGGTTTTATCTATCCCATTGAATACACCACTTGGGTGTCCAATTCGGTTCCCATTCTCAAGAAACAAGGCACAATCCATGTCTGCACTGACTTTCACGATCTGAACAAAGCTTGTCCCAAAGACAACTTCCCCACACCATTCATTGACCAAATCAATGATGAGTGTGTGGGGCACGAGGTGCTATCTTTTATGGATGGTTTCTCTAGATACAACCAAATTTTCATCCATCGTGCTGATCAACTCAAAACCGCATTCATTAGTCCATGGGGAACCTTTGCCTATCACGTCATGCCATTTGGTCTTAAAAACGTAGGAGCCACTTTTCAGTGGGCTATGTCTTACTGTTTCCATGACCTGGCTCAAATTATCCTTGCTTATTTAGATGACCTTACCGCACGTTCTAAACATTGGGTGCAACAGCTTCACTATCTATGCACTGTATTTCTCCGATTTCGCAAGTATAATATCTGCCTCAACCCACTGAAGTGTGTCTTTTGTGTGCTTGTTGGCTGTATCTTAGGCTTCATTGTGTCTAAAGATGGTATGTCTCTTGACCCATTAAAATTTCAAGCCATTCTTGAGCTTTTGATCCCCTGCACTTTACGCTAGTTACAAAGCCTCCAAGTCAAAGCTAATATTCTTCGCCAGTTCGTACCTAACTATGCCACCACCGCACATGGTTTCCTTAGACTTCTCCGCTCCAATATCCCTTTTGTATGGGATGCCTATGCTCAAAAGTCTTTTGATGCCATGAAGCATGCTCTCACATCCACTCCTTTGATTCGTTTGCCTAAATTTGATAGGGATTTCATCTTGTATATCTCTGATTCCACCCACTCGGTTGCTAGAGTCCTCATTCAGGAAGATGACAACAGAATTGAGCATTTCATCTATTATGTCAGTAAAAACCTGGTAGGACCTCTTGTATCCTACTCACATGAAGAAAAATTAGCACTGGATGTCGTGTTCTCGATCCAAAAACTTTGTCATTACATCCTCATGTGTTCCACCAAGGTCGTGACTAATTCCAATCCCATGGCCTTCCTATTGAGTCATCGAATCATCAGTGGGAAGTATGCACGTTGGATCGTGATCCTCCAGGAATTCGATCTTCAATTTGTCACACCAAAAAGTAAGAAGGGTTTAGCCCTCGCTGAACTCATTTTCAAACTACCTACAGGTTCGCAGGATTCTCCAATTAATGATAGTTTCCTCGATGAACACTTATTTTCGATTACCACTGATGACCCCTGGTATGGGGACATCCTCACTTATTTGCGGACTCAAAATTTCGCCCTCCATCTTAACTATGATGCTCGATGATTTATCTGACACCAGGCCCCCTGCTACCTTCTCATCGATGAATACCTTTATCATCACGGTGTGGATTCTGTCCTTCATTGTTGTCTTACACACGCTAAAGCAGAGCAAGTCCTCAATGCCTGTCATCGTGGTGCTTGTGGTGGCCACCTCTCTGGTCTGGCCACTGCCCAGAAATTTATGCGCGCTAAGTACTTTTGGCCTTCTATCTTTGGAAATTGCATTGAGGCAGTCAAACACTGTCCCAATTGCCAAAACATTTTGCCCAAGGCACGAGCCCCTCCAGCTCCCCTCCATCCTATCATCTCTGTTGGCCCCTTCTGCAAGTGGAGCATAGACTTTATGGAGTTTCAACCTTCACTAGCTGGTAACCATAAGTATATCATCATGGCAGTTGACTATTTCACTAAATGGGCTGAGGCCATGCCAATGTTTAACAACACGGCAGCTACCGCAGCCCTATTTTTCTTCAACCATGTGATTGCTCAATTTGGAGTTCCAAAAAATTTGGTCTCATACCATGGCTGAAATTTTGAAGATGAGATATGGCGCGAGCTATCCTCATTGTTGGGATTTGAGCACCAATATTCCTCCTCTTATTACCCCCAAGCTAATGGCCAAGTTGAAGCAGTCACTAAAATTCTTAAAACCATACTTCAACGGACGGTGGATAAGCACAAAACCAGCTGGCACCTTATGCTCTTCCCTGCATTGTGGGCCTATAGAACTTCTGTTAAAAACGCCATTGGGTTCACTCCTTTCCACCTTGTTTTTGGAGAGGAAGCAGTCTTACCGATCGAGTGTGAAATCCCTTCCCTTCATCTAGCCATTGAACTTATCCCTGACACCCAACCTTTAGAACAAAGACTTATCATGCTTGAACCCACTTCCGAAGATCGCCATGTTGCATTACAAACCATCAAGGCAGCTAAGAAATGCACCAAGGCTCAATATGATCGAAAATTCCAACCTCGTACTTTTCACAAAGGTGATCTTGTTCTAGTGTATGATTAGGCCCATGATGTCCTTGGTCATGGGAAGTTTGATTCATTATGTTTAGGTCCTTACATTATCAGTAAGGATTTGGGAAAGGGCGCATATCTATTAGAGGACTTCAAAGGCCATCCCCTTCCCAATCCTCGTAATGCACTCTATTTGAAGAAGTATTACCCTTAACATTTCCTTCTGGAAATTCATGTTTTATTGTCTTTAGGTAGCTAGAACATGTTAGTGATGTGATACTTCACCAGGACACATTTTTTCCAAGAAGCGCCACTTCACCCTTCCTCAAAATCAAATTTCTTCACTTGCAACACTCGTACAGGGGGCACCATGTTGCCTCCATACTTGTCCATGCTCATGTCGACTTTCGTCATGAGTTACGATCTTGTACTCATGCTATTATGGTCCCCATTGGGCCCTTCACATATGTGGCAGCACCATTGAGTCACCTTTGTTTAAATCATCCGATTTGAGTCATCATTGCAATCATGGAGTCTATTCCAAGTCCCTTTGCATCCTGCTATAGTACTCCATCATTCACTGCTTGGTCCCTCTCTCGTGTCGCATCTTATGGCCTTCAGTCCCACTGTCCCCTACCCCACATGATATTGTGTCAGTCGCTGCTAGTTCATCCATGCCCTTTATGCTCTAACAAAGGAAGTCATTCATTCGCTACACAGTTCCCCCATTTCATCATCATCATTGGTGTCAGTCTGTTAGTCACTCTACTATTTTCTCTCATGCCCTAGTTGAGGATCCCTTATTACCTCACCTATGGCGGACCTCCTTCTATTGACATCAACTCATTCATTCCAGAAAAGAGGTATAGAGTGTGGTGTACCTTGGTTCCAGCTTACACTTTGGTTCGGTGCCTCGGATCAGGCAAAGGGACTCCTTATTTCCCTTTGACTTGATTGTTTCTTAGCTCCAGCTCCTTGCAGCATGATTGAGTTCTGTATACCTGATGGTTCAATGATGCAGCAGATGACATTGATGATTCTCGAGTGTGTGTGAGATGTTTCAACCCTCATGAGGGGGTGGCCCTACAGGTAGCCCCCCACACACTCGGATGACCTCTTCATTACAGCCTTCGATGCAGCTCCATACATTTGATGATGTCGGCCTCAGCCGCTTGCAGCGCCATTGTGTCTGCATGTATTGGTCAGATTTTCAAATCCATTTCCTGTGTTCAGGGGCATCTGGGTTGCACTCATATCTCATGTACTCAACTTTTATTGTACAATTCCTGGTTGTTATCCTAGGCACAATATGTATGTGGGATTCATTATCATGTTATTCATCTGGCTCATGTTTATTCTAGCATATACCTTGTCATTGCGTTCTGTGGTTTTCTGGGCGCATTATTGTTTGTACTATTGCCTTGGTGGGCATAGGTATGCCTCCCCCACCGCCTATAGTAGGTACTCACTCAAAATTACTTGTTGCACCTACAAGTCGCCTCCTCGGGGTCTAATTCTTTCAGCACTTTGGTTTACCTTATACTTCTCTCTCTTTGACTTCCCCTTCGATGTCTAGTGATTGAGTTCTTACAACGCACTTCGGTCATACGATTAACTCCTAACGCTTGCATGCTGGGGGGAAATCTGTTACACCATTTTTTGGTAATCTAACCTATTATTGTTATATGGACCCAAGTACACCATGTAAGACCAATTTTACTCCAAGTAAAATTGCTTTCACTATGAAAATAACTTAATAAATCACCTTTATTAAGTTGTTTATGGTCTAAACAGGAAACCCCATAAGGAAATATTAAACAAATATACATTTGTTTGATTTTCCACAAGAAATAATTAGTTAAACAATAGTTTAATTAATATTTCTGGTTATATTTAACCCAAAAAAGGAAATTAATTAGATAAATCATTATTTATCTTATTATTTTCTAAGAATAATTGTTTAAATCTTATTTAAATAATATTCTTTGTTAAATATGACTATGTCACCCTTAAATAATTAAATAAATCATCATTTATTTATTTATTATTACTTAATCACATCTTTAAAATAATAAATAAATCATTTATTTATTTATTTACAAATAAGGGGATTTGAATCAAGTCAAATACCTTTTCCCTCCAACAAATATAATAAAATATTCCATAAAAGTTGGATCTAGATTTGGTTAATAATATTTTAATTATGCACCAAGATCTAGACTAACTCAATATTTTGTTATAAATAGAAGGGTTTTCCAATTCATTTGTCACCTTTTGTTGCCTAAAGATCACTCTGGATCTCAACACTTGGTTTGGCTATTGATCCATAATCATAGCCATAATTTTCCATTTTTTCTGGGTTTTCTACACGATCAAGAGAGAGAAGTTCTAAATCTGAAGTGCTGAGGACTCATAAGAATCCATCCCATTGAGGAGAACAGGCAACACCCTCTTGTGTTTTCCTTCTAGGTGCCATTAATAAAATTATTCATTGGATATATCCTTGTCTTATCTATTAGATCTATGGAGTAAATATTATTTTTCTACTGTTTAATGTCTTCTAATGCATAGATCTAGATTTTTGCAACATTTGTCTTGATCATCTAATTGCAAATCTGAAGATATTAGCAGTCATTTCTATTGTTAGAGCTATAAGTTATGTGTAGCTAAAGTAGTCTTTTTTCGTACACTTCGAATAAAGATTCATACTAACAGTCAACAACCTGGTCCCAGTACACCAAGAACTCTTGTCCAATCTATTGTGCAAACTTCTGTCCAACAACCAAGTACACCTATCCTTGGAGTTTCCGAAGTTCCTATTACTACAACCCCTCAAACGACAACATCAACTGTATCATAGGAAATCCCTCAAGTCACTGCTAATCAAACTATACCTATGGTTAATTCTACTGTTTGCAGGACAACCCATTACAGATACAATTCGAACAAGGCAACCTTATACAAGTCAATTTTTTAATCAGTCGTATCAAGGGAAGTTTTAATATAGACCCGTAGGAAAAAATATAGTCTAACAAAGTCGACCATACCCCTGGTTATATGTATCATATACCATCTCAACCTCAATTTGGTATGGCTAACCCTAGATACCCTAGAGGTGTTCCAATCCTAACCACACAGGCTATTCCAGGCTACCCTGGATATCCTCCTCTAGGTACTGGTATCATTCCTCAAGGTTATCAGTTTTCTCAACAGGACCCTAACCGTCGGTTACCATTCATTGAAACTTTGGACTTGCTAGATTTATCATGCCTTGCAAACAATTTGATTTATTATCTTCTGTTTTGGTTGCCAACGCCGAATAAGTTGCGTAGTGACATACCTAAGTCTGAAGGAAAATTAGGAGAGGATCCCTCAAATCATGTGATGAATTATCATCTGTGGTGCACATCCAACTATTTAATCAATGATTCCATTCGATTTCGACTTTTTCAAAGAAAATTAATAAGCTTAGCTGCTAAGTGGTATATTGAATTACCACATGGTTCTTTCAACAATTTCAACGCGTTAGCAACAAATTTCTTAACTCACTTCTAGTTGCAAGTCTATTACGACAATGGCACGCAAATCTTTACTTCATTAAAATAGAGTGCATCTACATACATTTCAGATCACATAAATGAATGTAGACGTAGACGACGTTAGTGAAATTTTTCATTATAGATGAAATCTTGGAAGAATGGTTTATCAAATCATTACTTCCAAAGATCACTGAAGATGTGGCTAAGGGAGGTGTTGTTACAGAAGAACAGGTCATAGCTCAAGAACAATACTTAGACCTTGTATACACACAGTCTGGTCCTTTATACGAAAAAATTCCTGACTTGCCACACTCAGGTCAAATAACTGTAACTCCTTCTGGTTCTCATTCTGCAGATGGTGTAATTGGTACAATTAGTGCTAAAAAGAGTAAGAAGAAGTCATCCAAACCTACTTCTACCATCATAACTTTTCCAGATTCACCTAGAGGACATTCTTCCCTTCAAACTTCTTCCAACATTCATGTTGTAGATTCATCCACGACTAAAACAAAAATTGGTAATAAGAAGAAAGGAAGGAATAAAAATAAAAAAATACATCTCCCAAAGAGAAAGTAGAAAAAAATGAACCAACTGATGAAAAGAGGAAACCTCACTATCCTTGTCTTATCTGTGACGAGGATCACTATACTAAAGAGTGTCCACATCGGTATGAGTTATCCAAATTTTTCAAAGGTTCACCCACACCCGCTGTCTTGAAAGATCCTTTTCCCACTCAAAATAGTAAAATGATAGGATCTTCTTCAAATTAATCCACATATATTTTAATGATGTCTCAGGTCATGGTTGCGATGCGATCTCAAGACGATGGAACTAAAAATCCTGTAACTGGTAAAGAGACTGAAAATTCTTGTCAAACATCAGCTATGCCTCCTTCAGTTTCCAAACCACTTCAAATCGAGAAACCTAATCCTGATCTAGTGATTAAACCACCTGCTAAAGGTGTACTTCGGAAGTCAACTTTCAATCCACATGCGAGAGCTACTCAGTATTGGAACATTGTTGAAGATTTGGCGATATCCCCTTCAACAATGTTAGTCTTAGGAGTGCTATAATCATGTCCATCACAAAGGAAATTATTATTATCAGCTATCAGAGCTATTGATCCTTAGGATTCAAACCTCATGGCCTTTGATCTCAAAAATTTTGTATGTAGACTCCCTCATCAAATGGCTTTTCATATTCCACTATTAGTCAAATCAAGATGAGTTTTTCATACTGTAATTGATGAGGGGGCATCTACGTGTATAATTTCGTTAAATTGTTAGAAAAATACTGGTTCTACAACACTCAACCAATCACTAAATTTCATTAAAGCCTTTGATGGAACCGGATTTCACCCATACAAAATACTCCAAGATCTACCTATAGAAGTAGAAGGAAAAACCGTTAATCTAGAGGTGGAAGTTGTTGATGCCCCTCTTTATTACAAGATTCTTTTGGGTCAAAGTTGGTTTTATGCCATGACTATTGTAGTCTCATTAGTATTTCGGGTAATCATGTTTCCTCATAAACGAAATATTTTGAAAATCGATCAGTTGTCATACTTTTCATCAGACCCTCCTTCTACGGATAGCATCCAACATGTCAGAAAAATGGTTATCCCATATGAAGATGTTGGTGTAGGATTAATGAAGGATTCTGCTCTCATGGAAACTTCTTCTATCCCTCCACCTAACGTACCGCGAAAAATTGACAACATCAATATGATCTTATCAAGCACTATACCATTGGATGACACATGCCTTGTGCCTTCAGAATCAGAGTTGGACTCTTTCAATGTCAAGATGCCTTTGATTCATTTTGAATTAGCATATGTAGCAGTACAATCATAATTTGACACACCTTCAACTACTATGGATCAAATGAATGTGATTAACGAAGAATCATCTTCTCTATCGAGCTCAACCTTGACACCATTTTTAGATCCTTTATACATGTATTTGAAACTAATGAAAGTATTCATGATATTTTTTCATCAGATGAACCACCCTGTGATGCTCTACATCATAGATCTTCATTTTTACCTCATCTTGATAAGCTTGAAAATGATTTGTCATCTATTTTTTACAATTGATTATGTCAAGGAACAACAAAATCCCACATCGATTGTACATTCGGATTCTAAGACAAATTTTGGAAATATTTCTACAACAGTTCCAATTGACATATCAGTTAAACCTTGAATTATTGAAAACATTCATATAGGTGCTTCTTGTTCGATCGAAGAGAATAAAATTTACAAAGCCCTATTTCAAGAATTCTGAGACATTTTTTCCTGGTCTTACGAAGAGATGCCAGGAATCGATCCTAAGATTGTAGTTCATGAAATTAAGACATACCTGGATGCTAAGCCTATTAAATAAATATTACGTCCAATACATCTGTGGAAAGCTACAGAAATAAAAGATGAAGTTGAGAAGCTATTTCGAGTAAGATTTATTTATCCAATTCCATTGATGGATTGAGTATCTAACATAGTTCTCGTCATGAAGGAACAAGGGACTATAAGAGTATATGTTGATTATCAAAACGTTATCAAGGTGTGTCCAAAAGACAAATATCCTATGCTTTATATAGACCAAATTGTTGATGATTGCACTGGAAATGAAATATTCTAATTTATGGATGGTTTTTATGGCTACAATCAAATCAACATACTCCCTTCCGATCAACCAAAAAAAGTGTTCATATGTCCTTGGGGCACATTTTCTTATTGCAAGTTACCTTTTAGACTAAAAAATGTTGGTGAAAATTTTCAAAGAGCTATGTCTTATGCTTTTCATGATATCAAAAATATTGTACAACCTTATCTGGATGACTTACCCGCTCATTATTTACATAGAGAAGATCATCCTATATATTTACAAGCTATTTTCATGAGATGTAAGCATTAAAAAATTAGTTTGAATCCACACAAATGTGTTTTTTGTGTATAATTTGGATGATTACTTGGATTCATCATTTCAAAAGATGGCATTCATGTCAATCCTTCGAAGGTTGAGGCTATCATCAATTTACCTCCTCCTTCCACACTTTGACAACTCCAGAGTTTGAAATGGAAATAATTTTTTTTACGTAGGTTTATCCCAAAATATGTTGAGTTAACAAAAGGTTTTACCTGGTTGTTGAAACAAAGTGTTCCCTTTATTTGGGATGAGATTGCTGAAAAATATTTTGATGCACTAAAAAATGTGTTGACCCATGCACCATTATTGCATCTGCCCAATTACCACCAGGATTACTTTTAATACTTAGTTGGCTCTAATTCCACAATTGGAATGGTTTTGGTTTAGGAGGATGAATATCACATCTAACATGTGATCTATTACCTAAGTCAGAACCTCAACCCGGTGGAAATCAAACATTCTCATGTGGAGAAATTGGCCTTGGTATAAGTTCAAGTTGTCCAACGATTCCGTTACTACATATTGTTACGTAAAACAACGACGATATCTAATAGCAACCCGATGATTTATATCTTGACAAAAAAATTACTCAGTGGTAAATATTCCAAATGGATTGTCATCCTATAGGATTTTGATTTGGAATTCGAGAAATCCAAGTCAAAGAAATCACTAGTGTTTTCTGAGCTTATGTGTGACTTTCCCAGTACTGAGACAGAAACCGTGGCAAAGAATCCTATCTTGGAAGAATCTCTGTTTCTCATCAGTACATTAGATGCTTGGTATGGAGATATCATTATATATCTTCAAACCCAAACCTTTCACCTAGAGCTTTCATGTTCAGATCGACAAACAATCTAATATAAATCCCAGCAATACAATATTGTTGGGGACACTCTTTATCATCCTGGTGCATTTTTTTTTTTTGATGTTGTATAAATCACAAAGAGGCTGAAAAGGTCTTGAATGATTGCCACTCTAGAGTGTGTGGTGGTCATATGTATGTGTTTTCCACAACCCAAAAGATATTGTGCGCTAGTTATTTTTTGCCATATTTATTAAAATATTGTATCATTGCAGTACGGAAATTCCACAACTGCCAAATTTTTATTGAAAGATGTGTCCACCTCTAGCTCCTCTTCATCCAATCATTGCTGTCAGTCCTTTTATGAAAGGGGGCATCGATTTCATTACATGTAACCCTCACTTGGCTGGGGGGCATGGGTATATTATTCTTGTTGTAGATTACTTTACCAAATGGGCTGAGACGATGCCTACAAACACAACTAATGGAAAAATTGTAGCTACTCTCGTATTCAATCATGTGATTTCTCGTTTCGGTGTCCCTCAAGCTATTATTACGAACCATGGGAGTCATTTTCAAAATATTATGATGAACGAAATTTATGATCATCTTGGCCTACACTATGATAATTCTACTCCGTATTACCTATTAGCCAGCTATAAAATTTGTTATATCAAATGTTGGATAAAACATTTTTGGAGTCTTGAAGAAACAAGTTTTATTGATAAAAGATGTTATCTCTTGAAGAATCTTGAAGGCCTCATGCCTCTGTCCAAATCTTCACTGTTGTTTCCATTTCACACTCTGAAATTCTACTGATTTCATTAGAAAAGACTGCTGCAAAAAACCCCTTTTTCCCCCTCCTCCACTCAAAAAATAACCTTCATTTTTCTCCCCTTTTTCTCCATAAAAATCCTCTATTTTCATGATTCCCTTTCTTCCATTCATGAAAATCATTTTTACATAGTTTAAAACTCATTTTCTAAACTATACCGAAACCCCCAAATCCATTGAAAAACACAGAAAAAATCGTAAAAAATACATATTTTTGTATAATGACTTAAGCCCCCTTGGGCTAAGTCCTAAACCATTTCCCCATTATATTCCCTGGTGTTGGAACCAGGTGCTAGACCCGTCGAGCACTTATCGCATCAGAACTTCCGAAAAAACGCAAGTCTTTTTGTGTGTAAAACATTGAAAACTCCGATTGCGATGGCCCAATTGTACAATCGCATTAACCATTCCCTGAATGCTCAATCGCATCAACCCACCTCCGATTGTTGATTCCAAATTCATTCCCCAACGTTGATCTGGCCCTCAGATTAACGATCTACATCTAATCGCATTGGAGATTTTCGTTACACCCTCCCTCTTTCCTCCCCTGATCATGAGTCCTCTGATTAGATCTGGACCATCCACGTGTCCAGATTGGACGGTCCTAGATCATTCCCACATGATTTCATCACCCTCCTCCTTCCACCAAGAGGATTTTAACGTGTAATCCCTACCGTTGATATCCGTGCAATCAATGGTTCTGACTTATTTCTCCCTCTACTCTTCTTTTTTCCTCCACGAACAGATCTACACTATTGATTGATGCCATCTAATGGCCACGCTCCTTCCCCAACCTTCTAAGTATTTTTACCCAATAATCGCAGGATTTTTTTAATAGTTTTGTATTTTGCAGGTGTTTAATGGTTTATCCATTATGATTAAAGAAACGCCTAAGGCCGGGAAGGACATTTCTTGTGCCTTTGATTCATCAAAGGAAACCATTCGCAGGGTTCGAACTCCACGTTTCATCAATGCTTCATGGGCATTGATGCCTTGTGAGCCCTGCGCAACACTGCACATCAGTGAGACACAGTGAGCGAAATCACATTCAAAGAGTGTTAGTGTCAAAGACAAAATACACCAAAACAGAAGATTGAAGACAAAATTGTGGGGATTATGGCTAAGATTGATTATCAAAAGCCTAATCCTCCAAATTAGAACACAGTTAAAGAAAATAATAAGTGTTTTATCAGACAGAAAGGCCTCCACTGCCACATCTGAGGAAAATTGATTCCTCTCAGCTACCGAAAATCCACCTGTTGCCTCAAAGCATTCAAACAGAGGCCAAAGTTATTGATCAAACGAATATATTTTCCTTAGCACAGCCAAATATATAATTCTACTAAGGGAACTTAGTGCAAAAAATATCAGCAGAGTTATTACATCCTAAAACAAAGCCTAAAATTCAATAAAAGCTCCCACCGAGCTTTAATCTTAATTATAAAACATTTAATACAGAGGACACATATGTAAGCTTCTTCATCAAGCCTGTCAAAGGCTGAGAAGTCATTAGTCTGTATTAATTTCCATGGGAGATCTTTTATCAAATCTCACCTCCTCATTCTTCTATAAATACTTTTGTAGAAGATGAGAAATTGTTGGTTGTAGAACATTGAAATATACTTGAGCTGGAAACTCTTACATGTAAATAGTATTCACTGGCTCTTGAAGCTCTGCTTGTGATAGATAAGTTAGTCTGGAAAGTGTAGATGATTTCTAAGCTAAAACATTGGACTTAAAGCTGTAACTGGTTTAGAGCATCAATACAAGCTGATTTATGGGATCCTAGTCTATGTCGACGGTGATGTTATTTCTTATTGTAAATCGTTATTTCATTTCTGTTTTCACTTTGTTCACCCTCTCTTATAAAGAACAACATGCATAGAGTTAGGACCTACTGTATATCAGTACCCTTCTCTGACTGAAAATATTTATCTAAATGTTTTCATCCCATTTGTTTTATTTAGGAATGATTTAATTCAGTTTAAGCAGTAGGAATGCTAGCACTCCCTCATCCTCCTGTCTTAGCTAAATATTGTTCCTAAATGTTATTTTCAGTTCATGTTAAGTAGATATGAACTCAGGAAGATATGGTGTGCCCTGGTCCTAGTTTTATCCCAAAAGACTGTCTGAACGTTTCCCTTGGAATGTGTTAAAAGCTGGCTAGTTTCAAGGTACTTACCAGATCTTAGGCCATTCTTTGTTATCTTTGTGTTTGTCTTGAAACTTACTAAGTAAAGCAGAGCTAGGAGAGGATTTTTGGTGAGCTCGGCCCGCTAGTTTCTACTCCAACATTTTCATTCAAGTTCCCTTCTATTTTTAAGTGTTTTCTATTGAAAGTATATCAAAAATTGGCTAGTTTCAAAGTACTTACCAGATCCTGGATTGCTTTATGTTTTTCTTAAGTGTTTTTCAAAGGCTGGCTAGTTTCAAAGTACTTACCAAATCCTGGGCTACTCTTTGTTCTTCATCTGTTTAATTCCCCTTATTTATGTATCATTTCATTCCATAAATCAAATTTAAAGAGATCCTTAGACATAGATGACTTTCCCCATGGACCACTCTTGCCTCTTGTTATTTCAATTAAAAATTTAAACCCTATTATGACTCCATGGCCCAATGGACTAAAACCTGAAATTATCTATCTTCTTGGCTAAAGATTACTTTGATTTCTTGCAACTTCTCACCTTTGAAACTCTTTTCATTTAGGACTTTCCACCTTAAACAATAATCATGCTCAACCATCCAAAAACAAACAAAACCCTTGTCCTTCATAACTAGCCTAATATCATTACCAAAAAATTCAAATACAAATCCATCTTTGCCCTTATTGGAGAGATCCTTCTCTGGATTTAGGAGGGCTAGATCCTAGAATCCCAAAGTGGTTGAAATAATGTTGTTTCTGTGATTGGACTTTGCCAATCTTGCTAATTACAGACTCCTAACATTTCTAGCGACTCCACTGGGAACCAGAGGTCAATTTCATTTAAAAAATTTCATAAGGCTCTGAGAACCCAAAATATTTCTAGATTGGTACATGGTGGTGGAACCATAAAATTTTTTACCTCCTTAGGAGCTAAAAATCTTCCACCTGGCGACTCCACACTCTGAAACTCCTAAAAGACCAAATGATTCCACTGGTAGAAGACTCTGAACTAGTTGACCAGACACAGTGACCTCTTTTCTGATTTACAAACATGGATTTAGATATAGATCCAGAAGACAAACATATGTTCATGATGGAGAAATTGATATACATGCTTGGAAGAAGGATGGATAGGTTTATGGAAAATTTCAATGTTGGTGATCTAGAAAATCATATGCCTTTCCCTGAGCAAATGCAAACTCCACCCCAACAAGACATGTGCGATGAACAAGATTATAAAGTCAATAAACAATAAATCATGATGGAAAAGAAGATGTACATGCTTGGAAAGAGGATGGATAGGTTTATGGCTAATTTTAACGCTAGAAATATAGAGCAACATATACCTTTCCCTAATCAAACTCAAACTCTACCCCAATGAGACATGTACGATCAACAAGATTATAAATAAAATAAACAATAAATCATGATGGAAAATATGATGTACATGCTTGGAAAGAGAATGGATAGGTTGATGGCTAATATGAATGTCAATGATCTAGAGCGAGCTACGCTTTCTCTTGATCAAACACAAGCCCAATCACCTCAATATCAAGACAGTGACCAAGACATGTATTATGATCAACACTTTAAAGAATATGATGAGAATACTTACTCAGAAAACAATGAAGAAGGTTGTCAACAAATTTTAAATTTCCTTCCTATGTATTGTACTATGTTGATTAGAGACTTCCATGACCAAAATGAAAATCCTAATAGTGAGCCGTACTTCGAGGAAATGAGTAGCCATTTGGAAAACACAGAACCTGAAATTGAGGAGACACCAACACATATAGAAACCTTTCCTTTGTGTTATAACTCTTTTCAAACTATACAATGAGAATGGAAACCTGATAATGAAGAGAAAATAACTCATGAACCTTGTATTCAAACTGAGTATCTTAACAATCATGAGGAATTTTTTGAAACACAAGAAGATCAAGAAATAACATAAAAACCTCGAAGTGTCCCTACAAGCACAAGTGAAGCTCCCCTCAAAGAGGATCAAGATGACATCAAGCCTCAAAATCAGCCAACACAAGACGAGGAGGATTGTTGTACCTCTGTTCTAACCAAAAAGAAAAATCCTCTTCTAACAAAGGAAGAGATTGATTTAATTTTGAATAGAATACCAACCTCCAAACCTTCATTTGAACCAAACACTTTCTCTCATCCACCTGCTCCATTTGTTTGTCTTGATACAAAAAATAAACATGTAGATCAACGAAAAGAAGAGCAAACTGATGACCCAATATGTTTGACTGATGAAATTGTTTATTTTGATAATTTCTCAAATTTTAATTAGTCTGATGATGATGATGAGTTTCAAGCAGAAACTAATCACGTAGGGCAACCAATGTTTGATTGGTGTTATGAGTTTCACCATCATCAGCTTGAAATCCAAAAACATCCATTTCGATCTATCATAAATGGCTTTCACATAATTGGAAATCAGCAGCCTTTCAACTCAAAGGGTGAAGAGAAGAGTAATGAAGAATACAATAGCCTTTTCACAGAGTTCAAGCCACTAAATCCAATCATAATAGGGTTACAAGAGGAAAAAACTGCCAAATATGATGAATCCTCTAGTTCATATGACGAGGGAGATGAAGGAGAAAAACAAATAAAAGACTATCATACTGTGGATATACCATATTTTCAAGAAGAAACTTCTCCCTTCACTAATGTTAATCTGTCATTCAAAGAACCTAAACTTATATCAGAAGAAAACATAGATTTAAAGAAAGAAGATATTTCATTTTTTGCTATTGTGCAGGTTAAGGATGATGATACTTCCAAGGAACATACTGAAGACATAGTCCTCAAAGTTGAAGTTTTGGAAGCAGACAATCTACTAGACATCGAGGACCAAAAGGAGGAGAATATTCATCCTTTCTTTGTTGATCCTTTGGATGAGTGTGTGGAAATACAAACTGGCTCAAATTCTCAAGCAGTGATCCTTTGCAAGAGCCAAATACATGAAAAGATGTCACCTTCTATGATAGCCTTGGTTTTGAAGAATAATCTTTAAAATGTGATATGGTTACTTCTGACTAGTAGCCAGAATTTCTTTTTCTTCTGGACACTACTCAACTGGTTACATTGGCATTTTTGTGTCATATGATAATGTAAATACTCCAAGTTAGAATAGGCTAGATAGGGATTTCATTAAAGCTTATTTTTGAGCTTTTTAGATAGTTGTTGATTTTTGTCCCCGAAGAAAAATCAAAATACCAAAAACAATAGAAAAGAGAAAAGAGGGCAGATTGTAAAAACAAGAAAGGTATAGCCCCATACCAAAAAAGAGAAACAAATCTGAAGTGTGCAAGCTTAAATGCCACTCTTGAAAAAACACACTTCTAAATAGTTATACAGCCTAATCTTGAATAATTAGCTTTAAATTTTTCTATTGATAGGATAGTGAATTTGATTTGCTAAAATGTTTAATCTTGGTTTATCAGTAGGTAGATTAGGCTAGAAATTAAAGGTTCAAACATGCTCAAAATCTGAACCTAAGTTTCCAAAGAGAATGACTCAAATCTGTTTCAAATTCTAAGTAAAAAAAGATGTAAATCTGGTTCTAATTAGCTCAAAATCTGAACCAGAGGACAAGCAAAGAACAGCTCAAGTAAGAGTCAAAACAAAGCTGTAAAATATGAAGGAAGTGCTTGAACTTTCAGATCCTAAGCCTTCCATTTTGTTTTAATTTTTTTAAAAATAAGATCTATGTGTATCTTGTTTTTTATGCCATAGATCAGCAACAAGTTAGACTGTTCAATCCTGACTTGTATGCTTTTAAATTTCAGTTGTAGAATTTAGAGAATAAAAATTTGTTAAACTGTTTAATCCTAACATATTAGTAGATTAGGTAGAGAATCATATGGACTCAACTGTTTAAACTGAGTCCATGGAGAAATAAGGAGTAGAAATAGATTAGATTTCCTGCTTTCAAAA
Source organism: Pinus albicaulis (assembly GCA_034641835.2). Taxonomy (NCBI): domain Eukaryota; kingdom Viridiplantae; phylum Streptophyta; class Pinopsida; order Pinales; family Pinaceae; genus Pinus; species Pinus albicaulis. Next base: position 1,817,306,109 of record CM076578.1, read on the forward strand.
GAATAAATGTTGTAAAAGAGTTTGCCAATCCAAGCGCACTCTAAATAAGAAAAAATGTTAGATCAGTAGGATTGGGTAGGTAGAAAGCTTGTAGATGAAATATCCATTGTTTTTATGGCTGCTAATATGTTTTTAGATCAAGATCATCCCAGCAAAGGAAGGGCAGCCCAATGGATGAGGCACTAATCAGCCTCCTAGAGAATGCAAGTCTGAAGTTCTTGATGCCTTCAAGAAGGCACCATCCCCAAGTGGAGCCACTGTTAGCCAGCTATAAAATTTGTTATATCAAATGCTAGCTAAAACATTTTTGGAGTCTTGAAGAAACAATTTTTATTGATAAAATATGTTATCTCTTGAAGACTCTTGACGGCCTCATGCCTCTCTCCAAATCTTCACTGTTGTTTCCATTTCACACTCTGAAATTCTACTGATTTCATGAGAAAAGACTGCTGCAAAAAACCTTTTTTTCCCCCTCCTCCACTCAAAAACTAACCTTCATTTTTCTCCCCTTTTTCTGCATAAAACTCCTCTATTTTCATGATTCCCCTTCTTCCATTCATGAAAATCATTTTTACATAGTTTAAAACTCATTTTTTTAAACTATACCGAAACCCCCAAATCCATTGAAAAACATTGAAAAAATCATAAAAAATACATATTTTTGTATAAAGACTTAAGCCCCCTTGGGCTAAGTCCTAAACCATTTCCCCATTATATGCCCTGGTGTTGGAATTAGGTGCTAGACCCATCAAGCGCTTATCGCATCGGAACTTCTGAACAAACCCAAGTCTTTTTGTGTGTAAAACATTGAAACCTATGATTGCGATGGCCCGATCGCACAATCGCATTAACCATTCCCCGATCATGCAATCACATCAGCCCACCTCCGATCCCCGATTCCTGATTCGTTCCCCACTGTTGATCTGGCCCTCATATTAACGGTCTGCATCTACTCTCATCGGATATTTTCGTTACACCCTCCCTCTTTCCTTCCACGATCATGAGTCCTCCGATTGGATCTGGACCGTCCACATGTACAGATCGGACGGTCCCAGATCATTCCCACATGATTTTATCACCCTCCGCCTTCCACCAAGAGGATTTTAATGTGTAATCCCCACCATTGATCTCTGCGTGATCAACGGTTCTAAATTATTTATCCCTCTTCTCTTCTTTTTACCTCCGCGAATAGATCTACACCGTTGGTTGATGCCATCCAATGACCACGCTCCTTCCCCAGCCTTCTAAGCAGCTTTACCCAATAATCGAAGGATTTTTTAATTAGTTTTGTATTTTACAGGTGTTTAATGGTTTATCCATTATGATTAAAGAAAGGCCTAAGGCCGAGAAATACGTTTCCCCTGCCTTTGATTCATCAAAGGAAACCATTCGTCGGGTTTGAATTCCATGTTTCATCAATGCTTCATGGGCATTGATGCCTTGTGAGCTCTATGCAACACTGCACATCAACAATACATAGTGAGTGAAATCACAATCAAAGAGTATCAGTGTCAAAGACAAAATACACCAGAATAGAATATTGAAGACAAACTTGTGGTGATTACGACCAATATTGATTATCAAAAGCCTAATCCTCCAAATTAGAACACAGTTAAGAAAATCATAAGTGTTTTATCAGACAAAAAGGCCTCCACCGCCACATCTAAGGCAAATTGATTCCTCTTAGCTACCACAAAGCCACATGTTGCCTCAAAGAATTCAAACAGAGGCCGAAGTTATTGGTAAAACGAAGATATTTTCCTCAACGTAGCCAAATATTTAATTCTGCTAAGGGAACTTAATGAAAAAAATATCAGCAAAGTTATTACATCCTGAAATAGAGCCTAAAAGTAAATAAAAGCTGCCGCCGAGCTTTAATATTAATTGTAAAACATTTAATACAGATGACACATATGTAAGCTTCTTCATTGAGCCCCTCAAAGGCTGAGAAGTCATTAGTCTGTATTAATTGCTCTGGGATATCTTTTATCAGATCTCACCTCCTCATTCTTCTATAAATACTTCTGTAGAAGATAAGAAATTGTTGGTTGCAGAACTTTGAAATATACTTGAGCTGGAAAATATTACTTGTAAATAGTATTCACTGGCTCTTGAAGTTATTCTTGTGATAGATAAGTTAGTCTGGAAAGTGTAGATGATTTCTAAACTAAAGCATTGGACTTAAAGCTGTAACTAGTTTGGAGCATCAATACAAGCTTATTTATGAGATCCTCGTCTATGTCGATGGTGATGTTATTTCTTATTGTAAATCTTTATTTCATTTCTATTTTCACTTTGTTCAGCTTCTCTTATAAAGAACAACATGCATAGAGTTAGGACCTACTGTATATCAGTACCCTTCTCTGATTGAAAATATTTATCTAAATGTTTTCTTCCCATTTGTGTTATTTAGGAATGATTTAATTCATTTTAAGAAGTAGGAATGCTGGTGCTCCTTCGTCCTCCTGTCTTAGCTAAATATTGTTCTTGAATTTTATTTTCAGTTCATGTTAAGTAGATATGAACTCAGGAAGATATGATGTGCCCTGGTCCTAGTTTATCCCAAAAGACTATCAGAAATTTTCCCTTGGAATGTGTTAAAAGCTGGCTAGTTTCAAAGTACTTACTAGATCTTAGGCCATTCTTTGTTATCTTTGTGTTTGTATTCAAAGTTACCAAGTAAAGCAGAGCTAGGAGAGGATTTGTGGTGAGCCTGGCCCGCTAGTTTCTACTCCAATAGTTTCCTTCAAGTTCCCTTCTGTTTTAAAGTGTTTTCTATTGAAAGTATATCAAAAGCTGGCTAGTTTAAAAGTACTTACCAGATCCTGGTTTTCTTTTATGTTTTTCTTAAGTGTTTTTCAAAGGTTGGCTAGTTTCAAAGTACTTACTAGATCCTGGGCTACTCTTTTTTCTTCATATATTTAATTCCCCTTCTTTATGTATCATTTTATTCCATAAATCAACTTTAAAGAGATCCTTAGACATATATGACTTGCCCCATGGACCACTCTTTCCTCTTGTTGTTTCAATTAAACCCTATTATGACTCCATAGCCCAATCGACTAAAACTTGCAATTATCTATATTCCTGGCCAAAGCTTACTCTGATTGCTTGCAACTTCTCACCTTTGAAACTCTTTGCATTTAGGACTTTCCACCTCAAAAAATAATCATGCTCAACCATCCAAAAACAAAAAAACCCTTGGCCTTCATAACTAGCCTAATATCATTACCCAAAACTTCAAAGACAAATCCATATTTGCACTTATTAGAGAGATCCCTCTCCGGATTCAGGAGGGCTAGATCCTAGAATCCCAAAGTGGTTGAAATAATGTTGTTTCTATGATTGGACTTTTCCAATCTTGCTAATTATAGATTCCTAACATTACCCACAGGCTAATGGTCAAGTTGAAGCCATCAACAAGGTTTTAAACACTGTGATTAAACAGATTTTCGAGGCTCATAAATCGAATTGGCATACCATGATTTTTTCTACATTATGGGCATACCAAACCTCTACAAAAACTACTATAGGGTTCACTCCTTTTCAAGTTGTTTGTGGTTTAGAAGCTGTATTACCCATTGAATGCAAAATATCGTCACTCAAATTAGCCATTCAATTGTTACCAGCTACCTCTGAAGAGGAGAAACACTTTCTATAGTTAGCACAATTGGTTGCTGAAGCTCACAAGAAATGTGTGAAAGATCAGTATGATCAAAGTTTCAACCATCACATTCATTCAGAAGGTGAACTAGTTTTAGTATACGATCAAGCTAACGACAAGCTAGGCACTAGTAAATTCGAACTGATATGGCATGGTCCCTATATTGTCAAGCGTGTGCTTACAAAAGGAGCCTATGAATTAATTTATTATGACGATGTCTCTTTAGATAAACCCAAAAATGGTCCTTATCTTAAGAGATATTATACTAGAATTTTTTGTGAATATATCTCTTGTACAATAGTTATTTTTTATGCCTTAGATTAGCCAAGTGTGCCTATATTAGTTTTTGCTTTTACTACTATCATTGCTTATTTTGATTACTCTTGAGATTGTAGATGTCGAAATCCATTCAAACATACATTGGTTTTGTTGATGGAGCCTGTTAGCCACCTATAAAATTTGTCATACCAAATGGTGGCTAAATGATTTTGGAGCCTTCAAGGAACAAATTTTATTGCAAAAAAAAAAGTGTTAGCTCTTGAAGACTCCTAAAGGCCTCATGCCTCTGTCAAAAATCTTCATTTTTTGTTTCCATTTTATACACTGAGAATTCTGCTAAATTCCAAAGAGAAAAAACTGCTGCAAAAACCATCATTTTCCCCTTATCCCACTCAAAACTAACCTTCATTTGCTCTCCCTTTTCCCCATAAATTTCCTCTATTTTTCATGTTTTCCTTTCATGAAAATCACCCTTCCATATTTTAAAACTCATTTTTAAACTATTTCGAACCCCTCGATTCCTTTAAAAAACCATGAAAAATTCATAAAAAACACAAGTATTTATTTATGGACTTTAGCCCCTTTGGCTAAGCCCCCTAACCACTTCCCCCACATACCTACACCCAGAAACCAGGTGCTAAGCCCCTCCCGACACTTATTGCATCATAAATATCCAAATGCGTGAAACTTGTGTTCTATTCAAAAATTTCGATTGCGATCATGCTTTGGATTGAAAAACCCCGATGCAATTAATCCTTTGAATTATAAAAACTCCCGATCGCATCATTATATATATATATATATATATATATATATATATATATATATATATATATCTTGTGGGCCCGCCTCCAGCGCTTAAAACCTTCTAAAATTTCTTCCCCAATCCACTTTTCCCTTTGTAAAATGAAAAACCCACTTTTCCAAAGTTTTAACTTAAAAAACCCGAAGCACGTGTTAAATATTAAAATGGGTTGATTAAAAAGACCGACACGCAATCACATCAGCAAATTTCAATGGGTAGATTGAAAAGCCCTAGACCAAAGGCCCGACCTCGATTAGCCCCTATATACATAGGCCCGGGCCTATCGGAAGTCTTTAAAAACAGGCCCCATAACCAGGTGCCTAATCGCATCGAAGATTTTCTTTGGTGTGGTTTCAATTTTCATTACCGCCAATTGCGATTGGTCGATCGCGCAATCACATCGTCCCTCTCTCTGATTATCGAAATTGCATCGGCATGTTCTCCAATCGCGCAAACACATCGCCTCATTCCGGACCTTCGATTGCGATTCCCCCGATTCGTTCTCAACCGTTGATCTAACCTTTAGATCGATGGCTTGCACTTTGTCGTATCGCAATGTTTAATCGCATGCATTTTGTTTGTCCCTCCGATCGGTTAGTCCCCCGATTCATTCTCCACCATTGATCTCTTCCTTAGATCATCGACCATCGCTTATTCACCTCAGCCCTTTCGATCGCACAATCACATCAGAGTTTTTTCATCGCACCCCTGTTCTCCTCCTGCCGATTGAATTCTCCCGATTAGATCTGGACCGTCCACGTGTCCAGATCCAACGGCTACGCTTCTCTCCCGCCTTCTGAAGAATTTTAACCCATTGTGCAAGATTTATTAACTATTTTTGTGTTTTCCATGTGTTTTTTATGGTTTTCCATTATATAATGAAGAAAGGCTGAAGGCGATGAAAGACGTTTCTCGTGCCTGTTTTACATCAGAGGGAACCATCTGCCGGGCTCTATTCCATTGTTTCATCGATGCTCTATGGGCATTTATGCCTTTAGAGCCCTGTGCAGCTCTGCACATTGACAAGACACTGTGTTTTAAACGAGATTTAAAAGAGTATAAGTTTGAAGAATGGAGCGCAGCACAGATGAAGATTAAAGACAGATCTGGAAAATTATAGCTGAAAAGATTATCAAAAGCCTAATTCCCTAGATTAAAACACAGACAAAAGAAATCATAAGTGTTTAAACTGACAAAAAGGCTTCCACCACCTACATTTGAGGTGAATTGATTCCTCAGCTACTACAAGAGCCACCTGTTGCCTCAAACCATTCAAAACAGAGGCCGAAGTTATTGATTAAAGAAATATCTGCCTCCAGCGCTGCCAGGAAGTTAATTCCGCCACAGGAAGCTAATGCAACAAATATCTATAGAGTTACTCCCGTATTACACAGAGCCTTAAAGTCAACAAAGCTCCCACCGAGCTTTGATATTAATTGTAAAACATTAATACAACGGTCCACCTGTAAATTTCTTCATTGAGCCCTTCAAAGGCCGAGAAGTGATAACTTTGTATTAATTATCCTTGAAGATATTTTGTTAGGTCTCACCTCCTCATTCTTTTATAAATACTACAGTAGAAGATGAGAAATTGTTGGTTGGTTATTGTTTGATCACAAGTTGTAATACTAAAACTCTTTGAAGTAAATACATAGTCTGTTGAAGTTGAAGAACAAATTGAAGTCTTGGAGATCTTGATTATGTTGTTGCATGCTTGTTCCTGAGAAGGCTCTATCATTGGATCCATGAGCTTGGTTGTTGGTGAAGTATTCTGAACTGTCTTATTTTTTTCCCCTGTTTTCATTATGTTCCATAATTTCTTACTATAGTAGGATAGAAAGTATTAGGCTAAGAAATGACTCCTGGAAGCACCTTAGACCTGTTCATCCTTCACTGTTTCATGTTTTCTTCTGCTGAAGTATTTTAGAGGCTTTAATCTTTCTCTTTATTCTTCATGCTTGTTTATTTCCTTAATAGTTCGAACAGTTGGTTCCACATGATTTATGGTTCTCCCTGCTTGTCTGCTGCCACTTAAAAACTGTTAATTGAAGTGTCCCTTTGAAGTGATTTGCTTACAGTGAATCAAAGAGGTCGGTTTTGATCGTTCCCTTTGTCTTCGCTTAAACAGTTGGATTAAAGGTCGTTATAATTATGATTATAGATGTATTAGGCGTTCCCTATTCTATGACTGCAATTATCAGTGAATCTTTTATCTTTTCTAATTCATTTGAAATAAAATCTTTGAGGAAATAGGGCGTTCCCCAAATATTAGATTTTCATTTTAAAAGTTGTTTTGAAATCATTATTTTCTTAAAGGTGTGATTTGTAGAATTTATGGTTAGCCTTGTCTATCAAAGAGCTCTTTATTATTCAAATTATGCTTTTGAATTCCCTTTGTTGAGAATTAAACCTCTCTTTCCAAATCATTAATGTTCATCTCATTCCAAAAAACAAAAGGATCTCGTGGCCAAGTTAGATTTGCCCTTTGATATCCCATATCCATTGATGAGTTTGTTATGACCTCTTCTTGACTCCATTGCCCAATAAACTAGATGTTTCTCCATTCTGTTTATCTTTCCTAGACCTTTCATGTTCTGCTATATCATTTCAACCCAACCAAACAAATAAACACCTGCAATTAATAACTAGTCTAAAACCAATACTCAAAGCACATAAGATAAACCTTTGCAAACAAAATTTTGAGAGATCCCTCTCTGAGAATAGGAGGACTAGATCCTATAACTCTAAAGATTGGTTATGATGTTTCCTTGTCTTTTTATTTTCCAAACTATCAAAACACAGGACACCAACATAATGGCAATCACGTTGGGACCATTCTGAGTTAGTGACAATCTAAGTACCCCTTAGGACTCTAGAAATCCCTTATTTTCAAAGACTATCTAGTGATTATCAGCCACCTCATTTCCACCAACATAATGGCGATCATGGTGGGACCATTCTGAGTCAGTGACAATCTAAGTACCCCTTAGGACTCCAGAAGTCCCTTATTTTCAAAGACTATCCAGTGATTATCAACCACCTCATCGCCACCAACATAATGGCGATCACGGTGGGACCCTGAGTAAAATCTTCAAAAAACAAGACACTCACTGTCTAGCATAAAATAAGTAACCTTCTTCAAGCACTACCAAGCATAATGGTAATCATGATAGGACGTTTGAATCAGTGACAAACTAAGTAACCCTTAGGATTCTCATAAAGCCTTGTCAAACCTTGAAGATTTCAGTTACCAATCCATAAGAGTAAACTCTGTACGTTTTGACACCTTAGCTAAGTGTTAAATCAGACTTAGAACACTCTCTTAACCTATAAGACCAAAATAACTCAGAAAACCCAAAAAACGTTTCATTTTGGCTTCATAATAAACTCGGTGGTGGACCATAAAACCTTTTTACCTCCAAAAAGAGATAAAAATTCCCACCTGGCGACTCCACAATCCTAAAATCAAACCTTAAGACTCCACTGGGAAGACCCCAAGTCTTAATAGCATCTTACAAACTCAGCTAGAAGGCTTTGAGATTAAAATGTTCCTTCTTCTGAAAATATCAGTTAGCCTATTAAAGATTGTCATATTTGGCTAAAATTTTCTTTTTTAATTGGGTCTAAAAAACATAGCATAGTGGCTCCTAGAAATATTCATACTAGAGCCTACCCCGAACCAAACCTACCGGAAATAGTTGACAACCCTGAAAGTATCCTTAGGAAGTCTCCTAAGATAAAATTATCAACTGTTTTCAGATTACCCTTGAGAGCTAATTCAGTTCCTGAAAATCTTTCAGCTCTACAACAATCTCAAATTGACTTAGTAAATCCATTTAGAACTAGGTCTCTTGGTGATCTAGATCATTTAGATTCTGAGTCTTCACTATCATCTCCTGAAACAAGTGAACCTCTGGGTAGCAGAGAAACAACACCTCCTGATTTACATTTCCTTCACAACTTAGGTGTCTCTCATCCTAGATCATCTCAGCAGTCTATTCCAGGTCCATCCACTTCTGCTCACCCTTCATCCACTGTTCAAACCACTACACCTCAGCCCACTGTTCTTGTTATAAATCTTCTCCTTGTAAATTCACCCCCACCACCTATCATGGCAGCATGGTATGCTCCCCTAGTCCTTCCTGTACCATTAGTTAATCTTCCACAGGACTATCAGTCCAAAATTCCATTATATGATGCCAACAATGCTACAACTACATCACAACATGTAGATAAAATGAATTACTACTTTGACAGAAATGAAATTGATGATGATTTTGTCAAGCTTAGGTTATTTTCTCAGAGCCTAGGGGGAGAAGTAAGAAGATGGTTTAAAGGTTTAGCCCCCCATAATATTAATGATCTCCAAGGATTCCATCAAACGTTCTTAAACAAATGGGAAGTAAAGAAAAACCCTCTCCAAGTCCTTTCTAACTACAAGAACCTCCATAGAAACACTAGAGAAAGTGTGCAAGCTTACTGCACTAGGTTCAATAGTGTATATAATGCACTTTCCCCAAAAATAAAACCTCCACAGGGCTCAGCTTTAAAAAATTTCCCTGAAGGGTTTGACTCTGACATGACCTATCAACTGAGAGAGAGAGAGAGATTTTTCAACTCTCGAAGATATGAAAAAGGGTGCTCTTTCTGTGGAAGTCAACTTAATGGAGAAAATAGCAACAATGAAAACTGAGAAAAGAGTATCTTTTAGAGAGGAATATACTCCTTCTACTTCAAGTTCAAATATGGAGAGGATGTTGGAAGAAATAATGAAAAGAGATGAGCATAATCAAGAGAGCACAAGCAAATAAAAATCAAACTAATCCTCGAAATAGAAATCAGAATTATAGAAGAGAAAACAATCAAGACAAACAGAACGAGAATGACCAACAGATTAGACCTCCCTTCCAACAAAACTATGTAGATCAATATGAGGAAGACAGGGAGTTGGAAAGGTTGGAAGAAGCTCATGTAAACTTGATTGGATCAGACAGTGGAGATGATGTTTTCCTCACTGAGGAAGAACAAGGATTCTTCTCTGATGACCAAAATACAAACACCTATGAAGACTCTGATGACTATAGATTGGGTTTTGAAAATGCAATTATGGAAGTGCATAAACAATATGATCTTAGGAGCAAAGGGAATGCAGATAATTTAAAGGACAAGAAAACTAATACCACTATCAAGAAAAACACAGAAACTTAGCCCAAAAGGATAGTGGAGAAAACCAACATTCTGGCCAAAAAACTAGACGTAAACAAAGACAAAAATATTCAGCCAAATGTTGAAAAAAGTACCCCTAGCACTTCAGTTAGTGGTCCTAACAAAACTGTCCCAATTACCAGTCCAAATAAGGTTCAACAAATCAAAGTTGCTAAAAAGAATTCAATTGAAAAAGCAGATGTAAATATCAACAAGTCAGTTATTCCTTTCATCCTTGAGGGAGAGATTTCCAAGATAAAAATTACTATCCCCCTAGCTAAACTAGTAACCCAAGAGGTGTACAAAAACCAAGTTTTGAAATCTCTGAACTTAGGAAGTGATACAGACACTTTAAACTTGATAGATGACAAACCTGAGTTTTTGTTTGGTCCAGAAGTTGAAGGAAAATATCAATAAGGGGTTGTCCCTCCCTTCTATGTTAGCTTGAACATACATGAGAAAATTTTACATAATGCCATGTTAGATTTGGGAGCTTCACACAATCTGATGCCCAAGGTGGTAATGGAGAGCTTAGGATTAGAGATTACTAAACCATACAAAGATTTGTATTCTTTTGACTCAAGCTGAGTCAAATTTTTGGGTTTAATTAAAGATTTATGTGTTACTCTAGCTGAAATCTCTGCCAAGAGTCTAGTTATGGATATAGTTGTCGCTGACATTCCCCCTAAGTATGGCATGCTCTTATCAAGATCTTGGGGAGCCAAACTTCAGGGAAGCCTTGAAATGGACATGTCTTATGCCACCATCCTTGTTTTTAAGCAAAAAAAAGGACTATACAGGGAATCTCACATGAAGTACATGGTGAGCAACCTAGACAAACCTAACAACACTCCAATCTATTCTACTCAATCAAGTTTATATTCCTTTATCTTATGTAACGAAGATGAAATTACTCAACAAGATAAAGAGAACATAGACCCCATTGATTCACCAAAAAAATCAAATTTTCTCTCAAATCAACTTCAAAACATCGACAATCAACAACAACAAGTAAACAAAAATGAGTCAAATATAATTTGGAAAATAAACTTTGATGGATCTTGTAATAAAGCAAGTGCAGGTGTAGGCGTATGGATCCAGAATATGAAACAGAGTTTCTCATATAAACTGGATTTCCCATGCACTAAAAATATTGCTGAGTACGAAGCACTTCTCCTAGGTTTACAATTGTTCAAACAATTACAAGCCCAAAATGTAACATTCTTAGGAGATTCTAAACTTATCATAAAACAAATCAAAGGATAATACTAAGCCAGAAATCCGAGGCTTAGGGAATATCGGAATGCTGCTCTCAATTTATTGAAAACCTTTGAAAAATACAAACTTTTTTTCATTCCTAGAGCATTTAATCATTTAGCAAATGAACTTGCTTTTAATGCCAGTAAGTATAAAATACCTAAGATAAATGAACATCTTAGCGTAAAGGTAAAACATAGGCCTGCAGTGCCTGATAACGTAGATCACTGGCAAGTTTTTTATTCTGACCAACACATAGACGATTTCTTAAAGTTAGAAAATGATTTCGCCATACCAACATCAGAATCAAGCCATAATCAAAACTGTCCATATATTTAAGAAATCCTAGAAGCTGAAATAACACAGTCTGCTGATATAAGTCATTATGAGAATATGTTTGAAGTAGAGTCAATTGACAACGTGGACAAAAAAGACCTGGAAGTTTTAGAATGTAAAAACGATTCAATTCCAAGAGGTCTCTCACCTTTGGAACACCTTTTCGACTTTAATGATGTAGCCAAAGAACCAAAAATGGAGCCTGTAGAAACAAACGTAGAAGAACACAACATAGGCTACCTAACGGAACCCAAGATGATTAAATTGTCCAACACTCTTCCAACTCACATAAAATCTCAATACATTGATTTGTTTAAGGAGTTTAAAGATGTTTTTTCCTGGGCATACACAGATCTGAAATCTTATGATACCAGCATCATTCAGCAGAAGATTCCCTTGAAGGAAAATCAAAAGCCCTTCAAACAAAAACCGAGGAGAATAAACCCAATTTTACTACCTTTAGTTAGAGCCGAAATTGAAAAAATGCATGATGCTGGCATTATAGTACCCGTTAGATTTTCAGAATGGATATCAAACTTATTTTCTATTAGGAAAAAGACAGGGGAGATCAGACTTTGTATCGATTTTAGAAACCTAAATAGAGCATCCCTAAAAGACAACTACCCATTACCCAAGATGGATCATACACTTCAGAGGGTAGTTGGGTAAAAAAGGATATCACTCTTAGATGGGTTCTCGGGTTACAACCAGGTGTTAGTGCTCCCGAGTGATCAAATCAAAACTGCTTTTACCACACCTTGGGGCACCTTTATGTATGCCAAAATGCCTTTTGGGTTAATGAATGCAGGGGCCACCTTCCAAAGGGCCATGGACATAGCCTTTTCTGAAGATATTGGCTATTTCATAATTATTTACCTTGATGACATAACTATCTTTTCAAAAATTGATGAAGAACATTTGACTCACTTGAGAAAAGTTTTTGAGAAATGTAGGAAATTTGGCTTGTCATTGAATCCCAAGAAGACACTCTTTGGTCTCCAAGAAGGTAAGATTCTTGGTTACATAATTTCATAAGAAGGAATCAAAATAGACCTTACAAGGATAGATGGCATATTACAAATCAGTCATCCAAGAAGCCTCAAAGAGTTGCAATCTTTCATCAGAAAGATTAATTTTTTGAGAAGGTTTATCCCTAACCTTGTTGAGCTATTAAAAAACATTACAAACATGCTTAAGAAATATGTGGGTGTAAAATGGACTTTACCAGCTAAACAATCATTCGAAATGGTCAAACAAGCTCTTACCCAAACACCGGTTCTTATTAATCCAGATTTTACCAAAGATTTTTACATCTTCTCTTTTGCATCTGAGCATACAATAGCTGCAGTTTTACTTCAAAAGAATGATTTGGGGCAAGAAAATCCAATATATTTCTTTAGTAGGGACTTAAGAGATGCTCCTCTCAAATATAATATCATGGAGAAGCAAGCCTTAGTATTGGTGAAGGCATTGAAAGACTTTAGGGTCTATATTCTACACTCTCACATAATTGCTTTTGTTCAGCATACTGTTGTCAAGGACATTCTAAGTTAAGACCCTGATGGTAAAAGGGGAAAATGGATTGCAACTATTCTTGAATATGACTTAGAAATTAGGCCCACCAAACTAGTTAAGGGGCAAGGATTGGAAAAACTTATGGCTGAGTCTAACTTCCATGCAATAGACATCAATATGGTAGATGTTTTGGAAGAAATAGAAGAATATGATGCTCTTGTTATTGAAGAAACATTTCTAAATTCTCCTTGGTATGCTGACATTATTTATGTGCTTTTATATTTAAATACCCCTCCTTCTTTGTCTAAAACTAAAGCTAGATTCTTGAAATAAAAGGCTTTGAGTTTTTGTATCTTGGATGGAGTATTGTATTGGAAAAATGCTGTTGGAATTTTGATTAAATGTTTACTTGAATATGATGCAGGGAAAATCATGCATGAATTGCATGATGGAGAATGTGGAGGTCACCTCTACTGGAAGGCCACAGCCAACAAAATTCTTAGATCTGGGTACTATTGGCCTACCCTTTTCCCAGACACTCAAAAGTTGGTCATGTCTTGCCATAAGTGTCAAATATTTGATGGCAAAAGAAAACTCCTTCCCTTACCTTTACATCCTATCAGAGTTGAGGCACCTTTTCAACAATGGGGACTGAACTTCATTGGGGAAATTCATCCATCCTCCTCAGCTCAACATAAGTGGATCCTCACAGCCACTGAATTCTTTACCAAGTGGATAGAAGCTATACCCTCCAGAAATGATAATGACTCTGTCATTATCAAGTTCCTTGAAACAAATATCCTATCCAGATTTGGTTGTCCCAGAAAAATCATAACAGACAATGCTGCTGCTTTTAAATCTAAGAAAATGGTTGATTTTTGTTACAAATACCACATAAACTTGGGCCCTTCCACTGCTTACTATCCCCAAGGAAATGGATTAGCTGAATCCTCCAACAAGAGTCTCCTCAATATAATAAAAAAACTGTTGGAGCAAAATGAGAAATCATGGCACTGTAAGCTGGTTCATGCCTTATGGGCTGATAGATTAACTACAAAGAAGTCAATAAATATGTCTCCCTATCAGTTGGTTTATGGCATGGATGCAGTATTTCCTACCTCATTAGGAGTTCCAGTCATGAAACTCCTTCAAGAAGTGCAGAGTGAAGAGAATGATATGCAAAGAAGGATCAACCAAACAATCCATTTACAGCAGACTAGAGAAGAAGTTTATGGGAGAACACAGTTAGTCCAGGAAAATATGAAGAAACTATTTGATAAGAGGACTAAGGCAAAAAATTTCCAAATTGGAAATTTTGTTCTTAAATGGGATTCAAGAAGAGAAGAGAAGGGAAAACATGGCAAGTTTGAGAACTTGTGGAAAGGGCCCTATATTATTCATGTTGAGAGGGGTCACAATGCATTTTTCTTGAAAGAATTGAATGGAGAAGATCTATATGGAGGTCCGGTCAATGGCAGGATGCTCAAACATTACTTCTGCCAAGAATATTAAGTTTCAAAGCATTTTTTCATTGTAAATATCATAAGTCTAACCATTGCATTTTAAAGTTAGAAAATTAAAAAATACAAAAACAAAGAAAGAAAAGAGGGTACATGGTAAAAACAATAAAGGTACAACCCCATACCAAAAAAGAGAAACAAATTCTAAAAGTGTTCAAGCTTAAATGCCACTCCTGAATAACACACTTCTAGTTAGTCAAACAGCCTAATCTTGACTAATTAGTTTTAAATTTTCTGTTGATAGAATAGTGAATTTGATTTTCCAAACTATTAAATATTGGCTTATCAGTAGATAGTTTAGGATAGAAATGAAAGGTTCAAATGTGTTCAAAATATGAACCTAAGTTTCCAAAAGAGAGATGACTCAAATCTTTTTTATTTTTCCGAGTCAAAAAGAAGAAAATCTGGTTCTAATTATCTCAAAATCTGAACCAGAGAGCAAGGAAGAAACAACTCACATAAGAATCAAAACAGAGCTGTAAAAAGAGTGAAGGAAGTGCTTGAATTTTCGGATCTTAAGCCTTCCAATTTTTATTTAATTTTCTGCAAATAATAATCTGTGTGCAGCTTGTTTTTATTCCATAGATCAACATCAAATTAGACTGATCAATCCTAACTTGAATGCTTTTTAAATTTCTATTTTAACAAAATTAGAGAATAAAAATCTGTTAGATTGTTTAATCCTAACAGACTAGTAGATTAGGTGGAGTAGCATGTGGGCTCAACTATTTAATCTGAGCCCATGAAGAAATAGGAAGTAGAACTAGATTAGATTTTTTACTTTCAAAAAGAATAAAATGTTGGAATAGAGTTTGCCAATCCAAGTGCACTCTAATGAAGAAAAAATGTTAGACCTGTAGGATTGGGTAGGTAGAAAGCTTGTTGATAAAAGATCCAATGTTTTTCCATGGCTGCTAACTTATTTCCGAAACAAAAGAAGATCATTCAAGTAAAGAAATCAGCCTAATGGATGAGGCAACTGATCAACATCTCAGAGAATGCAGGTCTGAAATTCTTGATGCCTTCAAGAAGGCATCATTCCCAAGTGGAGCTAATGTTAGCCACCTATAAAATGTGTCATACCAAATGGTGGCTAAATGATTTTGGAGCCCTCAAGGAACATATTTTATTGCAAAAAAAAAAAAAATTGGCTCTTGAAGACTCCTAATGGCCTCATGCCTCTGTCCAAAATCTTCATTTGTTGTTTCCATTTTATACTCTGAGAATTCTGCTAAATTCCAAAGAGAAAAAACTGCTGCAAAAACCATCATTTTCCCCTTCTCCCACTCACAACTAACCTTCATTTGCTCTCCCTTTTCCCCATAAATTTCCTCTATTTTTCATGTTTTCCTTTCATTAAAATCACCCTTCCATAGTTGAAAACTCATTTTTTAACTATTTCGAACCCCCCGATTCCTTTAAAAAACCATGAAAAATTCATAAAAAAACACAAGTCTTTATTTATGGACTTTAGCCCCTTTGGATAAGCCCCCTAACAACTTCCCCCACATGCCTACACCCGGAAACCAGGTGCTAAGCCCCTCCTAGTGCTTATCGCATTGGAAATATCCAAATGCGCTAAACTTGTGTTCTATTCAAAAATTTCGATTGCGATCATGCTTTGGATTGAAAAACCCCGATGCGATTAATTCTTTGAATTATAAAAACTCACGATCGCATCATTTTTTATATATATATCTCTTTTGGGCCCACCTCCGGCACTTAAAACCTTCTAAAATTTCTTCCCCAATCCGCATTTCCCTTTGTAAAATGAAAAACTCACTTTTCCAAAGTTTTAACTTAGAAAACCCGAAGCACGTGTTAAATATTAAAATGGGTTGATTAAAAAGACCGACGCACAATCACATCGGAAAATTTCAATGGGTAGATTGAAAAGCCCCGGCCCAAAGGCCCGACCCCAATTAGCCCCTATATACATAGGCACGAGTCTATCGGAAGTCTTTAAAAACAGGACCCATAACCGGGTGCCTAATCGCATCGGAGATTTTCTTTGGTGCGGTTTCAATTTTCATTATCGTCGATTGTGATTGGCAGATCACGCAATCGCATCGGCCCTCTCTCTGATTACCGCAATCGCATCGACCTGTTCTCCGATCGCGGAAACGCATCGCCTCATTCGGGACCTCTGATTGCGATTCCGCCGATTCGTTCTCAACCGTTGATCTAACCTTTAGATCAAAATCTTGCGCTTCGTCGCATCACAATGTTTAATCGCATGCATTTTGTTTGTCCCTCTAATCGGTCAGTCCGTCGATTCATTCTCCACCATTGATCTCTTCCTTAGATCATCGACCATCGCTTAATCACCTCAGCCGTTTCGACCGCACAATCACATCGGAGTTTTTTCATCGCACCCCTGTTCTCCTCCCACCGATTGAAATCTCCCGATTAGATCTGGACCGTCCACGTGTCCAGATCCAACGGCTATGCTCCTCTCCCTCCTTCTGAAGCAGTTTAACCCATTGCGCAGGATTTATTAACTATTTATGTGTTTTTCATGTGTTTTTTATGGTTTTCCATTATATAATGAAGAAAGGCTGAAGGCCGAGAAAGATGTTTCCCGTGCCTGTTTTACATCAGAGGGAACCATCCGCCGGGCTCTATTACATTGTTTCGTCGATGCTCTATGAGAATTGATGCCTTTAGAGCCCTGTGCGGCTCTGCACATTGACAAGACACTGTGTTTTAAATGTGATTTAAAAGAGTATAAGATTGAAGAACGGAGCGCAGCATAGATGAAGATTAAAGACAGATCTGGAAAATTATGGCTAAAAAGATTATCAAAAGCCTAATTCCCTAGATTAAAACATAATCAAAAGAAATCATAAGTGTTTAAACTGACAGAAAGGCTTCCACCACTTGTATTCGAGGCGAATTGATTCCTCAACTACTACAAGAGCCACCTGTTGCCTCAAACCATTCAAAACAGAGGCCAAAGTTATTGATTAAAGAAATATCTTCCTCCAGTGCTGCCAGGAAGTTAATTTCGCCACAGGAAGCTAATGCAACAAATATCTACAGAGTTACTCCCATATTACGCAGAGCCTTAAAGTCAACAAAGCTCCCACCAAGCTTTGATATTAATTGTAAAACATTAAGACAACGGTCCACCTATAAATTTCTTCATTGAGCCCTTCAAAGGATGAGAAGTGATAACTGTGTATTAATTATCCTTGAATATCTTCTGTTAGGTCTCACCTCCTCATTCTTCTATAAATACTATAGTAGAAGATGAGAAATTGTTGGTTGGTTATTGTTTTATCACAAGTTGTAATACTAAAACTCTTTGAAGTAAATACATAGTCTGTTGAAGTTGAAGAACAAATTGAAGTCTTGGAGATCTTGATGATGTTGTTGCATGCTTGTTCCTGAGAAGGCTTTATCATTGGATCCATGAGCTTGGCTGTTGGTGAAGTATTCTGAACTGTCTTATGTTTTTCCCCTGTTTTCATTATGTTCCATAATTTTTTACTACAGTAGGATAGAAAGTATTAGGCTAAGAAATGACTCCTGGAAGCACCTTAGACCTGTTCATCCTTCACTGTTTCATGTTTTCTTCTGCTGAAGTATTTTAGAGGCTTTAGTCTTTCTCTTTAGTCTTCATGCTTGTTTATTTCCTTAATAGTTCAAACAGTTGGTTCTAGCATGATTTATGGTTCTCCCTGCTTGTCTGCTGCCACTTAAAAACTGTTAATTGAAGTCTCCCTTTGAAGTTCTTTGCTTACAGTGAATCAAAGAGGTCGGTTTTGATCTTGCCCTTTGTCTTCACTTAAATAGTTGGCTTAAAGGTCATTATAATTATGATCATAGATGTATTAGGCGTTCCCTCTTCTATGACTGCAATTATCAGTAAATCTTTTATGTTTTCTAATTCATTTGAAATAAAATATTTGAGGAAATAGGGCGTTCCCCGAATCTTAGATTTTCATTTTAAAATTTGTTTTGAAATCATTATTTTATTAAAGGTGTGATTTGTAGAATTTATGGTTAGCCCTGTCTATCAAAGAGCTCTTTATTGTTCAAATTATTCTTTTGAATTCCCTTTGTTGAGAATTAAACCTCTCTTTCCAAATCATTAATGTTCATCTCATTCCAAAAAACAATAGGATCTCATGGCCAAGTTAGATTTTCCCTTTGATATCCCATATCCATTGATGAGTTTGTTATGACCTCTTCTTGACTCCATTGCCCAATAAACCAGATGTTTCTCCATTCTGTGTATCTTTCCTAGATCTTTCATGTTCTGTTGTATCATTTCAACCCAACCAAACAAATAAACACCTACACTTAATAACTATTCTAAAACCAATAATCAAAGCACATAAGATAAGCCTTTGCAAACAAACTTTTGAGAGATCCCTCTCTGAGAACAGGAGGACTAGATCCTATAACTATAATGATTGGTTCTTATGTTGTATTGTATTTTGCTTTTCCAAACTATCAAAACATGGGACACCAACAGAGCCTATCGTAGTACACAAAATATCTCTTCTGCGGCTTGGGTTATCTATTCACCCATCGATGAGTTAGTTTCTATTCATGGAATATGCCTTGGTCAAACAACGAACAATATTGCAGAATATAGAACAGTAATTGAGTTATTATCTGATGCCATTACATTTGGTATTCGAATTTTGATCATTAGGTTGGATTCACAATTCATTGTATTTCATTTAAACAGAGTTTATGCAATTAGAAATCCAGTTTTGTTAAGATTATTTTTGAAGGTTCGTCTCTTGGAACGACAATTTGATTATATCGAATATCAAAATATTTCAAGAAATTTAAACACATTGGCTGATGCATTAGCTAATTGCATTTTAAATAGACATTTTCAACATTAACAAAGTAAATCAAAACAACATTCAATCCATGTTCAACAAGATACTCAGAGTACAAAAATAGTAATATCATTAGGATAGATAAGTTTGTGTTCAAAAAATATTACATCATCTATGATCATAGTTTAAAACACCTTATGATCTAAAATATAATGATAAAAAAAACAAAAATGTCGATATACATTGACCATCAACTATCCGTGATGATGATCATGGTAATAAACTATAGCACATGCCACCTTATGCAGAAATCTCTAGAATGGACCTCGATCACTTGTCACGTGTTTCTGCAGCCTCAGAGGGATATCATCAGTTCCTGTCTCAGGAATATCAATTGTAAGCCTCTCAAGGTTGTGCTCTATGTCTACCAAAATCTCTGCTACATGGTCCTATGGAGGTGCTATGGGTTGTGCCTCTCACTTGTCAAAGCGACGAAGCTTTGCTAATCATTGGGAACTGACATCTGCATTTAAATTTTTTGTCAGTATTGGATGATAAAAATAAAATAAAAATTAGATTAAAAACATCAAAATTATTCACTAACCTGTCTCTTCCCACTGTGCCCCTGGAGGCAAAGATGTTTTAGGATCACCTCTATAGTCCATTCCCGCACAAGGAAAATCTTCAATGGTTAAGACTTGGTTCTCGAGCCACATGAAATAAGCCAGAGTAAACCGAACTACTGAACCACCCTCGCCACCATGGTGAGCCATTAGTGTTACCCATTACACCATCTGAGGTTATTGAGGAGTTCCATGATCTACTAGAATCAGTTTAGGAGCGATAAATGGAATTCTCTCTAGAGAAAATGAAAGTAGAATGGCACGATATCCGAAGTTTTTCAACTTTGCATTCTTTTCTCTAGTCAATTAGCCTTTCATGTTGGCCAATACTCCTTCACACCAGTTGAATATTTTTCCTCCAAAAAACTCGAATGTAGTTTGCATCTGTGATTTAGTAGCCACATGAGGTGCTGCATTCCCACATATCCTGGTCACTGTGAATGCTATGACTTTAAGCTCCATTCGCAATATGGTTTTGATGTCTATTCGACCATCCTTCAGTTCTGCATTATTGCTACAATAATGAGCTTTGTAGTGGGAAGTGTGAAGACCTCCCTAGCTAGTCCCAAATAAGGAGATGTTTCACCCTCTCTGAGATAATCTGGTAAGGAAATATATATCTTCTGACTCAATCTCGAGCCGGTGGTCACCAATTATGACACATTGGTCTTGAACGTCCCACACATTCACAAGCCAAGTCATTAACTCCACTTGTGCCTTCATTCCATAAATAGCCCAAAGTTTGTACAAACCATAATTTTTCAATGCACACATGGTTGCATTGTCATCCATATCTTTGTTATCTATGAGCTCATGTTCTCTTTCCAGACATTCCAACATGATTGAAAATCCTAGAAATCAACAAATTAAACCATTAAAATTAGTTGGAGGGAACTTAGACCATTTTTTGGGAAGAAATTTTAGTTTTCAAAAATTTCATGGTGCCTGCACAGGTTTTGTGTGCAGACAGTGTGGTCATCCACACGCGCTCCACGCAAAACCTGTGGCAACCCGATGATTTTTCTTTAAAAAAAATCGTCGGGGTGCGTGGTTATCACATAGCCTGCACACCCTCGAGGGCATATTTTGAAAAATGAATTTCTCCAAAAAAATGAAATAAAAGCTTAAAACAAAAATGAAATGGATCAAAACGTAGCTAAGGATGATGTGGATTACCTGGTTCTGGCGGTTTGAGAAATGAACGACCGGTTCTCTTGATATCTGCTCTAGAAGTTTTTTGGTCGAAAGCTCTCAATGCACTATTCTAAAAACACAAGGTGAAAGTGACTTATTTCAACTCCTTTTTATACTTTTTAATGAATAAATATTGTTATTTTATTTATTTTTTACTTTAGAAAGGTCAATTTTAAATATTTTCTAATTTTGGAAGCAAATATTTGTAATATTTTGAGTTTTTGTGCAGGATACAAGATATTTGGTGAAAAGAATTATTTTGACATCGAGTATACTTTTATCACTTTTTCGGGCTCTGTAAAAATACGAAAAAGTTAAACACTGGAGTCCTCTTTTAAGCCCTTTTCAGACTCTTGACATATGAAAATATCATCGAGTACTTGACTATTTAAACTCGCTAAAGTAGATTAACACTCGTCCTTTCATTTTAAGTTTACCCCTTTTCCGGAATGAACTGGACTAATTATGAAAAAGGTATACATTGAATAATCATGGTCAATAGAGTTCTCTCCCACATTATTTTATCCTTTTTCGGGCCCGAGAGACTATATTTATGAAAAGGAACAACCATGGAGTTTACTTATTTTTTCTTCTAACTCCCTAAAAACTGAAAAACACTGAGTTTCTCCTATACTGGACTCATTAAAATTTAACAGTAAAGGACCTGTCGATTACAACAGGACCGAACCACTCCTTATTAGGGTTTGATTTTAATATTAAGATCAACACATTATAAGGATGAGCTTACACAATGAATAAAATGTTATCCTCCTCAATCTTCACAAAAATAAAGAGGTACTTGAAAGTAATGGTGCAGGGAAAAGAGAGAAAAAGAATCCAGTTGTCATCCTTATTTAGAAAGAAACATGCCACTCTTGAGCATGACACTTTGTCAAACTTGTACCTAGGTTGGGAAATCCTTTGTCTAATAGTTAATCGAACCACATTGAAAGTCTTTAGCCAGTTTCTAGGTATTAGCTTTAGGTCGAATTCTACCAAGCCATCTATAGTGTCATCATGTGTTCAAGAGAGAGTTCAAATAAATCATTCATTGCAAACATTTGTCTGCATTCATGTTTATTATCCCTAAGTCAGTCCATGCAAGATATTTCTTCAAAATTTGATCTAATGGTTTTGTGTCGTAGGTTTTCCTATGATGGATCAATTTATATCAACATCAGTTCATCATCTAGAAAGTTAATCTAGAATCCTAGCAATACCTTGGGATATGCATGCCCTAATGGCTTGTTTCTTGCCTTTGATGACATGTTATATCATTGACCTTCGATCAAACTATTCTACGAGTGTTCGACTGCAAATCATTAATTTACACTTCATGTATTGTACTGGAGTACTTTAAGAGCCATTTGGCGGTTTTTCTCATACTTGTTAATGGTCCACATCATTGACCGGTAATCAAGTGGTTTCTACCATGTTTGAATTTGACATAATCAATCACATGGATAGATTCGTCCTAGTTCGAGGAGAAGAAATCAAGACCCTAGATCTACTTTCCACCATCCAGGCTATGAGGAGTTTTATTATTCATGATACAATAGACTATTCATGACAGATGGATATGTCCATACTATGTCCACTTTTGATGTAATATTGAAACCATATCTGTATGAGAACATTTAGTTAGTTTTGCTTTGAGTATGGGAATGTCTACCTCAGCAATGATATATATGTGTGTGTGTTTGCATTGAATGTTTTTACAGGTTTTTGATCAATGTCTCTAATCCAATACTCGGAATGATAAAGCACTTCACTCTTTAGTATAACCTTAGACTTCGCACTTTAGGGGGGAATCTATTACACGTAATTTTTTCACCATGAAATTTTATTGTTCATATGGATCTATCATCATCCATATCATGTTCCCTTAGAGGTCAAAAACACCAATTTTCCTCAATCAAGTCTTGGAATTGGAGAAAATCTCTTTAAAACCCTTAAAAGCCTACCTGCACGGCTTTTATAGCCTTTCCTTGCACGTGCGTTGATGTTCGGTCCATAAACCATGGCAACTCCCACACTTTTTTCCACTATTACCTGTGCACCCCTGTGAAAAGAAAATAAAATAAAAAGTAAATTCTAGAAGCCTAGTTGGTCCAATGTTCTCCCAACTGGAAGCTTCTAGAGTCGCGATTGTTGGGCCAAGAAAAAGGTACATTTCACTCCATCTTTACAAAGATTTGTTATGTAATTTTACATGTTTTCCCCTAATTTAGAAATATATTAAAGGAAAATAATATAAAGACAAGTCAGAGTGAACTAATGATAAAAGGAGTGTTTAATAACGTAAAAAATGACTTGTCATATCTTTATTTATAAGGAAGCAAAGCAGCTGCACTGCAGGTGACCAAAAGATGGCTAACAAGGGAGGAAAATGGGATCATAATGGCTCTTATGGATCGGTGGAATATGGAGAGGCACATCAATGCTTAGAGTACTCAAACGACAATCACGAAGTAGCAAGGTCCCATATGGAAAGGATCCGTTACTACTTTTGAATTTGCCTTTAAAAGGCCGCAGATGAACAAGATAGAGGATATATATTCTTTCTCTGTAATAGATGTATCGGGACAGAATCGTCAAGTTGTATTAATGTACTACTATGTGACTTAATAAATAATTTGGTATTTTTGGAATAGACAATCTCTGAGTATTCCTTAGCAGTAGACTTCTAGTGGCTTTGGGCCCAGCCCTGGGAGCTTCTCTGCTGCTTTTGTGCTGTACGTTTATTTATAGAATTTGTGTTTCCAGTTATCTAGTGCATTTCATAAGATATCATTTAAATTGGTTAATTGTGAACGTAATTCGCTACAGCTTCCTCTTTCATTAGACTAGCTTACCATTCATGCCTTATTGCCTAAAATAAATGCTTTCATAATTGTTTAATGCTTTCATAATTGTTCAATGCTTTTATACTTTTTTGACTAGTTTTAGCATGATTGTTGTTCAATTCTGCATGTAGTTAATATCGGATCTTTCTTTATCATTATGCACATTGGTTGTTTTTTAATCCAAAAAGTTGTAATTAGTTGATTAAAAGATAATTTTATTGCAAAATTAGAATAATTGATTGTTGTTCAATTCATTATAATTTTTGTTCAATTCATTAAGGTTTTTGTTCAATTCATCAAGCACATCATTCAATTGTATTTTATTCTTTCCAGCCTGTTGAGGCCTTAGAAATATGTGGAAACAACAAGGGGGATAAGCACCCGGTCTGGACCTTAAAGCAGTTCCTTTTCCGTTTGGGATAGTGGCTCTGACTAGGTGTAATGGGACTAGTTTCCCATATTTGGGTTTTGTATGATTGTTGGGTTTCTGTCAAATGATTTGAGAGAAAAATCACTAAAAATACAACAAATTTATTCTAAAATGCAAAACTTTGAATTAATTCTAATCTAATCTAACCCGAGATAATGCCAATTTTAGGCGATCTAGAATGATATCTATTCAGTCTGTGATGATTTAGATCAATCACAAACTTAATATAATTAATACTTTTGTAAGATGATTATTTTGAGAAATAAGTAATCAAAATAAGATGTAAAACATATCACATATATTCTAATGATCATATATAAAACAAATAAATTTGTATCCTTATATCATACAATAGTGCAACTGATATTTCAAATAGAAAACAATTGATTTCATACATAATTCATGAAAGCTAGACTTATCACTAATGTTTAAAATAGATTTTAGCATACATGATAATAGTACCAAATGTGTGTTGTCGTGTTCATATGATCAGTGATAATAGACCACAATTAATCCTTCTATCAATAATTTTTTCAGAGAATACAAAAGTGCATCAACAGTGATCAACAAAATGATATATAACTGAAAAGGTCATGTTCCATCATTTTATCAAGGCATGTACAAAATTACACCAAATAATTCTTTGTAAATGTTCTCAATAAAAATTCTCAACTCTTCTCTAAATGCATGAGAAGGGATTAAATACTACATTAACTACTTAGAAAAATAGATTATACAAAATATCTTATGAGGTGGTTTCAAACAAACTTCCTCATTCCTAGTATCTAATTGATAAATTTGAAATTATTAAAATAAAATTAACTTACAATCATGCTCGATGATAGATTACTACTAGCTTTGTTTTTCTGCTCACTAATATCAGACATTGGCTGAACTTGTGGAGGCTTCCCGAACTGTGTCTTCATTTACCTAGTAAATTTAGCATCTGTAAAAGTGGCTGCATTTTCTATATGGAATCCAGAGAGAAATTCAATGTCATTATTTGACTATGTGGCTTAACCAATAGTTGCCAGTATGATTCCCAATCAGTCGTTTTCAGCTGTGAAAGTGTTTCTTCTCGAAGTTGACCTGTGGTTTTCCAACTTTGCTTTAAATTTCTGATATCAAGAATCGATTTTTGATTTCCTTATTTAATCAAACCAGAAGTATGCAACATGCGGTTAATAATTTTGACCATACTCTTTGATATACCTTCTACTCTGGCTATGGCCAATTTTGCTCATTTTACCTGTGCATCTGAGTCAGTAAAAAGGATATCTTCAAAAGTTTCTTTGATCTATGGGAGATTCGACTTTCTCCCTTCCTCTGAATCCTGCCATTCAATATAATCAGAAATTTTGGTATTGAGTTCATTAAAGTCAATTCTCTAGTCAATGAATGTATTAGTTAACTGTTCAATGATTTCCAAGTGTGGGATTATGTCTGACATTTGTAAGATAAACAAGTTTTGTTGTTTTGAGAGTAAGGCATTTAGTGCCAATGCTTCTTTTATGAATTCCTCTACAGTAGGAATACCTTCATATTTTGTAAGATCTTCTCTCCATTCTTTAATCAATGTGTTTTTTATAGATAATTCATTTTCATCACTTATCTTAAGCACTTCCATATCTTTCTAAAATTTGAGGAGTTGCTGCTCTACCTTCTGATTCAGACTGTTCCTTTCTTCATCCAGTTGTTATTGTAGCTACATGATCTTATCATCTTTTTCTTGAACCAAAATGGATACTTCAGCTACCTTATCCATTGTTGCAGTAGTATATGCTCCAGCAAGTTGTGATACCCGAGTCAGATTTTCAATTGGATTTGAAGGAGTGTCTTTCCATACAACTTCCATAACTTCATTTCCTGGAGGTGTTTCAATCCTTATCCTTTTTCTTTGTTTCCTTACTACAACTTTATGAAGATGGCTATAGAATACATCCAGTGGAGGGATATCAGTTACCTTCAGAACAATATCATCAGTAGGAAACACAGGAATGACTTATGTATCTTGGGAGGTTATCCCAGGACTTTCAATGATTTCTTTTGCTAAAACTGTTTGTCCCTATGGAGTCAAAAAAAAATTATTTTCTGTGAAGATGATACCTCTGGGGTATTTATCAATGTGTTGCTAACTGAAGTCCATATTTTATCTTGTTCACTTCGATTTTTTGAATCTGATTGTTCTATTCTTATTTCTTTGCTTCCTTCAGTTATGTAACTAGTAATCAAAACATTTTGAGGGATAAGTTTGAGTATTTGTTCCCTGTACTCATCGAATCTCTGTAATTTTTCTGTATTTAGGTTCAATTTTACAAAATCTTGAACTTCTTCAAAAGTTCCAATAGATTTCAAAATGTCTTCAAATCTATCATCTGCATGTATGGTAGGTTTGACTTTAACTGACTGAGTAAACTTGTTAGCAATCTTTTCTAGGTCGAATTGCCTTGGGGATAAAACAAGGAGCTTCAAAAGCTCAAACTTCTGAGATTATTTCAATGCATGATTGAAATTGCTGAGGGTGAATGTACCACATTGAATTGGAAAACATGGCCATAAATATTTTTTACTATCTTTCAAAGATTTAGTGAGTCCATTACCAAAAGTTTGATAAGCAATTTCTCTCGCCATTAATTTATCTGAAACATATAAAGGAAGAACATGTGGAGGAGTGGAGCTTCCAAATACTCTGATATATGAAAATGATTCTTCAATAAAACATCTCCCTATCATTTGAAGGTCTGAAATGGCTTCCTTTGTGAACCTAGGGCTCACTCTATCAAACATTAATTGATGTAACGGTGATACAACTCCATGACATAGCCTGTGAAAATGTGGTGCACAATTATGTTCCCATATCTCTTTATGACTCAAATTAATAGGAGTGGGCTCCTCGGGAGTCCATTTCCAACACATAACTAGAAAATTGGTAGAAAAACATATAGCATCAAAAATATATGCACTCATGAAAAATTGGGGGACGGGTTTGGAGGAAGAAGCTCTTGTCTGGCGATATTCATTAATTGATTTAGCTAGATTTTCAGAAAGAATGGTTTCCCAATTCATGATGTGGGAATTAACACAAGAATCAATCAGGGGAAGCCAATTTATAGAGAACTTGGTTTTATCAGGGAGACCATATAATCTGCATAGCATCGCGGCTACAAAATTGTAGGGATTTGCAAGTGAGGTGATAGGATACATACCTGATTTCTCATGTTTGGAATTTTTATCCAGTTTCCTCCAACCCTGAATTGTCTTGAAAGGGTCCTCATTTTTCTTTGCAAATTTCTCAACAAATCTATTATCGTAAATGTCTTGTTGGTCGGGTAGCTTGTACATGAATTTCAAGTCTTCAGCTCTGAAAGAACCTAAGATTTCATTCTTAGTGGTTCTTAATTATCTGTCCTTGATTGTTGAATTGTCAAGCACCCACCTAATCATGTTGGTATATGGCAAAAGAGTGGCCCTTTCTGCTATCCTATGAAGGAAAGAGCATGCAATATATTTAAATTATAAATTTGAGGGTCTTGCATCATCGACAGTTGCTTTGACCTCCAATACTTTAGGTTCTTCGTCTTCGAGAATGGTATAGATAGCTTGCCACTTTGTAGCACCTCCATCTACAGTGCAGACCATATCTGAGACTATGGGTGACATTACTATGTATTCTACTTCTGCAACAGTTTGTTTTCTGTGATTTTGCATTACTTTGCGAATGGACATATCTTGAAGGAAAATCCCTATTAAAAAGAGTAATGATAAAATGATGGAAGATATATTTGAAATGAAAAAATCGAAAAGAAAATATATGGGAAATAGTTGTTCCATTAATTATCCGTAACCAAACAATAAATATTTGCATTGGAATGATAAAATACACTTAATCATTTCTGACATGATTTATTTCCACGTAAAACCTTTATTTAAACCTGTCAAATCCATCGCATCACGCCCTTTGAACCTGTCTTTTATGAACGACATTACTTTTTGTTTATGCGATATGCGATTTCATGATATTGTGAAATCACAAAATCGCAGTATCAGAATATCGCAAAATCGGAGTGTCGCAATATCAAAACTTTGGTAAAGTCTGCTTAAAATTTCAAACATATATTCGCGATGTGCGATTTATGCTATCTCTTGCAAAAATCATATCGTAGATCACAAAATTGGGATTTCGTTGTTTTGTTACTTAAATTTCAAAAGATTATGCGAGATCTACAATTTGCGATAGGGTAATTACAAGGATGTTTTATTAAGTTCTTTTTTGTTTTTTATGTTTTTTATTTTAATAAAAGAAATAATGTTTTTGGAGATTAATTTTTTATCTAAAATGAGAAATACATTTTTAAGAAGGGTCCTTATTTCTATTTATCAAAGGTCTAGATTATTTTGAAAATAAAAATGGGGGGAAGTTGTTGCATAGCACAACACAACCCTGAGTAGTTACTTCTGCATAGGCATAGAACAGAGTTAGCTACCTTGAATAGTCAAAATCATTCTATGATTCACTTCCAAGTTGATTTGATTGAACTTTGAGAATTAGAAAGTATTCCTTATGATAATTTAGAGTAGTTGTCCTCTGATGTCGCTGGCATATACCATGCTTACACTCTTGAAATAACACGACTTTCCCTGGGTTTCTAATTAAATTAAAATAATTGAGGTTACCTTTAAATAGCCATCTTTATGACCCAAAATTTTTGTGCCATTGCTGGGGAGAGTGTTTATGAGTGATGTCCTTTATTTATTTTTCCTTTTGTTATGAAAGAATTGGGTATTGAAAACGAGAGGTAAGAACCTACATACCAGCAAGAAAAACGCTTGCTCTCTAGCCCTCTTTTCAGCAATTGTGTAGAGGTTAGCAAGATAGATGCTCTTGTTTTATGACTAGGAAGAAAAAGAGAGAAACAATTGAGAATCCCACACTTAAATCCAAAAAACACAAAGGACTGGTGATCCTTGGTAGAAAAACATATATAGATGAAATAATTAAGAAGGCTAAATCCCAGGCATCCATAGGACCCAGAACCATTCCTACTCAGAGTCTTACTACACTCCCTCAGGCAGCAGCCTCACCATCTACATCCCACATCTAGATTCACAATGAAACAGAAGGGTCTGAAAAAATCCTTCAAACTGCTAATCACGTAAGTCCTGACCCTTTGAGAGAGGGAGGTTCTTGCAATTTGTAGGAAGGAGAGGGAGAAACTAGTATTGCAGTACAAATAGAAACTCCAGAGCCTGGATACCCTAAGAGAGTGGTTGAGATAGAGACACCTAGCATCCTGGATTGAGGAAGTGTTGTAAGGCTTCCTCTGCATCCAGTCCCTAATTCCACTGAGATTATTCCTCCAGAACAATAAATACCAAAATATTATTGGCATACCTTTGATCAAATGGCAGACAACCAAAACCAAAGGAATACATCAACATTGGAGTATCCCATTGTTGATCTGGCTGCAAATACCGCTATGAAAGCCATTCCATTACAAAACATCCCCACCTTCCATGGGTTGACCTCGGAAGATCCAGATGCATTCTTATTTGAATTTAATGTGTTATGTAGAGGATATGACTACACCAATGACTCTCAGAAACTGAATTATTCCCCTCTAATTTGAAGGGAACATCATTACGTTGGTTTATGGGGCTCGGTGGAGGAACCATTAATAGCTAGGATCAGATGAAAAACTCTTTTCTTAATAAATATCAAGACTATTGTCAGTCTTGAGAATCAAAAGATGAAATAATAAATATGTCCACCAAGGAGGATGAGACATTAGAAGAATACATAGAAATATTTCAATATAACTTGCAAAGGTCTCCATATACTACACTGTCTAAATATATCTTAAATGCAACAATGATTAAGGGAATGAAAGAAGAATGAGTCGAAACACTTAATATAATGGGAAAAGGGGACATCTATCAAGAATAATATGATGACATTATTTCACTATGTATCAGGTGTTCTCGAGGTAGTACCTGAAGTAGGCCAACTGGGTGAGACTCAGCTACAAGGAATCCTAAACAGTCCAATGACAATGTGAACAGAGAAAAATTTGGTAATATTTTAGAAGATTTTAAAACTAATATCTTGGGCACCCTGAAAACACAACTAGATGTCCTAAAAGCCAAATAGAAGCAAGCTATAGCAGAGCAAAACTTGGTTATCTTTTTCCCACGCTGTCAGAAGAAGCACAGCCAATGGGAATGTCCATTACACATGGTCCAGACATGCGCTATTTGTACCAAGGACCATGCCACTAACCATTGCCCTTCACTTCTGGGGTTGAAAGTAGTTTTTAAAGATGCAAAAGAAAAGACATAACCAGTGTATCTATTGAACCAACGTCGGCAGTGAAAAGCATGACTAGGTATGCCACAAGACCTACCTCAGTTCTTTTCTTCTCCGCAATTTAACCAGCAGAGCCCTACAATAGCTTGGCAGAACCAATCACCTTTTTCTACTGGGCCATCTCAATCATTTCCTATACCTTCTTGGCCAACAGAACCCTCTTCAGGTAATAATTGGCCAAGTTTTCCTTGTTCTCTCCCTTATTGGAAAAATAATCCCTATTAGTCCCAGTGGCCTACCACCCCTTCGCAGACCACAAATTGGTCTCAAAACTAGCAGCGACCTCTGGGAATGACCAATCTACCGATGGGGACAATGATTCAGAATCAACCTATACTACCAGCTCCATTTCCAGTCCAACACAATCCTCATCCTATCATGCATCCTCAACTGTCAGCTCAACCCAATCCTAATCCCAAAAACAGGTTGGTTAAGCTAATTCATATTGTCAAAAACCCAAAACCCGAAACTGAATAGAAGCAATGCAATGAACTTAGGATGAGATCAGGACTTGTTATTTCACCAAAAGAAGATACAACCCTACCACAACTTGAATCTGAAATTATGACAGCACCTAGACAGACCGAAACAGAGGTAAAGCAGGGGAGGGACACAGTTGGCCAAAGGAATCCTGAAAATATTATTATTCCCCCCCTCCATTCCCTGAAAGATTAAAATTGCCTAAACCTATAGTCTCTTCAGATTTTGATCTCCTGGGGGAATTAAAAAGTATCCGCATTAAAATTCCTCTTCTGCAGGCTATACAAGACATTCCTATCTATGCCAAGACAATTAAAGAGTTGTGCGGAAAGAAATATGTAAGGAAAAAACAATTGTACCCATTGTTCATGTGGTAGGGGTAATATCAGACTTACTATTGGGTAAATAAGTACCTGTAAAATATGAGGATCCAGGGAACCCCATAGTAACTGTACAAATTTCTGGCCACTCCTTTTCAAACACATTGGTTGACTTAGGGGCAGCCATCAACATCTTAATTATAAAAACTTGTGAGAAGTTAGGCATAACAGCGTTATAACCCATGTCTACCTTGTTGGAACTTGCTGATAAATCTGTTATCAGACCCGAAGGAATAATACAACACATATTGGTTTTTGTGGACTCATGGGATTATCTGGATGAATTTTTAGTCATTAACCCAAAAAGTAGGATGGATGGACACCACCTGATACTGGGTCAACTGTGATTAGCAATAGATGACTCTTACATAGGCTGTCGGATAGGTAGCATGACCATTGCTATAGGTGATGCCATAAAAAACATTGCCATTTACCCACCTGCCAAACTAAGTCTACCCACTGTAAACATTCACAAGCATCCACATACATACTGGGAAAAAAACATCCGTTCACCACTGAAAATAGTTGAAGCTCTTGAATTTAGATCAAACTAAAGATGATGTAATCAATAACTTCATGAATCAACCATCTGCATATGAAAACCTAAAATGCGAAATGTTAAAAGAAGTTATTGATGATGAAGCACAAGAAGACCCCTTGGCAGACATTGATAATGAACACATACCCATGACTATTTTTCGCAACATTATACCAATGGAAATTGAGCTAGGAAAGGTTTTAAATATCAATGGTAGTCTGGATAGTAACCAAAAGAAAAATCTCATTAAGGTTTTACAGAAATATCAGGGAGCATTTTCTTGGGACTACACAGAAATGAAGGATATAGATCCTCAACTATGCACATGTCACATTTATACTGACAAGGAGGCTCAGCCTATTCGGCAGTCTCAACAAAGGCAAAACCCACATCTAAAAGACACTGTAAAAGATGAGTTGTAAAAGGTGTTTGATGTAAAATTCATTTATCCTATCTCAGACAAAAAATGGGTCTCTCCTTTAATAGTCGTGCCTAAGAATAATGGGAAGTGGAGAATTTTTGTGGATTACATAGAACTGAATAAAGCAACACAAAATTACCACTTCCCCCTCCCTTTTATTGACCAAGTCCTTGATACATTGGTAGGAAAGCGGTTATTTTCCTTCCTTGATGGGTTCAATGGTTACAATAAAATCCAGATAGCCCCTAAAGACCAGGATAAAACAACATTTACATGCCCATGGGGTATATTTTCCTATAGGGTATTACCATTTGGATTATGCAATGCCCCAACAACATTTCAAAGGGCCATACTCAACATTTTTTTGATTTAATAAATAAAGGACTCGAAATTTACATGGAAGAATTTACCCCATATGGAGATGATTTTGATCAAGCACTGGAAACATTAGAAAAAGTATTAGAATGATGTATTGCTACCAGATTGTGTTTGAGCAATGAAAAATTTCATATGATGATTACTGAAGGAGTAATACTAGGACACTACATCTCTGCAGCTGGAATATAGGTAGATCTAAAAAAGGTAGAGGTAATCCTTTTACTGGCCACACATTGTACGCAGACAGAGGTACGTAGTTTCCTTGGATACGCAATGTACTATCATAGGTTTATAAATATTTTCTCATAAATTTCTACGCCCTTGTATGCAGTAACTGGAAATGTTGAATTCCATTTGTGTGATAAATGTGACACTGCTTTTTCAGATTTAAAGAAACTGGTCTCTACAATACCAATCTTACGTGGCCCTAAATGGGAGCTACCCTTTCACATTTCCTCGGATGCATTAGACACAGAAATAGGGGAATTTCTCAGTTAAGGAGAAGATAAAAATCCCTATGATATTTCTTATATCAGCAAGAATCTCACTCCTGCTGAATTAAAATATACAGTGACTGAGAAGGAGTTCTTGGTTGTCATTTATGCTATAATTAAATTTGGAAATTATATAACTGGTTATCATTTAGTTCTGTATATCGATCACTCTGCCATTATATATCTAGCCAATAAACCTATTACAAATGGGAGAGTGACTCGTTGGTTGTTACTTTTACAGGAGTTCGACATAACTATCAAAGCCCATCCAGGGAAGGAGAACGTAGTTGCAGATTTCCTGTCTAGAGTTCCAAATTCAGATGACACACTATCAGTGGAATATCAGTTCCCTGACGAACATATATTAGATGTAGTAGTAAAAACACCATGGTACGCAGATTTAGAGGACTACCTAGCAGCAGGGAAGTTTCCAAGACACTTGACATCAAAGGAACGGAATCTGATTATTTAGCGCAATGCTAGATTCTTCTGGATTGGTGGATATATTTTTCATACAGGAGCTTATATGCATATATGTAGATGCATCTGAGAAGATAAGATTTATGACATCCTACGAGCCTATCATGGCCAACCATGTGCTAGCCATTTTGTAGACTGCAGGAAAGGGCACAAAGTATTGCAAATGGGTTATTATTGGCATAAATTTTTTAAAGATTCCAAGAAATATGTCCAAGCTTGCTATAGTTTCCAAAGAATGGGCCGCCCAGGCCAAGCTAATGAAATTCCATTACAACCACAATTGGTAGTGGAACCTTTCGAACTATGGGCACGAAACTTCGTTGGACCATTCAACCTGCCCTCAAACTAGAATATTTACATACTGGTTGCCACAAATTACATGATGAAGTGGGTACAAATAGGATTTATCAAGAGATATGAAAGTATTTGTGATCAATTTTCTTTTTGAGATATTTGTGCGATATGGCTTACCTCGGGAAGTGATAACTGATGGAATGGCACAGTTTGTGGGAAATAAAATTATGACTACTCTGAAGAATCACCATATCATCCATAGAGTCAAATATCCTTACCACCTATAGGAAAACGGGCACGTTGAAAGCACCAACAAAGTCCTTGAGGCAATTTTCACTAAAACAGTCTCAACACATCGTCGGGATTGGGTTACTAGATTACCAGAGGCCTTGTGGGCTTACCACACAACATGGAGAAAAATGAATGGATACTATCCATACCATCTAGAATTTGGAAGAGAACCAATTTTTCATATTGAATTTGAAACAAAGACTCTAAGGACAACCCAGGAGGTGGGGCTAGATTTGACAGAGGCCTAGATTAGAAGACTCCAAAAAATAAATGAATTGGATGAAACACGGCTACTTTCTCTATAGCACACTACAATTATTCAGCAACAACGAGCTAAATGGCATGACAACCTCATAAAAAAGAAGACATTACTGAAAGGAGATTTGGCACTTCTCTATGACTCCAGATTCCAAGACTTCTCAGGTAAGTTACAAACAAGGTGGCTCGGTCCATACAAAATTCAGGAAGTGCACAACAATGGTACACTCACATTAACTACCATAGATGGATTTGGTTCTAATTTCTGAGTCAATGGATAGCGAGTGTGCCTCTATAACAAACCACTTACAAAGGAGTCTTTCTGCTAGCAGGTACGCGATGATCCCACCATCCAAATTTTAGCTGCAGGAGGTGAGGACCCCGCAGCTTTAATTTCATAAAAGCTTGTTACTTTCTCTTGTAAATATTGTATATATGTCCCTTGAAATTTTTAGTTTTTCTCATTTGTTGTAAATTATTCATACTCACAGCTGTATTATTTTCCTTTATCCTTTCTTTTGCGTGTTTATTTTTGCTCTTCAAACCTTTGAACGGCTGCTGTTCAATCCAATTGAACAGTTGTTGTTCAATCAGATTGAACAATTGTGTGTTTGTTTATTTTTTCTGTTCAAACCTTTGAATGATTGTTGTTCAATCGGATTGAACAGTCATGTGTTTGTTTATTTTTTCTGTTCAAACCTTTGAACAACTACTCTTCAATCCAATTGAACAACTTCTGTTCAATCGGATTGAAAATCCATGTGTTTGCGTGTTTATTTTTTGTTGTTCAAACCTTTGAACGAATGATGTTCAATCCAATTGAATAGCTTATGTTCAATCGGATTGAATGGTCATGTGTTTGTTTATTTTTTTTGTTCAAACCTTTGAACGACTGTTGTTCGATCCAATTGACAGCTGTTGTTCAATCAGATTGAACAGTCATGTGTTTGCGTATTTATTTTGTTCAAACCTTTGAATGACTACTATTCGATCCAATTGAACAACTGTTGTTCAATCAGATTGAACATCTGTGTGTTTGCATGTTTATTTTTATTGTTCAAACCTTTGAACAACTACTGTTCAATCCAATTGAAAAGCTGATGTTCCATCGAATGGAACAACTGACTCTCTTTTTTCCCTTTTCTAAGCATGTTTTTTATGTTTCTTTCTTTATTTTTTATCATCTCTATTTGAATATCCGTTCCTCATTACACACCCTAGTCATAAAAATCATTTTTGAATGAGAATTGGCACTTGAAAAGGAGAAAATAAGTCATACTACTAACATGATGATTCTTTTAAACTTTGATGGAAATATCTACTCCAGAAGTTGAAATGATTTATCTATGCAATGAAGGGCTAGACATTTCATGTTCAAACATATTATCGCACAATTCATTTATAGTCTTCTGATGGTATATCTTTCTACACTCTCAAGTAGTATCTTCCCTTCACATAACGATATAGAATAAGGAGTAATAATTGTATTGTAATTCTTTCTACTTCTCACACCCTCCCTAGATCTTAAGGAGTTAATGAGCATCCCTTCATGTATAAATAATACGAAAATATTATGTCTATATGCAAATTTTTAAGAGAGAATAGGGGGTCTCATCACGAGCCAGCCTACCATGATCATAAGGGTTTAACAAGTGAAATGCCCACAATGGCCAACACACTAGGGTAATTACCTTCTTGACAGCTCAAACTGCTTGAAGGATAGGAGGTCTCATCACAAGCCCACCTGATCACTCTGTTAAAATTCCCGTGAGTGGAACTGTGACCATCTAGGCACCACACTGTCATAGTGGTCTCTCCATAAAACAAGAAAAATTCCTACTTTTCAAAAAGAAATATTATATGAAAATTTTTAAGAGAGAATAGTGGGTCTCAGCATGAGCCAGCCTACCATGATCATAAGGGTTTAACAAGTGACATAACCACAGTGGCCAACACACCAGGGTATTGACCTTCTCGACAGCTCAAACTGCTTGAAGTACAGGAGGTCTCATTACGAGCCGACTTGATCATTCTGTTACAACCCTAGTGAGTGGCACCTTGACTATCTGGCCACCACACCAACACAGTGATCTCTCTATAAATTTGGAAAAATATCTACTTTTACATAGAGGATTCTGGCTCATTTTCGGGTTAAAATAGAAACCCTTTCAAGACTATGAATGCCTGCTGACTCATTTCGGGGCTAGTGTACTACTCGAATAAAAGTTAACACTATCTACTTGCATAATTAACTATGAATGAATTATCTTTTCATGTTTGAATTAAGGAATGCCGAAACCAATCATAATCCATCACTGTCATGCTTCCATCATGCTACACCATCAAAATAAGGACCCCCTATCATAATAATTTCTATACCACTTTTCTCCCCTTCTTCAGTCATTTCTACCTGATGTACACTTGTGATAATTACTGATTCTGACATTTGCATTGCATACATTCATGATTGTTCCAATCTCTCCTCTTTTCTCGAGCTCCAAGGCCATGGACTCCTTTCTCTCGTACAATTGTGATTACTAATTTATGACCTTCCCCTCGTATGCATTCAATATTGTTGCAATCTCTCTTGTACTTAAGGATGTACATGCCCTTCTCCTGAGAGAGGGGGTGTAAATATCCATAATAAA
Source organism: Pinus albicaulis (assembly GCA_034641835.2). Lineage (NCBI taxonomy): Eukaryota > Viridiplantae > Streptophyta > Pinopsida > Pinales > Pinaceae > Pinus > Pinus albicaulis. Next base: position 1,817,343,611 of record CM076578.1, read on the forward strand.
TAAGCATGCGAATTACCCACACAAATTCCTTTGGATACGCTGATGGGACTAAAATATCATTGCATTTACGATATGAGGTTACATGCATAAGGTTGCAATTTTTTCTCTCGCATGCAGTGTTTGTTTTAACCAAAAGGGCCAGAAAAAATGCAGACAGAAGGAGAAAGATGGACCAAAAAACATGTTCTCCTACAAGAGGAAATCTCGGTATACCAAGACCCGAGTGAACTGCTAGAGCGAAAGGGGAAGGGGATCAACCCGGCATCCTTACAGCAACCTTGGCAAGAATTGGCAGTGTTCATACAAAGGTACATCACATGCAATGGACACCAGGATGTGGTAAAACCCTGTGAACTTAAACTATTAGCTGTTCTCAAACGAAAAATTTTAGTTAATCTGCCTTATTTATTGAATTTTGTATTACATGATATTGCTGTTTGAATTATAAAAGCCAAAAACCCCCAAACATTTGTCAGCCACCATGGCTTGATCAAATTAATAATCATTCATGAGCTAGGAAAACAACAAACATATTGGGACAACTTTGTTAATCCTGCCTTGCATGCCCCTGAAGAAAACCCTGTCAAAATAGGAATTGAAATCCCTAGAATAAGCATACCTAGGAGAGAAAGAGGAAAAAGGGCCCATGTTCTGACCTCAGAACCAGGGAAACAAAGACGGTCCGAAAGGCTGCAATTATGGAAAGACACTTTTGAATTACCAGATGAGGCGGGACCATCCCATACACCACCTTCAAGCCCTCAAAATATGCCCTTACAAGACTATGAAGAAGAAACAGCTCGAGTTATGGAGAAAATAAGGGAATATCATGAAATTAGAAGCCCATCTAAACAAGCTGAGGGGTAGAGGGACCTATTGGATCAATCTGCCACTGCCAGTAACTCTAGCCACACTGAAATATTACACCACCACTTTTAAAACTATTGAGGAATTTTTACAGTGTTGCAATGAGAAGGATGAGCATGTCCAACATCTTTTGTGTGAATTATATTTGCAAAATTTATTTCTAGAGGATGATAGGGACATTAACCCTATCTCCTTCATAGGGGAAATTTATTTCTACTCCTTCCTATTTTTTCCAAGAACCAGACTCAATGGCTTAAGGCCTACAACACCATTCAAAATAGAGAGCATGGCCTAGAACTATGGGTCAGGGGAGAACTTACTAAACCCCTATACCTGTTCACTCAACATAATACAATCATGCAGAGAAAAGGAGTGATATCCAAACTGGGGCCTATCCACAAGGATATAGTGTAGCATGGGTGGACTTACTTCTAGGACATTCAGGAAGAAGCATTGGCAGTAGCCAAACATAGATTGTTAACTTCTACAAAAAATGTGAAGAACAGAGAGCCATTTGGATATAGGAACTCCAAAGCTGATGCTTCCAAGTTCCTTCTATACAACAACCTAACCATGAAAATAGGCTCTACATGGATAAGGTATAGACACAGGTGCCCCCTCATCTGGTACCCCCCTGAGGACTATCATCACGATTATGAGTTGCTAGAGGGGCACATGAGCTCAGCCTTTTCAGAAATCAAACAGATACATGGCTTTAGGCTCTATAAAGAGGAGGTATAACCTACATATTCTCTAGCCTAGATACACCTCAACCATTTATTTTCACAAGGACCTGCAAAAAGGTAAGCAGGGGAGTATGTTTGGCCAAGAAAAATGTATGTTTCACCCCATATTTACCACAATTTGTTATGTAATTTTACGTATTTCCCCCCCATCTTAGAAATAAAGTAAAGGAAAATAACGTAAAGCCAAGGCACAATGAACTAATGATAAAAGGAGCATTTAATAATGTAAAAACTGACTTGTCATATCTTTAGTGATAGGGAATCAAAGAAGCTGAACTGCAGGTGACCAAAAGACAACTAACAAGGGAGGCAAACGGGATCATAATGGCTCCTACAGATTGGTGGAAGATGGAGAGGCACATCCACACTTGGAGTACTCAAACAACAGTCACGAAGCAATAGGGTCCTATATGGAAAGGAGATGTTACTATGGAAAGGATCTGTTACTACTTTTGAATTTGTCTTTAAAAGGTTGAAGATGAACAATATAGAGGATATATATCTTTTCTATGTAATAGACGTATCAGGATAGAATCGTCAAGTTGTATTAATTTACTACTCTGTGGCTTAATAAATAATTTGGCATTTTTGGAATAGACGATCTCTGAGTATTCCTTAGCAGTAGACTTCTGGTGGCTTTGGGCCCAGCCCTGGGAGCTTCTCTACTACTTCTTTGCTATACGTTTATTTACAGAATTTCTGTTTCCAGTTATCTAGTGCATTTCATAAGATATCGTTTAAATTGGTTAATTGTAAGTAATATGCTAAAGCATCCTCTTTCATTCGACTAGTTTACCATTAATTCCTTCTTGCCTAAAATAAATTCTTTCATAATTGTTTAATGATTTCATAATTGTTCAATTATTTTATACTTGTTTGACTAGTTTTAGCACGACTGTTGTTCAATTCTGCATGTATTTAAGGTTGGATATTTATTTATCATTATGAGCATTGGTTGTTGTTTAATCCAGAAAGTTGTCATTAGTTTATTAAAATAGAATTACATTGCAAAATTAGAATAATTTATTGATGTTCAATTCATTAAGGTTGTTGTTTAATTCATCAAACACTTTGTTCAATTGTAGTTTATTCTTTCCAGTCCTAAGTAGTTACTTCTACATAGGCATAGAATAGAGTTAGCTCCCTTGAATAGTCAAAAGCATTCTATGATTCACTTCCAAGTTGATTTGATTGAACTTCGAGAATTAGACAATCTTCCTTATGATAATTTAGAGTAGTTGTCCTCCGACGTCACTTGCATATACTGTGCTTACACTCTTGAAATAACAAGACTTGCCTTGGGTTGATAATTAAATGAAAAGAATTGAGGTTAACTTTAAACAGTCACCTTTATGACCCAATAAAGATCAGTTAGAGATTTATCCCTCCACTCATGGATCTTATCCCTTGGTCCGTGGAGCTAAAATACCTTCATGAGAGGAATCCACCCCCCTCTTCGTGGAACTGAAACTACCTCCATTTCCCTATAAATTGACCTCAATTTTCAGGTTGAAGGGTAGATACCAATGTAATTAGAGACTAATCTATACAGTTTCTAAGCCGAAGAGAGTTAATAAGAGTGCATACTTTCTACACTAGTGAGTTGCTGTCGACATAAGAATGATCATACCATTGTGTCTATAACTCCATGGTGGTATTCAGAGAGGAAGGCTTATCAAACTGAAGGAGAACTATTTTTCAGGACCCCGGGAGAAATCTATACAACATCAAGGCATCAGGTTGTAAGATTACTCTTTTTGTTCATGATAATACATATGGATCTCTTTTTTCTCACTGCTTTGTTTCTATGCTTATTGGAATAATGTCAATACTTAGAATCCTTGATCATTAGGTTGGATTAGAATTTTCTGATTATTATACATTGCAGATGCTTTGATTCTTTGTCTTGTCTTTGATTGCAAGTTATAATCTTTGAAGAAACCACTTTGGAGCGGCGGGACAAAAGGCTACATCAAACATTTGGATTTCAAGGTAGGGGCATGTCTTCTCTACTTTATTATAATAATTTGGAAATGCATTTAATCTAGAGGAAAATGTTTTCAAATGGATCTTTGTTTCTAGTTACTCACTGGAGTACTAGGAGATTGCACTATTCCATAAGAGGGATTAATCCACGTAACAACCTTATTGGGGAAACTAACCATCACATAGATTAACCCACTCTCGGGAGGTAAGTTTCCATGCCTCGATGTCAATAAAATTGTACAACACTTAAACCTGGACCACTGCCAACTTTGACCACAAATTTGACCTTCTATAACTTCCTCATATGACCTCACATTGGAGTGATGTTCACATTGTTGGATTCAAGATGATGAACACTTCGATCTGGTCTTGGTATTTTTGTCATCTAACCACTTTGATTTTTCATCCCTTTCCAAATGCCACTTGTACTTTGAGACCCACTTGTACTTTTTGAGATCCACTTGGATCACTGTTTGGGTGTCATAAATAAGTATTCTTGAGAGTTACTCATTTTCACAAATCTGGGTAGGGTTTCGTTTGGTTGCTTGTGGATTTATCAAAAAAGAGATTGGTTGTTGTTAGATTAGTGTATCCATGTATTTTTCCTTGAAAACATACGAGGTTTAGTGAATAATTTCATTATTTATGAAATATATTTTAGTTTAATGAAATTAGGGTTTCTCAAGGTTTATGTTTTTGTGATATTTTCTTCCTCCGTTGAATTAAAAACGAAGACCATTTCTTTTTCAATAATAAAGTTGTTTATAGTTGCACTTTAGACATCATTGATTTAGTGGCATTCATTAGAAAAAATTCATTTCAAATTTTTGATTGATTTCTCCATGCATTTTGAAAAATTATGAGTGATTGCATGTAAAAGAATACTTTGATTTTTGTTAGACTTGTTGAGTGAACTAAAATTTTGATTTAATTTATGCATTTGAATTGTCTCAAAGTGAAATTGGAATATTATGGAAAAGAATGTTATGGAATTTTTATTTTTTTCATTTTATTTGAAAAAAAAAAATACTCTTAATCTCCCATAATTAGGAATTACAATTTCATATTCGATTGCATTACAGTTTTTTAGTCAAGTCATAATTTCATCAGTTTCACCTCCATTACCTACTGAGTAAACAACAACTTAATAATAGAGTGTTAATAAATTTCATTATAGTTTTTACATTTTTAGGGATATTTCCAACTACATAGATCAGGTTGTAGGGCTTTGGAATATGGAAGTCATGACTTAAATTCCCAAAGCTATAAAAAAACAGTAGAATCTTGTAGTAGGGAGTAAATCCATTTATTGCATTTTTTCTCTGCGAAGTTCCCCTTACAAGGGAGTCAAGAATGAGATCATATCCGACCCAGTGGACTGGCCGACCCCACTTCATTGGTTACGGTAGAATGGCTTTCACGCATTAGAAATGTTGTTGAAAGGTACTTGGGAGTCACTTGGAAGTAAAGTTGATATTAAGCATGTTAAGAAACTTTCAAGGGGATTAAGCTTTGTTACTCTACCCTTGCGTGTACATCTTATTTATGACTACTACCCCATGTTGAATTGTTTTAAATGGTAACCTTAGAGACCATAATATTAGGGCTATTTGCTGAGGTGATTGCATAGGGGAAGTCCCCCTTGTACCTGGAATAGTCATTGACTAGACTCACTTGGACCTTTTTGGAGGGTAATCTTCACTCAAGATGGCATAAGTGGAGTTACTTGCACTAAATCGTGTTCATTAAGAAAGTTTTCAAGGTACCTAGTTCCACCAGCTCTATCTATATATGATTTTCACCCTGATTTCTGCGATGTTTGATTTCATCACCAACTAGGGATTTCACTGTGAAAAGGTTTCTTGTGTGGTTTGAATCTTAGATTTGTTAACATGTGTTATTTGTTTGTTTTACTTTTTAGAGGCATCAAGTGTTATTTTTCGATATTGTCTGGATTCTTAATTAAAATTCACCGCGACTAACTTACCTAGACATTCACGTAAAATGCACGGTAAACCCCCTGAGTATACACCAAGTCAATTGGAAAAAAATAAAGCTAAAAGGTAAGAATCACTAGGATCTGGGACCTCATATCAACCTAAAACATCTACCGTCCTAGAATATGAGACTGAAGTGAATCAAACTCAAGTATTAGAACAATTTTTAGATACACAACTAATTGAGCCAGGAATTTATGAACTCGAGTCTGATATTTTCGAACATAAGTCTTCTTCAGATGTTATAGCCCCTACTCCTACTCCACATTCACCTAAATTATACTTATTATTATAGATAGTCTACCTCCTATTATCATTAGTATCAAAGATATTAATGAAGAGGAAGAATAATCTCCAGGTACTCTAGTTTTTACTGGTGAACAAACAATTTCTCCAAGCCTTAATTTTGATACTTCTTGTCTACATCCTTAGTATTTCACACATTTTAACTCTTTAGTTCAAGGTATTCCAGGCTAACACACTCCTTATTACTCTACGCTAGGATTTAATATGTTAAGAATGATTTCTGTAAGTATTATTACTGATACATCCATGTTTTCAAGCTCTCTAGAATCATTATTATATGGTAGTCTATCAATTCCTCCTAGATATTTGTCAGTTTCTAGGAATTTTTAAGAATATTCTCCTTCATCTCAAAATTCTACTATGTCAGCTGGTGTATATACTTATAATACCTAAGGTTGGACATATGATCAATATACTAATATGGTTTCTGAAAGTGTAGGTAATCCTCAATTTAACCCAATAGGTCGTTATAATCTGTTTGGGGGGAAACCACCTCCACTTGGAGGAAAACCTTTTGTTGAATCATATCCTATGGTTGGAGGACAACCTTTACCGAAAATTATCGAAATTATGGCTAAATACATCGAGTTGGTTTAGTTCAACCTATTGTGTCTCAACCCTTTGTTGGCGGTCCTTATCTAGGGATGAATACCATTTGGAACCCTTCATTTTTTCAACAACCTTTACAAGTTTCTCCATAGGTACCAATTTACCAACCTATTCAACCTACTAGACAACCTATTTAGAAAATACATGTCTAAGGTATTATGATACAAGTCCAACAACCTATATAGGGAATTTCCCAAGCATCTATTCAAGTTAATCTGCAAACACATGTTCCAAAAAAAATTCAGTAGCTTATTTCAAGCAGTCCACAAACTCCTGTCCAATTTTTTTTGTAAACATTTTTTCAACAACCTGTTCCGAGTTCACCTCAAATCCCCATCCTGGGAGTATCTCAAACTACTATTCAAATTACCCCTCAAGCGTCGATGCAACAAACTACTTAGGCTATCTATCAACCATCTGTCTATCAATATGGTCCTACGATCTAATCTATACCTCAAATTACAATGGGAAAACCTGATATGGGAACCATGCAAACACCGTATCATGGCCAAGCTTTTCAAGGCTAGCCTTTTTAGAGCCAATTATTTCAAGGTCAACCTTTCAAGGCTAGCCTTTTCAGAGTCAATTATTACAAGGTAAATCCTTCCAAAGTCGTCCCATTTAGGGGAAATATTACTTGGAAAAATGGGTTAAAATCCACTTTTCTAGAGACAACCATACCCTAGTCATACTTATCAAATTCTGTCTCAACCATAGTTGGTATGGCTCACCCTGGTTATCTTGGAGGAATGCAAATCCCAACTCCGCACGCTATCCCAAGATATCCTGGACATCCTCCTCCAAGTACTACACTTATCCCTCAGTGTTATCAATATTCACAACATTTTCCCAACCAACAGTTACCGTTCATTGAAACTTTTGATTTACTTGATTTGTCTTGCCTAATGAATGATCCTATTTACTATTTCTCGTTTTAGCCAGTAATTCCTACTAAGTTTCCTAGTGACATTCTGAAGTTTGAAGGAAAAATAGTAGAAGACCCATCAAACCATGTCATGACATATAATCTTTGGTGTGCTTCAAATTCGCTGATCAATGATTCTATTAGATTGTGAATTTCACAACAAAATTTAACCGATTTAGAAGAAAAATGGTATATCGAGTTACCGCGAGCCTCTTTTCATAACTTAAATGCCTTATCCACTACATTATTGTAACATTTTCAGTTACTGAGACATTATTATACTAGTACTGAACTGTTGGCTTGATGGGGCGTAGACCCAGGTTTAGTTATGGCTGCATGAACCAACAAAACCCACTATTACCGACCGTTTTGGCAACAATCTCTTGTGCAGACTGAATTCTCACCCGAGGTAATATGAGAGGATGATAGAACCAATTTTCTGCATTCATAGGGACTATGGATTTTGTCTTTAGGGCTTATCTTCTCTTTAACACTTATTAGAGCTTCATAGAACAATATACTAACTACACAGTCGTTGTTCAAAAATTCTAGTTAATTAGCTTTCAGTTTGTGTGATTTCGCTTGTTGTTATGACATCCCTCATAGAGTTGGGAAGGCTAATGATAAGGAGCTTCATTCTACAAAGAAAATAAAACAAGGACTGTATAGACTGTCACAACCCCTTTTTCACCCATTGGAACCTTTGAAAGAGCTTAAAATTTTCCTTTTAGCTTTAAAAGTGCTCATTCTAACACATCAAGCCTTTAAGCCCCTTTCACTTAAGCCCGATCCCCTTTTCCACCATGAGACCAAGCCCTGTGACTGAGCACTAAGCCCATCAGCGGTTGCATATCTCTCTTTTCAAGTTCCCGCTTCCAAGTCTTCTATTTTGCCGATGGTCGATCCTCCGATAAGATCCTAACCGTTGATCCTCCAGATCTGACAACCATCGCACATCGCTCATCACCACCCTAGCCTTTATTATTCATCAATTTCCTTTTCTGCCGATGTGCGAAACCCCGACACAATACTAACCGTTGATCTCCGCAAATCCAACAATCACTGCTTATCACACATCGCCCATCCATCACGCATCGCACATCGCAAAGTCCATGTCCCTTTTACATTTTTCCGCCAGTGTGAAAAACGTCGATACCATCCCAACTGTTGATCTCCTCCCCAATCCAACAACTATTGGGCCCCCCTCAGCTCCATTTTTCATCCCCCGTGATGGAATCCCGACTCTTGATTCTCCTGATCCAACGGTCAGAGTTGCCTCGCTGTTCACTATCCTCTGCCCCATTCATTCATTTCTGCAAGATCATGATGTATTCTAGATCATTGATCCTCCTGATCCAATGGCCAGCGCACCTTTGCATTTCACCCGCCCACTTTCCTCCAATGCATCTCCACCATTGATCTTGTCCCCAATCCAACGGCTCTCGCTCCCTCGCCATATCACAATCTCTCTCTCCGCATTTCCTACTCCTGTCTGTTTGAATTATCGATGTGCATGGTATTGATTCAATCACAGCCATCCATTTCCCCTCATCTAACAATCCGAATTACTCCCACCTTTCTTCCTCCCACACATCCTTTCTCCCTTTGAATTTAATCTCCACCGTTGATCTACTCGATCCAACGGCCAATGAGACTACTCCCCCTCTATCTAGAGGCACTATAAGTGCACGATTTAACACCTTGAGTGCGTCTGCAGTTGACTCTTTTGACTGCAGAAGATATTCATCCAAAGGTCCATATTCACTGCGGAGGCACCTGGCCCGCAAACTCGTCCGTACCCCCAAGTGCCCCCGTAGTTGATCCTCGCTGTCTATGTCCATCATGATCCAACGGTTCCCATTGATCCCCTATTTTCAACTCTGCCCAATAGCTTTTCACTACCCGAAAAGACTGTTGATGTCATTGCTGGTCCCACCCGACCGCACAGGTTCACTCATCACATTCTTCCTCCACCGTTGATCTAGATTGATGTCATCAGATAGTTCGCATTCCTCTTCGCATTCATTTCATAAAATAACCTGATGATGTTGTTTCCACGTGAAATGGGTGGTTTTGTGAGGACACATGTCGCCCACCTAACCATGTCACATCCATTTCTCTTATTACTTCTTACCACCCAAAGCCTGCGCGAATACCACCTCCTGTATTCCCAAAAAACCACCATTTCATCTCTATGTGCCAAATTTAGTTTTGAACCCTTGTTTTCATGGTATTTTGGCATAAGGCCCTTTTCCACTGCATCCACTACCTCCGCACTACTCTTCCACCTTCACCCAAGCCTTCTGAAGCAGTCAACCACCCATCTCAAGATTTATTTAATTATTTTGCTATCTGTGTAGGTTTTTCATGGAATTTTAAGTATTTTGGCCATCTCATAGCTAATCATAGTGGCTCGAGGCCGAGGATGACGATCCTCCATTCCTAGGAAGCATATAAAAAGATGAAAAGGGTCAGTTTCACGTATTAGTTGATGGATCATGACCAATGGCCATAAGACCCTCCAGCGCAGCAGGCCAACTCTTCCACTATTATCAGTGTTGCACCCTCCAGCACAAAAGGCCAGTTCATCCCACGACTAATGATATTGTCTTCGACAGTAGCAGCAGTGGCTCCACCTCATCAAACACCAATGGTAATTCATGAATGGGCTTGTGTGGCCTTTTTACCTTATGTTCTGTTCATTTTTTCATTTCGAGTGAATTCCTTATTTCACTCCTGTAGTTTTTATTTTCAGTTTAATCAATTGTTACATTTCAGTTATAAACGAATTTAGGCCTTCATTGTAAGATGATGAGAGGCAGCTTTACCTCATCATCATTTCTGTTTTTTATTTTGACCTGAAACAACATACAAGCACATGGAGAAGATATTTTCCCAAAATATCTTCTCTCGCATAGGAATCAGAGGTTATAAAAGTAGGAAGACAACACTAACAAAAGGTTCCAGATTTTCCAAAGGACTCACTAGTTCGAGTGTTCTATATATGTGTTGTATGATCTTTGATATTAGATGTTTGAAGTTCCCGTAGGGATTCAGTAATAAGAAGTTTTGCTGGGATTGGGGATTCCGCTCTGGGTGATTCACAGTTTGTAACCCTTCTCTATGTTTTTAATACAAATGTTCATTTCGTATCTCTCAACATTTCTTATATCTAATGTTCTATAATTCCAGTGCTCTTATGTTTAAATGTGAATTTATCATTTTAGGTACTCATATTTACTCATACATAGCGCTTTAAATATGGCTCAGGCAGGATACTTTGTTTCATTTTCCATCTCTTCCACCATTCTTCCAATATTAACTGTAATGGATTCTTATCTTTGAACTTGTCCAAATATATGGATTCTTTTCTTTGAACGAGCCCAATATATATATGGATTCTTACCCTTGGATGAGCCTGGTTATAGTTGATATCCTACTCCATCTTCTACCATAGTCATTGCTCATATATTACTTGATATGTGTGTGTTCATTTTATAAGTCGGCCCCCTTTATAGCATTCTGTCTTAAAGCTATCTGATGCATTTACTTATTACAGTTTGTACTCAGTTTCTACAGTTTTCCTAGTTGTTGTGTTTAACATTGGGGTCTTGGTTCCACCTCTATTAAAACCATTCATCTGAGTGATAATAGCATGAGAGCCCAACATTTCAAACTGCAATCAGTTGAGTCATATGCTCCTTGCATTTAAGATGTCCTAGGCATTGGTCTTTATACAACTCAAGGCTGTCTCTAGGAGCTACAACATCTTTCTAGCATCGTTGCCGGGGAAATAATTTGAAGAGCTAAATCCCCAGGCCTCGACAAATATTCATCCACCCTTCAAGATAGGTGAGCAGGAAGGGTTGGGAGTTGTATATCCCTCACCTTGGCGACTCCATTGTCATTCAAAGGATAAATCTATTTGTAGTCCTGGCTTCTTGAAATCCACACCTGAGGTCAGATACATCCCAGTTGAGAACACCTTCAGTGTCTGACCCAGAGAAGATTTTTCACAAGAAAGGTTGGAGAGAAAGACAATTAGCTTACACAGATATTCCCAGATTCTCCCTGGAAGACTCTCCATCCTCCTCTCAACTAGCTCAAGTTCAAGGACCTGATTTTGCTATAAGAACCCTTGATTATACTTCTAATACCTCCTCCCTTGAAAATATTGAAGTAAAATATGAAGATGAATCTGTAAATACCACGAGATTTTCTCTGCATCCCACACCCGAAGCTGAAGAAGTTAAAGAAGTCACAAAGGTTTCCACTTCTCATATTTCAGCAGTTCAATCAATCCCTCAAGCCATTTTTCAGTATATCCCCATCGTCATACATAATTCTCTTCCACCACCTCCACAACCTCCGATGGCTATTCCCGGCTTCCTACTGAACAAATATGCCCCCCTGGCATTTCCTCAAATCCTGAACGAAATGCCTCAGGATTACTTAAATATCCTCCCTCGTTTTAATGGGGAAAATGATACTGAAGCTCAGAAACACTTGGAATTTTTCTGTGCCTTCGCAAAAAATTTCAATGTTGAACATCTGGATGTGGTGTTGAGATTGTTTGTCTAGTCTCTAGATGGAGAGGCCAGAAAATGGTTCAAGAACTTGGGGGGGTGCTCCATTGATAACTGGGAGGAGATGGAAAATGCCTTCATCAAGAAGTGGGGAGAGAAGAAGGACCATGGATACTTTCTTACAGAATTCAATGCACTTAGAAAGAGAAATAATGAATATGTGTCCGAGTTCATCAAGAGGTTTAATAAATTATATACAAGTCTCCCAGCTGAAATGAAGCCTCACCAGATCGCTGCTAAAGTGGTGTTTGTAGCAGATTTCGAGTTAGAATTTGAATTCTCTCTAAGAGAAAGGAAGTCTTCTATCCTGGATGAAGCCCAAACTGATGCATTATAAGTATAAGCCAACTTTTCCTCTACGGGTAAATCAAAAGGGAGGTCAGACCATGATGCTAGACGTAGAGGGAAAGAAGAAGCATCTACCTCAAGTCAAGATAGAGAGGTAGCAAATTACAAAATCGAGGAGATGAATAAAATGATCAAGAACATTTTGAGCAAGTTGGTGAAGCTTGATATTGAAGCAAAGAATTCCTCTTCAAGTTCACTTGAATTTTTTCAGAACAAGGGTTATAATCCCCAATACAGAAATCCTCCTTTGCAGATATTACAAAGAGATCGGAAGGAGCAGCAAGACCACAACAACCTCTGCTGTACCTGGAAGGGAAGATGGATGGCCCTACCGAAGACATCCCTGATGGGAAATATGAACAATATCTTGCTTACTCAAATGGTGATGAAGTTGAGTCTTCTTTGAAAGAAAGTGAAGGAGTGGAGCTTTCCTTGCAAGAAGAAGAAGAAAAAATAGGTGATGCTGAAGATCCAGAGATTGATGACTACTGTAAATAATTTGTATATTTCATGCAAGCACAGTTCCATAGAAAATATGATCTCATGTCCTCTAGAAATAGAACCCGCACACAAGAACAAGAAGAAGAGATGCCTCAGAAGGAAATAGTCATTCAGAAAGTTGGAGATAAAGGTAAGAGACCTATAACTGAACCTTTACATTCTAATGATTCCATTCCTTCCTCTTCTAAGTTGGCCTCTAACCCAAATGAAAATGTTAAACCTATTCCGAGGGAAGAAAAACCTTCAGCCATGATAAATGAACCAAAGGAAAATACCATAGAGAAGCCTCCATCTGCTTTTAATCTTCAAAAAGAACTAGAAAAAGTTAAAATCCCAGTCTCCCTGACTGAACTCATGAAACAGCCAGTCTATCAGTCTCAGGTGTCTTCTTTCATGCTTCCTCAAGGAGCTACTCCAATCCTAGATATTTTGAACCTCCAAGAAGAAAGGCCCATGGTTGTGTTTGGTCCCTATGTCGAGGAACTAGATTATTCAACTCCCCCTTTCTATGTCTCCTTAGTAATTCATGACCTGTTATTGCATAACTGTATGCTGGATTCTGGAGAATCTCATAACTTCCTCCCCCTGTCAGTGATGGAACAATTGGGGATGGAGATCACTCGCCCATATAAATATCTCTACTATTTTGATTCTAAAAGAGTCAAATGTTTGGGGATGATAAAGGATTTGGTGGTAAATCTAGCCCAAATCCTAGCTAAGAGCATAGTAATGGACATAGTAGTGGCTGACATCCCAGCTTGGTTTGGGATGTTGTTATCAAGATCATGGGGTACAAAAATTTGAGGATCTATAAAGTTGGACCTAACTTATGTGACCATTCCTGTGTTTGGAGGCCAAGAGAGGAGATTATACTGGGAAACAAGGTTTGTGAAGATGGTCACTGAAGATGATAATTCAGTAAATTCACCAGTGTACAACAAAGAGGGTGAGTTTTCTTGTCTAATGCTTGAGGAAGACCAATATTATTTGCAGGAGCCATATTTCTATCAAGTAAAGATAGAGTAGTCTTCAAGTAATGAAGTAAGTGGGGTTTGGACCTTGCACTTTGATGGAGCCAACTCAAAGGAAGGGAATGGAGATGGGATTCTCTTGATTTCCCCCATTGGACAACTGGTCTGATTATCTTTCAAATTGGAGTATGAAGCCACGAAAAATGTGGCTGAATATGAAGCATTGCTCCTGGGCCTACAAACAACAAAGAATATGAATATTCAGAGCTTGAAGGTTCTGGGAGATTTAGAACTAGTGGTGAGACAAGTAATAAATCAATGTCAAGCTAAGCACCCAAGACTGAGGGCTTACAGAAATGAGGTATGGGACTTGGTAGAGAATTTATTCTTAGCATTTAATATTCAATTCATGCCAAGAGACCAGAACAAAATGGCAGACTCTCTTGCAGTAGCTACGAGTAATTTTCGACCACCTCAGAACCCCCTCCTGAGGTATGAAATAGAGGTTCGCTAACATCCTTCCATCCCTGACAATGTCAAACACTGGCAGGTGTTTGAAGATGAAGAGCAAGTGAAAATATTCATGGAGACTATTGGTGAATTTTCCAATATGGACATAGATGTTGGCGAGGAGGAGACTGAGGAACTTCCTCAGAATAAATGGCAGGATACCGTAGTTGGGCACAAGGTGCTGTATCTCAAAGGGAATGTAATACCCAGAGGACTGGTCCCTCTGGAGAGATTATTTGATAATAATAATGTCCCAATATGGCCAATTAAGGTTGTTGAAGAAAATTAGGTAGATGACCTTAACCTCGGAATAGAGGCTGATCCCAAGCTTGTGAAATTGTCTAATAAGGTACCCAAAGAATACAAAGAGCAATATTGGAAGCTATTTCAGACATATAAAGATGTCTTTGCCTGGTCCTATTAAGATTTGAAGACCTTTGATATTAGCATTATCTAGCACAAGATTCCATTAAAGGGATATGCTCAGCCACACAAACAAAAATTAAGGCAAATTAATCCTTTACTCCTTCCTTCCATAGAAAAGGAAATCAAGAAACTGTTGAAGGCTAAGATTATTGTGCCCTTAAGATATTCTGAATGGGTGGCCAACTTGGTTCCAGTCCGAAAGAATAATGGGGAAATAAGATTGTGTGTGGACTTTCGAAACTTGAACAGAGCATCTCTGAAAGACAAATATCTGCTGCCCAAGATGGACCACATTTTTCAGAAGGTGGTAGGATCTTCACGAATGTCTATGACGGATGGATTTTATAGGTAAAATCAAGTAGTAGTGCTTCCAAAGGACCAAAATAAAACCGCATTCACCACTCCTTGGGAAACGTTTATGTATGCTTGAATGTTGTTTGGATTGATCAATGCGGGGGCTACATTTCAAAGGGCCATGGACATTTCTTTTGTGGGGGAACAAGACAAATTCGTGGTGGTATACATGGACGATATCACAGTCTTCTCAAAGGATGATGCTGAACATATAGAGAATTTGCGCAGAACCTTTGACAAGTGCCGCAGGCATGGATTGTCCTTAAACCCTCAGAAATCTCTGTTTTCTTTAGAAGAGGGAAAACTGTTGGGGCATATTGTAACAAATTCAGGGGTGAAAATTGACCCGAAGAGAGTAGAAGTCATAAATTTTATATCCTTTCCCAGAAATAAGAAAGAATTCTAGGTTTTTCTTGGACGTATCAACTTCTTGAGAATATTACCGAACTATGCAGAGATATTTCAGTACATAACTGAGATGCTGAAGAAGGATAATGAAGAAAAATGGACTATTGAGTCACGGGAAGCTTTTAATAGAATTAAAAATTCTTTCACAGAAGCCCCAGTATTGGCAGGACCAGATTATGTGAAACCCTTCATGATATTTTCATTTTCATCTCCCCACACTTTCGCAGTAGTATTATTGCAGAAGAACGAGGAGGGGAATGAGAAACCTATTGCCTTCTTCAGCCAAGTGCTCCGCGATGTTGAGCTAAAATATAACATCTTGGAGAAACAAGCTTATGCCTTGGTCAAATCTCTAAAGGCTTTTCGGATGTATGTATTACAGTTGGCCATAACTGCATTTGTACCCATAGTGGTCGTAAAAGACATCTTGATTCAGGGAGATAGTGAAGGAAAGAGAGGAAAATGGATAGCCAAGATACAAGAGTATGAGTTGGAAATACGCCCCACTAAGCTAATAAAGGGAGAGGGATTATCGAAGATCCTTTCTGAATCAAATTGTCAGGATTTTGGGATAAATTTGTATATGGTGGCCAATGAAGAGACTAGAGGAGTAGATGAGCAGTGCGGGGTAGAAACTGCTACACAAAAGACCCATATGAAGTACCTTCTTAGTTCCTAGTACAAGGAAATTGTAGAGTACCTCTTGACCATTAGATGTCCTCCAAGCTGCGACAAGACAAAGTATAGAACGTTGAGGCTAAAACCTTAGAAGTTCATCATAGCGAATGGTTGTTTGTACTGGAGGGACCCATCAGGCATACTACTTTCATGTCTCACAAAAAATGAAGTAGAATAAGTGATGGCAGAATTCCACAAGGGAATCTGTGGTGGCCATTACAGCTGGAGGGCTACGACACACAAAATTCTGAAATCAAGATTTTTCTGGCCCAAAATTTTCGAAGATGTTTATGCTTGGGTAAGGGCATGTGAAAAATGTCAAAAAATTGCAGAAAGGAAGAAGTTTTCACCTTTTCCTATGATCCCGGTACACATAGAAGAACCTTTCCAGCAATGGGGAATTTATTTCATTAGAAAAATTCATCTTACCTCAAGCGGGCAATACAAGTGGATACTAATAGCCACTGATTACTTCACTAAATGGGTAGAGGTCGTGCCAGCAAGGAATGCTACAGACATAGTGGTGATCAAGTTTCTGGAAGATAACATTATCTCAAGGTTTGGCTGCCCTGCTAAGAGTGTCACAGATAATGCTCAAGCTTTTAAGTCTATCAAATTTATCAATTTTTCCAAAAATATAATATTTTATTAGGGCACTCTACTACATATTATCCATAGGGGAACGAATTAGCAGAATCCTCAAACAAAACCTTGGTGAGGGCGCTGAAAAAGGCCATAAATGAAAACCAGAAGAACTGGGATTCTCAACTCAAGTTCACATTATGGGCCAACAAAATCATTAGTAAGAGGTCAACAGGAAAATCTCCATATGAATTGGTCTGTGGTAAAGTAGCGGTTTTTCCGATACAATTGGCCTTACCTGTGGCTAGGTTCATGCAATATTTTCAAGAGGAACTAAACGATCTTACCAGAAGGATAAATCAGTTAGTAGAGCTGGAGGAGACTCGAAGTCAAGTAAATCAGAGGTTGACTGAGTTCCAAGAGAAAATGAAAAACCTGTTCGATCACCATGCTAAAGGTAAAGAGATGTAGGTTGGATATTTGGTGCTAATATGGGATATAAGAAGGGCTGAAAAAGGAAAGCAAGGAAAGTTCGATCCCCTATGGTTCGTACCTTTCAAAATTGCAGAGGATGGAGGAAACAATACTTTTAGACTGGAAAATTTGCAGGGTGATCTGCTCGAAGCCCCTGTGAATGGGAAATTCTTAAAACCCTTTTTCCAGTATTGATTTAGGCTGAGAGGTCTGCTGTATGATGTTGTACATTATTCAGTTGCTTTAATTATGATTTTTGTTGTTTTTATTTGTCATAAATAAAGAAGAGAAGGCATCAAGGGACTGTGTTCACAAGAAGGAGGCTAACAGATGGTCTGTAGAGTTCTCGATGCGTTCGACAAAAAACGGGTCGTCCCCAAGTGGAGCCAATGTTGTTATGATATCCCTCACAGAGCTGGGAAGGCTAATGATAAGGAGAAAAAATTCTGCAAAGAAAATACAACAAGTACTATATAGACTGTGACAACCCATTTTTCGCCTATTGAAACCTTTGAAAGGGCTTAAAATCCACCTTTTAGCTTTAAAAGCACTCATTCTAACACATCAGGCCTTTAAGCCCCTTTATCTTAAGCCCGAGCCCCTTTTCCACCATAAGACCAGGCCCTGTTACTAAGTGCTAAGCACATCAACGGTCGCACGTCACTCTTTTCAAGTTCATGCTTCCAAGTCTTCTCTTTCACCGATGGCCGATCCTCCGATAAGATCCTGACCGTCGATCCTCCAGATCTGAAAACCATCACACATCGCTCATCACCACCCCAACCTTTCTTATTCATCTAATTCCTTTTCCGCCGATGTGCGAAAACCTGACACAATCCCAACCGTTGATCTCCGCAGATCCAATGGTCACCGCTTATCGCACATCGCCCATCCATTTCGCATCGCACATCGCAAATTCCATGTCCCTTTTACATTTTTTCGTTAGTGTGTGAAACATTGATACTATACCGACCGTTGATCTCCTCCCTGATCCAACAGCTATCGGGCCCCCCTCAGCTCCATTTTTCATCCCCCACGAAGGAATCACGACCGTTGATCCTCCTGATCTAATGATCAGTGCTACCTCGCTGTATTGCTGTCCTCCACCCCATTCATTCAGTTATGCGAGATCACAATGTATTCTGGACTGTTGATCCTCCTGATCCAACGGCTAGAGCACCTTTGCCTTTCACCCCGCCCACTTTCCTTCAATGCATCTCCACCGTTGATCTCATCCCCAATCCAACGGATCTTGCTCCCTCCACGTTTCCTACTCCCGTGTGTCTGAATTCCCGATGTGCGCAGTCCCAATTTAATCACAGCCATCCATTTCCCCTCATCTAACGACCCGCATTACTCACACCTTTCTTCCTCCCACACATCCTTTCTCCCTTCTCATTTAATCTCCACCGTTGATCTACCCAATCCAACAGCCTACGGGACTACTCCCCCTCTACTCGGAGGCACTATCACTGCATGATTTAACACCTTGAGTGCCTCCGCATTTGACTCTTTTGACTGTGGAAGATCTTCATCCAACGGTCCATATTCACTGCGAAGGCACTCGGCCTGCAAACTCGTCTGTACCCCGAAGTGCCCCCACAGTTGATTGCTGCCATCTATGTCCATGATGATCCAACGGTTCCCATTTATCCCCTCTTTTCAACTCCATCCAATAGCTTTTCACTACCCAAAAAAACTGTTGATTTCATTGCCGGTCCCACCCAACCACGCAGGTTTTCCCATTGTATTCTTCCTCCTCCATTGATCTAGATTGTTGTGATCAGACGGTTCGTGTTCCTCTTCATATTCATCTCATTGAATAACTTGATTGTGTTGTTTCCACGCGAAATGGGCGGTTTATTGAGGACACGCATTGCCCACCTAACTTTATCGCGTCCATTTCTCTTATTACCACTTACCACTGTGAATACCACCTCCAGTATTCCCAAAAAACCACCATTGCATCTCTATGTGCCAAATTCAGTTTTGAACCCTAGTTTCCATGGTATTTTTCCATGAGGCCCTTTTCCACTGCATCCACTGCCTCCGCACTGCTCTTCCACATTCACCCAAGCCTTCTAAAGCAGTAAACTACCCATCGAAAGATTTATTTAGTTAGTTTGTTTTCTGTGTAGGTTTTTCATGGAATTTTAATTATGATGGCCATCTCATAGCCAATCACAGTGGCTCGAGGCCAAGGATGATGATCCTCCAAACCCAGGAAGCAAAGAAAAATATGCAAAGGGTCAGTTTCATGTCTCAGTCGATGGATCATGCCCATTGGCCATAAGACCCTCCAGCGCAGTAGGCCAACTCTTCCACTATTATCAGTGCTGCACCCTCTAGCACAGAAGGCCAGTTCATCCCATGACTAACAGTATTGTCTTCGCCAGCAGCAGTAGTGGCTCCGCCTCATAAAACATCAATGATAATTCAAGAATGGGCCTGTGTGGCCTTTTTACCTTATGTTTTGTTCATTTTGTCATTTCAGGTGAAATCCTTATTTCTCTCATGCAGCTTTTAATTTCAGTTTAATCAATTGATACATTTCAGTTAGAAACGGCTTTAGGCCTACATTGTGAGATGATGAGAGGCAGCTTTACCTCATCATCATTTTTGTTTTTGATTTTGACCTGAAACAACATACAAGCACGCAGAGGCTCTCGCATAGAATCAAAGGTTATAAAAGCAGGAAGACAACACTAACAAAAGGTTCCATATTTTCCAAAGGACTCACTAGTTTAGGTGTTCTATATATGTGTTGTATGAAATTTGATAGTAGATGTTTGAAGTTCCAGTAGGGATTCAGTAATAAGAAGTTTTGCTGGGATTGTTCTGGGTGATTCACAGTTTGTAACCCTTCTCTATGTTTTTAATACAAATGTTCATTTCGTATCTCTCAACCTTTCTTGTATTTAATGTTTTGGAATGCGAGTGCTCCTATGTTAAATGTGAATTTATCATTACATATACTCATATTTACTCACACATATCACTTTAAATATGGCTCAGGCAGGATAATTTGTTTCATTTTCCATCTCTTCCACCGTTCTTCTGATATTAACTGCAATGGATTCTTATCTTTGAACTTGTCCAGATATATGGATTATTGTCTTTGAACGAGCCCAATATATATGGATTCTTACCCTCGGATGAGCCCAGTTATAGTTGACATCCTACTCCATCTTCTGCCATATTCATCGCTCATATATTACTTTATATCTATGTGTTTATTTTAGAAGTCGGCCCCCTTTATAGAATTTTGTCTTAAAGTTGTTTGATGCATTTACTTATTACAGTTTATACTCAGTTTCTGTAGTTTTCCTAGTTGTTGTGTTTAACTTTGGGGTTTTGGTTCCACCTCGATTAAAACCATTCTTCTGAGTGATAATAGCATGAGAGCCCAACATTTCCAACTACAATCGGTTGATTCATATGCTCGAATTTAAGATGTCCTGGGCACTGGTCTTTATACAACTCAAGGCTGTCTCTAGGAGGTACAACACCACTTGAACATGCATTAATCAACATAATAAAGTATAATATAGACTTCGCGATGTAAATATATGTAAAAATCCTAACTAAAAATAGGAAAATAATAGATAGATAAAACACATAAGTAAAAAACATAAATATGTCTTCAAAATATACTTTTATTACTTTAAATCTAACACTTTCCACCCTGCACACTTAGCTGCAGGGGATTGCGCACTCTGTTAGTATCCTATAAATCATAGGATCTCAAGGTGATTGAGTATTTCATGAATTGTAATTTCATATTGAGTATGATTTCCAAAAAAGAAATATAAAAAGAAAAGAAAAGAGGGTATATTGAAAAAAGAAAAGAGATAAAAGAAAAATAAAGAAAAACCCCGAAAAATAATAATACTGAAAGTGCTATAAATCAAAATGCCACTACTGATTAGATTAGCTTGCTCAATCATACAATTTAAGCATGATTTTACAATTTTAAATTTATGTTGATAGGTTAGAAAATAAAGGTTTTCCAAGCTATTTAACCTTGGCATATCAGTAGTTAGGTAGAAATAAAATTGACTCAATAGTTTAATCTGATTCAATGAAAGAAATAAGGATAGATTTAGGATAGAGTTTTAAAGAGAAAATGAATTAGGGTCTGCAAGTCCAAATGCACCCTACAAAATAATTAAAAATGTTAGATTAGTGACATGGGTAGGTAGGGATGAAGAGAATAAGTAATGGAGGAAACATGAAATTTATTCTATAAAGTGTAGTCAAAAGGGTTTCAGGTATTTCTTAGAACAAAAAGGAAAAAAAAAGAAGTGGTACTTTAGCCTAAGTTTCGGAAATTAAAATTTATTTGAACCTATTATGACATAATTTATGTCATAAGTTATATCTTAAACTCTCAAAATTTTATTTCCATACTCACTCTTCATTAAAACTCTCCCAGACCCCACCATCCACTCACGTTGCATCATCACTTAACCCTCTGTCACCTTTCACCTCATCCCAATGCCTTCCTCTTCATCGGATGGCCCACGATAGTTTTCGACCCCCCCTCAGCCTCCGAATATTAACGTCGGGGGGGGGGGTTGTGTCCAAAATGGATGGTTTTCGAAACCGCTTCCACTACAATGTGTCGTCCTTGAATTATTTCTCACCCCCCTGCCCCTCGTTTGATACCACTTACTGGGTACAACCCGCCCCCGAAAAGTCGTTTCCACTATAGTGTAAACCACCATGCCACTTACCATTGTACAAATGACCCTTACCCATTACCATTGCACCACATAATCTCCCTCTTGTCCCCTCCATCTAATCAAATATGCTCCCACCATAGGCTCGTTAGACAATTAATGGATTTGGTCATTACCCAACAGGCCCGCGCCATGTTAACGGTCGCCCAATCACTCCATAAAACCAGTTTCCCACACCTATGGCAAGGTTTACTATTGTTTTACATTCTATTTGTTGCAGGTGATCGGTTTTCAAAGGTTTTACAGTAAGGACAGGCACAAAAAGTAGTCATAATCCATCAGAATTACCTTTTATACAATTACCCTACCCATTCCAATTTGCAGGAGATCCCCTTCTTTAATCCCTTTCTGTGCAATTTCAATCAGGTTATTTACAATGAATAACGATGCCTCCAAAGAAAGACCAACAACCCTTTAATCCTATGGTTTACTCTCAGGTAGACCTAGATCATGTGGCTATGGCTAATAGAGATTACAAGATCCATGAGACAAAGTCTGATTTCAATTTATTTGATGTTTACTACTGGATTGAGGATAAGTTAATAGATGAAGTGGATGATATAGAGTTATAGGAGACCAAATTTCCCTATTTCATTTTCCCCAAGGCTCGCAGCTATCCCAAATTTGTGAGGAAATGCCATGCATGTTATGACATTAACCAAAGAGCTGTAGGATCCCCCATAGGAGAAGTCCTTTTCACTATTACTGCCCAGTCAATTCAATAGATGATGCAGGCTCTCAATGTTGAAGAAACCATCCCATTTTTCTATGAAGCTCTTAGAGAATTGTATCAATAGTTTATCTTTTCCAACAAAGCTAAAAAATTAGAGCTTTTCATGGCAACTAATGCCCCACTGCCCAAAAAGAATCCCCCATATCCCTCATCCACTTTCCCTGATAGAAACCAACATATTGTCATGGTCCTATCATATTTTCT
Organism: Pinus albicaulis; assembly: GCA_034641835.2. Lineage (NCBI taxonomy): Eukaryota > Viridiplantae > Streptophyta > Pinopsida > Pinales > Pinaceae > Pinus > Pinus albicaulis. The sequence goes on from CM076578.1 coordinate 1,817,366,564, forward strand.
AGGGTATCATTCAGACCAGAGGATATATGAAGCCATGATTGGTTTTCTATCTATTCTTTCATATGATTCTAGGACTTCAATCATGTTAAACTTTAGCCAATTCCTAGTTGATTCCATCCATGATCAATTCGTAAAGTTTCACACAGAGGAAGTCTTCAAATACACTTCAGGTTTGGTCTATATGTTTGTTTATTCTTAGGCCAACAAATGCCAGTTTACAATGACAAAGGTTAGTAATGACTCATCTGCCTCAATCAATCATCTTTTGGACAACTATGCTAATGAAGGAGAAAAAGGATTATACATACAAGATATTTTTTGATGCATTTTTCTCATCCAACAATGAGCATAATCAATAGTACAATGTAGCCAAGAATTAATGAGGATATCAAGAAAATTATGCAGTTATCAGATCAAATTAGAACTGGAGATTGGTACTTGTACCAAAATTATATTGAGATCAAAATATATGAATGTGATTTCCCCCCCTACAAGTTGCCAAAGTTCCTCCCCATGAGAATATTTGTACTAGAATACATAAGGAATATGATCAATGCAGATGAGGTGCATTTTGTCTCTACTAAGAAGAAATCCCAATTTAGGATCAAGTCCTAAATTGGTCCTTTTATTTGTAATAGCAGAGCAGCAGGAGAAGAAGCTGATAAGATGTTGAGGGACAAGAAATTCAATCACATTTTCACTTGGTCATATGACCCATTGGGGATCATATCCAAGAAAAGGGTGGAGAAAAATCAATCCCATACATCCACACACACGGGCCTGAGATAGAACAGTATATGAATCAAGCAGAGTGGGCAAAAAATACACTACAAGAGGCTGAAGAACATGTCATCTCCACCTTGAGCATTCAAACCCCTAATCCACAGAAAAATCAGACTACAGAAGGAAAAGAAGACAAGGGAAAAGAACCAGAGAAAGATACAGTAGGGAAAATACCAAGAGATGATCTGTCTGATATGGAGATTGATACATCTAGTAGAGAATTTAAGATGAAGCATAGAAAAAGAGTTACATTCCACATGGAAATTTACCAAAGTAGTGAAAAAGAGCAACAAAAATTCATTACAATTAGGGATTCTCCAATTTCATCTCCAGCAGGTGGCCATAACATATTATCTACATCTTCACCCACCATTCCATTCCAGTAGAAAAACTTGCAAAGTCCTACATCTACTACTACTACAGGGGGAAACAAGGAGAATATCTATGATACATTCAGGGAAATCAAGAGGAAGAACGAAGTCATGAAAACCAGCACCTACAACCAGTTTTGGAAGAAGACAAGCAATTCAGAGAGCAAGATTTTATTGGCCTTTGACTCAAAAAAAGGAAAGAATATAATGGATTTCCTAGAAGCACAAATCTCTTAGCCTAAAACACATGCAGAGTTCAAGCACACTACCTTTGAATTTGATGTGAAAGACATCCATCCAATAGACCAAATAGAGATGCATAACAAAACTAGAGAAATGATTTCCTCCACATTGAAAAGCATTGCCATGAGCTTGTCTAAACTGAAGGTATCATTGGCTAACTTTCAATCTCAACTAAAAATTGAGAATATATCTTCTCTAGCCAAAGATACAAGAATCGAGTCTTTAGAGGATTTAGTGGTAAAGATTGGGTATGACCCAACCAATGTAGAAGCTGTGGAAGAAATGTTGAAGAAGAATAATGCCGATATAGAAACCCTCACGAAACAACTCAAAATTTCAGTAAATGAAGATCCATTAACAAAATACATTGAATAAAATGAAGCAAAAAATGCCAATATGATGAAGTTAATGATGGAGCAATCTGCACAGATGAAACATATGAAGATAGAAATGGAAAAATTAGTGAAAGAGAAGGAGAAAGCAACAAAAATGGCCATTGTTCCATTGGATGTTTTTCCTATTGCATCCATCCCTATAACAATACCAAAAACTACAGGCTCATTAGTTGGTGCAGAGCAGCTAGAAAAAGCCACGGAGAACATGACTAGAGAAACAACAGAGATCAGAAATCTTGAAGAAGAAATTAACACCCTTAAAGATTTGAAGAAAAGGTCGGAAAATGCCTATGAGATTGAGATACAAAGAGCTCATAAACAGATTCATAAATTAATCAAAGCAGAGAGTGAAGCTTCTATTGGACAGACCATTGTCCAAGAAAAATAAATTATTTGGACTAGTATAATTGACTCAATGAATGAGATATGGCATTCTATCCAGAAAATTTTTGAATAGAGAGATATAATTGGATTAGTGAGTGCTGCCATAGAGAAAGAAAATAGAGAACTGACAGAGATTCTTGAGATGACAAAAAATATTATTAGATTCTTGAATTCCAAGGACATTTTTGAATTGGAAGCACTAGGATTGGAGGATAGAACAACAACCATCCTAGAAGTCAAGAAGGTACTAAAACAAAATAATTTGGTCACACAGCTAGAAGAAAAGTTTTATCAGTTACAAATTTTTGTCAACAGATTCTTCAATAGAATTGAACCACTAATCAAAACAGTACTTCCTTCTCTTTTTGTGATAAATGATAAGCTCATGCACAAGCTAGATTATGTAAAAAAAATGAAGGATATTGCTAAAGACACAACTAAATTTTCTGGAATAAAAGGGTCAATGATTGGAAGAGCCTTCCTAGAAGATATAGAAAATTATTTATACATACAATATGAAATCAAGCATATTTTTAAGTTAAGGCCAACATTCCTGAAATATACAAAGATCGATGAAATTTACAGGAAATTAATCAGGATCAAGATCCCGAATGCCCAACAATGGGGGAAGTTGTGTGATTACCAAGAAGGGTGACAACTCAGCACATCAGTAGGATAGCCAACTCAACATATCAAATAATTATGCAAATCAATGCATCAACACAATATCAACACCAAATTACCTAAATATTTTAGCACAATAATGGACTACAACACACAGTAACGACCGTATGGAGATTACAGCCACATGTCATAGCTATTATAACGTGTCCATATTGTGGTCACATTTGTCAATTTTTAGTTATTATTTTAATAAATAGCAGATTTCCCATGTAGATATGGAAATCATTAGTAATTATTTAAATACTTCATTTCTATTCAGTATTAGGGGTTGGACCCTAGATTACAAGCTTTTCTATTAGAGCACTGTAATTTTGGAGCTGGAGCATCAATAATAAAAGACCATTTTGCAAGATTTTTGAGCTGTATTTACCTGGTGATGTCTTTTATTTTCTGTGTTTAATGTTTTCCACTGTTATTTCATTCAATGTATCATTTAATTCTAATTGTAAAACATAAATATGAAGATTGAGATTTGCTGCATAGAGGACCTTAATTCTAGCTGTGTTTACAATATAAATGTTTTTCCTCTGAAGTCTGGTTAAATAATTCTTGATTGCTTTTTAACCACTACTGAGAATCAATTTTCTCTAATTCCATAATTCGTTATGTTTTAAATATCCAATAACTATAGTTAGCTTGCCTTTCAATTGCTCTAGAAAAATTGATGCAACGACCCAACCTGTTATGACTCCATAGCCCAATGGAAACAATTTAAAAAAATCCCTTAATCCAACCAAATTATCAATAAAAAAGAAACCTTCACATTTAGTTTAACTAGCCTAATATCAAAAATCATTAAAAACAAAGCTAAATCTTAAAGAGAGGTCCCTCTCTAAGTCTAGGAGGGCTAGATCATAGGCTCCAAAGTGGTTTTTATGTTGTCATTTTATGATTATTCTTGCCAATCTTAAAATTATAGAACGATAACACACTCAGCTGTAGACTTTCTAAGGTTTCTACACACTCATCTAGAGGAACCTTCCCTTTCACACAAAATAAATAATACAGACTCAATACAACCTTACATCCAAATGCATTCTATGATTCATTGATGAGTTGATATTTTTGAAGATTATCCTAGACTCCTTATATAGCTATCTCTTTTACAATACTATAGTCCAAAAACCATGGGCAGGGTTCGAAGTATACAAAATATTCCCATCCCTTTACAAAATAAGGGACTTTGACCCACCCCAAATCCCCTAAGACTCTATTACATCTATGCACTCTGCTCCTCAAAATGCAGTTTATCAACATCTTTAATTAATGGGTACCCTGTCCAACAAGCGCCCAACACAAAACTGTGACTCGTCGTGAGTCACTCTGTTGGTGCACCCTCAATATTCAATTTGATGCTGCTCAAAGCATCCTTCAATGATGGGAAATTATTGGCACATTGGTTTTCAGCCTCTTGTACTTTGGTCAACAACTTCTCTGTGGCTTTCCCGACCATTTTCTAAGAAATTTACTTATGCATATGGCATAGATCTTTCAGTTGTTTTTACACAATCTATGATAGCTGACTGGCTTCGGCTTCCCATGCATATGTTATGGCTGTGATAAGTTGTTCCTTTCTGCGTAGCTCATCAATATGTCCCTGCAAAAATTTACCCGCTTAAAGATGGGTATATTGCAATACCGGTGATATAGTCTTTGTAGTAACATTAATCTAATCCATCTATTCCATTTTCTCTTGTATTTTTGCTTCAATCTTATGAAAATGATGGTCCTCCTACAGTGAGGCCTAGAAATCCATATTGTCTTCAAATAATGGGATGAACTTTTAGACTGTGGATTCAATATTGTCAATCACAGCCTTCATCTTCGTTGTGTGCTGCTCCTAGACCTCGGGTGAAGTAGTTGGATGCAACTGCAACTGTAACTCAACAATATTCATCTGCACCTAAAGTTGCACCATGTCGACTTCAGACTTGGAATATTTTGATAGATTGGAGGTTTCTGTGGTGTAGATTTTGAGATGTAACACTGAGAATATCCACAGTCTTCATTTTTCGTCGACGTTTTGAGTCTAAATCAAGACTCATCATCAAGACAAACCTGATGAGAAAAATAAGAGATTAGGGAAATAAATAGAGGAAAGGAGGAGATGAGAGAGCTGACCGGTTCTTAAATTTTTATTATTAGTTTATTATTTATTTTAGTTTATCAAATTTTTATTTCTAATTTTAATTATGAAAAATTATATATTATTGTTTTTCTTTAAATTTTTTAAAACTTTTCCCTAATTGTTGTTATTTTGGAATTAGTATTATTTAAAAAAAAAATTATTAAACACTAAATATTAGAGGGATTTAAATATTTATTTTAAAAAAAAAGTTAAGGTTATCATGATAGAAATATTTTAGTAACTAGCCTATGTTAATAGGAAATATTAAATAATTCAAGATTATGAAAAAAGAAGAGTTGTTTATTTATTATTTTTAGAAGTGGGGATAGTTAATATTATTTAGTTAAAATTAATTATATTAATTTTTTTTTTTTTCTAGTTTAAGGTGGAACATTTTACTGCCATCGTGAGCTTTTTAACTTTATCCTCTGGAGTTGCCCCATCTCGAATCTATATACCTGGAAATTTATTGCTTACTTTGGTGATGGAGGCCTACAATCTCTCTTTATTCGTGGCTTCCTCATCGTGATCCTAGACGGCTTACTAATTTTCCTTAGCCATTTTCTTGCGCTTTTACTTAACATATTACATAATCAATAGGGAACATTGCTCGCAGATCTGCAACTCTTCTATGACTCCCTTGAGGAATTTGTGTAATACCTTTAAAGGCAATGCAACCAGGTTGAACCTGGCTTTCCGCCAATGTGCCGTCTGCGTCTGAATCTAAGAAATATCAAAGAAAAAGGTACTTGCAGGTATCGGAACCGTGCGAATATCAGTTGTAGTTTCCATCTCGTGCTATGTTGTAGTCACACATGATAGTGTCGTGCTCACTTTAGTCGCGCTTTCTTGAATCTTTCATGCTTGACTCATGCTTGCTTATATTGCGCTCGTTTGAACATGTAAACCCTTGAGGCCCTTGTGGACATCTTCCAATACCTTCTTATACTGGTCCTCGATGTTACCCCATAAATGTTCGATGATGTGCCAAATATTTTCACTAATTTCTTCGAATTCCTCCTCGCTGAGGACCAATGCTTTGGGGCTGGTGGACCTATCTGAATTCACCTTCCTCCACAAGCCTTCGCTACCCAGGGATTTCCACATATGTAGAATGTAGGGGGAAGGAGGCTCTGCTGGATCCAAAAATGTGTCATCACCATCTTGATTATCACTCTCTGTCGTCTCGGGAGCATCCTTTTCTGTTTCTCGCTCAGCTTATTTTTTAGCCTCCTTATTAGTCACGAAGGTGACGTGCTTAGGCTACTTCTTGGTGTTCTTCTTTCCAGTCTTCACACTGGTCTCTGTGTGCCTGCATGCTTTGTCTATGCTGCTTCAGTGGATGGAGTTAGACAATCACTTGGCCATTCACTTATAATTCTAACCATGCCATCTTCTACCACCAGGTACGAAAGCTCATACCAAACCTCTGCAAGGTCTGGCTTCAATTGGATGTGCACATTTTGAAAGTTTGCTTTAAAGTCAGTGACTCGTCGATATTATAAAAAATGACTTGGTTATATTTGTGGCTTCTAGATGATCAGCATATGTAGAATCATCTCAAACCCAACCTAGAATAATTCCAAGAGAAGATGACATTACCTGAGTAGGATCCTTTGAATTCCACAGTGAGGCATATCGCACAGCCTCGTAGATATCAGAGTCCAAAGTTGGGAACCGTAATCTGTCAAGATCCTTCCATGCCATAAGAATGATCAATATCAAGAGCCACATGTAGCGAAACTGCTTTCTATCCTCTTGTGCTTATCTACAATAATCTAAGAACTCCTTGCACAAATATCCTACCCAGTTGTATACTACGACTTTGCTGCATTGTGGAGCCAGAGAGACTACCGGTGCTGAAAATTACTCTATGTGGAACTCCCGCATGATATTTCCTAGAAAAATATGTGTGGAAAAGTGCACCAACTTATCTTTCATGGAGTTAATAGAGAAACCCCAGGTTCCCTTCGTCAGGCCATAATCCTACTTCATCTTATCTAGTAGCTTCTTATCTTGGTCCTTGCCTACAAATTCTTCAGCGGGGTCCAATCCTAGAAAAGGAAGTGCAGTGATATTCCTAATAAAAATTGCATTAATGGGGACTCGTTCCCCCAACCATAGACAATCATCAAGCACAAGGGATAGAAGTTGGTGCACACATATTGTATTGATAATACTATGCCCAAACTGCGGAACTTATAGCATGTTCAACAACCCTGCATTATGAATTATTACTACCCACTTCACTGGTTCTACCCTTATCACTCTAAAAAATTCATAATATACAAAGCACATGTTATCACAAAACTGCACTTGATTGTTTGCTAACCAGACAACTTTATGTAACAGTTTCAAATGAACTTGTGACTGAAGTTTAGCCTCTTCAGTCTAAGAGGGCTCTCTAAAAAAGGTTGAATGATATTTGATAATGATAAACTAGATGGCTAACTCTACTTTGAAAATGACTTGTTTGTGATAAGTTTAGGTTGAAAAGAAAATTAGCATGCAAACATTGGGCTTATGGAGTCAACAAAGAAATAATTCAGTAGTAAGTTCACTTTACATGGAAGCTGAGGCAGGTAAAAGTTTTTAGTAAAGGTAAGCACCCATGAAATAGGAAACAACACAACCAGTTCATCTATAAAGGAAGTCAGAGGATTACATTACTGAATTTTGTGTACTAAATATGAAAACCAATGCAAATGGTACACATAGAAAATATAGATCAGATAAACACTAAAAACTCAATCAGAATCTTAGGTTGGTCAAGAAACAAGTCTGTTGTATTACTGAAAACAGTCAATTACATAAGGCTACAGTTTTGCCAAAAAGTCTTCAACCCATAAAAATTCGAATATTTTCCCTTTAATAGACTTGTTACATCATGATATGATCTTCCTCGTGGCTAGATTATCAAAAATTTTCTAATGACACCTTGCATAACAAGAAAACATCTACATTTATGAGAAAATGAGAGATATTCTATTTGACTATCCTTTTCCTAATAGGACTCAAACTGTTCATTCTTACATCAACATCCTTATCTCCTAATATCAGTTACATATTTGAAAACTCTTCCTTCACATGTTTGAATAGGTTGTGATGGGACTCATCACTACGTGACATCTTAATTGACCTCCTCTTAATATGGAAACAAAACCTCCTTTTTAGGAAAACTGGTCCTTATCTTCAACACATGATTTGGCTGATGATTTGTCTTCATCACGTGGTCTATTAGTCTTGGATGAATACTGACAAGATACCTTAAACCTTTGAAAGTGTCCACCTATCCATAACTACACAAAAACCTGCTCATAAATCTTTAAAATAGTATGTTATGAAAGTAAGATAGTTTCGTAGCGTACTTTCGTAAGTTACAAAAATGCCTATTGCCATCAAATTTTTTTATTATTTCTTCTTTCACTATATTCCTCATGTATTCACATCTCTACCATATCATTTTCACCCTTTAGAAGCTTTTATAAATGATTCAAAATGCAAAAAGAAAGCTACAGTAGTTTCGTAGCGTTTTTCTGGGTTTCAAGCCTAGGAACGCTACGAAACTGCTGAAAACAGTGAAATTTCTAGATTTTTGTCTAGCTTAAAAATGTACCTTCCAACTGTAAAAGCATTTTTTCCAAGATTCCATTAACCCTTAAAATCATAAACCATATCACACTATGATTCTTGAGGTGTTTCTTCCTCATTGATGATGAGTTGAGCAATTTTCTCCTCAAATACTGTCATTTTAAGGCCCTTTTTCTCCAACTCCTCATGGATTAGTTCAAGTTGTCCCTAGAGTTATTTAACCTAGTCTTTCACATTTTTGTTTGTACATTTCAACTGCAAGTTCATTTTCCTGATATGTTTCAACTCTTTCCTCAATGGCATGGTCTATTTTATTAACTGTTGTGTATTATCTAGGGTATTGGAAACACTGTCAACCTGCTCTTCCCAAATATCTTTCATCTTTTCAAACAGAACATTCTTGACATTGTGTTTTCTTGCTTCTTTCTTCAAAACAACAATTTCATGATTGGCCAACTTCAATTGTTCTTCAAGGAGTTGAAACTCTATTTTTTCCATTACTTTCACCTTTCCTTTCTTAGACTTGCTAACTAAATCTTTCTCTGCAAGTGATGAAATATCAACAATGTCTTGTGGTGGTTGGATAGTATCAGTATCTAGATGAAGTTCTTTTCTGCTCTCCAAAATTTTCCTAGCATGCCTTGTCATGGGCTTTCCTGCCTGGAACATAAAACCTGCATCTTCTCCTTCAAATTCTAGTCTCTTTGCAGATTTGGCTTTCTTTAGTTTCTATCCACCTTCCTCTATATCCTCAGCCTAGACTATAAGAGTCTCTTCTATTTCAATGACATGTAGTACGTCTTCTAGATTTCCTTTAGCTATTGTTTTGTCTTCAAAAGTCACTGTTTGACTCCTTGTCATCCTTTTGCTTCCTTCTTTACTCACAATTTGTTTTTTTTTGCAGGTTCGACCGGTTTGATTTTTGTTTTGCAGGTTGGAAATTGGGTGTATCAAAACTCCATAATTGCTTTTTTTCCATCGTGACTAGTTCACTTGGTTATGATCTTGTTGGTTCACTTGGTTTTGCCACCAATGGTTTACTTTCTTCTGCCACTAAGGTTGATGGGATACTCCTAGGTTTAGGAGTTCTTGTAGGAGTAAGAGTATCTAACTCAAAACCACTAACAAAGGAAAGAGAAACAACTTAGACTTGAAGATAATTAGGGTTTATACACTTGATGGTCCAGTTGAGTGCCAAAACAGTGATAACTTGAAAATATGACATGGAGGAGGCACACAAGGCCAAACATGACGAAAATCTATCGGAAAATATTGATGGAATATGGAAAAAGGTGAGGTGAATTGGAGATAAATGAATGAACTTGAAAGGGCTATAAAGAACTTAGAAGACAACACTGATGATTGTTGTGAAAGACTGCAAACCATTAGGGTTTTGGAAAGATGGCCAGAAAAGGTCAAAATTTGAGTTGAACTTCATGGTGGAAAATACATAAGGTTTTGAAGAGGCTAGTAAGTGTAAACATCACAAAAATATCAAAATAAACATTTCAAGTATCAAAGACCAAAATAAAAGGTAATTCAGTGATTTCAGCAACCTACAGGCAAAGGTATAAAGGAATATCAGTGAAAGAGGGAAAAAATGGTTTTAAACATTAGAAAGTGGGTTTCCATTATTAAATCAAATTCCCTATTCTATAAAAGCTCATTTTGCATCTCATATGAATCATTGTGCCCTTGCAAAGCATTAGAATTTCCAAGGGGAGAAGATTTTTTGAGTTTTCAAGCCGAATTTGGGCAAATGTTTGTGGCGATGCGCCCTTGGCACTTTTATCCCGTGCATTTTCTGAAGGCACTGCATGCCTGGAAATTGGCGTTGCATGAATTGATGAGCACTACGCTCTTTCCCGACATATCAACAACAAATTTCTTAGGGCGCTGTGTGCTCAGGTTTGGCTTTGCGTGCCTAGGACTGGCATTGCGCCCTCAACATTGGCACTACGCCCTTGGCCAGGAGGGCTTTCTAAGAAATTTAACCACCCAAACCACTTCAAAACTATTTCAAGTTTCATCCAAAGTATTATAAAGCACTGGGAATAGGTAAGTACCTTACATGCACTCATCTTCAAGAAATTGTGGTGTTTTCGAAATCAATGAAATGGAACTTTAAGATCAAACCCTAAGTTTCAACCTTAAAATCACCTTTTTTCCATTGCTCCATCTTCCTAGGAAGAATGTTAGTGATACAAAGGGAAATTGTATTTCTGGAGGGTTATCATTGAGTTTTTTAGCCTCTCACTCATTCTCATACACTTAGACCCTCACTCACTCACTCCCTCATTTTCCAAAATTTCCATTTCATTACCATCTCTTCATTCCATTTCCATTTACACTCCAAGGTTGTATAAGAGAAGATTTTACAATGTCAGAGGGTGAAAGAAGTGATGTGGAGGCCCAAATGCCAAGGAGGCATGATCATAAACTAGGCAAGATAAATAGATTTGAACCCCTTAGTACAAGAGAGATCATGGCATCTCCCCTTACCATTTCGTGTTTCAAGCATTTAGGTTGCTATGAATTTTGTGAAAAGGTGCAGCAGGTGCAAAACCACCCTGAGCTAACTAGACTCTTTATCATTAACTTGCACGAAAAAAAATGTTAACCTTGCAGGGGTCACCTTTGAGTTATCTATAGATGTTATTGCCAATGCCACAGGCATACCTAGTGTAGGGGAGAAATGGTTCAAGCAAGATAACCTTGACATGAGTTACTTTGAGCCATACCTTAAGCCCAGATATAAAGACCACAAAAAATCCATCTTTCCTTTCTCTCATCTACTTGATAGATATGCACCTATGATGAATATTATAATGAAAAATTCTACTTGTGAAGGAATTTTCTCTCGTCTTTACTCATACCACATCACGCTGCTTATGCATTTTACTAGAGTGAGGATTCTAAACATACCCTATTACCTCTACAGAAGCATTGATAAAATGTCCTATATTGTACAAAATAGAGACTATCCTTAGTAGATGCAAAGTCTCTTTCATCACTCACTTATCAAAATTTTTGTTATGCACCAACTACAGCAGAAAGGAATTGCATGGGAGACCTTCATTTCCTATGAGTTTTTTACTGCTCCATAAGGCCATCATCAGCAAGATTTACCCTCATCATCCCATCCTCTAGAATCCATTACTCCATCACCTCCTACTCATCATACATCTCCATCCACTCACATTCCTTCACCCCATGATGATCCTCCTTCATCACCTTCCCAAAGCCCTTCACCCTCATCTCATGAGACAACATCAAACAATGAAGAGAGCAGTTGGACAGATGGCACTAAGATGGTTGATGTAGAGCCTTTTCCTTTGACCTACCAAAGGGGAAATAGGCATGTGTTTTCTTCCCTTAAGAGGAAAGGGGCCATGCATTCATCATTAACAAAAAAACTTGACAAAGGTAAGGAAAACATCTGATTACAATGACAAATGACATATTAATGAAAGAAATAATTTCATACTTGAGACCAAGGTTATCGTCCAAGTTGTTGAAGAGGAGGAATATGAGCATGAAACTGAGCAAGAGTTTCATCTAATTCACCTTAATAGTGAGAATGAGGATGAGGAGAGGATCGAAAACCTGTTTCTCAAGAGTGAGAATGCCCAGATTAGAGAGCTACAAACCAATCTTGGTAGGGGAAAAAATGTGATCAACTTCCTTGAGGTTGAAAACCATCAGTTAGAGAAATAGAAAGCCAACAGTGAGGTCAGAACTATTAGAGTTGAGAAAGAGGCTAGAAAGGCCAAGGCTATGCTAGATGAGACCTTAGGCACTCTTGATGACAATGATTATGAGGAAGAAGAACTTTCTTGGAAGAGGCCAATGACAATTTGGTTGAAGAAGGCCTTAGCCTGGGAGACAGAGCAAGAGACAGCATTGGCAGAGAAGCTCACTCCAAGTGAGCTGCTTTCCATGGAAATAAACTATGACATAGAATCTTGGCTAGAAAGAGTTGATGTGTACCTAGAGGATCAGCTTGAGAAGTCAAAAAGAGATATTGACCTTCAGAAGAATATGGCAAGGCATTGTGCCATGAGGAACATAATTACAAGGGCCAAGTTCAAAAGATCCCTTGCAAAGATTATAGCCAAAAAAGAGGAAAAGGAGAAGTGAATGCTTGAAATCCTTGCTGATGTATTCCTCCAGGCATCCCAACCATGATTAACAAGGTAAAATCCAAATTTTGGCACTTGGTGCAAGTTTTTAAAATTTTCATTGTTTGGCCAGAAGAAAAAAGGGTCAAACACGCAACGGCACTAGTGCTGTGCTCTTTATGGGGAACTTAAATGAGGAAAGGTTTACATATTCATGTTCCTCAGGCCAAGGACATGACCCACATAAAATTTTATCTCATTTGGAGTAGAACTGGTCCTCCAAAAGTGCCCAAAACCACCTAAAAATCACCTTTCTGCCCTCTTTTCAGCATTGGCACTACGCCCTGAAAAGTCTTGGGAAAATGGGTTTTGGAGAAGGAAAATGGACACCAATATGGAAACTAAAAGTAGATTTGGAAACTATACAAGACAGGCTTTCCAGTGAGCTATCATGGAGCTCATTTTGACACTGGGAAGACCTCCAAATCTTAGTTGCAAAACATGTGAGTTTTCCAGATTTGGTGCTGCACCCTTGGCCTAGCGTTGCGCCGTTGTACCTTGGCACTTCACACTTGTCATAAAGTCAACAAAAGACCTCAAATTTATTGAAAAAATATATTTTGAGGTCTTAAAGGAAAAATACTCCAAATTTAGCTTGGAATTTATGTTAGAAACTATTTTTGCATTTAATGAGCTTGGGATATTTGTGCCTTGGGCCTTGCATGGTCTCAATGGTAAAATTCATTTATGATGTAATTAATGACTTCAAAAACCCTAGCCAAGTTTTACTTCACCATTTTGGCAGTTAAATACTACATGTAAGCTTCACTGTGATTGTTGGTTGATTTCTGAGCTAAATATGATATAGACTTTGAGTTTATTGAAGAAATTGGATTTGGAGTGTTGTGATTGCTTTGGATTGAGCATCAATGGAGTAAGAATATTCATGGGATTCATGAACTTGGTTAATGGTGATGTTGCTCCAATTTAGTATTTGTTTCCTTCAATTTTCATATTGTTTCATCCTTTCTTTGATAGAAGAACACAAATTTCAGAGTAGGATATGCTATCTTGGCACCCTATTTTTGTCTGCATCCTTTATATTTATGTTTTCCTCTGCTGAGTTTGATTAAAGAATTCTTAAATGCTCTATATTTTCATTGAAATATTATCTTAGAGGTTCTCTTTCTTTGAAAGTAATGATTAGATAATTCGTATTTCTCTCTATGATTATTGGATTGTTGTCTTTAATTTTATTTACTAGGGTTTGATCGAAGAGGTTTATGGTATGCCTTGCACTTTGGTCCTTTCTCAAGCATAGTAATTTAAAAGGATTTTCTTGTTCTAGTATGTTAAAGGATTCTTAATTTCCCTTTAAACTTACTACACTCACAATTTATTGTTCATTTCACTCACATAAGCTACTAAGATCCATTTGGCCTTGTTAACATGCCCTATGAAACACCCTTGACCTATTTTTTTAATTTTCAAGCCTTTCACAAACCCCATATCCCAATGGGTTGATTTTATCTTACCCATTTGATATTCTTGACAACCTACCCAAAAGAACAAAACAAAACAAACAAACCCTATCATTAGAACTAGCTTAAATTAGCATCCTAAATTCATAGAAGTGATACATTTTATACAAATTTAGAGAGATCCCTCTCTGAGTCTAGGAAGGCTAGGTCCTAAGACTCCAAAGATTGGTTTGATGTTACCCTTGTCTATTTGGTCACTTCCAATCTGCCAAATTACAAGGACCTAACATGATGGTGACTCCGCTAGGGATTGAGTAAGCAACAACTTAAATATTCCTTCAAAACTCAAAAATCCCTTGTCAAACCTAGATAAATCAAGTGTTAGCCAAGAATTATATATGGTTGCTTTTTCATACTAGCATCATGGAAAACATACTAGGGAACACTCATTAAAAATCTTAGTGTTGCATAAAGGACTCAGAAATCCCAAAAATATCTCTAGATTGGTATCCAATTGTTGATGGTGGACAACAAACAAATCTTCAAAACAATTAGCATCATCCACCTGGTGACTCCACTCTCTTTCTAGTAGACTTGGTGACTCCAATTTTTCTCATAGTCTCCCCTCAGAGTGTACTAATAAAACCCAATAGAAAAAAGCATAGTCATTCACTCTGTGAATTCAATATTCATATAGATTAGTTTTTTTTTTCAAATTCTTAAAAAATTTCAACCTCTCTGTGTTGTGGGTCTGAAATCTAGCTTCACAAAGGATCAACACTAGATCTTACCCTGACACAAACCCTCCTACTATAGTTGATGACCTAGAAAGAATCCTAAGAAAAACTTCTAAGATTGAAGACTCAACTATTGTTAGACCAATTCCCAAAGCAAGTTTTGTCCCTGAAAACCTTACATCCTTGCAAGATACCCAATTTGAATTACATCATAGAAGAAACCTATTCACAATTAAGTCTCAAAATTGGATAGAACAAACAGACCTTGAGCCTAAAAACTTACAACAAATTCCTAGTATAGAAGCCTCTCCTTCCACCCCTCCTGATTTTGAGTTTCTCCAACACTTTGACTCATTTCGATCCAAATATGCTCAATCTCAGTTAGCTGGTCCAAGTACTGCTCCTACCCCCACTCATATATCCACTGTGAAAAACACTCCATTTCATCCTCCACCTCCACTCATAAAACCTCCTCTTGTAAATCCTTCTTGGATTCCATTACCTCCTATCATGGTAGCATGGTATGCCCCCCTGGTACTACCACAACCTTTACTGCCTATGCCTCAATATTACCATTCTAAAATCCCTCACTTTATTGGAGCTGATTCTACCACTGTCTAACATCATGTAGACAAGATAAATTATGCTTTTGACTACTAATAAATAGAATATGAAACCATAAAAATGAGAATGTTTGCCCAAATTTTAGGAGGATAAGAAAATAAATGGTTCAAAAAATTAACTCCTAACAACATTCATGACCTCCCTTCCCTTTATCAAATATTTATAAACAAGTGGGAGACTAAGAGAAACCCTCTTCAAATCCTATCATAGTATGATAACCTTAAGAGGAATGTTGGGGAAAGTGTCCAAGACTACTGCACTAGGTTCAATAGTGTATATAATGCACTACCTCCTTACATGAAACCCCCACAAGGCCTAGCCTTAGTGAAATTTCCAGATGGATTTGATCCAGACATGTCTTATCAATAAAAAGAAAGAGACCCCATTAACTTAGAAGACATGCAAAGGGGAGTAGTAAGTGTAGAAGCCAACCTAAAAGCTAAAAGGGCTAGATTAAGAGCAGAGAAGAAGGTTACATACAAAGAGGAAACTATAGCCTCCACATTTGATGCTAAAATTGACAGCCTAGTTAGGATAATTCAAAGGATGATGGAGAGAATTTACTTGAATGAAAGGGAACCTCTAAGAGAAAACCAAACAAACCCTGAAAATAGAAATAGAAACCAAAACTTCAGAAGAGACCCTCCTCGAATTAGACAAAGAGAAAATGACCAGCAAATCAAACCTCCTTTCCAAGAAAACTATGTAGATGAAGATGAAAGAGAGACTAAGGAGCCAGAATAAAATCACGTAAATCTAATAGATTCCAATAATGAGGATGATGTTTTTCTCATAGAAGAAGAAAAAGGTCTATTTTCCTCAAACCAAACTGAAAGAACTTATTAGGATTCTGAAGAATACAAACTAGGGTTTGAAAATGACATCTTGGAGGTTCATAGGCAATATGACCTTATAAGTGGGAAAACACAAGACATCCCTAAGAGGAACAAATAAGAAATTTATGCTAGGAAGACCCACTAAAACATTCCTAAAAGGACAATAAAAAATACCAACATAGTGGCTAAAAATCTTGATCAAAGCAAAAAAAAAAAACAACCAACATGATGGTGATCAAAGTTGCCCTAGTACATCAACTAGTCACACTAAAAAAATTGCTTTAACTAAGATCCCAAATAAAACTCAGCAACCTAAAGTTGTTGAAAAGACCATGTATGATAAAACTGATGTAAATGTGCCAAAAAAACCAACACCATTTAGTATTGAGGGAGAAATTGCCAAAATCAAAATAGCCATACCCCTTACTGAACTACTGACTCAAGATGTATATAGATCTCAAGTTCTGAAGGCTTTAAACATAGGAAATGACACCGATACTCTAAATCTAACTGATGAAAATCTAGAGTTGTTGTTTGTACTAGAAGTAGAGGGCAAGTTTCAAGAGGGATCTGTGCCTCCATTCTATGTCAATTTGAACATCCATGACAAAATCCTACACAATGCTATGCTAGACTTTGGTGCTTCGCACAAACTTATGCCAAAGGTAGTGATGGAGATATTAGGCCTTGAAATAACCAAACCATACAAAGACTTGTACTCTTTTTATTCAAGTAGAGTTAAATGTATGGACCTAATCAAGGATTTGTGTGTCAATCTAGCACAAATACCAGCTAAGAGCCTAGTCATGGACATTGTAGTGGTTGAAATTCCCCCGAAGAATGGCATGATTTTATCTATATCATGGGGATCCAAACTCCAAGGAAACCTCTAAATGCACATGAAATATGCTACCATTCCAGTCTTTAACCAAAAAAGAAGACTATACATAGAATATCACATGAAATACATGGTAAGCAGCCAAGATAGGACAAACTACACCCCTCTCTGTTCTATCCATTCAGACCTTCACTCATTTATCTTGTAAAATGAAGATGACATTGATGAACAATTAAATGAAAAATAGGAAGAGAAAGACCTGTCAGAACATTCAAACCAAACAAAAAATGAAGAACATGACAACCAAAACCTTAGCAGCCATGAACAACAACATAATGGCGAATCTGAACTTGAAATGCTTTGGAACATGAGATTTGATGGCTCTTGTGGAAAATATGGTTAAATACGAGAATCACTAGGAATTAGTTAAATACTGCATTTCTATTCAGTATCAAGGGTTGGACCCTAGATTTCAAGCTTTTCTACTGGAGCACTATAATTTTAGAGCTGGAGCATCAATAATAAAAGACCATTTTGCAAGATTCTTGAGCTGTATTTACCTGGTGATGTATTTTCTTTGTTGTGTTCAATGTTTTCCATTGTTATTTATTTCAGTGTATCGTTTAATTCTAATTGTAAAACAAAAATCTAAAGATTGAGATTTGTTGCATAGAGCACCTTAATTCTAGCTGTGTTTACAATATAAATGTTTTTCCTCTGAAGTATGGTTAAAGAATTCTTAATTGCTTTTTAACCACTACTGAGAATCACTTTTCTCTAATTCCATAATTCGTTATGTTTTAAATATCCAATATCTATAGTTAGCTTGCCTTGCAATTTCTCTGGAAAAATTGATGCAACAACCCAACCTTCTATGACTCCATAGCCCAATGGAAATATGTAATGTTCCCAAATTGAGAACAACTACACTATTGGGAATATCTCAAGATATTACCAATGTGGAGCTTCAACAATATGTAAAACACCCCCAATGGAGCAGCAGTGAATACATTAACACATAAAATACTGGAGAATCAAAATAGCCATCATATTATAACATAGCAGCATAAGGAATACAAAATCCTCAAGGAAATGATCACTCAAGCAAGGCACTACAAGCCTCAAGAGACATGTACATGAAAATGTGAAAAACACTGCTACATGAAATAAGCCCTAGGCTATAACTACATAGTTTTATATGAAACAACTGCTAAAACACATGATAATACATAGATATGCAAATATATGGCTCATACAATCATTGGGAGAGAAGATCTAAGCTCCCAATCACTACCTCTAGTCAATCCTAGAAGAATTAGCTATAATAAACAAAACTTGCAAAATGCTATAGTTGCTGGGTAGTAGCAGCAAATCAAGAACTAGAAATAAGTGGAGAAGGCTGAAGATGCTGCAAAAAATGACAAGTAATTCCCCAATGGATCTCTAGAGTGAAAGGCTGATCCTTTCACCTAAGATCTCACCCTCCAAACTGTCTACTAATCCCTCACAACAAATGCTTTCCAAGAATAACATTGTCTAAGGAAGGGACTGCGCTGATAATGATGGTAAGTGGTTGGCCTGGTGCCAAAGATGGTGGAATCTGCTCATAAACATCCCTTACTAATCTCCCAAGGGAATGGAAGCTCCCTCCTTTGGAAAAATAGCCAAGGATGGTGTTGTAGAAAACCTTCCCAGCAGCACCCAGCAACATTGCACAATCTCCATCTGAAACTGCACTGATGAAGAAGGATGAGGCTTGAACTCAATGTCTCAATATGGGGAATGGAGTAAAATCCTCCAAGAGCTACTTAAGAAGGAGAGGAAATCCTAAATAGGAGTTTCTAGGCATTTCTTGCTAAACAGCAAGAGACTGCATCAAGTCCAAAGGACCAAAGATGAAAAATAATCGACATCCATCACAATGGCTACCTTGCCCTCCTTTTAAACAATGAGAACCCCTTCTCCATGGTTCCCACTCATGATATCTTCCTCCTCAGGAAACCTTCCCTCCTTTTCCACTGCGCTGGCCCACAAGATGCCTTCCACCTCTTACCACTGCGTTGTTTGACTTGGTCAAACTTGACCTAGTCCTCCTACAAAAATCCCCTTTTCTCACATGGGGTGTGGAATCCAGCTCCATAAGTGACCCCCTTTCACACTAAGAGGATTTTTATTCCCTACTCATGAAATGAATGGGTCTCCTACCCATATTATTCATCTCCTATGTGAGAATGGAAAAAATTAATGTTCCATAAAAATTTGGAACATTACAAAATAGTTTAAATAGATCCCTTAATCCAACCAAATTATCAATCAAAACGCAACCTTCACATTCCTTTTAACTAGCCTAATATCAAAAAGCATTCAAAACAAAGCTAAATCTTAAAGAGAGATCCCTCTCTAAGTCTAGGAGGGATAGTTCCTAGGCTCCAAAGTGGTTTTTATGTTGCCATTTTATGATTTTTCTTACCAATCTTAAAATTATAGAACGATAACACAATCAACTGCAAAATTTCTAAGGTTTCTGCACACTCAGCTAGAGGAACCTTCCCTTTCACAAAAAATACATAATACAAACTCAATACAACCTTACATCCAAATTCATTCTATGATTCATCGATGAGTTGATATTTTTGAAGATTATCCTAGATTCCTTATATAGCTATCTATTTTACAATAATATAGTCCAAACACCATGGGCAAGGTTCAAAGTATACAAAATATTCCCATCCATTTAAAAAATAAGGGACTTTGACCCACCCTAGAGCCCCTAAGACCCTATTACATCTACGTGCTCCGCTCCTCAAAATGCAGTTTATCAACATATTTAACCAATGGGTACCCTATCCAATAAGTGTCCAACACAAAAATGTGACTCATCGTGAGTCACTTTGTTGGTGTGCCCTCAATATTCACTTTCATGCTGTTGAAAGCATCCTTCAATGATGGGACATTATTGGCACACTGCTTTTCATTGTATTGTACTTTGGTCAACAAATTTTCTGTGGCTATCCCGACCATTTTCTAAGAAATTTACTTATGCATATGGTGCAGAGCTTTCAACTATTTTTACACAATCTGTGATAGCTGACTAGCTTCGAATTTGCATGGATATGTTATGGGTGTGATAATTTGTTCCTTTTTGCGCAGCTCATCAATCTTTCCCTACAAAAATTTACCCTCTTAAAGATGAATGATAGAGTCTTTGCGGTAAGCTTAATCTAGTCCATCTATTCCATTTTCTCTTGGATTTTTGCTTCAATATTATGCACATGATCATCCTCCTATAGCAAGGCCTAGAAATCCATGCTATCTTCAAATAATGGGATGAATTTTTATATTGTGGATTCAATATTGTCAATCACAACCTTAATATTCAATGTGCGCTGCTCCCAGACCTCTGGGGAAGTAGCTGGATGCAAATGGAACTCTAACTCAAAAATATTCATCTGCACCTAAAGTCGCACCTTATCAACCTCAGACTTGGAATATTTTACTGCCATCGTGAGCTTTTTAACTTTGTCCTCTGGTGTTGCCCCGTCCTGAATCTGTATATCTGGAAATTTACTACTTACTTTGTTGATGGAGGCCTCCAATATCTGTCTATTCGTGGCTTGCTCATCACGCTCCTAGATGACCTGCTAATTTTCCTTATCCATTTTCTTGTGTTCTCACTTAGCATATTAGATAATCAATAGGGGATGTTGCTCAGAGATCTGCAACTCTTCTGTGACTCCCTTGAGAAATTTGTGTAGTATCTTCGAAGGCAACACAACCAAGTTGAGCCTGGTTTTCCGCCAATGTGCCATCTGAGCCTGAATCTGAGCAATATCAAGGAATAAGGTACTTGCAGGTATCTGAACTATGTGAATTTCAGTTGTAGTTTCCATCTCGTGCCATGTTCTAGTCACACATGATGGTTTCATGATCTCTTTAGTCACGCTTTCTTGAAGCTTTCGTGCTTGACTCAGGCTTGCTTGTATTGCGCTTGTTTGAACATGTAAATCCTTGAGGCCGTTGTGGAAATCTACCACTACCTTCTTATACTGGTCCTTGACGTTACCCCTGTTAGCACTTGAATCTACCTTAGGCTGAAATAAGGTAAAACTCAAGGCAACATCAAACCAAGCTCAGCCTCGTAGCTAGCCCTACGAGGACAGGAGAGGGCTCTCTCCGGGTTTATCTTGGAAAAAATTCTTCAAAGGGGCTGAGATGACTTATAATGGATACTGATTTTAGGCTAGTAAATAGATAGGAAAGTTTGATTTAAATTTTTTGGGTTTTTGTTGGAAAAATGGGAAAAAAAATTTTGGGCTCGGGGATGAGGCTAGATCTTTGCAGAATTCGAATTGCGGCAAGGTAGGCAGTGGTATTGATGCTTTTTTATTATGTGTATGGATGGATCGGAATGAAAAGGAGCTGAAGAGGGCAAGGGAGAACAAGGATCCTCTCCAAATAGGCGAAAACATCTAAAACTAAACAAATTTAAAGGCAGAGCACTGGAATCAATGAATTCTACCTCATTAACTCATTCATTTAGTTTCAGAAGAAAAAGAAGGGAATGGCATACATTAAACATTAAATAAATTACAAATGAATAAGAGAAAACACCATCAAAACTGAAAGCCACAAGAATCCCAACAGGTGCTGCAAAACCTCTGATCTTTCCTTAGCCAAAAATGCAGAAAATATGTACAATAGTGTGCCAAACTTTTCCCAAGAGTCCAACCCTGAAAGTGTCTCAGAAAATACAATAAATAGACAATTCTAACCCCTTCCCATGCCTCTAGGGTTCAAGCTTATGCTTCTAGGAGTAGTTTGAACCGATTCTAAACAATGAGCTAAAATCTAGGCAGCCAAACAACTTGCCTCTATAAGCTAGGAAACTGATCCATTCACTTGATTTTCATTTTTTTGTGAATGAATCATCTAGAAAAAAGTAAATAAATGCCAAAGTTACATCATGTACATCCAATTACATCAAGAAAAACCAAAAATTACATCAAGAGGTGAAACTAGTCACAAGCGCAAGATTCCTAAATTTAGGTGAAAATTTGGTCAAAAAATCCTCTATCTTGTGGCGACTCCAGCTACATGCGTCGCGCTACTTTCAGCCTATTTTTGGGGCACTTCCCGGAGTCCAAATTGAGCTCATGATAGCTCGTTGGAAATCCCTAGATGTTGGCTATCCAATCCAAGTGGAATTTTTTAATTTGGAGCTCATTTTCCCCTCCAAAACGTCAATCGCCCAAGAGTACTTCCTGTTGGTGCAAAAGGTGGCAGAAAGGTGGTTTTCATGGTGTTTTTGGCCCTTTTGATCATCCAGAACTTGATGAAATCTCTCGGCCATTCCTGAGCATGCATAAATTTCCATAAAAAACCCAAAAATATCAAGTTTTCCTCTTGAAGATGCTCCAAACGTAAGCGCGCGTCGGGGTGGCGCGACGCGTAGAGCAGAAAAACCTGTTTTGTGACCAAAATTTTCAAAAATGACAAAAAATTCTCCAAATTTGCTGAAATTAGGAGCGAAGATCCCCTATCATGCATCATGCTCAGCCAATGAAGCCTCAGCCAAAATCCGGAGTGGATCAGGCCTCTTTCGCCGTTTCAGTGCTATACTCAACCTTCTCTTCAAGATCTTCATTTTTGCTCTGCAAACGTGCATGCGGGCCCAATAATGACCTTTCATATGATGGAGCATGTCTTTGTCTCTATTGGCCTTTGCCAAAAACTTCTCCAGATGAATGTTAACATGTGTGAGGCATGTCTCTCGCTCAACCGGTGTCATGTCACCTGGTCTCTTCCGGGCCAATTATCGATCTTCACGGATTCGCCGCAGCTCTACAAGTGTGTGCTGATCCTCCAGCTGTTTATTATGTTGCTCCAAGTAGTTTATCACCCAGTGTGCTCTCTGTAATTTCTCTGTCAAAGTACCGATCTCAGCTTTCTGCTCCTGGATGACTTCCCTCAGTTTCGAGCTAAGAGAGCTCGCATCAACATTGATGAGTATAAAATCAGTGTCTCGGCCTCCTGAAGGGCCCTCATCGTGCATAGGCCTCTTGCCTCTGTCCTGAACCTATACCTGTGCTGATGTCGAAGGCGAGACCCCTTCCACCCCGGGTGGAGATAGTACTCGCGCTGCTGATGAAGTCAACGAGACCCCTTCCACCTCGGGTGGAGATAGTACTCGTCGTGTAGCTGCAAATAAGGCTCTGTGGCCTCACTGATATGTCACATACACTGGACCACTGATATGCTCAGTCTCAGGAATATCAACCTGGTGTGAAGGCTCTCCCTCATCATGAACTACCTTGGGAGGCGGCTGTGGCGCTACAAAGAAGTCACAGGAGATGAAATCCTCCCAAGCAATGCCCTGCTATGTTAACTGATGTACCACCATGACTTTGATCAGCGCGTAATGATATATCTTTGTTATGCGCTGCTTTGTCTTTAGGTCTTCACATTCCTAAGCAATTCATCACATCAATAGTTACAGCCACCAGGAAGTGTCAATTCTCATCAACTGCCTTCGTAGAGTGCATCCAGCAGTGGATGTTCCTTCCTTGCACTAGTATGATGCCTTCACAACTGAAATAACGAATGATGAGTTTCATCAATGGTGCATACTCATCCTTCAGAAATCAGAATGGAAATACCCTGCTCAGCTGCCTCATATATCCAGGTCTAATATATGGCTCATAATAGGCTTTATCCAACTGCTGCCACTTATTCCATTCTTCCCCAATGTTGGGTATCCCAGTCGCCTCTGAAATGGTCTCTGGTGACAAAGTAAAATCCACCCCAGCAAGGTTTACACGACCGTTATGCAAATGTAAGACAAATAGGTGAGCTAACTCATGATGATGCTGAGTTGGGAAATCATCTCACAATAATGGAAACATGACTGACGCTGAAAGCAATCCATTGCAAGCGGGCAAGCCTGCAGTTGGGTCAAAGAAGTGCGCTCCTCCCTGACATGCCTACCACTTTTTCCAATTTTGTGAGACCTCCTTGGCACATTAACCTCTGTAGATGAATCACTGTCCTGCTCATACCCCTGCTCATAAGGTGAATTCGTCTCTGACTTGGTGCTAAAATCAAGATTTTTGACAAATATATGCTGATATAGGTATGGTGAAAAGAAGAGTTCAGTGTATGCTCTAATTCGCAATGTGTCACATATGTATCAAGGTGCTATAGGAAAACCACAATGAGGAAAGTACTGTCAAGTGTGAGGATAGCCACTATTTGAGGGATTTAGGAATATGGACAATTTACAAGTGATATAGGAAAACAATGATAGTGAGGGGAGTATTTTTGGGAATAGGAATAGGTGAAATGACAAAATGTAATTGAAATCTAAGGCATAATCCTTGAATGTTGTGGCAATGAAAATTTTGTCAATGGAGGGAAGGGATAACAAGTGATAAATTTAGAGTTTTACCACACGGGAACAAAAGGGAATGAAGGATGTGAAAGAGTGGTATAACAATGGGACTGTGGTATAATAACAGTGATCATAGTAGTGAGGAAAATGATATAATGATAGCAGTGATAAAATCATACATAACAATGGCATAAGAGTGTTTTGGCAAATGAAAGTTTTGACACCAATTTCAAATGAAAATCATCACTCCTCAAACCCTATGGAGCAGATTTCGAAGTGGACATAGGGTTAAGTTTTGCACCATTCAAACACTAATATCTTTGCTTCTAAACCATAGCACCATAGCCCAAAATCATCGTACAGGCTTTGAAAAACTTACTTGGAGGTGAAAGAGCCGATTTGAAACGAGTTTTGGTGAAGGAGGGTAATTTTCCAGCCTTAGAGCTCTATGCGCCGTGTGCAAACCCAGTGCGCCGCGGCCCTTGGGTGTGCCGCGCCCGTGTAAAAATGAACTGCTGGTTTTTGTCCAATGCGCCGCGCTCTGTTCCTATGCACCGTGCCCTTTTTAAACACACATCCACGGTTTCAAAACAAAAATTTCGTCCTTCAACTCTTCAATTCGACCTCTTCTTGGATTTTGAGCATATCTCTTGTTGCAAATGGGTTAAATAGCTATGAATATATCTTGCAAGAGATGGGTTTAATTTTTAGTTCTTCAAAAACCCACTTTGTAATGTTTTTCATTTGGCACTTTATCCTTTCATTGAACTTCTATATTTTGGCTTTTTCATTGATTTTCTAAGTTTGGATTGATGAAATTTGGTTGTTTTTGCAGGGATGTTGGCGTTTGGACTTCGGAAAAGACCAGAGGCTGCATTGAAATTTTTTATGGTAGAAAAAATACATGATTGTTACAAAGAATGAATTTGACAATTTCTTGTTCAAAACTGAGTTTTGAACAAGAAATGTCCTCAAATGTGTTTGATGATGAAAATTTGAACTAAGAACCTTTTCGAAAACCATCCTGATGTCCTGCGGTCATTTATTAAATACATCAAAATACTGAACCCTAGACTCTAAAACTAAAAGACTCTTGTTGACCAAAATAATCATTTATGACCATGAATGATGTGAACTGAACTTCAATGAGTTTTGAGGAGTTTTAATTAGCCCAGCAAGTACAAGCATGAGGGAATACAAGAAGACCAAACCCTCTCGTCAGTCAATGGCATGCCCCTAGCGAAATGCAACGAAGTGAAGTGAGCGAGACACCTAAAAATGATATGCAAAAAGTGAAATGATCTCTGACGGAGGGCTGTAAGGACCGACTCTAACATTGGCTCCAATGGGGATGGTGGCTCCAAGGAGATGCCAAGAACGGCAGATCTCTGGAAGAGCTAGATAGTGCCTTCATCCATTGGGCAATGGAGTCATTATTTCAATAGATAACACAAAACCTTTGACACATTTATTGACTGAAAACTTGACTGGAACGTGACTGAAACCGACTCAACTTTAAAACTGAAATGACTGATAAAAATAACTTGACAAACTTCAAACCAACTAACCTCCTTCTTCAGAATTATAGCCTTCGCTTCGGGCCCCAGACTGAAGAAAAGAGATTAGTACACACTTGCGATGAAACAGAAGTAGAACGATATATACAATGACAATGAAATCAGTAGAAAATACTCAGAAATGGTATCGCTTGAGCAGCCGACCATTGATCGGCCCTCCAGGACAATCATCCCCGTTCATTTCCTTGAGAAGAAAGGCGTTCTGACCACGATACGCTGCAATCTTAAAAGGACCCTTCCAAAGGTTTTCAAATTTTCCGTGCTTGCCTTTTTCCTCATTCCGAGCATCCCACTTCAGGACCACCTCATCCAACTGAAACTTATCTGCTTTCGCCTTCCTGTCATAAATCTTCTTAATGTGCTCCTGCAACTTGAATGTATTTTGAAAGACCTCCTCCCGTGTTTGCTATAAATGAATCATCTGATTTATCCTTCGCTGCATGGGATCTTCCTCACTACCAGCTTCCTGAAGCAATTTGACTACTGGGACAGCAAGAGAAGTGGGAAACACTGTGTCTACTCCATACACCAACTCAAAGGGGGACATACCGATGGATTTTTTCTGACTTACCCTATCAGCCCAAAGCGCATTTACTAATTTCTTGTGCCAGCCTTTCTTATTGATTTCCAGCAATTTCTTAATGATATTTACCAAAGACTTATTTGAAGACTCCGCCAACCCATTTCCTTGTGGATGGTAGGCAGTCGAATGTCCCAAGCTGATGTTATACTTATTGCAAAATTCAACCATCCTTTTTGACTTGAAGGCCGCTGCATTATCTGTGATTATCTTACTAGGACAACCAAAACGTGACAAAATGTTATTCTCAAGAAAAGAAATAATTACCGCATCTGTATCCTGTCAAGTGGGAATTGCCTCGATCCATTTCGTGAAGTAATCCGTTGCTATCAATATCCATCTATGCTGACCTGAAGATGCCGGATGGATTTCCCCAATGAAATCCAATCCCCACTACTGAAATGGTGCACTAACTTCAATTGGTTTAAGAGGCAAAGGCTGTAATTTCTGTTTCCCTTCGAAAATTTGACATTCGTGACAATTCTTAGCAGCCTTATATACATCAGAAAATAAAGTAGGCCAATAGTATCCCGCTCTCAGAATCTTATTAGCTGTGGTTTTCCAAAATAGATGGCCCCCGCAGTCTCCTCTATGAAATTCCTCCAAAACTCTTTTGGCTTCTTCCTCTACCAAACAATTCAATAACATTCCACCAGGATCTTTCCAATATAATGCAGAATTCAATATACAAAACTTTGCAGCCCTCAACTTCAAGGTTCTACTCTTATTTCTAGGCATCCCGGGTGGTGGAGACAAATTCTGAAGTACATATAAAATGTCAACATACCAAGGGGAAGAAACAAAGATATCAGATACCTGAAATGATGTACTTTCCTCATCCTCGTCAGACATAGCAGCGATCAAATTTATGTCTAAAGCATGCAGATTTGTTTCAACCATGAGCTTCTCTAATCCCTGTCCTTTGATCAGCTTGGTTGGTTTAATCTCCACATCATATTCTAACAACGCAGCGATCCACTTACCCCGTCTTCCTTTCGGATCTGCTTGTACCAATACATCTTTGACAGTTGCGTTAGGAACATAAGCTATAATGTGGGAATGTAGTATATACACATGAAAATATTTCAAGGCCTTCACAAGAGCAAGTGCTTGTTTCTCAATAATGTTGTATTTCAAAGCTCCGTCCCTTATAATTCGACTGAAAAAAGCAATGGGGTTCTCAACTCCATCTCTTTTCTGCATTAAAACAGCTGCCAAAGTGTGCTCAGAAGTAAATGAAAACAAAATGAAGTCCTGTGTGTAATCCGGGCTGATTAGAATGGGAGCTGAAGAAAGAGCTAACTTTACCAAATTGAATGATTTAACCGCCTCTTCTGTCCACTTCACTTGACTGTCCTTTTTCAGCATGTTTGTGATCTCTCTAAGATGCTCAGCAAGATTTGGAATGAAACGACGCAGAAAATTCATTTTACCATTAAATGACTGTATTTCTTTCTTGTTCGAGGGCTGTTCAATTTGCTGGATTACTTAAACACATGCAGGGTCAACACGAATGCCATCTTTCGATATGATGTGGCCAAGAAGTTTGCCTTCATCCATGGCAAACAAGCTCTTTTTCAGATTCAGTGAAATGCCATATTTTCTGCACTTCTGAAAAACAACTTTCAAGTGATACAAATGTTCTTCATCAGAATTTGAAAACACCGTCAAATAATCAAGGTAAACAACCAAAAATACATCTTTCTCATTGGCGAAAGCCATGTCCATTGCACGCTGAAAAGTGGCACTTGCATTTTTCAAACCAAACGGCATCTTGGCATAATGAAACGTTCCCCATGGAGTGGTGAACGCGGTTTTGTCATGTTCGTCCTCATGAAATAAAATTTTATTATATCCTGAATAGCCGTCGAGTAGTGACATCCTTGATGCTCCAACTAGTCGCTGCAATATATGGTCCATTTTTGGCAGCGGATAATTGTCCTTCAATGACACCTTATTCAAATTTCTGAAATCAATACACAAACGGATCTCACCTGTCTTTTTCCTCACGGGCACCAAATTGGAAATCAAATCAGAAAATCTGATAGGTACAATGATTCCTGACTTATACAACCTGTTTACCTCCTTCTCAATCGACGGTAGCAGCTTCGGATTGATTCTCCTCAACTTCTGACGGAAAGGCTTCTGATTTGGTTTAATAGGGATAGTATGCTGAATGATATTAGTGTCATACATTTTTAAATCTGAGTAATCCCACGCAAAAGCATCAGCAAATGAAGACAACAATCTCACATATTCAGCTCTTACCTCCGGTGACAATGACTTGGATAAATTTACCATCTTGGGGTTTTCAGCTGTCCCAATATTTACTTCCTCAACACCTTTTTCAGTCGGCCTCAATGTCGGTTTGCGGGCTACATCATCTTGATCAAAGAGTTCCTGTAAAGGAATAAATCCTTTAGGAATGATGTTATCCTTAAGCTGCATCACTTCCATTTGATTTATTTGCATATCATCATTACCATCATCATGTTCTATATCTATGGAGGTATCTTTAAACTTACCCTTGTTTTGCAGGAAATCATTAATCTCCTCATCGTCCTGAAAAACTTGCCAACATCTTTGATTATCCGGAATGGTAGGGCGGTGCTTCACATGGATCTCAAACTTATTGCTGGAATTCATTGGGATTTTTAAATTGCTTGCTGCTTTAGCAAGTCCATCAGCAACACCATTTTGGATGCGAGGCACACACGTCAAGGTATAGTCTGAAAATAACTTCAAAATGTCTAAAACTGCATTACGGTAAGCCCTCATGCGAGGATGCTTGGCTTGAAACTCACCCTTTACCTATTTTATCACCAATTCAGAATCACCATAGACTGCAATTCTTTTCGCGTTCAGTTTAGGCCAGCAATCGGAGCCTCATACCCAGCCTCATTGTTAGAACAATCAAATGCTAGTTTGTAGGAACATACTCGCACATTGCTTGGGACCTTATTTGGAGTGGAAAATGGACTGCATATCCAAACACCAATTCCAACACCATCACTACCCACTGTGCCATTGAAATCCATGGTCCAAAGACCATCTTCATCATCCTCTAAGTGCTGAAATTGTGCCAGCTCTGTTTTTTCTGTTTGCTGCCCATCGTCTTTAGCTGATTGCTCAACAGTAGCTTGCTTTTCCCGTCTTTATTTCTGCAGAACTTCTCTGAAATTCTCGTTAATCTCTGGTATATCTTCTGCTTGAACTAACTGACTATCTATATCATTAAAACTATCAGCAAACAAAACAAAAGACTCTAAGTCGATATGTACATAATTTACAGGATGATTGATTGGTTTCTCCTTGCTTGTTATCATGTATTTCATCTTCTGTTCTCGATATAACTTTCTCATTTGGCCAAAGACAAGAATTTTTGCATAGGAGAAATCTAACTGTAGTGTACCTTTCAACTTTGCTCCCCAAGATCTAGAAAGGAGCATCCCAAATCAGGGAGGAATGTCTGCC
This sequence comes from Pinus albicaulis, assembly GCA_034641835.2. Lineage (NCBI taxonomy): Eukaryota > Viridiplantae > Streptophyta > Pinopsida > Pinales > Pinaceae > Pinus > Pinus albicaulis. Next base: position 1,817,396,798 of record CM076578.1, read on the forward strand.
ACAATCACGTCCATCAAGACATTCTTCGCAGGAATCTGATCTAAACTGACAACCAAATCTTTGATGAGTCCGATACATCTCACTCGGCTGGAATCAAATGAGTACAAATCATGGTACTTCCTTGTAATGTCTAAACCCAACTTTTCCATGATTGCTTTTGGCATAATATTGTGCAAAGCATCGGAATCGAACATGGCATTATGTAATACAAATTCATGCAACCTCAAACTGATATAGAAGGGAGGAACATCACTGTCAGGGGACTCACCATCTAAAGCAGGCCCAAATATCAATTCAGGTTGATCATCTTCAATATTCACCGTGTCAAACATTGGATCAAAATTCATAATTTTAGAGACTTGACCTCGATAACTGCTGTTCTTCATAATTTTTGTCAAAGGAATAGATACCTTAAATTTAGAAATTTCATTCTCCAAACTAAAAGCTGAAACCTTTTCAACCTCTTTGACTGGAACTTCTTTCCTTTCAGCCTTATCATTCATTATGCTTGGCTGATTTGACTTTTCTGTTGATGATGATTTGTTAACTTCGGGATCAATTGTCTCTTTTCCTTTCTTCTTTGCTACAGGTGAATCTATCTTCGGTGATGAAGCCTCTTTTCTCTTTTGATTTGGGTTTATGGGCACATCTCTGTTTATTAATGAGTATTGCTTCTGCTGAGTGGACAAATAATTCATATACCCTCTTTAGTATTCATCTGATTCTTCCTCAAAAGCTACATCGTTTGCTAAAATAAAATCCTCATATTTTTGTGCAGCTGAAATTTCTGCATACTCTTCATCTTCAGTGATGTAAATGGGCAGATCATCGGGAGTAAAGAAGTGGTTTTGCTCCCCTACTACATCATCGTCATTGTCTGAATCTTGGCTCACAAAACTCTGCAGAAGAGGTGTTTTAACCTGCTGTTGGGCTGTCGGAAGACTCTGCGGAGTGCCATCAAATATTGGAATCTTGCTCTGATAATCTGCAGGCATATCATTCAACTGCTAGTTTAACGTGAGAGGAGAAAATCGAGCAGCCATGGCTCTCGGCGGATTTATAATTTGTCTTGGAGAAATAGGGGGAATTGGAGCAGTAGATGAATGAGGTGTATGCGGTGGAGATGGAGGGGGAACTACTGCTGATTGCTGATCAGAGATCTCAGGCTGTACGAGAATGGTAGGGATAAAGGGGGGTTCAGTGGGAATTTGTGAACTGGATGCAATTTCAGATGGCCCAAGAGTTTCGGATGTAGATTCAATGAATTCAGGGATGTTGGTTGCCACAATGGAGTTTTGAATATTCAGAATATAATTATCAATAGATCTATTTTCTTGTTCGACTTCTAGATACTTGATGAACTTAGGATTGATGACGGTAGAACCAGTAGCACTTTCGGACTTGGTTTCAAACAATGATAACTCGAACTGATCGTCAAACTCAATATCTTCAATGTATTAAAAAACAGTGGGGTATGAGTGAGATTTGACCAAAGGAATGATGGGAGCTTCTCGACGGAAAATTCTTGGGATTAGGTTGGGGTTTTCATATATTGGAGGTGGATTTGGATCAGGATTTGATCTAGTATGTCTTCGGGAAGCCAGTGTATTGATCTATTAAAATATCCAAAGGACACAACCGATTATTTTCAGCCTATCAACTTCTAAACTCAATCATCCAAAAGTCTAGAATGAACAAGTGTATTGGGGTAGTTTTCAAATCAAGTGCCACATTCACAAGCTAAACCAGAGATCGACTGAAGCAACGTTTATCTACTTCCGCTAATGCATAGCAAAAGCGTTTCGAAAGCTACCTGGCGTGACTTCAGACTCCGTCTATAACTCATGAAATGAACTCACCAACAGGCAAACAATTGAGATTTTTTCCCCAGTATGGTTGCCACTATGTTAGTGCTTGAATCTACCTTAGGCTGAAATAAGGTAAAACTCAAGGCAACATCAAACCAAGCTCAGCCTCGTAGCTAGCCCTACGAGGACAGGAGAGGGCTCTCTCCGGGTCTATCTCGGCAAAAAGTATTCAAAGGGGCTGAGATGACTTATAATGGATACTGATTTTAGGCTAGTAAATAGATAGGAATTTTTTATTTAAATTTTTTGGGTTTTTGTTGGAAAAATGGGAAAAACAATTTTGGGCTCGGGGATGAGGCCAAATCTTTACAGAATTCGAATTGGGGCAAGGTAGGCAGTAGTATTGATGCTTTTTTATTATGTGTATGGATGGATCAGAATGAAAAGGAGATGAAGAGGGCAAGGGAGAACAAGGATCCTCTCCAAATAGGCGAAAACATATAAAACTAAACAAATTTAAAGGCAGAGCACTGGAATCAATGAATTCTACCTCATTAACTCATTCATTTAGTTTCAGAAGCAAAAGAAGGGAATGGCATACATTAAACATTAAAGAACTTACAAATGACTAAGAGAAAACACCATCAAAACTGAAAGCCACAAGAATCCCAATAGGTGCTGCAAAACCTCTGATCTTTCCTTAGCCAAAAATGCAGAAAATATGTACAATAGTGTGCCAAAATTTTCCCAAGAGTCCAACCCTGAAAGTGTCTCAGAAAATACAATAAATAGACAATTCTAACCCCTTCCCATGCCTCTAGGGGTCGAGCTTATGCTTCTAGGAGCAGGTTGAACCAATTCTAAACAAGGAGCTAAAATCTAGGCAGCCAAACAACTTGCCTCTATAAGCTAGGAAACTGATCCATTCACTTGATTTTCACTTTTTTGTGAATGAATCATCTAGAAAAAGTAAATAAGTGCCAAATTTACATCATGTACATAAAATTACATCAAGAAAAACCAAAAATTACATCAAGAGGTGAAACTAGTCACAACTAGCCAAATTCCTGAGCTCGAAGGTGAAAATTTGGTCAAAATCCTCTACGCGCCGCGCTCCAAAGCTCTATGCGTCGCGCTGCATTGGACCTATTTTTGGGGCACTTCGCGGAGTCCAAATTGAGCTCATGATAGCTCTTTGGAAATCCATGGATGTTTTCTATCCAAAACAAGTGAAATTTGTCAATTTCGAGCTCATTTTCCCCTCCAAAACTTCAATTTCCCAAGAGTACTTCCTGCTGGTGCAAAAGGTGGCAGAAAGGTGGTTTTCATGGTGTTTTTGGCCTTTTTGATCATCCAGAACTTGATGAAATCTCTCGTCCATTCCTGAGCATGCATAAATTTCCATAAAAACCCAAAAATATCAAGTTTTCCTCCTGAATATGCTCCAAACGTAAGCGCGCGTCGAGTGGCGTGACGCGTAGAGCAGAAAAACGTGTTTTGTGACCAAAATTTTCAAAAATGACAAAAACTTCTCCAAATTTGCTGAAATTTGGAGCGAAGATCCCCTATCATGCCTCATGCTCAGAAAATGAAGCCACGGCCAAAATCTGGAGTGGATCAGGCCTCTTTCTCCGTTTTAGTGCTCTGCTCAACCTTCTCTTCAAGATCTTCATTTTTGCTCTGCAAACGTGCATGCGGGCCCAATAATGATTCTTCATATGACAGAGAATGTCTTTGTCTCTATTGGCCTTCTCCAAGAGCTTCTCCAGATGAATGTTAACATGCATAAGGTTGGTCTCTCGCTCAATTGGTGTCATGTCACCTGGTCTCTTCCGAGCCAATGCACGGTCTTCGCGAATTCGCCGCAACTCTGTAAGTGTATGCTGATCCTCTAGTTGTTTGTTCCACTGCTCCAGGTACTTTATCACCCACTGTGCTATATGAAAATTCTCTATCAAAGTACCAATCTCAGCTTTCTGTTCCTGGATGACTTCCCTCAGTTTTGAGCTAGGAGAGCTTGCATCAACATCGACAAGTATAAAATCAGTGTCTCGGCCTCCTGAAGGGCCCTCATCATGCATAGGCCTCTTGCCTCTGTTCTGAACCTATACCTATGCTGATGTCAAAGGCGAGACCCCTTCCACCCCATGTGGAGATAGTACTCGTGCTGCTGATGAAGTCAACGAGACCCCTTCCACCCCGGGTGGAGATAGTACTCGTTGTGTAGCTGCAAATAAGGCTCTGTGGCCTCGCTGATATGTCACATACACTGGAGCACTAATATGCTCAGTCTCAGGAATATCAAACTAGTGTGAAGGCTCTCCCTCATCATGAACTACCTCGGGAGGCGGCTGTGGCATTGTAAAGAAGTCACGGGAGATGAACTCCTCCCAAGCAATGCCCTGCTGTGCGAGCTGATGTACCACCATGATTTTGATCAGCGCGTAATGATATATGTTGTTATGCTGCTGTGCTGGGGTCTTCTTCTATACAAGAAATATCATCTGCTCTATGTTACGGTACATGAAGTATGGAATGCTCATCAACTGCACTCTCGTGAAGTGCATCAACAGCCGGATGTGATATGCATACAAGCGTGAAAAGCGCCCTTCACAACTGAAATAACGAATGATGAGTTTCATCAATGGTGCATACTCATCGTTCAGAAATCGGAATGGAAATACCCTGCTCAGCTGCCTCATATATCCAGGTCTGATATATGGCTCATAATAGGCTTTATCCAACTGCTGTCGCTTATTCCATTCTTCGCCGATGTTGGGTATCCCAGTCACCTCTGAAATGATCTCTGGTGACAAAGTAAAATCCACCCCAGCAAGGTTTACATGACCGTTGTGCAAATGTAAGAAAAATAGCTGAGCTAACTCATGATGATGCTGAGTTTGGGAAATGATCTCACAATAATGGAAACATGACTGACGTTGAAAACAATCCATTGCAAGTGGGCAAGCCTGCAGTTGGGTCAAATAAGTGGGCTCCTCCCTGACATGCCTGCCACTTTTGCCACTTTTGTGAGACCTCCTTGGCACATTAAACTCTGTAGATGAATCACTGTCCTACTCATACCCCTTCTCATAAGGTGAATATGTCTCTGACATGGTGCTAAAATCAAGATGTTTGACAAATATATGCTGATTTAGGTATGGTGAAAACAAGAGCTCAGTGTATGATCTAATTCCCAATGTGTCACATATGTATCAAGGTGCTATAGGAAAACCACAATGAGGAAAGTACTGTCAATTGTGAGGACAGCCACTGTTTGAGGGATTTAGGAATATGGACAATTTACAAGTGATATAGGAAAACAGTGATAGTGAGGGGAGTATTTTTGGGAATAGGAATAGGTGAAATGACAAAATTTAAGTGAAATCTAAGGCATAATCCTTGAATGTTGTGGCAATTAAAATTTTGTCAATGGAGGGAAGGGATAACAAGTGATAAATTTAGAGTTTTACCACATGGGAACAAAAGGGAATGAAGGATGTGAAAGAGTGGTATAACAATAGGACTGTGGTATAATAACAGTGATCACAGCAGTGAGGAAAATGATATAATGATAGCAGTGATAAAAGAATACATAACAATGGCATAAGAGTGTTTCGGCAAATGCAAGTTTTGACACCAATTTCAAATGACAATCATCATTCCTCAAACCCTATGGAGCAAATTTCGAAGTGGACATAGGGTTAAGTTTTGCACCATTCAAACACTAATATATTTGCTTCTAAACCATAGCACCATAGCCCAAAATCATCATACATGCTTTGACAAACTTACTTGGAGGCGAAAGAGCCGATTTGAAACGAGTTTTGGTGAAGGAGGGTAATTTTCTAGCCTTAGAGCTCTATGCACCGCGCGCAAACCCAGTGCGCTGCGGCCCTTGGGTGCACTGCACCCGTGTAAAAATGAACTGCTGGTTTTTGTCCAATGCGCCGCGCTCTGTTCCTATGCGCCACGCCCTTTTTAAACACACAGTCACGGTTTCAAAACAAAAATTTCGTCCTTCAACTCTTCAATTCAACCTCTGCTTGGATTTTGAGCATATCTCTTGTTGCAAATGGGTTAAATCGCTACGAAAATATCTTGCAAGAGATGGGTTTAATTTTTAGTTCTTCAAAAACCCACTTTGTAATGTTTTTCATTTGGCACTTTATCCTTTCATTGAACTTCTATATTTTGGATTTTTCATTGATTTTCTGAGTTTGGACTGATGAAATTTGGTTGTTTTTGCAGGGATGTTGGCGTTTGGACTTCGGCAAAGACCAGAGGCTGCATTGAAATTTTTTATGGTAGAAAAAATACATGATTGTTACAAAAAATGAATTTGACAATTTCTTGTTCAAAACAGAGTTTTGAACAAGAAATGTCCTCAGATGTGTTTGATGATGAAAATTTTAACTAAGAACCTTTTCGAGAACCATCCTCATGGCCTGCGGGCATTTATTAAATATATCAAAAGACTAAACCCTAGACTCTAAAACTAAAAGACTCTTATTGACCAAAATAATCATTTATGACCATGAATGACATGAACTGAACTTCGATGACTTTTGAGGAGTTTTAATTAGCCCAGCAGGTACAATCATGAGGGAATACAAGAAGCCCAAACCCTCTCGTCAGTCAATGGCATGCCCCTAGCGAAATGCAACGAAGTGAAGTGAGAGAGACACCTAAAAATGATATGCAAGAAGCAAAATGATCTCTGACGGAGGGCTGTAAGGACCGACTCTAACAACCCCATAAATGTTTGATGATGTGCTGAATAGTTTCACCAATTTCATTGAAGTCCTCCTCGCTGAGGACCAACTCTTTGGGCTGGAAAACTTTTCTGAATTCACCTTCTTCAACGGGCCTCTGCCACCCAGGGATTTCCACATATGTAGAATGTAGGGGGAGGGGGGCTCAGATGGATCCAAAAATGTGTCATCACCACCCTGATTATCACTCTCTATCGTCTCCGAAGCATGCTTCTCTATTTCTCGCTCAACTGATTTTTTAGCCTCCTTATTAGTCGCGTAGGTGACATGCTTAGGCTACTTCTTGGTGTTATTCTTTCCAGTCTTCACTCTAGTCTCCATGTGCCTGCGTGCTCTATCTCTACTCCTTCAGTGCATGGAGTTATCCAATCACTTGGCCATTCACTTACAGTGCTCACCTTATCATCTTCTGTCACCAGGTACGAAAGCTCATACCAAACCTCTGCAAGGTCTAGCTTCGATCGGATGTGCACAATGTGAAAGTCTGCTTTAAAGTCAGCGACCCATCGATATTATACAAAATCGCTTGGTGATATTTTTTTCTTCTATATTATCACCATACGTAGACTCATCTCAAACCCGACCTAGAATAATTCCAAGAAAAAGACGAAATTACCTAAGTAGGATCCTTTGAATTCCACAGCAAGGCATACCGCGCAGCCTCGTAGATATTCGAGTCCAAAGTTGGGAATTGCAATTTGTCAAGATCCTTCCATGCCATCAGAACAATTAATATAAAGAGCCACATTTAGTGGAATTTATTTCCCTCCTCTTGTGCTTCTCTGCAATGATCTAAGAACTCCTTGCACAAATATCCTACCCAGTTGTATACTACGCCTTTGCTACACTGCGGAGCCAGAGAGACTACCAGTGCTGAAAATTACTCTACGTGGAACTCCCGCATGATATTTACTGCCAAAATATGTGTGGAAAATTGCACCAACCTATATTTTATGGAGTTAATAGAGAAACCCCAGGTTCCCTTCATTAGGACATAATCCTACTTCATCTTATTGACCAACTTCTTATCTTGGTCCTTGCATACAAATGCTTCAGCGGGGTCCAATCCTAGAAAAGGAAGTGCAATGATATTCCTAATAAACATTGCATCAATGGGGACTTGTTGCCCCAACCATAGATAATCATCATGCATTAGGGATAGAAGTTGGTGCACACATATTGTATTGATAATACTATGCCCAAACTATGAAACTTATAACATGTTCAAAAACCCTATTCTAAATTATTACTACCCACTTCACTGGTTGTACCCTTGTCACTATAAAACCTTCATAATATACAAATCACATGTTATCAAAAAATTTCACCTCATTGGCTGCTAACTAGACAACTTTATGTAACTGTTTCAAACCAACTTGTGACTAAAGTTTAGCGTCTTCAATCTAAGAGGTCTCTCTCAAAAAGGGTTAATGATATTTGATAATGATAAACTAGATGGCTAACCCTAATTCGAAAATGACTTGTTTGTGATAATTTTAGGTTGAAAAGAACATCAGTATGCAAACATTGGGCTTATGGAGTCAACAAAGCAATAATTCAGTAGTAAGGTCACTTGACATGGAAGCTGAGGTAGGTAAGAGTTTTCAGCAAAGGTAAGCACTCATGACACATGAAACAACAAAGTCAGTTCATATATAATGGAAGTCAGAGCACTACATGAATGAATTATGAGTATTAAAGATGAAAACCACTACAAATGCTACACATAGAAAATATAGATCAGATAAACACTAAAAACTCAACCAAAATCTCAGGTTGGTCAAGAAACAAGTCTGTTGTATTACTGAAAACAGTCAGTTACATAAAGCTGTAGTTTTGCCAAAAAGTCTCCAACCCATAAAAATTCAAATATTTTCCCTTTAATAGACTTGTTACATGATGATATGATCTAATTCATGGCTATATTCATCAAATTTTTGCTAATGACACCTTGCATAACAAGAAAACATCTACATTTATGAGAAAATGACAGCTATTCTATTTCACAGTCTGTTTCCTAATAGGAATCAAACTATTCATTATTAAATCAAATAAATTATCACCTAATATCAAGTACATATTTGAAAACTCTTCCTTCACATGTTCAAATAGGGTGTGATGGGACTCATCACTACATGACAACTTAATTGACCTCCTCTAAAACTGGAAACAAACCCTACTTTTTAAGAAAACTGGTCCTTATCTTCAACGCATGATTTGGTTGATGAGTTGTCTTCATATCGTGGTCTATTAGCCTTGGATGAATACTAAAAATATCCTTTGAACCTTTGATAGTGTCCACCTATCCATAACTACACAAAAACCTGCTGATAAAGCTTTAAATCAATACGCTACGAAAGTATGACAGTTTTGTAGCGTACTTTCGTAGCGTTACAAAAATGCCTTTTTCCATCGACTTCTTTGATTATTTCTTCCTGTAATTTATTCCTCATGTATTGACACCTATACAATATCATTTTCACCCTTTATAAGCTTTTCAAAATGATTCAAAATGCAAAAATAAAGCTATAGTAGTTTCGTAGCGATTTCCTGGTTTTCAAGCCTAGGAACGCTACGAAACTACTGAATACAGTGAAATTTCTAGATTTTTGTCTAGCTTAAAAATGTATCTTCCAATTGTAAAAACCTTGCTTCCAATATTCCATTAACCCTTAAAATCATAAACCATATCACACTATTATTCTTGAGGTGTTTCTTCCTCATTGATGAAGACTTGAGCAATTGGCTCCTCAACTATTGTCATTTTAAGGCCTTTTTTCTCCCACTCCTCATGGATTAGTTCAAGTTGTTCCTAGAGTTCTTTAACCTAGTCTTTCAAATTTATGTTTGTATATTTCAACTGCAAGTTTATTTTCCTGACATGTTTCAACTCTTTCCTTAATGGCATGGTTCATTTGATTAACTGTTGTGTATTATCTAGGGTCTTGGAAGAACTGTCAACCTGCTCTTCCCAAATCTCTTTCATATTTTCAAATTGAAACTTCTTGACATTGTGTGTTCTTTATTATTTCTTCAAAACAAAAATTTCATGATTGGCCAAATTCAACTTTTCTTCAAGGATTTCAAACTCTATTTTTTCCATTAATTTCCCCTTTCCTTTCTTAGACATGCTAATTGAATCTTTGTATGCAGGTGATGAAAGATCAATGATGTATTGTGGTGGCTAGACAGTATCAGTAGCTAGATGAAGTTCTTTTCTACTTTCAAAAAAATTTCTAGCATGCCTTTTCATGGGCTTTCCTTCTTGGAACATAAAACCTACATCTTCTCCTTCAAATTCTAGTATCTTTGCAGATTTGGCTTTCTTTAGTTTATGTCCACCTTCCTCTATATCCTCAGTATAGAATAAAGGAGTCTCTTCTATGTAAATGGAATGTAGTATGTCTTCTATATTTCCTTTAGCTATTTTTCTATCTTCTAAAGTCACTGTTTGACTCCTTGTCATCCTTTTTCTTCCTTGTTTATTCACAGTTTGTTTTTGTTTTGCAGGTTTGACCACTTTTGATTTTTGTTTTGTAGGTGGGACATTGGGTGTATCAAAACTCTATAATTGCTCTGTTTCCATCATGGCTGGTTCACTTGGTTATGATTTTGTTGTTTCACTTGGTTCTGCCATCAATGGTTTACTTTGTTCTGCCACTAAGGTTGATGGGATACTCCTAGGTTTAGGAGTTCTTGTAGGAGTAAGAGTATCTAACTCAAAACCACTAACAAAAAAAAAATGAAGACCAGTCTCTACCTAGTCTCTGGAGCTCATCTAAAACCAGTATTATAATTAAATCATGATAAAACAATGCGGTCTCACTTCCTTCATATTGTGCTTGGACCTTATCTGCCATTTTTTATAAACTTTTGTGTAAATAGAAAACAAGATCAAGAGATATCTTACCAGTAAATTCTAGGAGAAGCTTGAAATGGTAAGTGTAGACTTTATGGTATGTCCCTTCACAAGTAAAATATTTCTGGATGATGAGCAACAACTTTGAGTAGTTATCCTTCATGCAGCTCCTTGGAATAGCATTAGTAAGGTCTATTTCACTGTTTTCTAGCTTGATAAACTCTTTGCACTTCTACATGTTGAATTTGAACCCTTTGAACCACTTCTCTTGTCCCCTTGGAATCCATGTTGCTGCTACAATGACCTCTAGTGTAATGGAAAGATTCAGCATCCCCACTTTGGTAGCTTTTCCACTAAACTTTAAAGAAAATTATTTGGAAACCTGTACATGGTAGCCTTGTAATATTTCACAAAACTATAAGCATCCTATCCTTCTGAAGACTTCTACAGATGTTGGGTCTTCATTGATCAGATTCATATCTAATGGCTCATATCTTAGACATTGGCCACCCTTATTTGTATTTATTTTTGGTTCCATAGCTTCTTTATTGTATTCTCTGTCTCGCTTGATAGTTCTCTACCTCGGTTGATAGTTTTCTGCATCGCTTGATCAATGATCTTTGAAAACCTTTGAAAACACCAGCCACAAATTTGTCTCAATGCAATAGCTCTCCAGATCTCAATATCATGTGAACAAGGAATGAAGAATGAGAATTTACTGAATTAGGAAATATTTTGAAGTTTGATATTCACTAATAACACAATGATGACTCTGTTGGAAATATTGTCATTGATGGCAAAGGAATTGGCAAAGAAAAGACAGGAAGGCAAAAGAAACAGAGAGGTAGCAAAGGCAGCAGATGAAACAGAGGAATTAGAGACAGATCAGTAGAGTTGAATTAGGGGTTTAATACAGTTTGCAAAGGTGATGGAAAAAGGGAGAGCTGCTAGGAAGAGTCAAGGTAATAGATTGAAGGACAAATTGAATAGCTGGCCAAGATTTGTGTATGTTGTTGAAGAACTGTGGAATTGTGTTAAGTATGGTTGAGTAAATATGGAATATATATGACCTATGTGATCAATTTAATAATGGGTAGAGGATACCTACGGTGCCCAGAGAAGAATGAAATCATTGTTGCAGAGTTAGGATATGTGTATTATATGTGTATTGACTGATGTAATTCTTGTATGGAATCCCCTAAACCTCTATGTGAATAATCTCTGTAATGGAGTCGAATGATGTCCTCTGTAATTGGAAGGGTTGAATGATACTTTTTATCTAATGAGGGAATTGATGGTAGATGGCGCAGATTAATGGAATAGCGGAACACTTGGTGACGACGGAATGCAAAACATTAAAGCACAATTTATTTATAATAATATGTTTAAAAGGCGACGGAACCCTGCGTGGAAGAACGGAACCATGATCATGTGAACAGTAAAGGTGGTTTACGGTTTTCATCACACCACCTATGTGGAGTAAGCGGTATTTCCTAGATGGGGAGCGATTCCATAGAATACTCGACACGCGCCCTGTACGATTTTACAAAACCACTTTTCACTATGTGCCATCGCGCGTTATAGTTCGACCCAAGATGCCCAGCGATATCGTTGAGCATCGTTGATCTGGGAAGGGGTCATCGGACGGTCATCATTTGTTTAAGGTGCGCGAATATTAACAAAGGTACGGCGGGCCATCTCCCGTTAACGTTCGGCATCGGAGGTCGAGCGATATGCATATACGCCATTGATCTAGAAGCTTGCTAATCTAATGATGATCAGATGCTAGACTTGCGCGAGGTTTACTGTGGTACGATGGGCGTATTGGATTGGCTATTAACTATGTATGTGGGCTCGGGGTCAAAGGTTTATCGCAATATTTATTTATTTGGAAGCGTTGGATGGTTCTATAAAGTCCGAAGGGTTAAAAGGCTTGGGAATTCAAAAATTTGTAAATATAATTATTTTTCAATTTCTTTAAAATTGATAAATAAATTAAAAAGAGATCAAAAGCCCCGCGGGACAAACTAAAAGGAATACCACTAGAGGTTCATGGTTTTTACTCATGGTTTTTAATAAAGGGAAAACTATATAAGGAGAAGAAAAATAAAGAATGGGGTGTGCATTGTAAGGCTTGTGAATAAATTTTCTAAAAAGAATATATTTATGGGCGAGCTCTGTTCTTAACTGATAAATATAAGACTACGATGCACCCATGAATATAATCTGGTGATAATAAATCTCTGTTTTGAATGACGGACGATATCACGAAGACCTGGTGTGAGTGTACAGAAAATAAATAAATCTGGTGACTGGCAAGGTATGTCATATGGAAACTGATGGATCCAGTATGAAAATTGATGAAACAAGGTCTGCAGTGGTGCTGAGGTTCGAATCCTTCAGAGAGGGGGTTGTAGCTCCCTTCCAGTGGTAGCTGGTAAATGAGAGAAGGTTGTAGCCTTCTGCAGGTAGGTGTCTGCGTGCTGGTATAAGTCCGCACCAGCATATATTTTGTAAGAAGTTTTCTCTATAATAAATATTGAAGATTGAGATTACAGCAGTGGTGGTTTTCTCCCAAATTGGGTTTCCACCTTAAATCCTGGTGTTCATATGTGTTGTGTATGTTTGATGGTTTGTTTTGTTATTTTTGTTCATGCTTAATGCTTATCTGATGCAATGCTCTAAGTAAAGACATAGTAAGATATCTGGACATACATGTTGGATGCAGTACTGTAACATAAGGTTTTAAGAGAAAGAAAAGAAAAATATTTCAGCCCTAAATATTGATTCACCCCCCCCCTCTTAGTATTTTTCCCAACAATTGGTATCAGAGCAGGTCCTTCTGAAAAAGCTTAGCCGCTAGAAGGAAGATCAAGCAAGATGAGCAATCAATATGGAATAACATCTATCAGGCCTCCGCTCTTTAACAGAAACAATTTAATCTTCTGGAAAACAAGGATGAGATGCTATCTTCAATCTCTAGGAGCAGAGGTATGGGCAATTGTTGAACAAGGATATCAATATCTGGCTACAGTACCAACAGATCCGACGGAAAGAAAGAATTATGAAACAAATGCAAAGGTGGTCAATGCTCTATTGGGAAGTCTAACTGAATCAGAATTTGTCAAATTCATGCAGCTGAATACAGCAAAGACAATTTGGGACAAAATAATTCTAAGTTATGAAGGTGATGCAAAGGTAAAAAGTGCTAAACTCCAAACTCTCAGAATTCAATATGAGAATCTAAAAATGGATAATGAGGAGAGAATTTCCAATTTCTTTTTACGTCTTGATGATATTTTTAATCGTATGAGAAATCTGGGAGAAACAATAACCGAATCTTCTTTGGTTGAGAAAGTATTAAGATCACTAACGACAAAATTTGAGTCAAAAGTTTCTGCTCTTGAAGAAAAGCAGGATCTTCAAAATCTCACTGTGGTGCAACTTCATGGCATACTAACTGCATATGAAATGAGAAGAGGAGGACCATCTGAAGTCAAAGAAGCAGTCTTTAGAACCTCTACAAAATGGAAGGAAGTACAAAAACCAGAAGGATCAGGATATATCTCAGAAGAAGATGAGATAAACTTTGTAAAGAAACTTCAACTTGGCACAGGACGATTTATAGGTAAGCTTCCTTTCAAATGTTTTGATTGTGGAAGATTTGTTCATTATGCTGCTAAGTGTCCTTATAAAGAAACACATAAAAAGGGGAAGGAAGTAGCAAGAAGGAATAAGAATCGTTTTAGCACTAGGAAGAGTTACTATACTCATGAAAATAGTGATGGGTTATCTGATAGTGAGGAATAATATGAACAAGATCTTATACTTCTTATGGAATTTGAAAAAGAATATAGAGAAGAAAAGGATACTTTTGTGGATGCTCTAGAAGACAGTGATTTTCTTGATGAAAACAATAAACTCAAAATTTTCTTAGAAGAAAGCAAAATAACCATAGAAACTCTGAAAAATCAGCTTAAAGAAAAGGAGAAACACAATGAGAAATTAGAGTGTGAAGTAGTAAGTCTAAGAAAAGAACTTGAGAAAGTAAAGAATCTGAATCTTAGATTTGCTAAAGGATCTGAAACCTTAGATGAGATTATCAAGGTACAACGTTCTCCTCTTATAAAGACAGGTCTTGGATATATTGGAGAATCTTCTCAGGCTTCAACATCAAATTATCTAAAAGTAGTTACAGTTGGTTTACAACATGCTGCCACTCAGCAAGGGAATAAAGAATCTTTACAGGTAAAGCATGATTATCTCAATTCAAAGAACACTAACAGGAATGTCTTTCAAAGAAACACCAATCAACAAGTAAATTCATATAGAAGATTTTATGATCGTAGAAATTTATTCTTCAATGGACAATGTTTCTCATGTCACAATTTTGGTCATAAAGTTTTTCAATGTGTTGCATATAAAACCATCATGACAAGAGAAGCAAGAAAGAAAAAGGATTGATATTGAAACAAAGAAGAATACTTATAAAAACTTTTCTCCTCTTCAAAATGAAGTTGAATGTGCTTATTGCAATAACTTTGGCCATGAAGAATCTGAATGCAGGAGCAAAGTTCAGCCAAAAGAGCATGTTCCTTCAAGCTCCAAAGTATGGAAAAATAAGGAATTACAAGTTGAAAATTGTGGCATAGCGTTATTTGCAGAAGATGAAGAAAACCAATGGTACATTGATAGTGGATACTCAAGACACATGACAGGTGATAAAGACAAACTTCTTGCATATAGTGCTCTAGAAAAAGAAAAAAATGTTACATTTGGAAATGACACTCATGCGGTCATTAAGGGAAAAGGGTCTGTTTTTCTAAAAGAAAAGGTGAAAGCTAATGAAGTCATGTATGTGGATGGATTAAAGCATAACTTGTTAATTCTAAGTCAAATGTGTGATCAAGGAACTGAAGTTGTCTTTAGTTCAAAAGAATGTGTGGTACGTGATCTTGATACAAGTAAAGCAATTATAAAAGGAAAAAGAACTCCAAACAACCTGTATATATTGAAGAACCCCAAAGAACAATTTTATTTGATTAAATCGTCAGAAAATTGGCTATGGCATAGAAGGTTGGGGCATCTGAGCTTCTCTCAAATCAACAAATCAAGCAGAATTAGAGTTGTTCGTGATCTTCCCAATATTACCCTACTTGAAAATATCATATGCAAGTCCTGCCAATTTGGCAAGCAAACTAGGGTACAATTTAATGCCAAGGAAGGATCATCAAGTAAGCCTCTTGAACTCATTCATACTGACATATGTGGACCTATCAGGAAAAATTCACCACGTGGTGAAGAATACTATATCTTATTCATTGATGATTTCTCTAGAATGTGTTGGATTGGGTTGCTTAAACACAAAGATGAAGCATTTGATAAATTTTAGATCTTCAAAGCACTAGTTGAGAATGAATTAGATCTAAAAATCAAGTGTCTCAGATCTGATCGAGGAGGAGAATATACATCCAATGAATTCCTTGAATTTTGTGAACAACATGGCATAAAAAGACAGTTCTCTATAGTTGGCACTCCACAACAGAATGGCGTTGCAGAAAGAATGAATAGAACAGTTCAAAAAATGGCTAGAGCTATGCTTGATGATTCCGGAACACCTGGCACATTTTTGGGAGAAGCAGCACATACAGCAGTAAACATTCTCAACAAAGCACATGTTCGTGTAAATAGTGATAAAACTCCATATGAACTCTAGTATGGTAATCCTCCCACTATAAAGAATTTTAGAATTTTTGGGAGAAAATTCTTTATCAAGAATAATGATGAAAATTTTGGCAAGTTTGAACCCAGAGCAGATGAAGGAATATTTCTTGGTTACTCCTCTAGGAGTAGGGCATATAAATGTTACAATAAAATACTTCGGAAGATTTTTGAATGTATTGATGTTGTTATTGATGAGTCTCCTACAGCTCCAAAGGAAGAAATGCAAACAACAGATGAAGATGATGATGACACATATCCTTCTACATCAAATAGTAATGATACAAACAGTGAACCTAGTGAAGAACCCGAAGATGATTTGTCTGAAAAGGCTCCATCTAGATATGTTCAAAAGAATCATCCAAAATCTCAAATTTTGGGAGAAAAGGGATTAGGTGTACAAACAAGAAGGACTCTTGTAGGATCTTCTAGCAATCTGGCATTTCTGTCCACTATTGAACCTCACAGTTTCAGTCAAGCTAGCAAAGATGAATGTTGGATTCAACCCATGAATGAAGAGCTTGATCAAATTGAAAAGAATCACACTTGGGAATTAGTACCAAGACCTCATGACAAAAATGTCATTGGAACTAAATGGATATTCAAAAACAAGTTAAATGAGAATGGGGATGTTATAAGAAATAAAGCTAGACTTGTTTGCAAGGGGTATGCTCAACAAGAAGGTATAGATTTTGAAGAAACTTTTGCTCCTGTAGCTAGACTTGAAGCCATAATAATGTTTCTTGCTTTTTCAAGCTTCCAACAAATCAAAGTTTATCAAATGGATGTTAAATCTTCTTTTCTCAATGGTGATCTAGAATAAGAAGTTTATATAAAACAACCAGAAGGATTCGTTTTGGGAAATGATGAAAAAATTGTTTGTAGACTTAACAAGGCTCTATATGGTCTCAAACAAGCTCCAAGGGCATGGTACTATCGTCTTGACAAATATCTTCATCAACAAGGATTTTCAAAAGGGTCTGTTGATAGCAACTTATACACAAAAACTGAAAATGACAAACTATTTATTGTGGTTGTATATGTTGATGATATCATTTTTGGAAGTAATGAAGAGTCTATGAGTCAGAAATTTGCTTCTGATATGCAGCAAGAATTTGAAATTTCTTTACTTTGGGAACTAACATTCTTTCTTGGCTTGCAAGTGCAACAAGCAACAGATGGCATATTCTTATCACAAGCAAAATACCTCAAGAAAATCTTAAAGAAGTATGGCATGGAAGATTGCAAACCTGTAAGTACACCAATGATAACCGGATGTAATCTCAGTTCTAATGATGATTCCCCCACGGTGAATCAACCAGAATACAGATCTATGATAGGAAGTCTACTTTATCTCACTGGGACAAGACTAGACATCATGCATGCAGTTGGGATTGTTGGACGATTCCAAGCTAATCCAAAAGAGTCTCATCTTCAGGCTGTGAAAAGAATATTCAAATATCTACAAGGAACTCAAGACTTTGGACTATGGTATCCAAAGAATGTTGATCTTACTCTTCATGCATACACCGATGCAGGTTGGGCTAGAAGTGTTGATGATCGGAAAAGCACTAGTGGTGGTGCATTCTATATGGGGCCCCGGTTAGTATCTTGGTTCAGCAAGAAGCAAAGCTCCATTGCCTTATCTACAGCAGAAGCAGAATATGTGGCTGCTGCATCATGTTGCACTCAACTTCTCTGGATGATGCAAACCCTACAAGACTTTCAAATCAAATGTTCACCTCCTATCTCCATTATGTGTGATAATACAAGTGCTATCAGTATCTCAAAGAATCCTGTTCCTGTTATGCATTCCAAGACCAAGCACATTCCTATCAAATATCACTTCTTACGTGAACAAGTGCTTGAACAAAAGGTGAAATTGGAGTATGTTTCCTCCAAAGAACAACTTGGTGATATATTTACCAAACCTCTACACAGGGAAGCGTTCGAATATCTCAGACAAAAATTGGGAGTAGTCTCTGCCATGCAAAGGATCAGGTCTACTTAAATACATAATATTAAATTGGTTGTGAGGTGTTGTTAGGCATCTCTGAATGCACAGGCTCAGGGGGAGCATTGGTCATATGAAAAGGATGAATTTTTGGTCATATTATGTTTAAAGATGCAGCATGATCTCAGGGGGAGCATGGCATTATCGGTTCAAAGGATCTTGATCAAAATATTTTCCATTGATGTCAAAGGGGAAGGAAAAGCAACAAAGGGCTTCTGTAAGGTCATCAGAGGAAGAGTATTTCCATCAATGCCAAAGGGGGAGATTGTTGGAAATATTGTCATTGATGGAAAAGGAATTGGCAAAGACAGGAGCAGCACCTAAACTATCCATAAGGCAAAAGAGATAGAAAGGTAGCAGAGGCAGCAGATGAGATATAGCAGTAGATTTGAATTAGGGGTTTAATATAATTTGCAAAGGAGATGACAAAAGGGAGAGCTGATAGGAATAGTCAAGGTAATAGATTGAAGGAAAAATTGAATATCTGGCCAAGATTTGTGTATATGAAGAACTGTGGAATTGTGTTAAGTAAATATGAAATATATATGACCAGTGTGATCAATTTCATAATGGGCAGAAGATACCTACGGTGTCTAGAGAATAATGAAATCATCGTTGCAGAGTTAGGATATGTGTATTATATGTGTATTGACTGATGTAATCCTTGAATGGAATCCCTTGAACCTCTGTGTGAATAATCTCTATAATGGATTCGAATGATGTCCTGTGTAATTGGAAGGGTTGAATGATACTCTGTATCTGATGAGGGAGTTGATGGGAGATGGCGCAGTTTAATGGAGTAGCGGAACTTTTGGTAATGACGGAACACAAAACATTTAAGCGCAATTTATTTATAATAATACATTTAAAAGGCGACGGAACCTTGCATGGAAGAGCAGAACCATAAAGGTGGTTTATGGTTTTCATCGCACCACCTATGCGGATTAAGCGGTATTTCTTGGATGAGGAGCGATTCCATAGAATACTCGACACGCATCCCTGTACGATTCTACAAAACCACTTTTTACCGTGCGCCATCGCGCGTTATAGTTCGACCCAGGATGCCCAGCGATATCGTTGAGCACCGTTGATCTAGGAAGAGGTCATCGGACAGTCATTATTTGTTGAAGATGCGCGAAGATTAACATAGGTACGGCGGGCCATCGCCCGTTAACTTTCAACATTGGAGGTCGAAGCGATATGCATATACGTCGTTGATCTAGAAGCTTGCTAATCTAACGGTGATCAGACGCTGGAATTGCACGAGTTTTACTGTGGTATGATGGGCGTATTGGATTGGCTATTAACTATGTATGTGGGCCCGGGATCAAAGTTTTATCGCAAGATTAATTTATTTAGAAGCGTTGGATGTTTCTATAAAGTCCGAAGGGTTAAACTTTAGATATAAGGCTTGGAAATTCAAAAAGTTGTAAATATAATTATTTATCAATTTCTTTAAAATAGATAAATAAATTAAAAAGAGATCAAAAGCCCCGTGGGACAAACTAAAAGGAATACCACTAGCGGTTCATGGTTTTGACTCATGGTTTTTAATAAAGGGAAAACTATATAATGAGAAGAAAAATAAAGAACGGGGTGTGCATTGTAAGGGTTGTGAATAAATTTTCTAAAAAGAATATCTGTATGGGTGAGCTCTATTCTTAACTAATAAATCTGAGACTACGATGCACCCATGAATATAATCTGATGATAATAAATCTTTGGTTTGAATGACAGACGATATCATGAAGACCTGGTGTGAGTGTACATAAAATAAATAAATCTGGTGACCGACAAGGTATGTCGTATGGAAACTGGTGTATCCAGTATGAAAATTGATTAAACAAGGTCCATAGTGGTGCTGAGGTTGAAGCCTTCAGAGAGGGGGTTGTAGCTCCCTTCCAGTGGTAGCTGGTAAATGAGAGAAGGTTGTAGCCTTCTGCAGGTAGGTGCCTGCGTGATGGTATAAGTCTGCACCAGCATATATATTGTAAGAAGTTTTCTCTATAATAAATATTGAAGATTGAGATTACAGCAGCGGTGGTTTTCTCCCAAATTGGGTTTCCACCTTAAATCCTGGTGTTCATATGTGTTGTGTATGTTTGATGGTTTGTTCTATTATTTTTTTTCATGCTTAATGCTTATTTGATGCAATGCTCTAAGTAAAGACATAATAAGATATCTGGACATACATGTTGGATGCAGTAACATAACATAAGGTTTTAAGAGAAAGAAAAGAAAAATAGTTCAGCCCTAAATACTAATTCACGCCCCCCCCCCCTCTCAGTATTTTTCCCAACAGACTCATACATGCCTAAAATGGTGATGATGACTTCAGACCTGATCATTTACCTTGATATTAACCCTAACTGACTTGAATGGTATCTAATTTACCCTTTCCAAGTGATTTTCTAACACCTAACAACTAACTTGACATGACAGACAAGAAACCACACTTTTGTAGCATGTTTAGTGTAAATCAGGGTGTTTTCACTACGAAAGTTTCGGCGGTTTCGTAGCGAAAAGTGGAATTTCTCAGTGTATTTCGCTACGAAACTGTGGTTTCTTGGCTAAAATGACCATTTCAGTACATAAACCTTGGGAAATGAAATCTATTAGAAAATTATGACTGATGTGACATGAAGGGATTTGAAAGTGAGTGGGTTTAGACCCTAGGGTAAGCTTAAATAAGAAAAATTAAAAATTTTCCTTGACCAAGTAAATAAAAAATGAACCCTACAATCCTACCTTTGACACATGAACCTAAAATGACTTTGTAAAATGATTCTTCTTTTTTTTGAGTGATAACAGAAAAAATAGATACTCAGATCAAATTCAGGGTACTTGTTGCGGTCATTGAAATCCCAATCCTCCATGCGTAGCTGTGGCCCATTTCCCAATTACTATCCCTCAACCGGTACTTTGCTAGGTAGCAAAGGTGTAAAAATATTATACTTTACTACGTATGGATCCTTCTTCAACTTCACAGCCATCAGTTTTTGTGGTGGAATATAAGGGGGCAACCTGGAAACAGGTTTTTCCTCTTTTGCATTAATATCCTCTAATCCTTGTGGAAATACTTCTTCTTCTTCTGACTCCTCTAAATAGACAACCTTATTTTTCCTATCTCGCATTCCCTTAGACCGTTGCTATTTTGGTATTTTCTTCCTGGGAGATGTGCGAAGCACTGACTTCTTCTACTTTTTAGATGGTGCTTCGCTCCCACTGGTCTATTTCCTGGACGATCTCAGCCCTGTTACATTAGCTGGTGGTGTCACTCTTATTGTGTATCCAAACTCTGCCTTGAGAAATGCATATTTAAGTGCTTTGAAATTGTAATCCGACATGCAACGAGAATCTTTTCTCTCTCTTGGGCGAAAAATCTCAATTATAATTTTCAGAGTGCAAAGTGTTTGAATGTGGAGCAGGATGCCTGATTTATAGAAAAATGAAAATTCAAAATCCATGATATCCTTCACATATACCTCATAAATTCATATTTGGCGGAACATCCTCCCAGATATTCCCATTAAATACACACCCCACCCCCTCTGTTCCTTTTAACAACCAAGTCCTTGTAAAATCAACTATTATATCTCTGATGGTCATATTTTGGGTCAACTATGTCATACATGCTTCTGTGGTACAGTCCTGCTTCCTTCGACGTAGTTTCCTCCAACTTCACCATGATCATACACCCCGTGCAGTAACTCTACTGTGATGAAGTCTTCTTTCTACATATTAATTTATAGTCCCATGCTCTCTTTCAACCGCATGGAGCATTAAGACTCTTCTCCGGCCATATAGTCAATGTGAGGCCCCAAGGGCGGAGTCGTCCCTGTTTTTAGGGTCCTATAAATTATAGGATCTCAAGGTGATTGAGTATTTTATAGTTGCAATTTCATATTTTACATGAATCTCAATATTCAAATTATTTCGAAAAAAATATGAAAAAGAAAAGAGGGTATGTTGAAAAAAGAAATAAAGAAAAGGACAAAAAGACAAAATAAAAAATAGAAAAAATGAAAGAAAAGAAAAGAAAACCCCACAAAGAATAATACTGAAAGTGCTGCAAGTCAAAATGGCACTACTGATAAGTTAGTTCAAGTTCAATTCATACAATTTAAGAATTATTGAACAAGTTTGAATTTATGCTAAATAGGATAGTAAATAAAGAATTACCAAACAGTTTAATCTCGGTAAGTCAGTAGCTAGGTAGAAATGAAATTGATTCAATAGTGTAATCTGAATCAATAGGTGAAATAAGGGATAGAGTTGGATAGATATTCATTAAAAAAAATATGATTTGCGTCTGCTAGTTGAAATGCACCCTACAAAATAAAAGATATAAAATTTTAGTTTAGAGGAAAAGGGTAGTTAAAAAAATGAATGTAACTTTCGAAAAGGCATGAAAATTTTATCCTAAGTTGCAGTGCGAAGACATTTTTATGTGATAGAAAAATTAAAGGTGTTAGTCATCAGTATTATTTTCACTATCTTTGGATGAATAAAGGGTGTCTATAGATTTCTGAAAACAATATTCCATGAATATCTTGAGTTCCAGAAATCTCATTGCCTTCATTATCCTTATAGAAACTTTTTCACTATTCTATCAGCTTCCCATTTCATGGTCACCCTGTTGCTCCTACAAACTACTCATAAGCTTATACCTCTCATTTTTTATCCTCCTTTCATGCCTATAACCTCATTTCCCTATTTTCCCCTTGACACTGAACTCCACCTTCCCTCTAGGGTTCCTGTTGCAGACTCATTTCCCATGTTCCCCAGGTTCCTCAAGCATTGATGGTCTCAAAACTATCTCTGTAGGCTCTTTAGATAAATCAAGTATATTGGATTTTAGATCTTCAACGCAACACTTTTGACCATACTCAGTTTTTCACCTGAAAACCCCCATGTCAAATTTTAGTCAAAATCAGGTCAAAAGACCCTCACACTAGGTCATTAGTGTTTCACATGTTTGAAGTTCATCATTGGATGTTTTAGGCACTGCTTTTCCTTTGCTATAATCTAGCTCAGATGTAATAGAATGTAAAGGCATGGTTATTCAATAAGGACCTAAAATATTTCCAAAGAATATTACCTCATCAGTTCAAAGTCTACAAATGAGAAAAATGGACAAAGTTTGGCACTTCTGCAGGAGTGTTGAAAGTTGTGTCAACAGAAGGTACTGAAAAGGTAGACTATCTACTCTTGAATGAAGATAACTTACAATAAAGGAAGGGGAAACAACTTAGTCTTGAATATGATTAGGGCTTATACACTTTTTGGTTCAGTTGAGTGCCAAAACAATGATAACATGTAGAAATGACATGGAGGAGGCACACAAGGCCAAACATGACAAAAATCTATCAAAAACAATTGATGGAATATGGAAAAAGGTGAGGTGAACTTGACATAAATGAATGAACTTGAAAGGGCTATAGAGAACTTAGAAGACAACATTGATGATTGCTGTGAAAGACTACAAACCATTAGGGTATTGGAAAAATGGCCACAAAAAGTGAAGAGTTGAGTTGAACGTCATGGTGGAAAACACGGAAGGTTTTGAAGAGGCTGGTAGGTGTAACCATCAGAAAATTATCAAAATAAACATGTCAAGTATCAAAGACCAAAAGAAAAGGTAATTTAGTGATTCTAGCAACCTACAGGAAAATGTATAAAGGAATATCAGTGAAAGAGGGAAAAAAGGGTTTTAAACATTAGAAAGTGGGTTTCCATTATTAAATCAAATTCCCTAGTCTATAAAATCTCATATAAATCATTGTGCCCTTGCAAAGCATTATAATTTCCAAGGGGAGAAGGTTTTTTTAGTTTTCAAGTTGAATTTTGGCAAATATTTGTGGCGTTGTGTGCTCAGCTTGGCATTGCACGCTTGGAAGAAGGCGTTGCGTCTTTGGAACTTTTCTCATGTGAATTTTATGAAGGTGTTGCATGCTTGGAAAGTGGTGCTGCATGCCAGGAAGAGCGCTTGCACTCTTTCCCGACTGACCTACAACAAATTTCTTAAGGCACTGCGCGCTCAGGTTTGGCATTGCGTCCTCAGCATTAGCGCTACGCACTTGGCCAAGAGGGCTTTCTAAGCAATTTAACCATCCAAACCACTTCAAAGCCCTTTCTAGTTTCCTCCAAAGTCTTCTAAAGCACTAGGAAGAGGTAAGTACCTAACATACACTCATCTTCAAGAAATTGTAGTAGTTTCTAAATCAATGAAATGAAACCCTAAGATCAAACCCTAAATTTCAACCTTAAAATCACTTTTTTTCCATTGCTACATATTCCTAGGTAGAATGTCAGCAATACAAGGGAAAATTGTATAGCTGGAGGGTTATCATTGAGTTTTTTAGCCTCTCACTCATTCTCATACACTTATACCCTCACTCACTCATTCCCTCATTTGCCAAAATTTCCATTTCATTACCATCTCTTCATTCCATTTCCATTTACACTCCGGGGTTTTATAAGAGCAGAGTTTACAATGTCACAAGGTGAAAGCAGTGATGTTGAGGCCAAAATTCCAAGGAGGCAAGATAAATATATTTGAACCCATCAGTACAAGAGAGGTCATGGCATCTCCCCTTACCATTTCTTGTTTCAAGCATTTAGGTTGATATGAATTTTGTGAAAAGGTGTAGTAGGTACAAAATCACCCTAATCTAACTAGATTCTTTATCATTAACTTGCATGACAAACAAGTTAACCTTGTAGGGGTCACCTTTGAGTTATCTACAGAATCTGCTATTTCCAATGCCACAGGCATACCTGGTGTAGGGGAGAAATGGTTCAAACAAGATAACCTTGACATGAGTTACTTTGAGCCATACCTTAAGCCCAGATATAAATATCACAGTAAATCCATCTTTCCTTTCTCTCACTGGAGTGTAAAAACTCTGGTAAAACTGATAAATATATATTATTAATGATGAAAAGATGAGATGATTACAATGAGGGATCGCCTAGGCTTTAAATAGCCTCAAGGTGTCCCTTGGCGAAGAGGCATGATCTTTGGATCATGCCCTTTCAGTTAATAAACCTAATATAACTATATCTAACTAATAATTAATAAAATATTCATAACATTGCCCCTCTCTGAAAGATGCTTTGTCCTCAAAGCATATGTAATCGACGGACAACGTTGACGAACGTCTGGTTTCCGCGAACGGCGAGCTCTTGCTTCCCATATTTTAAAAAGGTCATGGAGCATATTCTCGAGTTCAGTTTGTTGTTGATCTGGATAGTGAAAATATCTAATATCGACAGGGTTGGATCCTGTCTTAATTTCTGGAGACTCTTCATGGCTCCCTTTTGAAGATAACATTTCTAATTGCTGACATTGTACCGTAGATACGACTTGATTTCCTGGGGCTTGGAATCCATACAACTTGTATTTCTGCCCTTTCCACTTAAAACTTATAAACTGCTTCTGATGGTTGGCAGAATAAGTACCTAGAGTTCGTAGCCATTGAATTCCTAAGACCACATCTACTCCTTGTAATGGAACGGTGTAGAATGGAGATTCTAAATGAAAGTCTTTAATCCGCAATTTGACTTTATGGCATTTTCCTACTTGTTCAATCTTCTTACCATCGGCCACCATTACCTTCATATTAGGCATGGGAAAAGCGAAGAGGTTGAGTCTTTTGGCCATGGTGGAATCTAGAAAATTGTGCGTGCTGCCTGTGTCTATTAGAACCATTACATTGTTGTTCTTAATATGTCCTCTTAACCTTAGGGTTTGAGGTTGTAATATGCCTGTCATAGCCGATAAGGATACTTGCGGAATAGTTTCGCCCTCCACTTCGGGAGAGAACTCTAAATTGTCTTCTAATCCTTCTATACACGAATCAGTACTGTTAGTGTCGTTAGTTGCTTCACAACTGTATAGATTTTTTGCTTTTCCATTAGCACATCTGTGCTTAGGGTCCCAGTTTTCACCGCAACGTTTGCACTTGCCTTCTCGTATTCTTTGTTTTTCTAGACTAGATTTTTCGTCTTCACGAGGATGGACAGGGACATATGTTGTGTCAACTACATTTTCAGATTGAGGAAACCGTCGTCTCGAATATACTTTTTCTGGTTTTGATAATCTTTCCAATTTCTTTTCAACAGCTTTTGCTTTTTGCCTTGCTACTTCTACAGACGTGATTTCATGTAGTTCTAGTTCTTCTTGAATGTGGATTTTAAGTCCCGAGATGTAAGACTGGATTAGACGAGATTCCGACAATCCGGGTACTCGTGTTGCCAAAGTCTCCCATTCTCGCGTGTACTCATCCACATCTCCTTTTTGGTGTAATTTGATAAACGTTGAAAATAATTTTTCTTCTTTTATGCCTTGAAATCTTTTGAAGAACGCATCCTTAAATTTCCTCCAACTGATAGCGAGCGTCGTATTTTTCCACCACATATACCAATTATATGCTTCTCCTTCCATTTTCATGGAAGCATGTTTAATTTTTTCATCATCACTAGTAATGTCATAAATTTCAAAATATTCTTCTGCCTTATTAAGCCACGCAACGCTATTCTTTTCATTACCATCAAATTTGGGTAGGTCAATCTTGGCTTTGCGCTGATATGCTAATGGTGGAACAAGAAGAGGATATTGATTAGCGAATGCATTCCAGAGCTGCTTGTTTTGAAAATCTGCATTACTATCTTCTTGATGATGTGGGGAATCGGTTTTTTCCTGATGCTCGTCCGAGTTCCCTGAATCTGCGGTACTGTTTTGTTGATTTGGTTCCCTGTTAGGAGATGTTGGGGATTGTGTCTGAGTTAGCTTATCTATCTTATCATTCAGCTTACTGAAGAGTTCTGTCATATTGTTCATTGCTTCGCCATGCTCTGTCATCTTGTTCATTGCTTCGTTCAGCTTTTCTGTGGCCTCGTGATGATTTAGCCACATTTGTCTCTCTATTCGATTTGTTGTATCATGAACCCTTTTGATGTCGTTGGAATGCCCTGCAACTGTACCTTCCAGATCGACTAATCGCCTTCCAAATTCTTCGGAGTTATTATTAATTTGTTTCTCAATTTCTCCCAATTTCTTCTGGAATTCCGCCATCGACATTGACGAAGACATCGAGCGTGTATGAGGTGGGGAATATCTTTCTGCCAGTTTCTCCTTCTTTTTTTTTTTTTTAAATTAATTAATTAATATTTAATTAATTAATTAATTTTTTTTTTGAATTAATTGATTAACTAATATTTGATTAATTAATTAATTAATATATATATATTTTTTAAAATTATATAATTATTATATATATATAATTTTTAATTAAAAATTATATAATATATATAATTTAATTATATAATTATTATATATATATATATATATATATATATAATTTATTAAATGGAAATTATATAATATATAAATAAACTATATAATTACAATATATATATATATAATTATTAATCAAATTATATAATATATATTTTATATATAATAAAAAAAATCGTGTTTTTTTTTGTTTTAAACGAAAAATGTGCCCGTTCTCTGTTTTTTTTTTATGACTATGTTATATATATTTGCTTGTGCTTCCTTCAGAAGGTCGTGATGCTGCTTTTCACCGCACGTTTGTTTTGTTGAAGATCATAATCCGAGAGCCGCAGATCCAAGGGCTTCAATGCCCACAGAAAAAATCCAAGAACCGCAGATCTGAAATAATTGCGTGGGGTAAAATTTCAATGAACCTTCCACTATACCTGTCCGGTTAAAATGATACATGTCCGGTTAAAATGATACCTGTCCGCTGTCCGGTTAAATTTATACCCGTATGTGCCGTTTGGTTTAAATTTTAAATGACACAGTGTTTCATCTATTTTAACCGTCACCCTGTTTGTATATTATAGAATATAATGCTGCCGTTTAAAACTGTCGTATATTTGCTGTTTGTTTGCCCAGGTTTAAAAACGAGCCCAAATGTATATTTGCTGTCCGTTTCACCACTGTTTAATGATTTAACAAGTCAGGTTTCACAAACCGGTTATTAATATATATCGATGCTGGCAATGGAGTGTAACCGTTCGGTTTTAAACGAGTCACTGTTCACGAAATTTTTTTTAACGCAAATTTTCCACGCTCAGCAATTTAAAACGATGTCTCGTATATTTTGCTCCCGTTGTATGGCCACGCAGAGACTGTCTTGGGTTAATAAAACGTGGACAACACTTCTTGTCTTGGTATATCCACCTATCTTCTTCTTCAAAAACAATCTGCAACTGTTTTAAACCTTTTTGGTAATTTCAGAGGAATCCGTAACCCTAGACACAGGTATGAGATAACTGTTCCGAGGCTTAACACCACAGATCCGAGTTCACAAATTTGAAAAATTTTAAACAAAAGCTGCCACAAGCACTGATAAGAAAAATCTGCAATCTGAAATTGCAGTTCTGGAATTCTGTAATTCCGGGGTGATCACACAGATCCCAAAAGAGCGATGGCTCCGATACCAATGGAGTGTAAAAACTCTGGTAAAACTGATAAATATATATTATTAATGATGAAAAGATGAGATAAGAGATGATTACAATGAGGGATCGCCTGGGCTTTAAATAGCCTCAAGGTGTCCCTTGGCGAAGAGGCATGATCTTTGATCATGCCTTTTCAGTTAATAACCTAAGATAACTAATCTAACTAATAATTAATAAAATATTCATAAAACTCACCTACTTGAAAGATATGGACCTATGGTGAAGATTATAATGAAATATTTTACTTGTGAAGGAAGGTTCTCCCATCTTTACTCATACCACATTAGGCCACTTATGCATTTTACTAGAGTTAGGATGCTGCACATACCCTATTACCTCTACAGAAGCATTGATAAAATTTCCTATATTGTACAAAAGAGATAATATCCTCAGCAGATGCAAAGTATCATTCATCACTCACTTATCAAAATGGTTGATATGCACCAACTACAGCAGAAAGGAATTCCATGGGAGACCTTCATTTCCCATGACGTTTTTACTACTCCATAAAGCTATCATCAGCAAGATGTCCCCTCATCATCCCATCCTCCAGAATCCATTCCTCCATCACCTCCTACTGATCATACATCTCCATCCACTCACATTCCTTCACCCTTATGATGATCCTCCTTCATCACCTTCCCATAGCCCTTCAACCTCATCTCATGAGACGACATCAAATAGTGAAGAGAGAAGTGAGACATATGGCACTGAGATGGCCAACGTAGAGCCTTTTTCTTTGACCTACCAGAGGGGAAATAGGCATGTGTTTTCTTCCCTTAAGAGGCAAGAGGCCATGCCTTCATCATCAAAAAAACAACTTGACAAAGTTAAGGAAAAGGTCATTGTTGAAGAGGAGGAAGATGAACATGAAATTGAGCAAGAGTTTCAGCTAATTCACCTTAACAGTGAGAATGAGGATGAGGAGAGGATCAAAAGCCTGTTGCTCAAGAGCAAGAATTCCCAGATTAGAGAGCTACAAACCAATCTTAGCAGGGCCAAAAATGTGATCAACTTCCTTGAGGTTGAAAACCAGTAGTTAGAGACAGAGAAATCCATTAGTGAGGTCAGAGCTTTCAAAGCTGAGAAAGAGGCTGGAAAGGCCAAGGCTATTTTGGATGAGACCTTGGGCACTCTTGATGGCAATGAATATGAGGAATAACAACTTTCTAGGAAGAGGCCAAGGAAAATTTGGTTGAAGAAGGCCTTAGCATGGGATAGAGAGCAAGAGACAGCATTGGTAGAGAAGCTCACTCTAAGAGAGCTGCTTGCCATGGAAATAAACTATGACAGAGAATATTGGCTAGAAAGAGCCAATGTGTACCTAGAGGATCAGCTTGAGAAGGAAAAAAGAGATATTGACCTTCAGAAGAAGATGGCAAGGCATTATTCCATGAGGAACATAATTGCAAGACCAAGCTCAAAAGAGCCCTTGCAAAGATTCAAGCCCAAAAAGAGGCAAAGGAGAAGGAAATGCTTGACATCCTTGCTGATGTATCCCTCTAGGCATCCCAACCATGATTAACAAGGTAAAATCCAAATTTTGGCACTTGGTGCAAGTTTTTAAAATTTTTACTGTTTGGCCAGCATAAAAAAGGGTCAAACGCACAGCGCCACTGGTGCTACACTCTTTTTTGAGGCACTTAAATGAGGAAAGTTTTACATAATCATGTTCCTCATGCTAAGGAAATCACCCACATAAAAGTTCAGAGTTCAGCTCATTTGGAGTAGAGCTGGTCCTCCAAAAATGCCCAAAACCACCTAAAAATCACCTTTCTGCCCTCTTTTCAGCACTGGCGCTATGCCCTAAGCAGTCTTTGGAGAATTGGTTTTGGAGCAGAAAAATGGACACCAATATGGAAACTAAAGGAGGCTTTGGAAGCTAGATAGGATAGGCTTTCCAATGAGCTATCATGGAGCTCATTTTGACACCCGGAAGACCTCCAAATCTTAGCTGCAAAATAGGTGATTTTTCCAGATCTAGCATTGCGCCCTTGGCCTGACGATGCACCCTTGTACCTTGGCACTGTGCCCTTGCCAGAAAGTCAAAAAAATACATCAAAGTTATTGAAAAAAGATATTTTGAGGGCTTAAAGGAAAAATAACTCCAAATTTAGCTTGGAATTTATGTTAGAAGTTGTTTTTTCATTTAATGAGCTTGGGATATTTGTGCCTTAGACCTTGCATGGTCTCAATGGTCAATTGCATTTATGATGTAATTACTAAATTCCAAAACCTTAGCTAGGTTTTACTCAACCATTTTTGCAGTTAAATACTACATGTACGCTTAATTGTGATTGTTGGTTGATTGCTGAGCTAAATATGATATAGACATTGAGTTTATTGAAGAAATTGGCTTTAGAGTGTTGTGATTTCTTTGGATTGAGCATCAATGGAGCAAGCATATTCATGGGCTTCATGAAATTGGTTGATGGTGATGTTTCTCTAATTTAGTATTTGTTTCCTTCAATTTTCATATTATTTCATCCTTTCTTTGATATAAGAACATAAATTTTAGAGCAGGATATGCTATCTTGGCACCCTATTTTTGTCTACATCCTTTATATTTATGTTTTCCTCTCCTGAGTTTGATTAAATAATTCTTAAATGCTCTTTAGTTTCACTGTAATATTATCTTAGATGTTCTCTTTGTCTGAAAGTAATGATTAGATAATTCTTAATTGCTCTCTATGATTACTGGATTGTTGCCTTGAAGTTTATTTACTAGGGTTTGGTCAAAGAGGTTTATAGTGTGTCCTACACTTTGGTCCTTTCTAAGGCATAGTAATCTTAAAGGATTTTTTTGTTCTAGTATGTTAAAGGATTCTTAATTGCCCTTTAAAACTACTACACTCACATTTTATTGTTCATTTCACTCACATAAGATACTAAGATCCATTTGGCCTTGTTAACTTTCCCTATGAAACACCCTTGCCCTATTGTTGTAACTTTCAAACCTTTCACAAACCCCATATCCCAGTGGATTGATTTTCACTTACCCTATTTGTTCTTCTTGACAACCTACCCAACCAAACAAAACAAAACAAACAAACCCTATCATTACAACTAGCCTAAAATCAGCATCCTAAAATCATAGAAGTCATACATTTTATACAAATTTAGAGAGAGCCCTCTCTTAGTCCAGGAAGGATAGGTCCTAGGACTCCAAAGATTGGTTTGATGTTACCATTTTCTATTTGATCACTGCCAATCTTCCAAATTGCAAGGACCTAGCATAATGTCGACTCCGCTGGGCACTGAGTAAGCAACAACTTAAATATTCTTTCATAACTCAAAAATCCCCTGTCAAACCTAGATAAATCAAGTGTTAGCCAAGAATTATATCTGGTGGATTTTTCATACTAGCATCATGGAAAACATACTAGGGAACACCCATTAAAAATCTTAGTGTTGCATAAAGGACTCAGAAAACCCAAAAATATCTCTATATTGGTATCCAATTGTTGATGGTGGACAACAAACAAATCTTCAAAACAATTGGCATCATACACGTGGTGAATCCACTATATTTCTAGTTGACCTGGTGACTCCAATGTTTCTCATATACTCTCCTAGGAATGTACTAATCAAACCCAATAGAAGAAATCATATTCACTCACTCTATGAATTCAATATCATACAGATTCTTTTTTTTTCAAATTCTTATAAACTTTTAGCCTCTCTGTGTTTTGGGTCTGAAATCTGGCTTCACATAGGATCAGCACTAGATCTCACCCTAACCCAAACCCTTCTACTATAGTTGATGACCCAGAAATAATCCTAAGAAAAACTTCTAAAATTGAAGACTCAACTATTGTTAGACCAATTCACAAAGCAAGTTATGTCCCTGAAAACCTTACATCCTTGCAAGATAATCAATTTGACTTACATCATAGAAGAAACCTATTCACAACTAAGTCTCAAAATTGGATAGACCAGACAGACCTTGAGCCTACAAAATTACAGCAGAGTCCTAGTAGAGAAGCCTCTCATTGCACTCCTCCTGTTTTTCAGCTTCTCCAACACTTTGACTCATTTCGATCCAAATATACTCAATCTCAGTTAACTGGTCCAAGTACCACTGCTATCCCCACTCATACATTCACTGTGCAAACCACTCCATTTCATCCTCCACCTCCACTCATAAACCCTCCTCTTGTAAATCTTCCTTGGATTCCATTACCTTCTATCATTGTAGCATGGTATGCCCCCCTGTTACTACCACAAAATTTACTACCTATACCTCAAGATTACCAATCTAAAATCCCTCACTTTACTGGAGCTAATTCTACCACTGCCCAAAAACATGTAGACAAGATGAATGATGCTTTTGACTAACAATAAATAGAAGATGAAACCATAAAAATGATAATTTTTTCCCAAAGTTTAGGAGGAGAAGCAAAGAAATGGTTCAAAAACTTAACTCCTAACAGCATTCATGACCTTCCCTTTATGAAAAATTCATAAACAAGTGGGAGATTAAGAAAAACCCTCTTCAAATCCTATCAGAGTATGATAACCTCAAGAGGAATGTTGGGGAAAGTGTCCAAGATTACTACACTAGGTTTAATAGTGTATATAATGCACTACCTCCCCACATGAAACCCCCACAAGGCCTAGTCTTAGTGAAATTTCTAGATGGATTTGATCTAGACATGTCTTATCAATTAAGAGAAAGAGACCCCCTTACCTTACAAGACATGCAAAGGGGAGAAGTAATTGTAGAAGTCAACCTAAATGCTAAAATGGCTAGATTAAGAGTAGAGAAAAAGGTTACATATAAAGAATGAACTATAGGCTCCACATCCGATGCTAAAATTGACAGCCTAATTAGGACAATGGAAAGAATGATGGAGAGAATTAACTTGAATGAAAGAGAACCTCCAAGAGAAAACCAAAATAACACTCAAAACAGAAATAGAAACCAAAAATTCAGAATAGAACCTCCTCAAATTAGACAAAGAGAAAATGACCAGCAAATTAGACCTCCTTTCTAAGAAAAATATGTAGATGAAGAGGAAAGAGAGATTGAGTAGCCAGAACAAAATCATGTAAATCTAATAGAATCCAATAATGAGGATGATTTTTTTCTCACAGAAGAAGAACAAGGTTTGTTTTCCTCAAACCAAACTTAAATAACTTATGAGGATTCTGAAGAATAAAAACTAGGGTTTGAAAATTCCATCTTGGAGGTTCATAGGAAATATGAACTCAGAAGTGGGAAAACACAAGACATCCCTAAGAGGAAAAAATCAGAAATTTATGCTAGGAAGACCCCTAAAAAAAATTCCTAAAAGGATAGCAGAAAATACCAACATAATTGCTAAAAATATTGATCAAAGAAAAAACAAAAACAACCAACATGATGGTGACCAAAGCTACCCTAGTACATCAACGAGTCGCCCCGAAAAAAATTCTTTAACTAAGATCCCAAATAAAACTCAGCAAGCTAAATTTGCTGAAAATACCATGTATGATAAAACTGATGTAAATATGCGAAAAACACCAACACCATTTAGTATTGAGGGAGAAATTTCCAAAATCAAAATGGTCATACCCCTTACTAAACTAGTGACTCAAGACGTATATAGATCTCAAGTTCTGAAGGCTTTAAACATAGGAAATGACACCAATACTCTAAATCTAATTAATGACAAGCCAAATTTGTTGTTTGGACCAGAAGTAGAGGGAAAGTTTCAAGAGGGATTTGTGCCTCCATTCTATGTCAGTTTGAACATCCATGACAAAATCCTACACAATTTTATGATATAATTTGGTGCTTCACACAAACTTATGCCAAAGGTAGTGATGGAGATATTAGGCCTCAAAATAACCAAACAATATAAAGACTTGTACTCTTTTTTATGCAAGTAGACTTAAATTTCTGGAACTAATCAAAGATTTATTTGTCAATCTGGCACAAGTACCAGCTAAGAGCATAGTCATGGACATTGTAGTGGCTGACATTCCCCCGAAGTATGGCATTCTTTTATCTAGATCATGGGGAGCCAAAATCCAAGGAAACCTCCAAATGCACATGACATATGCTACCATTCTAGTCTTTAACCAAACAAGAAGACTATATAGATAATGTCACACAAAATACATGGTAAGCAGCCAAGATAGGCCAAACAACACCCCTCTCTATTCTATCCATTCAGACCTTGACTCATTTATCTTGTACAATGAAGATGACATTAATGAACAAGTAAATGAAAAATAGGAAGAGCAAGATGTAACAAATATAATTTGTAGAAAATAGAATAAATAGAATAAATATAATTACTAACTAATCAAATAGTGATTATGTTAAGTAGTTGTTAGTTAGCTGAAAAGGCATGTCTAAAATACATGCCCATTCGTGAAAAGGCACCTGCATAGATATAAAAGCAAGGCATCATTGTAACTTTCAAATCATCTTATTATATCTTATCATATATTTTATTAATAAATAATTATTATAAATACCTCTTGTGTATTTTTAAAATTAAAGCCATTTTTGCTATTAATCGCTCCTCCCCGCCAACCGACACCTAGATCAAACCTGCCTTCACTCAACCATTGTCTGTGTTTTCAGCTTTCGTTGTTATTTTTCTATATCTACGGGTGTGATCCCTCAACGCCGCTTCTCGGTATTGACATTATTCTCGATGCCAGTTGACCATCAATGCCATTGCTTTAAATCGCTGAGACATCCGAAATCATGCTTGTTGAATACTTCATGCCTTTTGATCATGATCTTTTATAAATATTGAACAAAAAAACTATTTAATTAAATAAATTATTTATTAAAAAGAAAAAAGAAGAAGAAGAAAGTAGTTCTATATTATTAAAAGAAAAAGGAAGAAGAAGAAGTAGTCCTACATTATTTGAAAAAAAAAATTTGAGGCAAAATCTTAACATGGACCATGTACAAGCAAATTATACAATGAAGGTACCAGTGCTCAATGACATGTCTAGCAGATACTCCCAAGTAAAGGAAATTGTCTAAAAATTAAGCTTTGAGGACAAATATTTTCAAGGAGGAGGAAATGTGACAAATATAGTTTGTAGAAAATAGAATAAATATAATTACTAACTAATCAAATAGTGATTATGTTAAGTAGTTGTTAGTTAGCTAAAAAGGCATGTCTAAAATACATGCCCATTCGTGAAAAGGCACCTGCATAGATATAAAAGCAACGCCTCATTATAACTTTCAAATCATCTTATTATATCTTATCATATATTTTATTAATAAATAATTATTATAAATACCTCTTGTGTATTTTTATAATTAAAGACATTTTTTCTATTAAAGTCAAAAAGCATAAAAGTTTTGTTGCTACACAAGACCTGTTAGAACAGTCAAACCAAACACAAAATGAAGAACATGACAGCCAAAGCCCTAGCAGCCATGAACAACAACATACTAACGAATCTGAACTTGAAATGCTTTGGAACATGAGCTTTGATGGCTCTTGTCGCAAAGTTGGTTTAGGAGCAGGTGTTTGGATACACAACACTAATCAAGGTCATTCTTACAAGCTAGATTTTCAATGTACAAACAATATTGCAGAGTATGAAGCTCTTCTCTTAGGATTACAAATGCTGAAAAGTATAGGAGCTAAGAGGATTTCTATTCTTGGGGATTTTGAGCTAATCATTAGGAAAATCAAAGGAGAATATTAAAACAAAAATCCTAGGCTAAGAGAATATATAAATGCTGCCTTGGACCTCCTAAAGAAATTTGAAAAATATGAACTTACCTCTGTCCCAAGAACTCAAAACAGCCTTGCAAATGAACTAGCCTTTGCTGCCAGAACTTGCCTACTACCTCATGTGAATGAACAATACACAGTAAAGGTAAAGTATAGACCAGTAGTCCCTGATAACATAGATTATTGGAAAGTATTTGAATATGAAAAACATATTGAAGACTTCTTGAAGCCCAAAACAAAGTTTGAAATTCCAAATCAGACTCAGATCATCAAGAGGACTACCCTTTTGAGGAACACACACAAAAAAGAGAGCCACCTTATCCTGCTGATATAAATTTGCTTGAATACCCTCATGAGCCAGAATTGTGTGAAGATTTAGACAAAAGGGACCTTAAGGTATTGCAATGCAAAGATAACTTATTGCCAAGAGGACTTGACCCCTTAGAAGAATTGGTTTATTTCAATGATGTTGCTAGAAAGCCTAAGATGGAATCTACTGAAACTAATGTAGAATAATGCAACATAGGTAGTGAAGAAGAACCTAAAATGATAAAGTTGTCCAAAATAATGCCACCCATTATAAAACAGAAATACATTGAACTATTCAAAGAGTTTAAGGATGTGTTTGCATGGGTCTATGAGGACTTGAAGTCATATGACACAAACATCATTCAACACAAGATCCCTCACAAGGAAAACCAAAAACCATTCAAGCAGAAATTGCATAGGATAAACCCTGTCCTAATTCCTCTAGTTGAGAAAGAAATAAAAAATATGTATGATGCTGGAATAATAGTCCCACTCAGGTACTCAGAATGGGTCTCAAACCTTGTGTTAGTGAGGAAGAAGATAGGAGAAATTAGGTTGTGCATAGACTTTAGAAATTTGAAAAAATCCTCCCTGAAAGATAACTACCTTTTACCTAAGATGGATCATATAATGCAAAGGGTGGTAGGCTCCAAAATAATATCATTTCTTGATGGTTTTTCAGGGTATAATCAGGTGCTACTACTTCCAAGTGATCAACACAAAACAACTTTCACTACACCTTGGGGCACCTTCATGTATGTTAAAATGCCTTTTGGGTTAATGAATCTTGGGGCCATGTTTCAAAGAGCCATGAAAATTGATTTCTTAGAAGATATAGGCTAATTCGTTGTGATATAACTTGATAACATCACTGTTTACTCAAAAACTAATGAAGAACACCTAGCTCACTTAAGAAAGGTCTTTGAAAAGTGTAGAAAGTATGGTTTATCTTTAAATCCTAAGAAAAATCTGTTTGGTGTTCAAGAAGTGACACTTTTAAGCCACATTATATATGAATAAGGGATTAAGATAGATCCAAAAAGGATTGAAGGTATATTGCAGATCAGCCACCCTAGAAACATTAAAGAGCTGCAATCTTTCATTGGAAAGATCAACTTCTTAAGAAGGTTCATTCCAAACCTTACTGAACTCCTAAGAAACATTACAAAAATGCTAAAAAAGGGATAGGAGTCAAATGGATCATAGAATCAAAGCAATCCTTTGAACTGGTAAAACAAGAACTTACCCAAACACCAGTTCTAATCATCCTTGACTTTACCAAAGATTTTTTCATCTTCTCATTTGCATAAGAACACACAATTGTTGTAGTATTGCTACAAAAGAACATGATGGGACAAGAACAACCCATAGCTTTCTTCAGTAGGGCTCTAAGGGATTCACATCTGAAATATAACATTATGGAGAAACAAGATTTGACCTTAATAAAAGCCTTAAAATATTTTAGAGTTTACATCTTGCATTCACATGTTCTTGCTTTTGTTCCTCATGCAGTTGTTAAGGACATGCTAACTCAGGATCCTGATGGTAAAACAGGTAAGTGGATTGTTGTCATCTTAGATTATGATTTGGAAATCAAGTCCACCAAGATAATCAAAGGACAAGGATTGGTGAAACTGTTGGCTAAATCAAACTTTCAAGCATTAGACACAAACATGATACATTCCTTTGATGAATAAGAGGAGTTTGCAACTCCACCTATTGAAGAAGCATTTCTGAACTCACTCTGGTATGCTGACATATTTTATGTACTTTTTAATCTAAATTATCCTCCTAGTTTTTCCAAAACAAAGGTCAGGTTATTGAAACTAAAAGATGTAAATTTTTTCATTCTAGACAAAGCTTTATTTGGAAAAATTATGTTGCTATCTTGCTTAAATGTTTACTTAAATATGATGTAGACAGAATCATGCATGAGTTTCATGAAGGAGAGTGTGGAGGTCATATCTATTGGAAAACCAATGCCAACAAAATCCTTAGAGATGGTTTCTATTGGCCCACTCTTTTCCGTAGTATCCACAAGCTAGTAGTGACTTGCCATAAATGCCAAATCTTTGAGGGAAAGAGAAAATTACCACCTTTTACTTTACATCCTATCAGTGTTGAAACTCCTTTTCAACAATGGGGTTCAGATTTCATTGGAGAAATCCACCCTGCCTCCTCTTCCCAACATAAATGGATTCTCATTGCAACTGAACATTTCACCAAATGGATAGAATCCATCCCTTCAAGGAATTCCACTGACTTGGTAATCATCAAATTCCTTGAAAATAATATTTTGTCCAGATTTGGTTGTCCGAGAAAGATCATCACTGATAATGTTGATGCATTCAAGTCCAAAAGAATGGTGAATTTTTTCCAAAAATATCACATTATGTTAGGGCATTCTATAACTTATTACTCTCAAGGTAATGGGTTGTCTTAGTCCTATAACTATCTGGTAAACATCACCAAGAAATTGTTGGAAGAGAACAAAAAATCATGACACAATAAATTAGTGCATGCACTATGGGCAGATAGATTAACAAGCAAGAAATAAATTAACATGTCTCCCTATCAGCTAGTGTATGGCATGGATGTAGTTTTACCAACATCCTTGGGAGTCCCGGTGATGAAGCTCTTTCAAGAGGTACAATCAGAGGAGAATGATATGCAAAGGAGGATGAACCAAACCATTCATTTGCATCAATCAAGGGAAGAAGTATACAAAAGAACACAAGCAGTGCATGAGAGCATCAAGAAAATTTTTGACAAGAGGACCAAGGCCAATGATTTCCAGATTGGAGACAAAGTGTTGAACTGGGATTCAGGAAGAGAGGACAAAGGCAAGCATGGAAAATTTGAAAATATGTGGAAAGGTCCATATGTCATCCATTCATTAAGAGGTAACAATGCATTTTTTCTACAAGAAATGGATGGAACAAAGCTGTTTGGAGGTTCTGTAAATGGCAGGATGCTCAAGCACTATTTTTGTTAAAGTTCTTAGTTTACAGCTTCATTCATTGTACATAACATTTCTTGAATTAAAGATTATAAAAATGGAACACAAAAACAAAGAAAAGAAGAAAAAGAGGGTAGATGAAAAGAAGAGGTAAAGCCCCATACCAAAAAAGAATATGTCTGAAAGTGTGCAAGACTAAATGCCACTACTTTGAGAAATAAAATTCTTGTTATGTCTTATAGCCTAACCATGACTAAACATGTTTTAAATTTCTGTTGATAATTTAGAGAAACAATATTTTCCAAACCATCTAAACTTGGCTTATCAAGTAGACTAGTTTAGGAAAAGATATTGGTTCCCAAAGCTTAAATCTTAACCAAAGAGAAATGAGAGGGATAGGTAACAAGCTCCAAATTATGAGCCCTCAAGTTTCTAGTTTTACTTGTACAAAAATTAAATCTATTTCCCACTTGTCCAAGATGTCGCAACTCATGACAAATCAAACTGCTTAACCTTGATTGGTCATGTTTTGAATTTTATGTTGATAGGTTAGAGAATGAAAATTTGTCAAACTACTTAACCTTGACATATAAGTAGATTAGTTAGAGAATAAATAGGCTCATCAGTCTAATCTAAGCTCTTGTATGACATAAGGGTAGACATAGATAGTTTTTATTCTTTCAAAAGAAAAATGATGTCAAGGGTTTGCCAATCCAATTAATGCACCAAAATGAAGAGAAAATGTTAGAAACGTATGATGGGTAGGTAGGGTTAATATTAAAGCAATCATGTTTTTAAGATTGTAAGATCATGGCTTCCAAGAACGACAACAAATATCAGCCTTGAAAATTGAAAAAATAGGAGTAAATCAGCAAGCATGTAAGGCTTCTTATCTGCAAAACCAGAGATCTAGGATCTGAGGTTCTTGAAACCTCTTTAGAGGAGCTTCCCTCACCAAGTGGAGCCACTATTAGTCATCAACATTATTTTCACTATCTTTGGATGACTAAATGGTGCCTATATATTTATGAAAACAATATTCCATGAATATCTTGAGTTTCAAAAATCTCACTGCCTTCATTGTCCTTATAGAAACCTTTTCACTATTCTATCAGTTTTCCATTTCATGGTCACCCTGTTGCTCCTACAAACTCCTCATAAGCTTATACCTCTCATTTTTTATCCTCCTTTCCTTCCTATAGCCTCATTGCCCTATTTTCCCCTTAACATTGAACCCCACCTTCCCTCTAGGGTTTTCATGTTGCAGACTCATTTTCCATGTTACCCAGGTTCCTCAAGCATTGATGGTCTCAAAACTATCTCTGTAGGCTCTTTAGATAAATCAAGTATATTGGATTTTAGATCTTCAACGCAACACTTTTGACCATACTCTATTTTTCACTTGAAAACCCCCAAGTCAAATTTTAGTCAAAATCAAGTCAAAGGACCCTCCCACTAGGTCATTAGGGTTTCACATGTTTTAATGTCATCATTGAATGTTTCAGGCACTAATTTTCATTTTCTAGAATCTGGCTTAGATGTAATAGAATGTCAAGACATGGTTATTCAAGAAGGACCTAAAATATTTCCAAATAAGATTACCTCATTAGTTCAAAGTCTGCAAATGAGAAAAAAGGACAAATTTTGGCACTTCTACAGTAGTGTTGAAAGTTTTGTCAGCATAACGTACTGAAAAGGTAGACTATCTACTCCTAAATGAAGACAAATTACATCAAAGGAAAGAGAAACAACTTAGTCTTGAAGATAATTAGGGTTTATACAGTTGATGGCCCAGTTGAGTGCCAAAACAATGATAACTTGCAGAAATGACATGAAGGAGGCATAAAAGGCCAAACATGAATGAAAGAAATCAAAAAAATTTGATGGAATATGTAAAAATTTGAGGTGAACTAGATATAAATGAATGAACTCAAAAGGGCTATAAATAACTTAGAAGACAACACTGATGATTGCTGTGAAAGACTGCAAACCATTAGGGTTTTGGAAAAAATGGCTAGAAAAGGTGAAAAGTTGAGTTGAACTTCATGGTTGAAAACATAGAAGGTTTTGAAGAGGCTGGTAGGTGCAATCATCACAAAATTATAAAGCTAAACATGTCAAGTACCAAAGACGAAAAGCAAAGCTAATTCAATGATTTCAGCAACCTACAAGAAAAGGTATAAAGGAATATCAATGAAAGAGGGAAAAAAGGATTTTAAACATTAGAAAGTGGGTTTCCATTATTAAATCAAATTCCGTAGTCTACAAAAGCTCATTTTTCATCTCATATGAATCATTGTGCCCTTGCAAAGCATTAGAATTTCCAAGGAGAGAAGGTTTTTTTATTTTTCAAGATGAATTTGGGAAAATTTTTGTGGTGTTGCGCACCTGGAAGAAAGCACTGCGCCCTTGGTACTTTTCTCCCGTTCATTTTCTGAAGGTGTTGCACTCCTAGCAGAGAGCTGCACTCTTTCCAAACAGACCCAAAAAAAATTTCTTAAGGCGTTTCATGCTCAAGTTTTGTGTTGCGTGCCTAGGACTGGTTTTGCGCTCTCAGCATTGGCACCACATCCTTGGCCAGGAGGGCTTTCTAAGAAATTTAACCACCCAAACCACTTCAAAACCCTTT
This sequence comes from Pinus albicaulis, assembly GCA_034641835.2. Lineage (NCBI taxonomy): Eukaryota > Viridiplantae > Streptophyta > Pinopsida > Pinales > Pinaceae > Pinus > Pinus albicaulis. Next base: position 1,817,439,066 of record CM076578.1, read on the forward strand.
CAAGTTTCCTCCAAAGTCTTATAAATCACTAGGAAGAGGTAAGTACCTAACATACACTCATATTCAAGAAATTTTTGTGTTTTCTAAATCATTGAAATGGAACCCTAAGATCAAACCCTAAGTTTCAACCTTAAAATCACTTTTTTTTCATTGCTTCATCTTCCTAGGCAGAACGTCAGTGATACAAAGGGAAATTGTACAATCGGAGGGTTAAAACTTGAGTTTTTTAGCCTCTCAATCTTTCTCATACACGTATAGCCTCACTCACTCATTCCCTCATTTGCCAAAAGTTCCATTTCATTACCATCTCTTCATTCCATTTCCATTTACACTCTAGGGTTTTATAAGAGTAGAGTTCAGAATGTCAGAGGGTGAAAGCAGTGATGTGGAGGCCCAAATTCCAAGGATTCATGATCATAAAGGAGGCAAGATAAATAGATTTGAACCCCTTAGTACAAGAGAGCTCATGGAATCTCCCCTTACCATTTATTGTTTCAAGCATGTAGGTTGCTATGAATTTATTAAAAGGTGCAGCAGGTGCAAAACCACCCTGAGCTAACTAGAATATTTATCATTAACTTGCATGACAAATAAGTTAACCTTGCAGGAGTCACCTTTGAGTTATCTACAGATGCTAGTGCCAATGCCATAGGCATGCCTAGTGTAGGGGAGAAATGGTTCAAGCAAGCTAACCTTGACATAAGTTACTTTGATCCATACCTTAAGCCCAGATATAAATACCACAACAAGTCCATCTTTCCTTTATCTCACCTTCTTGATAGATATGCACCTATGATGAATATTATAATGAAATATTTTACTTGTGAAGGAAGGTTCTCCCATCTTTACTCATACCACATCAGGCTCCTTATGCATTTTACTAGAGTGAGGATGTTGCACATACCCTATTACCTCTACATAAGAATTCTTAAAATGACATATATTGTACAAAATAGATACTATCCTTAGTAGATGCAAAGTATCTTTCATCACTCACTTATCAAAATGGTTATTATGCACCAACTACAACATAAAGGTATTCCATGGGAAACCTTCATTTCCCATGAGGTATTTACTGCTCCACAAGGCCATGATCAGCAAGATGTCCCCTCATCATCCCATCCTCCAAAATAAATTCCTCCATCGCCTCTTACTGATCATACATCTCCATACACTCACATTCCTTCACTCCATGATGATCCTCCTTCATCACCTTCCCACAACCCTTCACCCTCATCTCATGACACAACATCAAACAGTGAAGAGAGCAGTGAGAGAAATGGCACTAAGATGATTGATGCAGAGCCTTTTCCTTTGACCTACCAGAGGGGAAATAGGCATGTGTTTTCTACCCTTAAGAAGAAAGGGGCCATGACTTCATCATCAACAAAATAGCTTGACAAAGGTAAGGAAAAGGTCATTGTTGAAGAGGAGGAAGATGCGCATGAAAACGAGAAATATTTTTAGCTAATTCACCTTGACAGTGAGAATGAGGATGCGGAGAGGATAAAAAACCGATTGCTCAAGAGTAAGGATGCCCAGATCAGAGAGCTACAAACCAATTTGGGTAGGGCCGAAAATGTGATCAACTTCCTTGAGGTTGAAAACCAACAGTTAGAGACAGAAAAAGAAATCACTGAGGTCAGAGCTATCAAAGCTTGGAAAGAGGCTGGAAAGGCCAAGGATATGCTAGATGAGACCTTGGGCACTCTATATGACAATGAATATGAGGAAGAACAGCTTCCTAGGAAGAGGCCAAGGAAAATTGGGTTGAAGAAGGCCTTAGCCTGGGAGAGAGAGCAAGAGACAGCATTGGAAAAGCAGCTCACTCCAAGAGAGCTACTTGCCATTCAAATAAACTATGAAAAATAATATTGGCTAGAAAGAGCCAATTTGTACCTAAAGGATCAGCTTGAAAAGGAAAAAAGAGATATACACATTCAGAAGAAGATGGCAAGGCATTCTGCCATGAGGAACAGAATTGCAAGGGCTAAGATCAAAGGAGACCTTGCAAAGATTCAAGCCTGAAAAGAGGCATAGGAGAAGGAAAGCCTTGAAATATTTCCTAATGTATCCCTCTAGGCATCCAAACCATGATTAACATGGTAAAATCCAAATTTTGGCACTTGGTGCAAGTTTTTGAAATTTTGACTATTTGGCCAGCAGAAAAAAGGGCCGAATGTGCAACGCCATTGGCGCTGTGCTATTTTTGGGTGCACTTAAATGAGGAAATGTTTAAATATTCATATTCCTTAGGCCAAGGACATCACCCACAAAAAGGTTCACGTCATTTGGTGCAGAACTATTCCTCCAAAAGTGCCCAAAACCATCTAAAAATCACCTTTCTGCCCTCTTTTCAATGTTGGCATTGTGCCCTGAGCAGTCTTGGGATAATGAGTTTTTGAGCAGGAAAATGGACACCAATATGGAAAATAAAGGCATATTTGGAAACTATACCTAACAATATTTCCAATGAGCTATCATGGAGCTCATTTGGACAATGGGAAGACCTCCAAATCTTAGCTGCAAAACAAGTGATTTTCCCCGATTTGGCACTGCGCCCTTGTACCTTGACGCTGCGCCCTTGATAAAAATTAAAAAAAATACATCAAATTTATTGAAAACATATATTTTTAGTTCTTAAAGGACAAATAACTCCAAAGTTAGCTTGGAATTTATGTTAGAAGTTATTTTTGCATTTAATGAGCTTGGGATATTTGTGCCTTGGGCCTTGCATGGTCTCAATGGTCAAATGCATTTATGATGTAATTAATGACTTCCAAAAACATAGTTAGGTTTTTATTCACCATTTTGGTAGTTAGATACTGCATGTAAGCGTTATTTTGATTTTTGGTTGAATGTTGATCTAAATATGATATAGACTTTGAATTTATTGAAGAAATTAGATTTGGAGTGTTGTGATTACTTTGGATTGAGCATCAATGGAGCAAGAATATTCATGGGATTCATGAACCTGGTTAATGGTGATGTTGTTCTATTTTAGTGTTTGTTTCCTTTAGTTTTCATATTGTTTCATCCTTTCTCTGATAGAGGAACAAAAATTTTACAGTAGGATATGCTATCTTGCCACCCTATTTCTGTCTGCATCCTTTATCTTTATGTTTTCCTCTCCTGAGTTTGATTAAAGAATTATTAAGTGCTCTTTAGTTTCATTGAACTATTATCTTAGATGTTCTTTTTATATGAAAGTACTATTAGATAATTGTTAATTGCTCTCTATGATTACTGGATTGTTGTCTTGAAGTTTATTTACTAGGGTTTGGTCAAAGAGGTTTATGGTGTGCCCTGCACTTTGGTCCTTTCTCAAGCATAGTAATATTAAAGGCTTTTCTTGTTCTAATATGTTAAAGGATTCTTAATTTCCCTTTATACCTACTACACTCACAATTTATTGTTCATTTCACTCACATAAGCTACTAAGATCCATTTGGCCTTGTTAACTTTCCATATGAAACACCCTTGACCTATTGTTGTACTTTTCAAGCCTTTCACAAACCCCATAGCCCAATGGATTGATTTTCTCTTACCGTATCTGTTCTTCTTGACAATCTACCCAACCAAAAAAAACAAAACAAACAAACTCTGTCATTAGAACTAGCCTAAAATCAACATCCTAAAATCATACAAGTCATACCTTTTATACAAATTTAGAGAGAGCCCTCTCTGAGTCCAGGAAGGCTAGGTCCTAGGACTCCAAAGATTGGTTTGATTTTACCCTTGTCTATTTGGTCACTGCCAATCTACCAAATTATAGGGACCTAACAAAATGGATAATAGTTTTATCTAAAGTTCAAAGGTTCAATTCATAAAAGGGTTATATTTTACATTTCACTCTTTTACCTATGTTTTACCCTTGCATATCACTCCACCCACATTTAATTTATTTCCCAACCCCACAATCCATTCCCGTCACATCGTATTAAAACCCGCCACTTTTCCATTTATCTTAACCCATCCTTCTTAATCCAACGACCGTGATCACTCTTCAGCCCCACCTCACCATCTAGATGTTACCATCAGGGGTGGTCCGAAATGGATGGTTTTCAAACACAGAACCACTACAACGTGGTTGGCACTGGCGAGTTCACACCCCCCCTTATTGAAACCTATTACCATACACCTACCCCTCCGAAAACAGTTTTCCCAATAATTAGAACCATTCACATAACATTTATCCCTCTTCCTATCCCATTGTGCCACCTCATCCACCCGTTGCCTATCCAATCAACTTCGTTCCTGCTCAAATCAATCTATTTCACAATTAAACTTTCTTAACCATTAACCAATGGATCTGCACTGTGAACAACGGGAAATTAGAAAGAACCATAAATTTCCTCCTCCTACCTTTTCAAAACTTTACTATTCTCTCCAATTACCATCTATACAACATATTTTTCATTTTTACAGGTCAAGCGTGTAGAAATTTGCTGAATAATGATTAATTATCCATTGAGACTATCTTGATCACATACAATTCGAATTTATATGCAACAAATAATCTCTACCACTCAGATCATCACACATGCGGAAATAAAATCAAGCGATAACACATCAAAACATCATACACATTAACACAGTATGTATGGGGAAAGCTTATATCTGAAAACCCCGCAGTTATTGTGTATATTATAATGGAGAAATCATGTAACAAACTTAGTACAATACTCCTCACAAGTACTCAGTACTATCTCATGAAGTTACACACAAACTAGCTCAGTTTTGAACAGGTTACTGGTTCAAAACTCACTACCAATTGCCTTGCCTCTATTGCGAAATCCAGGCCTGTCTATATAGATATCCAAGGTTCAAATCTCCTTGTCTTGACAGTGCAATCATCATGGGAAATTCCTCCAAGTGTGGTGCAAATCTCATGCACAACTGATGTCGCCACTGATAGCTAACTCCACCCTTTCATCTACCTCTTTCACTGGTCTCCACTGAACTGATCATGCACTGTAGTGAACTGATGTGTTCTTGAGTTGAATAATGAGTTGCTAATTAATGAATTAAATAATATTTAATTCACTCCACTCATAACTAATTGATTATCTAGTTAAACTAATCTCAATCAGTTCAACTAAAATAAACAGAACACAACTCCACTATCTGTCTCATTAACTCCTCCAAACTTCTGCCACTGAAGTCCAACTGAAGTCAACCATGCATGATGCCATCAAACCCTTAGGAATAGCGTAATTCCTCTGTCAGATGCATGAGCCACTTCTGTAGCTCGAACTGAAGTGCTCCAAGAGAGTAAACTGCTGTTTATAGTCCAAATATTATTAAGGGTAAATAATATTTGACTTCCCTATTTTTAGGAGAGGCAGTCTAAAAATAGACTTCGACCTCTTAGACCTATAGGTCACAAAAATAGAGTCCCATCTGTTTTTACCAACATGACCAATACTCCAAGAATAACATACTGCAACCCCTGGACCATGCTCCATATGTCTAAAAATAAACTTTGCGCCAGAATTTGCCTGCGGGCCCACTTAGTGAAGGCGACTTCATTTCACTAAGCTCCATCATCTTCTTTGCATTTTCAACACTCCTCTCGACGAATGTGGATCTGTCTGCAACCCTATCTACCTCGTAGGTCGAACTTGCTCTTGGTGAGTGCTTTCGTCGAGGATGTGAGCATCTCATCCTCACGTCAAGGTGAAAGCATCATGATTCTCTAGATTGAACACAATGTCCGATATGATGATGCTGATGTGGATGCATGTTTGGACCTATCATGAAATACTGGATTAGCCGAGAGTTTAATGCAACTCTGGTTATCACGGTAGATCACTGTAGGCTCCAAATGCAACCTGAACAATCCTGCGAGGATCTTCCTCATCCAAATAGCCTCGCATGCAGCCAAGCTAGCTGCCATGTACTCGGCCTCTGCTGAACTGAGTGCCATGGATCTCTGCTTCCTGCTGTACCAGGAAACTGTTAACTGCTGTCGACCCAATGCTGAAAACTCCTCCAGAAGTGCTCTTCCGGTCTGTTGGGCTCCCTGCCCAATCTGCATCAGTGAAGCCAGAAAGCTTCACTCCATCCTCTTGTCTGTACCATAGACCATATCACGATGTGCCTGCGATATAGCGCAATACATGCTTTCCTGCCTTCCAAAAGAGCTTGGTAGGCTTAACCATAGCTTACCAAAGGCTGGTTAACTCATAGCATATATCGGGTCGTGTATTGACCCGAGATACATCAACGACCCCACCAACTGTCGATAGACGGTGGCATCCACTACCTCCTCCGAAGTAGCATCTCCCTTCCTCCATCCACCAGGAAGAGGAGTGTCAACAGGCTTGCGGCCTTGCATGTTGAACCTCTCCAGAATCTCCCGGGCATACTTTCCACTGAGAAACAAATAGTCCTCATTGCTGTGCCAAATCTCCAATCCCCCGGGAAATAATGGGATGCCTACGTCTTCATCTCAAACTCTTGTGAAAGATCCTCCTTGCATGAAAGTATCAAGCGCTCATCACCGGTCAAATCGAATCCATCTACATATAGTACGATGATCAACGGCTCCCTCCACCTGTCAGGTACGAGTTAGGATCCGCCTCACTCTTGGAGAATCCAAGTCTGGTGAAATAACTGTCTATCCGTGTGTACCAAGCACGAGGTTCTTGTTTCAACCCATACAATGCTCTCTTGAGCCTGCACACATGCGACTCACTGCTAAAGATCTTGAAACCTTCGGGCTGCTCTATGTACACCTCCTCCTCAATGACTCCGTTGAGGAACACAATCTTCACATCCATCTGATGAATGTGCCACCCCATCTGTGCTGAGAGAGAAAGAATCGTCCGTATGGAAGAATACCTTGTGACAGGTGCAAAGGTTTCCTCATAATCAATCCCCTCAATGCGAGAAACCACGGAGCGCAAATCTCGCCTTGTGCTTCTCCCCACACTCCGTCATTGCTGATTCACCTGGCAGATCCATCGCGAACCCAGCACGATTTCCCTTCCGGTCTTGAGACGATGCCAATATGCACTGTTCACGACGATCGAATCATATTCTTCGATCATGGCATCAACCAGCTAATAGGTTCCTCCACAGCTTCCTCAAAAGAGGATGGCTCCGTCATGACACATTGACTCACAAGAGCCATGTATCCAGTGTACCGATCCGGTGATTGTCTCTGTCTGCACTGTGTTGTAGGTGGTCCTACAACCTTCTCTGCATCTCGAGCCAGTCGCTCAGCTTTTGTAGTGCGCATGCGCCCTCTGATGGTTGGCGCTGCATGCGCCCTTTGATGGTTGGCACTGCATGGTGGTTTCTTCCACCTCCTGAACTTCCTCTTGTGGCTGATCCACATCTCCTTAGGAACTAACAGCTCCTCATCTGCATGCAAGTGTAGCTCCCTCTCAAGTGAACACTGCATGGCTTTCTCCTCTTGAAATTTTATATCCCGTCGCACAAGGTCTTTATTTGTCCCCAACCATCACCGATAGTTGTGGATTGAATTAGTGTAGAAAAAATATTCCAACCTCTGTGATCGGATCCAGCTCTTCTCGCATCCTTCATCACATGCATGTAGACGGAGAACCAAAATCCTGAATGAGAAATATCAGGCCTCTTGCTAGAAAACGCCTCCTCCGATGTACTCATGCCAAGAATCTTGTGAGGACAACGGTTCTGCACATACACTGCTGTATTTCATGCCTCAGCCCACAAGTGAAGGGGTAGGCCCTGATCATGCAACATCGCCCATGCATCACCCATGATCGTTCTGTTCTTCCGCTCAGCCACCGCGTTCTGTTGTGGGTTATGGGGTGTGATGAGCTCTCTCCGAATCCCTTCTGCACTGCAAAAGTCCTTGAATTCATCCGAGATGAATTCACCACCATTGTCGCTCCTAAGAGCCTTCACATGCTTCCCCGATTCCTTCTCAACCAGCGCCTTGAATTCACAGAACTTAGAAAATGTCTCGCTCTTCTTCTGCATGAAGAAGATCCGACACTTTCGAGAGAAATCATCAACAAATATCACATAATACTTGTGCTTTGTTTGTCGAAGCAAGCGAGAAGAGGACCACACACGTCTGTGTGAACTCTCTCAGAGATCGTCGTGGATGGCCATCATGAAAGGTGGCTTTCACATACTTCCCTAAAGTACACCCCTTGCACTGATCTGACTGCGCAAGAGTGCCCTTAGGAAGTCTAGTAGAAATCTGCTGCAGAATCTTCAAAGCTCCATGGTGAAGGTGGCACAATCTCCTATGCCACAGTTCGCCCTCATCATCCCGGCTCACCGCTTCTCCCGCTTTGCATGCCATAGCTGCGCAGCCATCTACCTGCAACTGATAAAGGTTCTTGGTCCGAACCCCTATCTTCCGGGTCTCTCCAGTAGTCTTATTGCGCAAGAAGGCTTTTCCTTCGCTGAAGACCACATCATACCCCTTATCCTCCAACATCGCCACAAAGATCAAGTTCTTCTTCAATCCAGGTACATGCATGTCATCCTTCAGTACAAAGGGTTTACCAGACTCCTACGAAGGATATGGGTACGTACAGTCGCAAACTGTCTACCATCATCACCCCATCTCGATGTGCACACCCAAATCTTTGTCCTCAGGATGCGAGAACAAATCTAGATCTCATGAGAGTTTGAAATGGCCATACCCGTAAGCCTGAACCACACTAATCCCAACACACTTGAAACCCCAAGCATATGATCGTGAAAATTCAGCTCGAGCTGACGAAGCCAAAGCTTCTCCCATCGAGATCTTCCGCTTGCTTGTTCTTCTTCTTCTTTGGACACATGGTAGCATAATGTCCGTGATCATGGCAGTGAAAGCACTTCACCTTAGCCATGTCTTGCTTCTTGCCGTTTGCACCAGAATGAGAAGTTTTCTTGCCCTTCCCCTTCTTTTCTTTGGCAGCCAAAGTGCAATTTTCTTCATCAATTACCTTTGATGAAGATCCATCCCTGGTAGTCCTCCTGATCTCCTCTTGCATGAGATCCGACCACAGTCGCTACCATCCCGGCAACTTCTCCTGGCCATTGACACTATCTTGATAGGAATGCCAAGCCTTCGGAAGACCAAGGAGAGCCATTTCAACCAATTCCTCATCCTCGACAGTCACCCCCACACTTCCCAGCTCATCTCTGCATTGAGTGAACTTCGTGAGGTATTTGGCGATACTGTCGCCTTTCTCCATCTTGATGTTCCTAAGCTTATCTTTGAGCGCCAGCTTCCTTTGGTCACTCTTACTCTGGAATAGATCCGTCAAAGCTTTCCACATTAAATATGGAGAAGCCTTTCCATGCAGGCTAGATACAATATGATCCTTGACGCCCTCCAACAGGATCCTTCGACATTTCACCATCTTCTTTTTCCATGCTTCGACTTCAGCAGGATCAGTGGGCTTTTGGACATCCGTATCTACGAAATCCTTCAGTCCATTATCTTCTAATACTGCCTCCATGTGATCCTTCCATGCAACATAATTCGAACTGCCTTCAAGAGCATATTCGAGTCGCAAACCGTTGAAAGACATTTTCAACACCGGCACCAAGAAAACAAAACTGCTGCAAAATTTTGAATTCCACCTCAAAGCTCAACCGCTCTAGATATGTGAGAACAAATTATTTCTAGCATAGAGATCGAATGCAAGGGGCATTTACCAGACCTTTCACTTTCCAAAGAAACATGAATCCGGAGGCTACCTGGCCCGCATGCAGACTCTGTCTACCGAAATAAGTTTGTAATCACTGTGATGATCAATCTCTGCTTCAATAGCTCCGATACCATGTAGAAATTTGCTGAATAATGATTAATTATCCACCAAGACTATCTTGATCACATACAATTCGAATTTATATGCAACACATAATCTCTTCCACTCAGATCATCACACATGCGGAAATAAAATCAAGCAATAACACATCAAATCATCATATATATTAACACAGTATGTATGGGGAAAGATTATAGCTGAAAACCCCGTAGCTATTGTGTATATTATAATGGAGAAATCATGTAACAAACTGAGTACAATACTCCTCACAAGTACTCAGTACTATCTCATGAAGTTACACACAAACTAGCTCAGTTTTGAACAGGTTACTGGTTCAAAACTCACCGCCAATTGCCTTGCCTCTATTGCGCAATCATGGCCTGTCTATATAGAGATACAAGGTTCGAATCTCCTTGGCTTGACAGCACAATCATCATGGTAAATTCCTCCAAGTGTGGTGCAAATCTCATGCACAACTGATGTCGCCACTGATAGCTAACTCCACCCTTTCATCTACCTCTTTCACTGGTCTCCACTGAACTGATCATGCACTATAGTGAAATGATGTGTTCTTGAGTTGAATAATGAGTTACTAATTAATGAATTAAATAATATTTAATTCACTCCACTCATAACTAATTGATTAGCTAGTTAAACTAATCTCAACCAGTTCAACTAAAATAAACAGAACACAACTCCACTAGCTGTCTCATTAACTCCACCAAACTTCTGCCAGATGCATGAGCCACTTCCAAGGCTCGAACTAAAGTGATCCAAGAGAGTAAACTGATGTTTAGAGTCCAAATATTATTAAGGGTAAATAATATTTGACTTCCCTATTTTTAGGATAGGCAGTCTAAATATAGACTTCGACCTATCGACCTATAGGTCAAAAAATAGAGTCCCATCTATTTTTACCAACATGACCAATACTCCAAGAATAACATACTGCAACCCCTGGACCATGCTCCATATGTCTAAAAATAAACATAGTCTAAAAATAGACTTTGTGCCAGAATTTGCCTGCAGGCCCACTTAGTGAAGGCGACTTCATTTCACTAAGCTCCATCATCTTGCTGCATTTTCAACAAAGCGCAATAGGGAATAATAGCGAACTTCAAATCCCAATATTTTATTTTTTCTCATTGTCTTCCCTGATCTAATTCCTCCTTTGCACTCTGCAAACCTGGACCATCAAAAAATTTAACCTATTCTACAGCCTCAATTAGTCATGCCTCCCAAAAATAAAGGTCAATAACCCTTAAACCCAATGGTTCACCACTCCCCCGTTGACTTGGATCCTATTAGCCTTGCAGGAAAGGACTTTAAAATCCACAAGACCATTTGTGAGTTTTATCTATTATATTTTTACTGTTGGTTAGAGGATAAGTTAATAGATGGTGTTGATGACACTGGACTGTGGGACACAAATTTTCCTTACTACATTTTACTAAAACCCACAGTGCCCCTGAATTCATCAAAATATGTTGTGCCTGCTATATCCCTAACCAACGACATGTAATTTCCCCTACTGGTAAAGTCTTATTCACAATCAATTCTCAATCCATCATCCAAATTATGTAGGGACCCTCAGCATAAAATACAAGACCATTTTTCCAAGAATCCCTCATACACCTATATGAAAAGATATATTTTCCAAGAGAGCCAAAACCCTTGAGTTTTTCTTGACTGAAAATACCCCTTTACCCAAGAAAACCCTCCATATCCCTCATCCTTATCCCTAAAATAACTAAACAAATAGCCACAGTCCTATCATATATTCTTGGGTATTATTATGACCAGTGGGTAGATGAGGCAATTATAGGCTTCTTGACTTTATTTTCCACAAAATCCAAGCCCTCTATCCTATTTGATTTTACCCAATTCTTGGCTGACAACATCCATGAACACTTTTTGAAATTCCATACCGAGGGAGTGTTTAAATATAATTTTCTCATTATTTACATTTTTTTTATATTTTTAGGCAGAAAGATTTCAATTTTCTATGAATAAGATGGATGAATATGGACACCCAAAGTCTGTCATTTTTTGGACCACCCTATTGATGAAAGAAAAATAAGAATACAACTACAAGCAGTTCATTGATTTTTTTTTACATCCAGCCATGAGTATTCCGAGTGGCATGGTTGAGTATATAATACATGAAGATATTAAAATAACTATGCATCTTTCAGATTAGGCTAAAATAGAATACCGGTATTTATACCATAATTATATAGAGCTGAGAGTGTATGGATGTCAATTTTCTCCCTAAAAGTTGCCAAAATTCCTCCCAATGAGGATTTTTGCCATGGAGTATATCAGGAAAATGTTAAATATTGATGAGGTGCATTTTGTTTCAGCAAAGAAGAAATCATAGTGTAGGATCAAGTTTGAAATTGGACCATTCTTATGCAAGAACAAGGGAGCAGGAGAGGAAGTTGATAAAAGACTAAAAGAGATTAAATTTTCTCACATATTTACATGGTCTTATGATGCATTTGGGGTCACTTCTAAAATGAGGGTGGAAAATAAGTCTACACCCTACATTCAAACTCAAAGGTGATAAATACAATAGTTTATGAATCATATAGGGTGGGAAGAGAACACTTTGGAGGAGGCAAAAGAATAGGCAATGTCAAATTCAGGATTACAAACCCCTGTACCACAACAAAAATAGAGAAAAGAAGATAAGAAAGAAGCAACATGGAAGAGGCAGAGGGAAGACTAGTCACCTTTGGCGACTGATACTTCCAATAAAGAATTCAAAATGAAATATAGGAAAAGAGCGAGGATCCACATGGACATTGATCAAGGAAAAGAGATAGACTAGGAGACAATCATCAAAATAATAGATACTCCAGGATATTCTCTAGAGGGAGGTTAGCCCATATCCTCCCCTACTACCTCAACTACTATGCTAAATCAGCAGCAAACCCTATAGACATCCACATCCAGTGCTGCTACAAGAGAAAGGGAGAAGAAAATGTTTGATACCTTCAGGGAAATGAAATTTTGAAGAATAACACCTATGACCAATTCTGGAAGAAAAATTCCAGCTCACAAAGCATAGTATTATCATCCTTTGACTCAGAAAAAGGGAAAATTCACATGGAATTCCTGGAAGCTCAAATTTAAAAACCCAAGATGGCAGTAGACTACAAGAAGAGTTCATTTGAATTCAACATCAAGGAAATTCATCCTATCGACTAGATGGAAGTGCACAAACAAACAATTGAAATGATGTCTTCCACATTAACCAACAAAACAATGATTTTTTCTAAGTTGCAAGTCTCCTTAGAAAATTTAGAGTCACAACTTAAAATGGAGAAGCTATCTTCTATATCGAAGGGTACAAGGATAAAATCCTTGGAATATTCGGTTGTAAAGATAGGACATGACCCCTCCAATCTGTAGGCTGTGGAAGACATAATCAAGAATAAAAATGTAGATATATCAACATTAAAGAAGTAGCAGAAAATGTCTACCACAAAAGAAACACTCACAATAGAAATTAAGGAGATAGAGTCCCAAAAATTTGAGATGATGAAACTTATCATGGAACAAAATGCCCAACTGAAATAAATGAAAATCGAGATGGAGAAAATGGTTAAAGAAAAAGAGAAAGCTACAAAAACATCTGTTGTTCCTTTAGAGGCTGTACCCCTTACAACCATTCCTACATCAAAAGCTTCAACATCTAGCACAGGAGATGTTGCATATCAGCTAGCAAAATTAGTGGAGAACATGTCATTAAAAACAAAGTAAATGAAAATATTGTCGACTCAAAATAAAATTCTGCAAGATCAGATGGTAAGGACTAAGACATCCCATGCAACATAATCACAGAGAAGTCAGAAGCATATAGAAAGTTTACATAAATCTCTAAGGAAATCTTCCACTAGAAACAACTTGGGTGAAATTTAAGAAATCATATAGACCAACATCATTGAAGCTATGAATGAAATCTGTCCATATATCTAGATTATTTTTTAGCAAAAGGACATGATTTAGAAAGCCAATAAGGCCATTTCAGATATAAATGAATAACAAGGAGACATGCCTGATACAACTAACAAAATCATCAAGTTTTTGAATTCCAAAAATAGATATGAACTTGATGATCTGGGAGTACATGATAGGACAAAAACCATTTTGGAGGTGAAAAAAGTCCTTACAAAAAGGAACTCGGTGCAACAACTTGAGGAAAAATTTCATGGGTTGGAAATTACAGTCATCAGAGTTTCAACAAAGTTGAGCCATTAACTAAGAGGGGCCTTCCTTCTCTGTTAGTTATCAATGGCAAACTAATAGACATATATGATTATGTGAAGAAGCTTAAGGAAATTGAAAATGACACATCGAAATTTTCAAACATTAAGGGTGCCATAATAGGGAGATATTTTCTAAAAGCTATGAGTAACGATATTTTCATCCAACATGAGATAAAGAATATTTTCATGGTCAAATCCACATTTTCTAGATACGCGGAGCTAGATGAGATCTATCACAAGGCCACAAAGATAATTATTCTTGATGAAGATAAGTGGGATAAGCTGTGTGAGTACCAGCAAGAGTAAAGAGCAGCTAAAACCAGTGTTAGCTCCCTGTAATTTGCAAGATTGGCAAATACAAACTGCAGAGACAACAGTTGAATCACTTTGGGATTCTAGGATCTAGCCCTCCTAAATCCAGAGAGGGATCTCTCTATAAGTGAAAATATTGATTTATCTTTAAGGCTTTTATGATGTGATATTAGGCTAGTTATTAAGAGCAAGGGGTTTTATTTGTTTTTTGATGGTTGAGAATGATTTTTAGTTGAGTGGAAAGTCCTAAAATGAAAGAGTTTCAAAGGTCTGAAGTTGCAAGTAATCAGAACAAACTTTTCCTGATAGGATAGATATGACGTTGGTTTTTAGTTCATTGGGCTATGGAGTCATAAAATGGTTTAATTGTGGAACAATTTCAAGAGTGGTCCAAGGGGCAAGTCATCTATATCACAAGATCTTTGAGATTAAATGATGGAATGGAACAATAAAGTGTTGAAGGGGTGGAAACAGACAATAATTTCAACTAGGAATTATCAGTCTATCCAAACGATAAAAACATTTTAAGTAACTGTTTAAAACTAACCAAAGGACAGGGCTAACCATAGAATTCTTTGAACAAGTTTGTATTAAAGCTAACTCAATAGAAAAAAAATCTAGTAATCCGCATAATTACTTTCAGAAGGGATGAAAAAAAATTAGAAAAACAAAGTGCAGCCTAAGATCAGATAAGATACTTTTAAATATAAACTACTTTCAGCATACTCTTAGGGAAACTTTCAGAATTACCTTTGGAGAAAGAAGCTAGAGAACAGGGCGCACCATCACTTTTCTAGTCTATATTTACTGAGCATATAATGAAAATAACATTCAGGAACAATGTTTAAAGTAAACAGTAGGACGAGGGAATGCCAACATTCCTAATTGCTTGAACTGTATTGAATCATTCTTAAATACACAATTTGGAGGAAAACATTGAGATAAAGCCTATCATTCAAAGAAGGGTACTGTAAATAGTAAATCCTAACTCTATGCTTGTTGTTCTTTATCAGAGAATAGTGGAAAAATGGCATATATGAAAGGAAAATAATAACACAGAAAGAAGCACTTCACCAGTGATATAGACCAGGATCGCAAGAACCAGCTTGTATATTGATGTCAATCTAGTTACATTCTTCAAGTCCAATGTTTCAGTTTATCAATCATCTTCTCTTCTCAGCCTAACTTATTTGATTACAAACAGAGCTTCAAAAGCGTGTGAACACTATTTACATGTAGAAAGTTCAAGCACAAGTATGTTTCAAAGTTGTGCAACCAACGCTTTACAATGAGCTCCTCAAGAATATTTTATAGAAAGAATGAGGAGGTTGAAAGAGAGAAAAGATCTACAGGCTCAATTAATACGTTTTAATGCTTTTCGGCCTTTGAGGGGCTCAATGGAGAATTTTATAGATATTTCTCTGTATTAATAGGCTTTACATTAAGTATTAAGCTCGTTGGGGAGATTTTTTTGACTTTTAGGCTTTGTGTCATCGTTGTAATAACTCTGTTGATATTTTTGCAATAAGTCTCTTTGGCTTGGGATAAATGTTCAGTTGTATTAAGGAAGATCTGCTCTGTTCTAGTAATAACTTGACCTCTTTTGAATGCTTTGAGGGTATAGGTGGCTTCTGGTGGCTGAGAGGATTCAATTAACCTCCGATCTGGCAGTGGAGGCTTTCTCGATCTAGTAGATATTTTTTTTTGGACCTAAAACAGGACTAATTTTCTTCTGATCTATGTGTTAGGAATAATTAGGCCTAATTTCCTGTGTTCTTTTCTTTAACTGTGTTTAATTGAGTGGATTAGGGATTTGATTATCGATTTAGGCCATAATCCCTCAAACTGTGTAAAACATCTTTGATCCTTCATCTCTGCTGTGACTGGATCTTTTAATACTGATAATCTTTGATTTATTTAAAATTTGATGTGTCTTGTTGATGTGCAGGTGTGCAGAGGGTTTCTAATGGCATCAGTGCTAATGAGGCATGGATGAAACGTGATATGGAACCCTGCAGGTAGATATCTTTCATGAATAAAGGCCTGAGGGATCGTCATCCCCGGCCTTCAAATTTTCTTTAAAATAATTTAAAATCCATTAAAACCTTAAAAATACACAAAATGTTATAAAAATCCTGTGTGGCTGGGTAAAACTCTACTTTAGAGGTTCGAGATTAGATCATAGCCATTGGATGAAAGCATCCAGGCGAGGATTACTTTGCGGGGGTCAAAATGGAAGTGGTTGATGAAATGGTGGGGAGATTTTAAGTTAGGGCCATTGATCTACAAAGATCAACTTTCAAGAGTGATCCGGGTTCATATAATGGAAAAGGGCCATTTTATCGTGAAATGGAAGAAAATGCGAAGAACATAAGTGAAAAACCATTGGCAGAGGAAAATTGTATTGAAAGTAAAATTGGGGTTTCCAAACAATCCTGGGTCGTTGAATTAGATTAACCCAAGGATATCAATGGTCAGGATTGATTGATGAAGGCCCTTGGAGGATAGGCAGAGGGTGATTAAGAAATATGAGATCGAATATGAGCCATTGATCTGCAGAGATCAATGGCAGAGATCAGGCGCGACGGAATGCAGTGTAAACAGGAAGGGTGGTTTCGGTCAAAGAAACGAGTGGTATCGTGTAGCAAAAAGGTGGATAGGTGGTTTCATCTTTTTGAATGTGATATGCATCAGAGGCCGACATGTGGCATTTCAAAATTTCCCATATCGCGTGATTTTTAGGAATTATCGCTCAAGATTAAACCGAAAATGCACGTCTGTCGTCAGATCTGGGGTCTTAGATCTGATAGTCATGGAAAGAGAGTGATAAAGGATAGATAAGTAGGTGATAAGATGTGGGGCAGGGGAAGACGGTTTCAATATTGACCGTTAGATCAAAAAATGAACGGCGAAGATCAAATATGGGACGGGTAGGACCCAAAGGAGTTGGGCCTATCACATTTGTTATGGACCGTTGGATCAAAAAAGATCAACGATGGAGATTTAATCTTGGGGTTAAATGGAATAAAAATGAGGCAGAGAAAGGATCAGTGTGGGTCGTTGATCTCCAGAGATCAACGGTGGAGATCGGCCGAAAAAACATTATACAGGGGGTTTCATGATTTTAACAAAGGTTGGAGAAATGATTTGAACCTTCGGATCTTATGCGATGGATGGCCCAGATGCAATCAGAGACTTGCGATCGGAGGAGGCAAGGGGTAAGCGGTGCCGATGTGATTGAATGTATCGGAGGAGGTCACGGCGGGGGAAAGGGCTTAGGATGGAGCGATAAGGGCCATCGGATCTGGATCTGGTGGGGGAGATCAATGGTTGAGGATCCATCAAGAGAGGCCAATCGGGAAGGGGGAATAAAATATTACAACACCCAATGGAAATATTTGATGCGAGATTGCGCTGGCCGTTGATTGGTTCAAGATCAACGGTGGGGAAGGGCTCCAACCAATGAACCGGCGGGCTTAGTTATAATATGAAAAAAGTGAATTTTTATGAAATACAAAGGGAAAATCGAAACGGGAAGGGTTTTATTTTATGATTAGCGCCCAATTGCGGGGCCTTAGGGTATATGAAAAGATACAAGGGATAGAGAGTTTATACAAAAGGACCCAATCGACATCGGAAGTTTTATGAAACAAAAAGACTTGCGCTCATCGCAAATGCCCCGATGCGATAAGCACTTTTGGACATAGTGCTTGGTTCTAGCATGTGGTTATACGGTGGGGACGTGGTTTAGGGCTTAGCCCTAAGGCGCTTAGGCCTGTAATGTAAAATGCTATTTTTTATGAATTTTCAAGACTTTTCAAAGGATTTTGAGGGTTTCGGTAAGGTAAAAAAGGATTTTTTAACCTTATAAAGGGGTTTTATGAAGGGAAGAAGGGAATAAAGGAAAAATAGAGGAATTTTATGTGAGTAAAGGGGATAAAAACGAAGGAATTTATGAGTGAAAAGGGGAGGTAAAATGAGGGAAAAATGGATTTTTTGTAGCAGTCTTTTATTCAGGAAAAAAACAGAATTTTAGAATCAAGAGGGAAACAACAGTGAAGATTAATCAAAGAATAATATGTCTTCATAAGACTTCAAGAATTAACAATTTTTCTATAAAACTTGTTTCTTGAGGCTTCAAAAATGATTTAGCCACCATTTGATATGACAAATTTTATAGGTGGATAACAGTGGCTCCACATGGGGATGGTGCCTTCTTGAAGGAATCAAGAACTTCAGACTTCTATTCTCTGGGGGGCTGATCAGTGCCTTATCCATTGTGCTGCAACCTTACTTACTTGGATGATCTTCTTCTATTTTGAAAATGTTAGCAGCCATGAAAAAACAATGGAACTTCATCAACATAAGCTTTCTACCCAATCCTACTGATCTAACATTTTTTCTTCTTTCAGAGTGCACTTGGATTGGCAAACTCTTTTACAAACATTTTATTATTTTGAAAGCAAAAAACTAATCTAAGTCTACTTCTTATTTCTCCATGAACTCAGATTAAACAGTTGAGTTCATAAGCATCTCTACCTAATCTACTATCTGTTAGGATTAAACAGTCTAACAGATTTTATTCTCTAACTTCTAAAATAGAAATTTAAAAGCATACAAGTCAGGATTGAATAGTCTAACTTGTTGCTGATTCTATGGCATAAAACAAGCTGCACATAGATAATTATTTTGCAGAAGCTTAAATCAAAATAGTAAGGGCTTAAGATCTGAAATTTTTCAGCACATCCTTCTATTTTCTTCAGCTTTGTTTTTGAGTTTATTCAAGTTTTGTTTTCATTG
Source organism: Pinus albicaulis (assembly GCA_034641835.2). Classification (NCBI taxonomy): domain Eukaryota; kingdom Viridiplantae; phylum Streptophyta; class Pinopsida; order Pinales; family Pinaceae; genus Pinus; species Pinus albicaulis. The sequence continues at coordinate 1,817,458,222 of CM076578.1, forward strand.
TTATATGGTTCATATTTTTGAATTATTAGAACCAGTTTACTTCTGTATTTTGACTCAAAATTAAAACAGATTAGAGTCATTCTTCTTTTGAAACTGAGGTTCAGATTTTGAGTTTGTTTGAACATTTTTTCTTCTATCCTAATCTACCTAACTGATAAGCCAAGATTAAGCTATTTGGAAAATCAAATTCACTAACCTATCAGAAGTAAATTTAAAACTAATTAGTCATGATTAGGCTGTATGACTAATTAGAAGTGTGTTTCCTAGAAGTGGCATTTGATCTTGCACACTTTTAGATTTTGTTTCTCTTTTTTGGTATGGGGTTGTACCTTTCTTGTTTTTACAATTTTCCCTCTTTTCTTTCTTCTATTTTTTTGTATTTTTGTTTTCTAACTTTGAATTCAATGATGGATGAAATATTTATAATGGGAAAAAAGATAAAAAGGCTTTCAAAACATAATAGGATCAAGAGAAGTAATGTTTGAGCATCTTTCCATTAACAAGACCCCCAAACAGTTCAGCTCCATTCAACTCCTACAAGAAATAAGCATTGTTACCAGCAGTAGAATGAATGAGATAAGGGCCAAGCCATAAGTTATAAAATTTCCCATGCTTGCCCTTGTCTTCTCTCCTTGAATCCCACTTCAACACTTTGTCACCAACATTGAAATTACTAGCCTTTGTTCTTCTATCAAAAAACTTCTTGATGTTGTCTTGCTTTTTTAATGCTCTGTTGTAAACCTCCTCTCTGGTTTGCTAAAGGTTAATGGTCTGATTTATTCTTTTGATCATGTCATTATATTTAGACTGCACTTCTTGAATCAACTTCATAACTAGTACACCAAGGTTGGTTGGAAAAATTGCATCTGTACCATACATAAGCTAGTAGGGTGACATTCCAATAGATTTCTTAAGTGTCAATCTGTCAGCCTAGAGTGCATGTACTAGCTTTGTGTGCCATGAATTCTTGTTGTCTTCCAGCAACTTCTTGATTACGTTCACCAAACTATTATTTTAGGATTCTGCTAGCCCATTACCTTGAGGGTAATAAGCAGTAGAATGACCCAATGTAATCTGATATTTGTGACAGAAATCAACCATTTTCTTAGATCCAAATGTTGCAGCATTATCAGTGATTATCTTCCTAGGACAACCAAATCTAGAGGGGATATGAGTCTCAATAAATTTTATGATGATAGAGTCATTAGCTTGCCTAGAAGGGATGGGTTCTATCCATTTGGTAAAGTAGTCTGTTGCAGTGAAAATCCATCTATGCTGGGCAGATGACGGTGGATGGATTTCTCCTATGAAGTCAAGTCCCCACTGTTGAAAAGGAGCTTCAACAATGATTGGATGCAAAGGTAAGGGCAACAAATTTCTTTTGCCTTCAAAAAGTTGTCATTTATGGCAGGAAATTATCATCTTATGGATATCTAGAAAGAGTGTGGGCCAATAGTAACTAGCTCTAAAGATTTTGTTGGCTGTTGTCTTCCAGTAGAGGTGGCCTCCACATTCTCCTTCATGGAACTTGTGCTTAACCTTCTCTGCATCATACTCAGGCAAACATTTAAGCAATATCCCACTTACATTTTTCCAATAAAGACATTTATCTATAATGCAGTATTTTACAGCTTTTAACTTTTAAAACCTTGCCTTTGTTTTTGATAAACCAGGAGGTGTATTCAAATTAAGAAAAACATATATAATATCAGCATACCAAGAGGAATTCATAAAATGGTCTTCAACAATGGGAGTTGACAGTTCCTCTTGTTCATCTAAAGCATTTATCATATTAATATCAAGAACTTCAAAATTTGATTCAGCCATTAATCTAGCTAGACCTTGGCCTTTGATGAGTTTAGTGGGCTTGATTTCTAAATCATATTCAAGTATCACAGCTATCCACTTACCTCTTTTGCCATCTGGGTCCTGTGTTAGAATGTCTTTCACAACTAAATTTGGGACGAAGGCAATGATGTGGGAGTGAAAAATGTATACTCTGAAGTCTTTTAAAGCTTTGACCAAAGAAAAAGCTTGCTTTTCCATAATGTTGTACTTCAGAGGAGCATCTCTCAATGCCTTGCTAAAGAATGCAATGGGGTGCTCTTGTCCCTGTGGATTTTTCTGCAATAGGACAACAACTATTGTATGTTCTGATGCAAATGAAAAAATATAAAAATCCTTTGAAAAATCAGGACTTATTAGAACTGGTGTTTTGGTTAATGCTTGTTTTACCAGCTCAAAAGACTTCTTTGCTTCCAAATTCCATTTAACTCCTTGCTCATTTTTCAGCATGTTTGTAATGTTTCTAAGGATTTCAGCCAAGTTGGGTATGAACCTTCTCAAGAAATTAATATTTCCAATGAAAGATTGAAGTTCCTTGATGTTTCAAGGATGAGAGATTTTCAATATGGCCTCAATCCTCTTTGGGTCTATCTTAATCCCCTCTTCTGAAATGATGTGTCCAAGAAGTTTACCTTCTTGGAGACCAAATAGTGTTTTCTTAGGATTTAAAGATATCCCAAACTTTTTGCATTTCTCGAATACTTTTCTCAAGTGTTCTAAGTGCTCTTCATTTGTCTTTGAAAAAATAGTGACATCATCAAGGTAAATAACGATGAAGTAGTCAAATTCTTCCAAGAATGAAATGTCCATGGCTCTCTAAAAAATAACACCAACATTCATTAGACCAAAGGGCAATTTCACATACTTGAAATTTCCCCAAGGTGTGGTAAAAGTTTTCTTTAATTGATCATTAGGATGTACTAAAATCTGATTGTATCTTGAGTAGCCATCTAGCAAAGAAATTCTTTTAGAACCAACTACCCTTTGTAAAATATGGTCCATCTTGGGTAAAGGGTAGTTGTCCTTGAATGAAGCTTTGTTTAAATCTCTAAAGTCTATACAAAGCCTAATCTCTCCTGTTTTCTTCCTAACTGACACTAGATTAGACACCCACTCAGAATATATAATAGGGACAACAATACCAGCTTCATACATTTTCTTGATCTCCTTCTCAACCAAAGGTAACTCAACAGGGTTTAGTCTGCGCAGTTTTTGTTTAAATGGCTTTTGGTTTTCCTTGAGAGATATTTTGCACTGGATTATTTCAGTGTCATGGGATTTCAGATCCTCATAACTCCATGCAAAAACATCAAAAATTCTTTAAACAACACTATGTATTTGAGTTTAATGTGAGATGGTAAAGTTTTAGACAGTTTAATCATCATTGGTTTTAGTTCATTGCCTATATTACACTCTTCAAGTTTAGTCTCGACAGGCTCTAGTTTCGGTTTTTTGGCCACATCATTGAAATCAAACAACTCTTCTAAAGAGGCCAGACCTTTTGGAAAACTCTGATTGTTAGACTGCAGGGTTTTTAAGTCTTCTGTTTCTAACTCTGCAATTTACATCAGCTATCTCTAGAGACTCTTCTTCTTCATCAATTATATTTTCTTCACTAGGACAGTCTGTCTCATAGTCTTAATTTGAACTTCGTAGTTCAAATTCATTTCTGAACTGCATGAAGTCTTCTATTTGTTTGTCTTTGTCAAACACTTGCCAATACTTCTCGTTGTTAGGGAAAACTAGTCTAAATTTCATTTGAGTTGTACATTGTTTGGTTTCATAAGGCATTAAGCATGTTCTAGTAGCAAAAGATAAACTGTGGGCCATGATATTCTTTCTTCTCAGGACAAAAATAAGCTGGTATTCCTCAAAATTTTTTAAAAAATCCATTACATCGTTCCTATAGCCTCTTAGTCTAGGGTGATTAGCATTGTATTCCCCATTCACTTGCCTAATGATTAACTATGAATCCCCATGAACTTTTATTCTTTTGGCTCCTAATTTATTTAACAAGTGCAAGCCTAAAAGAAGGTATTCGTATTCCGTTATGTTATTCGAACACTGGAAATTTAGTCTGTAGGAATGTCCTTCCGTGTGGATGTTCTCAGTGTTACGTATCCAGATGCCTACACTAGCATTGCTCCTACTGCAAGACCCATCAAAGTTCATACTTCAAAGAGGACTAGTGTCAGGTTCATCAGTTTGGTCACTAGCCTCTTCAACTAGTGTGCTTTTGGATTGTTCTTGAAGATCAGCACTTTGTTGAATTTGTTTTAATTCCTCAGGTTTTTCATTGCATTGAGGACTGTTTACTTGACTATCAAGGTTTAAAAGCAAAGGATGGATGATTTGTAGCTCTAGACCTGTGTGTTGTTTGTTGTAGCTCACAGGTTTAGAAAATTGTTTTGACACTTCTGTGTTGTCTTCCACCTCCTCTCTATCTTCCATTAACTCAGTTAAGGTCACTTGTTCAGTGAATGTTTCATCTTCAAAAAGGATAAATCAATCAAGGCATGTATTTACTGAATAAAGGGGAGAGTTATGTGGTCTTTCTTGGCTGGTAACCATGTATTGCATATAAGACTTCCTGTAAAGTCTTCTAGTCTGATTGAAAATAGGGATGGTCGCATAGGTCATGTCCATTTGAATAGCTCCTTGTAACTTAGCTCCCTAAGATCTTGATAACAACATACCATATTTTTGGGGTACATCAGCCACAACAATATCCATTACTAAACATTTGGCTAGAATTTGTGCTAAGTTAACAAAGAGGTCTTTGATTAATCCTAAACATTTTACTCTGCTTGAGTCAAAGGAGTAAAGATATTTTTAAGGTCGGGTGATATCAAGGCCTAGGCTCTCCATTACATCTTTGGGAATTAAATTGTGAGAGGCCCCTAAATCATGCATAGTGTTGTGAAAATTTTTGTCATGGAAATTTAAACTAACATAAAAAGGAGGAACTGGTCCCTCTTGATATCTACCCTTAATCTTAAGACCAAATATAAGCTTTGGTTGGTCATCGTTAAGATTGACAGTGTCATTATTATCTTCTATGTTTAAAGCCTTCAAAATTTGGGATCTATATAAATTTTTGGCAGCTAACTCAGTTAGAGGAACATAGATCTTGATTCTGGAAATTTCTTGCTCCAAACTAAAAGGCATCTGATTTTTTGAAGTGCTCGTTTCATCCTTATTAACTTCCACTCTATCAGCAAAATCGGTTCGTTGATTTCCTCTATTCACATGGGTTAGAATTGTTTTAACAGGAGCACTAGATGAGGTACTAGTGCTACTAAGGTCTGCACTCTGTTTTTCATTGTTTTGAGTGCATTTTTCTTTGTTTTTATCAGAATTCATAGCTACTATTTTTTCCTTTTCTTTTGTAGTCTTAGGTTTATTTACAGTGCTGCCTTGTGTAGATTTGTCAGAGGTTTTGTTGTTGGGGGTTTCCAGATTCTTCTTACTTCTAAGGTCATACTCCTTTGTGGTTTCTATGATCACATTTTCCATTTCCTGATAGTAATATTCATCCTCTGGTCTCTTTTCATCACAGGGTGTATACAGACCTTGTTTTCTATGGTAATGGACTTCAAAGTCATCGTTGTCTACTCCCAACATATTTATATCATCTTCCTTTGTTTGATCTATAGTTTCTTCAACCTCTCCTACATAGTTTTTATTAAAAGGAGGAGTGATCTGTTGATCATCCTCCCTCGGTCTATTTTGATGTTGGTTTCCTCTGAAATTCTGATTTTGGTTTCGATTTCTATTTTGAGGAGCTATTTGGTTTTGACTTGCTTGTGCTCTCTCAAGTATGCTCATATTTTTCATCATATCCTTCATCATTCTTTCCATCTTTGAGCTAGATGTGGAAGGTGTAGATTCCTCTCTAAAAGACACTCTCTTCTCATTCTTCATTCTTGCTCTTTTCTCCATTAAATTAACTTCCATAGCAAGAGCCCCTTTTTGCATGTCTCCAAGGGTTAAAGGATCTCTTTCTCTCAGTTGGTAGACCATTTCAGGATCAAATCCTTCAAGAAATTTGTTTAAAGATGATCCTTGTGGAGGTTTTAGGTCTGGGGGAAGGGCATTGTAAACGCTATTAAACCTAGTGCAATAAGCTTGTACACTTTCCCCAGCGTTTATTTGGAGATTCTTGTAATCAGAAAGTATTTGAAGAGGGTTTTTCCTTACTTCCCATTTGTTTAGGAATATCTGATGGAAAGCTTGGAGATCATTAATACTGTGAGGGGTTAAGCCTTTAAACCATTTTCTTACTTCTCCCCTTAAACTCTGAGCAAATAATCTAAGTTTGACAGATTCATCATCAATCTCATTTCTGTCAAAGTAGTCCTTCATCTTATCCACATGTTGTGAAGCAATAATAGCATTAATAGAATCATACAATGGTATCTTAGACTGATAGTCCTGTGGAAGATTGACTAAGGGTAAAGGAAGGACTAACGGGGCATACCATGTTGCCATGATAGGGGGTGGAGGTGGATTTACATGAGGTGGATTAACAAGAGGGAAAGTGGGCTGGAATGAAGTGGTTTGGACAATGGATGTATGAGGAAAAAAGGTGAATATACCAACAATATATTATTGAGATGATCTTGAATGAGAGGCAGCTAAATTGTGAAGGAAATGTAAATCAGGTGGTGTGGTTTCTCTGCTACCAGGATGTTCACTTCTTTCTGGGGATGAAAGCGAAGACTCCGAATCTAGCTGATCTAAATCATCAAGCGACCTAGTTCTAAATGGATTTCTTAAGTCAACTTGTGATTGTTGTAGAGCTGCAAGGTTTTCGGGAACAAAATTAGCTCTAAGGGGTGATCTAAAAACATTTGAAAATTTAATCTTAGGAGACTTCCTAAGAATACTTTCACTGTTATCAACTATTTCAGGTGGGTTTGGGTCAGGGTAAGCTCTGGTATAAATATTTCTAGGAGCCACTATGCTATGCCTTTAGACCTAACTAAACAAGAAAAGTTTAACTAGATATGACAATCTTTAAGAGGTTAACTGATATTTAGACAATAAAAATTTAATCCTAAAGTCCTCTAACTGAGTTTATATGATGTTACAATGATAATGGGTCTTTCTAGTGGAGTCTTAAGGTCTGTCCAGGATTGTGGAGTCACCAAGTGGAAATTTTTAGCTCTTTTGGAGGTAAAAGGTTTTATGGTCCACCACCACATTTATTTGAATACCAATATGAAATATTTGTTTTTTTTTTTAGTTATTTTTTATTCCTATGGGTTCTAAAAGTATCCTAAATCTATTTCAACACTTAGCTACGGTGATGAGACAAAAAGGTTTTACTCTTATGGCTAAGCTAGTTGATCCTTCAAGGTTAGATAAGCTCTTATGAGAATCCTAAGGTTTCCTTAGCTTTTCACTGATTCAAATAAGTTTCATCATGATTACCATTGGTTTGGTAGTGCTTGAAGAGGGCTGCTTGTACTCACGGGGTTTCTATGAAGTCTTAAGGGAACCTAAGATGAAATGTGACTCAGTTCCCCATCGGAGTCGCCAGAAATGTTAGCTCCCTGTAATTTGCAAGATTGGTAAATAAAAACTGCAGAGAGAACACTTGAACCACTTTGGGATTCTAGGATCTAGCCCTCCTGAATCCAGAGAGGGATCTCTCTATAAGTGAAAATATTGATTTATCTTTAAAGGTTTTATGTGTGATATTAGGCTAGTTATTAAGAGCAAGGGCTCTGTTTGTTTTTGGATGGTTGAGCATGATTTACGTTGAGTGGAAAGTCCTAAAATGAAAGAGTTTCAAAGGTGTGAAGTTGCAAGCAATCAGAACAATCTTTGGCTAATAGGATAGGTATGACACTGGTTTTTAGTCCATTGGGCTATGGAGTTATAAAAGGGTTTAATTGAGCAACAATTTCAAGAGTAGTCCAAGGGGAAAGTCATCTATATCACAAGATCTTTGAGATTAAATGATGGAATGGAATAATAAAATGTTGAAGGGGTGGAAACAGAAAATAATTTCAACTAGGATTTATTAGTCTATCCAAACAAGGAAAGCCTTTTAAGTAACTGTTTAAAACTAACAAAAGGACAGGGCTAACCATAGAATTATTTGGACAAGTTCGTATTAAAGCTAACTCAATAGAAAAACAATCCAGTAATCCACATAATTACTTTCAGAAGGGATGAAAACAGATAAGAAAAACAATGTGCAGCCTAAGATCAGATAAGATAATTTTAAATCTAAACTACTTTCGGCACACTCTTAGGGAAACATTCAGAATTACCTTTGGAGAAATAAGCTAGAGAACAGGGCACACCATCACTTTTCTGGTCTATCTTTACTAAGCATATAATGAAAATAACATTCAAGAACAATGTTTAGAGTAAACACTAGGACAAGGGAACGCCATCATTCCTAACTGCATGAACTGTATTGAATCATTCTTAAATACACAATTTGGAGGAAAACATTGAGATAAAGCTTATCAGTCAGAGAAGGGTACTGTAAACATTAAATCCTAACTCTATTCTTGTTGTTCTTTATCAGAGAATAATGGAAAAAATGGCATAAATGAAAGGAAAACAATAACACAGAAAGAAGCACTTCACCAGTGATATAGACCAGGATCCCAAGAATTAGCTTGTATATTGATGTCAATCCAGTTACATTCTTCGAGAATAATGTTTCAGTTCAACAAGCATCTTCTCTTCTCAGCCTGACTTATTTGATTACAAACAGAGCTTCAAGAGCCTCTGAATACTATTTACATGTAGAAAATTTCAAACACAAGTATATTTCAAAGTTCTGCAACCAACCCTTTACAATGAGCTCCTCAAGAAGATTTTATAGACAGAATGAGGAGGTAAAAAGAGAGAAAAGATCTATAGGCTCAATTAATATGTTTTAATGCTTCTCGGCCTTTGAGGGGCTCAGTGGAGAAGTTTATAGATATTTCTCTATATTACTTGGCTTTACATTAAGTATTAAGCTCGTTGGGGAGATTTTGTTGACTTTAAGGCTCTGTGTCATCATTGTAATAACTCTGCTGATATTTTTGCAATAAGTATCTTTGGATTGGAATAACTATTCAGCGGTATTAAGGAAAATATGCTCTGTTCTGGTAATAAATCAGCCTCTTTTGAATGCTTTGAGGCTGTAGGTGGCTTCTGGTAGCTGAGAGGATTCAATTTGTCTCTGATGTGGCAGTGGAGGCTTTCTCAGTCTGGTAGATATTTTTTTTTTGACCTAAAATGGGACTAATTTGCTTTTGATCTGTGTGTTAGGAATAATTAGGCGTAATTTCTTGTCTTCTATTCTTTAACTGTGTTTAATTGAGTGGATTAGGCGTTTGATTATCGATTTAGGCCATAATCCCTTAAACTCTGTAAACCATCTTTGATCCTTCATATCTACTATGACTGGATCTTTTAATACTGATACTCTTTGATTTATTTAAACTTTGTTGTGTCTTGTTGATGTGTAGGTGTGCAGAGGGTTTCTAATGGAATTAGTGCTCATGAGGCATAGATGAAATGTGATATGGAACCTTGCGGGAAGATCTCTTTCATGAATAAATTTTTGAAGGATTGTCATCCCCGGCCTTCAACTTTTCTTTAAAATAATTGAAAATCCATTAAAAGCTGCAAAATACAAAAAATGTTATAAAAATCCTGCGTGGTTGGGTAAAACTTCTTTAGAGGTTCGATATTAGATCGCAGCCATTGGATGAAAGCATCCAACGACCATGATTGCTTTGCGGGGGTCAAAAGGGAAGCGGTTGATGAAATGGTGGGGATATTTTAAGTTAGGGTCGTTGATATGCAGAGATCAACGGTCGGGAGTGATCTGGGTTCATATAATGGAAAAGGGCCAGTTTATCATGAAATGGAAGAAAATGTGAAGAACATAAGTGAAAAACCTTTAGCAGAGGAAAATTGCATTGAAAGGAAAATTGGGGTTTCCAAATGATCCTAGGCCATTGGATTAGATTAACCCAAGGAGATCAATGGCCAGGATTGATCGATTAAGGCCCTTGGAGGATGGGCGGAGGGAAATTAATAAATGCGAGATCAAATGTGAACCATTGATCTACAGAGATCAATGGCGGAGATCAAGTGCGACGGAATGTAGTGTAAACGGGAAGGGTGGTTTTGGTCAAAGAAACCAGCGGTATTGTGCAACAAAAAGGTGGATAGGCGGTTTCATATTTTTAAATGTGATATGCATCAAAGGCCGACACATGGCATTTCAAAACTGACTATATCGCATGATTTTTAGGAATTATCGTTCAAGCTTAAATTTGCGCGAAAATGCGTGTCTATCGTTAGATCTAGAGTCTTAGATCTGACGGTCGTGGAAAGAGCACGATAAAGGACAGATGTGTGGGAAATAAGATGTGAGGCAGGGGAAGGTGGTTTCAATCTTGACCGTTAGATCAAAAAATGAACGGCGGAGATCAAATCTGGGATGGGTAGGACCCAAAGGAGTTGGGCCTATTGCGTTTGTTATGGAACGTTGGATCGAAACAGATCAACGACAGAGATTTAATCTTGGGGTTAAATGGAATAAAAATGAGGCGGAGAAAGGATCAATGTGGGTCATTGATCCGCAGAGATCAACATTAGAGATCGGATAAAAAAACATTATACAAGGGCTTTCATGATTTTAACAAAGGTTGGAGAAATGATTTGGACCGTCGGATCTTATGCAATGGACGGCTCAGATGAAATCGGAGATTTGCGATCGGAGGAGGCAAGGGGTAAGTGACGTCGATGTGATTTAAAAAGAGCTGTCAATCTGAGGACCAGATCGATGGTGGAGAATGTATCAGAGGAGGTCATGGTAGGGTAAAGGGCTTTAGGATGGAGCGATAAGGGTCATCGGATCTGGATCTGGCGGGGGAGATCAACGACTGAGGATCCATCGGGAGAGGCCAATCATGAAGGGGGAATAAAATATTACAACGCGCCCAATGGAAATCTCTGATGCGAGATTGCACTGGCCATTTATTGGTTTAAGATCAACGGTGGGGAAGGGCTCCAACCAATGAACCGGTGGGCTTAGTTATAATATGAGAAAAAGTGAATTTTCATGAAATAAAAAGGGAAAATCAGATCGGGTAGGGTTTTATTTTACGATTAGCACCCAATTTTGGGGCCTTAGGGTATATGAAAATATACAAAGGATCGAGATTTTATACAAAGGGAGCCAATCGACATCAGAATTTTTATGAAACAAAAAGATTTGTGCTCATCGAAAATTCCCGGTGTGATAAGCGCTTTTGGACTTAGCGCTTGGTTCTAGCACGTGGGTATATGGTGGGGAAGTGGTTTAGGGCTTAGCCTTCAGGGGATTAGGCATTTAATGTAAAAGGCTATTTTTTATGAATTTTCAAGACTTTTCAAAGGATTTTGAGGGTTTCGGTAAGGTAAAAAAGGATTTTTTAACCTTATAAAGGGGTTTTATGAAGGGAAGAAGGGAATAAAGTAAAAATAGAGGAATTTTATGGGAGTAAAGGGGATAAAAAAGAAGGGATTTCTGAGTGAAAAGGGGAGGTAAAATGAGGGAAAATGGATTTTTTGCAGCAGTCTTTTAATCAAGAAAACAACAGAATTTCAGAATCAAGAGGGAAACAACGGTGAAGATTAATCAAAGAATAATATGTCTTCATAAGACTTCAAGAATTAAAAATTTTGCAATAAAACTTGTTTCTTGAAGGCTTCAAAAATGATTTAGCCACCATTTGATATGAAAAATTTTATAGGTGGCTAAGAACCAGCATAAGGACTAGCAAAGAAAATAGTTAGATCGTACAACAGCTGTTTCCTAGACAAAAATGATAGATGTCCAGATATCTTCAAACAACTCCACCTTTTCGAGTCATGTTGGTGAAATACAGTTTTGTTGTATTTAATAAAAATATGTCCTATTTGATATGATATTATTTGTAGAATCAATTTAAATACTTCATGCATTCAAACTGTCAGGGGTTGGACTCTAATCATTGTAATTCATCTTATACTGAGCTTTGTATTTCTTAGAGTTGTCGATACATCAATAAAGAATACCATTCACAGGATACTTATGCTATATGTTACTGGTGATGTTTTTCTTTTTGTAACAGTTGTTTCCATTGTTTCTCCTTACTGTGTATTGCTTTAATCTAATTATAAAGCATAAAGTGAAGAATAAGGTTTGTTATATGAACACCTTATTTCTAGTTGTATTTAAAAAATATATTTTTTCTTCTGAAGTCTGATTGAGAAATTCTTGAATTATTTTGATTCACTACTGAATTCACCATTTCTTTATTTCATAATTCACTTAGAATTAAAGATCCAGTAATTGTAACTAGCTTTCTCTGTGACTACAATTTTAAAATTTGATGCAACATCTATCCTTTACTTCACTCCATGGCCAATGGAAAGAAATTAATTCAAAAAGACCACCAATCCAACCAATAAATCAAACAAACAAGCAATCAACACTATCATAACTAGCCTAATATCAATTAAAGAAACCAAGCTAAATTATAAAGAGAGATCCCTCTCTGAAGCTATCAGGGCTAGATCCCAGCTTTAAAAGAGGTGTTCATGTTTTCCTATATAATTATTCTTGAAAATATTAAAATTATAGAACGATAAAATAGTGGCAATCGTACTGGGGACAACGAATTGAAAAAACTGCCATTTCTTTTGAATTCCAAAACCCTGGTTTATAAAACTGTGTATTATATAAATATTTCAAAAAGATTTCTTTTCTTTCATTTTTGTAAATAATCAAAGTGTGTGAGCCTTAGGTTTTAGTTCTGGCTTCCAAAAGAACCTACACTAGATCTCATCCTGACCCAAATCCTACAACTATAGTGGATGATCCTAATGTTTTTTTAAGAAGAACCAGAAAATCATAGAATCAAAGGAGAAATAGCGCGCTTATTAGAACAATTTCTCTTCCTAAAAATTTTGACACTATACAAGACATTGAATTTGGCTTAAACTTTGAACAAGGTTTAATCATGTCTAAATATTAGAGTTGGATAGATAAGACAATACTTGACCCATAGATTTTACAACAAAGTCTAGTTAGAGGAGTTTCTTCACAGACTAAATCTGAACTTCAACTTCTCCAACATTTTGATCACCTTCAATATCTGGCAACAATATTTAATTCAACAATATAAGACACTTATCTTCAATAATTGGTTGAATTGTCTAATTTAACCGTAGCAACCTCCTCTATAGTCTCTCAATCTACACACCCTAAGTCATCTAGTCCTACTACTTTGGTGATTTCCACCACTTCTCCTTTCTTTCCTCATAAAAATACACAAACCACATCACATCTACCTCTTCCCATTATCCACCCTACTTCACCTACTGCTCAGCTTCCCCCACATATCATTAATCCTCTTGTAGTTCCTCCTCCACCAATCATGGTAGTAAGGTATTCTCCATTGGTGTTACCTACACCTATGGAAAACATGCCACAGGATTATCTGTAAAAAAATCCACAATTTTATGGGATTGGTCCTTTAACAACCCAACAAAATATCGACAAGATGAATGAATAATTTTACCTTCATGAAGTAGATTATGAGAGTGTTAATTTAAGAATTTTTTCTCAAATTTTAAGTGGAGAAGTAAGCAAATGTTTTAAAGGTTTTACTTCAAAAAATATTAATGATCTTCCTACATTCCATCAGACATTCCTAAATAGGTGGGAAGTTAAGAAAAATCGTCTTCAAATTTAACCTGATCATGAAAGCATTAGGAGGGCTCCAGGAGAAAGTGTTCAAGATTATATCACTAGATTCAATATTTTATATAATGCAATTCCTGCTCATATAAAACCACCACAATTTTTAGCCTTAGTCAAATTCCCATATGGTTTTGAGCCAAAAATGTCTTACCAACTTAGAGAGAGAAATTCAACAACATTAGAAGAAATGCAGAGGGATGTAGTGAGCATAGAAGCCAATCTGTTAGAAAAAAGAGAAAGGATGAGAAGTGATAGAAGAGTTAACATAAGAGATAAACCTAAAAGTTCCTTAGCTAATGCCAAAACAAATGCCTTGAAAATAACTGTAGAAAGAATGATGGGGAAGATTAGCCTAAACAAGAGGCTCCTAGAGAAAGTCACCCTGCACCTCAAAATCATAATCAAAATCCCAGAACAAATCCTCCTCAGATAAGACAACGAGAAAAGAGGTCCTCTTATCATTAGATTAGGCCTCCATTTCAACAAAATTATGCTGATGAAGATTGGGAAATAACTGAAGAAGTAGAAGAAAACCAAATAAATTTAATGGGTGTAAATGAATATGATAGTTTTTTTCTCACTTGGGAGGAACATGAATCATTATTTTTGACCCAAAATGAACTTGAAGCTGAAGAGCCTAATGAGTAAAAACAAGGATTTGAATTCCATCATGGGATTCCATGGATAGTACAATCTTAGGAGCAAGAAAAATTTAGACACCTCTAGTAAAAATAACACTGAAAAGTCTACCAAAAAGGTCCCTGAATATGATCCTAAGAAAAGTACAGAAAGTCCTAATAAAGGTGTAGATAATTTAGGAAAGAAAGCCATAGAAAGCCCTGCTAAAAGAACAATTGATATTTCTTCCAAAACTGCACAAGTTGATGTCCCTACCACTAGTCAACAAACAGAACTTTCCACAAAGGTAACTGCTGAAAAGTCTGATTTTTCAAATCTGATTAGGAGCCAAACACCATTCAGTATTGAAAATGAACTTGCCAAATTGAAAATTTCCATCCTCTTAACTGAATTACTAAACAAAAATGTGTACCAAACTCAAGTCATGAAAGCATTAAACATAGGGGAAAACACAAATATTGTTAATCTGAATGAAGATCAACCTGAACTTTTTTTTTGGACCAGAAGTTGATGGTAAACCACAAGGAGGAGGTGTCCCTCCATTTTATGTTAGTCTCAATGTTCTTTTGAGGCCTCAGAATTCTGTTCCAACAACATGGGGGAAAACTACCTAGTGTGGATGTTAGAGCAAGTTCTTTTCCATTTAGTGTGGTGGCTTCGACTAGGAATAAAGGGACCAGTTTCCCAATAAGGATGATTTTGGGTTTGTTTTTTTTATATAACATGAAAATGGGGAATTATTTAATATATCATATGCGTTTATCTAAACTAGCTATTCTACTATATACCTGGGGTGTTCATTCTTTTATGCGATCTAAAAATATATCTTCCAACGATTAGTAATGAAGATTATTTAAAAGTTGAAAGATATGAAAATTATATAAAGATAATACTTTTAACAAAATAGTTTAATCAAAAGAATTGTGAAATGTATATCACATTTATATGTTTGATTATATATAAGATAATAAATCATAAACAAATATCAGTGCATAAGTCCATTTAATATTCACTTATGACAATAGTTCAAATATATAATGTAGATAAAAAGATAATTGTCAATATAAAAATAACAACTGAATATAATGTGTAAAAGTACCATATATACGAGGTTATACTCATTCAAACTGACAGTAGTTTTCTTCTACTCTTCACTTTCAATAAATTTAAAGATTATAATAGTGCAACTTCATTTAAAAAACTTCAAATGTCAAAAGATAACATATTTCGTTCCATTAATTCATCAAGGAATTCACAAACTTACAAAAGTTCATTCTTCGCAAATGTTTTTAACAAATTTTTGGACCCTTCTCTAAATCCATGAGAAGGGTTTGAATACTAAAATAAAATATGTTTAAAATATATTATTACATAAAAAATGTAGGAGGTTTCAAACAACCATCATCGTAAGGAGTAAAATTAAACTACAACCTAGGAAATAAAATAACAACATGATTATGTGGGATGATCCTCTTTGCGCATTTGATCTCGGAGCTAAAAAATATCCAACATTGGCTTTAGCTGAGCTGGATGTGTAATCCTTGATCTGATTTGGCCTTTAAACACTTCATTTGAAAGTGTTGGCTGCGATTTCATTGTATAATCAGTTAATGGCTATAGAGTTAGGCATTGATGATAAGGTTTGATCAAAAAATTCCAGTAATTTTCTTGATTAAGCTTATTTATATTTTTAATTATTTACTCCTGCATCTCTGTACTTTCCTTCCACTGTGCTTCTAATTGTTTGAGCTCTGGGAGCACTTCAGTTGCATATTCTTTAATAAGTTCAGCTTTTAAAATCTGTTCATTAACATATTCAATAATTTCATTTGTCAACCTTGATGTCTTTGTCATTTCCTTTTCTTCTTATCTCAACGATATTTCCCATTCCTTATTTTTCTTATCTTTGTGAAATTTATCTATTTGAGGTAGGTCAGCTTTCTTTCATGCGTCAAATCCTTTCCACTGAATGAACCCATTAATATTCTTTTCAAATTTCTTGCATTCAAGTCTCCTGTTTTCCACTTGTTGGATTAGAATTTTCATTGTATCACAGTAAGAGCTGGTGATTAAGATTTGTTGAGAAAAGGTTTCTTGTTGATGCTTTAGCTTTGCATTCATTTCTAGTGCTTCTTTTATGAAGAAATCTACTTGAGGTTAGCTTTTCAAATTTTCCAATGATGCTTCAAGTTGTGTTTCTTTCTTTGTAATCTGCACCTGGTGCTGCAAATTAATTATTTCAAAACCATTTTGAAATTGAAACATATTCATTTCAATATGCGTACTAGAGTTAAAAATTTTCTATTCTAACAGTCTCTCTAACCCTTGTACTTTGTCTTATTTTTTATTCAGTAGAATTTTTTCCTCTGTGGTTTTGTCAACGGTAGCAGTAGCATATGCTCTTGCAAATTGTGATAACTTAGTCAAATGTTATGTAGGATTAGCCAAAGGTTCTTTCCATGGAACGTCTATAGATTCATTCATAATATTTGAAATTGTTTCATCTATTCTTCTTCTATTTCTTCTCTTAACTACAGCCTTATGACTGGGACTGTAGAAGACATCAAGTGAGGGTATCTCAAGTACGAAGGGTTTCTGCAGTGCACTATATTAGATATCATTTGTGGGATTCAACCGTGTGAACTAAGTCATTCAACTATGACCATTTCCATGAGAGGTAGTCATAACTGACTAATTTCTCATGATTTTTGAATAGCACACTTAGCACTCATTGCATTGGGTGATGCTCGCAGGGGTGAAGAAATGGGATTGAAACTAGTGAAATGAATCACATAGCATCAATCATCACTTCTGGGGCTTGCACTCGGTAACTTGGACTTCCCGGTAGGTCACCCGTCCCACAACTCCTCTGGCTTAAGCGCACTTAACTGTGGATTTTTCCCCACAATCAAACCCACTTAGCTTGCTACCCCATTTGCAAAAACTTAGCAAGTATTATGGCGTATGAACCATTCAAGTAGAGATCCCTTTAATCTTTGTATTTTAAGTATGAAGGTTTTCCGCAGTGAATTAAGTCATTCAACTATGACCATTTCTATGAGAGATAGTCGTAACTGACTAATTTCTCATGATTTTTGAATAGTACACTTAACAATCATTGCATCGGGTCATGCTAAGAGGGGTGAAGAAATGGGATTGAAACTAGTGAAATGAATCACATATCATCAATCATCATTTCTGGGGCTTGCACCCAGTAACCAAGAGTTCCCGGGAGGTCACCCATCCCAGAAGTCCTTTGGCTCAAGTGCACTTAACTGTGGAGTTTTCCCCACAAAAGCCCACTTAGCTTGCTACCCCATTTGCAAAACCTTAGCAAGTATTGTGCCTCATGAACCATTCAAGTAGAGATACCTTTAATCTTTGTATTTTAAATATGAAGGGTTTCCGCAATGCATTATATTAGATATCATTTTTGGGATTCAACTACGTGATGTAAGTCATTCAACTATGACCATTTCCATGAGAGGTAGTCATAACTGACTAATTTCTCATGATTTTTGAATAGTACACTTAACACTCATTGCATCGGGTGATGCTCACAGGGGTGAAGAAATGGGATTGAAACTAGTGAAATTAATCACATAGTATCAATCATCACCTCCAGGGCTTGCACCCGGTAACCAGGACTTCCTGAGAGGTCACCCATCCCAAAACTCCTCTGGCTCAAGTGCACTTAACTATGGAGTTTTCCCCACAATAAAACCCATTTAGCTTGCTACTCCATTTGCAAAACCTTAGCAAGTATTGTGCCTCATGAACCATTCAAGTAGAGATCCCTTTACTATTTGTATTTTAAGTATGAAGGGTTTCCGCAGTGCATTATATTAGATATCATATTTGGGATTCAACTTTGTGAAGTATGTCATTCAACTATGAAAATTTCCATGAGAGGTAGTCGTAACTGACTAATTTCTCATGATTTTTGAATAATACACTTAGCACTCATTGCATTGGGTGATGCTCACAGGGGTTGTTAGCAACCTATAATATAGGGGTCATAATTTTTACTTGACTATTGGTAATTTTCTAAATTTGTACATAATTTTCCTTCTGCAAGTTGTATTCACATATTTTGTAAAAAAATCAAAAAAATCAAAAAATCAAAAAGAGGGTAAAAAGTCCTAAAAGAATAATCAAAGGACTTAGAAAAAATAAGATACCCCAAAAGAAAAAATGAATAAAACATGAAAGTGAGCAAGCATAAATGCCACTACTTTTAATTTTTGACTATGGTAGAGTGTCAATAAATGCCATTAGTCCATGATGAGTTAAATAGTTCAATCATAACTTATCATTGTTTCAGTTTCCATTGTTGTAGATAGAGAATAATGAATTTTTAGACAATTTAATCCTAAAAATTCAGTATTTAGGTAGAGAAATAAAGTGAATCCAACAATTTAAATTGGATTCATGGATGAAATATCTGTATATTTAGATAGTTTACTTGCTTTCAGAAAAAATAAATGATGTGAAGGTTGCTAGCTTAAATGCACCTTGTTACAAAAGAAGAAAAAATGTTAGCATGGTAAGATGGGTAGGTAGAAGAAGGTGAAAATTCTCAATGTAAATATCATTCATCATGGGCTGCAAAATAACGCCCTCAAAATCACATTTTATCCTAAGTATAAGTGATGAAGTTATTATAATGCAAATTTTCTTTTAAATCCTCACTTTCTTAGTTATATTAATGTGTTTTTTAATATACATTGTCTCCTTGTCATATTAACTCTAGATTATGTATTAATTCCCTACAATTAGCCTTTTCCTATTATATAACTCCTTTTATAAATAAATTCCAAAGACCCACTTATTATAACTTAAGCCAAAGTATTTTATTCCCACATGCTTAAAAAAAAACCACCCTTATAACCCCTTTGGCTAAAAGTTTATCCGTATATTTAATCCCGCCCCTATGGTAATTAAGTATTTTTTATTTAATTTACCGTATAAATAAAATATATGAAGAAAAAGCTTAAAACATATGTTATATATGTTTTAAATAAAAAATCATTGAAGTTTCGCCTAAACTAAACTTCAACCAAAAAACAAACCTTTCCCCTGTATATTCCCGCTCCAAGTCCCTTAACGCAAGGTCAAAACCTTAACTTTAACTTCTTCCCCGCATACATTCCTCCTAATCCCAGTCCCTAACCTCAGTTAATTCCTTGATTAACCCTCCCGATCATTCAATTTTTCATCGAAATAATAATTTCTGTATAACCCATCGGAGTCACTTCTGACCATCCAATCCCTAGAAGACCATTTGATCCTACGCTCAACCACGTGTGCGAAAGATCCCAATACATTTATCCTACTCTCATCGTGTAAAATTTCCACTGTTCGATCTCCTTTCCATTCCCAAGATCGACGGCTCTCGTCCTACCCGATAAAACATTTTCCCCGCACTTTCCCTTTTAATCTAGACCGTTCGCTCCCAAGCGCCCAATCCAATGGTGATTTTTCATTTTCACACTCCAAACATAAATGTTTGATGTTTTGGCAAAGCTGTGCGAAATGGGTTGTTTTTCCAAACCGCCCCGCGCTTACGTGTCGCCACTACGTTGTATCGTGTTCAAAATGCATTTTACCCCTTACTGCCCTTCACTTACTCCAATACCACTGGCGGTATTCCCTAAACCCAACCTGCTTAACCATGATTTAATGTTATTTAACTATGGTTTATGCCATCGGTTCAATACGTTAAAGTTTAAAGTTTTTATTCAAATTTTCACCATTTTCTTTTAAACTGGTGAACGCATCCATAAACCCTTTTCTTCGAATTTGTGCCATTAAACCCTGAGAAAACCACATAGAGCATTTTTTGAACTTACCAGTGCCATTTTTCAATGCCCATTGCCCTGAATTTCAATTACAAAGCACTGCATTATCCTCTGAGATGCCATTTTCGAAGAATTGAAGATTTTTCACCTCTGTGAACGTCTTCAACTGAATTTCACTGGTTTTCTAAGTAATTTTCCTTGAGCTTGCACTCTAAGAATTCAAAATTCCCATTATTTTCAAAATTATTTCCAAAATTGTACAATTGAACTGCATAAAATTGTCCATTGTATAGGGGAAACTCTGTCAAAATTTCCCTACAATTTCTAATTACCCTTTCTAATAGTTTTTCACAAACCCCAGTCTGTTTTGTTGTTGAAATCAATCTTAATATATGTTCTGAGCTTTAAAACCCTTGCATTACCCAAAACCATGCTCAGAAACCCCATTTTCCAATAGAAATTCACCAAGAAACCCCTGTTTCTCATAAAGGAAACTTAGAAAACCGTTTAAGCTTAGTTCATTCAAATTTAAAATGACAAAGAAATAGGTAACCCCTAAGAATGGAGGCCCGAAATCTCAAAAGAAATATTATGCAAAAATCCCTTAGCATAAGCCCTTCAAAATCGACAAGCCAACCCCTGTACTCACGACTGATTCTACTGAAGTGGTCAGACCAATCCAGCCACCAGTCATTTCCACAGAGAATAGCCCTTTAGTTGATCTGGACTATAGAATATTGGACCCTAATGTAGAATTTAACCTGCTTGATGTCTATAATTGGAGCTATGGAAAATCACTGGAAAAGGGTGACAAAGATATTCCAGTTTGGGAATCCAATCTGCCTAGATATATTTTCCCTCTCACTCATTCAGTTCCTGACTTTATCAAATTATGCCAAGCCTATTATATGCCAGAACAAATATGCATTGTAAACAAAGAAAAAGAGATCCTGTTTTACATTACTGAAGAGTCAATAAATTCCATGTTGCAAATGAATCATGACCCCATTTTGTATTCCTTATCAATAGAATATCTAACCCAACTATATCTTGACTTGGATTTCAATACCAGATTCAAAATATTCCAGAATTTTTTTCCAAAGAAAGTTGATATTCTTAAGTTAAATCCTCCCTTTGATACCTCTGATTTCCCAGATGAGACTAGGAAGATTGTCTCAATGCTCTCCTTCATACTAGGATACACCAGTGATGAATTCACTAATGTGGCTATCCTAGGTTTTCTGTCAACTCTAAGCCCTGGTCAATCACCATCCATTCTGTTCAATTTTGCTGGATTCATTGCTGAAAACATGCATTATCAGTTGTCCAGATTATCAGAAGAAGGAGTCTTCAGATACTCCTCTTACCTTTTCCACCTCTTCCTATATTATCAAACAGATAAATTCCCCATTGAATGTCAGAAAGTGTATGCAGAAGGAAAGGTTCTGTTAGTAGTATTTTGGTCATCTATTCTAAGAAAATGGAACAGAGAGTATAGTTTTACATATTTCAATTATTCATTTATAGCTCCTGCTATGTATCTTTTGGAAAAAGAGGATATCCCCAGGATCAATGACGAGACAAGAAGAATTCTATAGTTATCAGAGAGCTATAAAACTAGGGACTGGTACTTATATAAAAATCACACAGAAATAAGAGTGCATGGCTCATCCCTGGACCCATATAAATTACCAAAATTTGTTACTACAAGAGTATTTTCTTTGGAATATCCGAGATAGCTATTGAATGTAGATGAAACCAACTTCATAGCTTCTAGGAAAAAGACCCAATTTAAGCTGAAAAATCAAATTGGGCCATTCATTGTGAATAACAGAGAAGCTGCCAATGAAATAAATGTCAAAATTAAAGAGTATAAGTTCCCATGTAGTTTTACATGGAATTATGACCCACAAGGGATTTTGAGTAAAATAAGGGTAAAATTCAAGTTTCTTGTTTATTTGCATGATCCTAAGCCCCATATTGAAAGATATGCAAATAAAATTGAATGGGGCTCAAACACCCTATCTGATAATGATTCACAGGAAGTACAGGTAACACAGGTAGACAGTGGCAAAGGCAAATAGATTGAACAGACACAGGTGGCTTTTGCAAGAAAAGATACTGATAATGTACATAAAAGAGACAGAGAAGGAGATGGTTTCGTAGCTGAGACTATTGAGGACAAAAAATTCAGAATTCCTTATAGTAAAAAAAGTAAGTTAACAGAAGAAGAAAAGGATAAGGTTGTAAATATTGAAAATAATGAAACCGATGATGAAGCAACAAGAATAGTCACTGAAACATTAAAAGATCTTCAAAATGTAAAAATTGGAACACAACAAAAATATACAGTCATGAAGGAAAACTAGGCTACTATTTATTTTCCTCCTTCTTCTCAGGAAACTGACAATACAGAGTCAGAGATTCAGATCAGATTCAGACAGATTAAAGAGAAGAATGAAGAGATCAAGAATCAAGCTTATTCTAGATTTCTTAAGGAAAAGCCTGGAAACAAAGACAAGATTATTTTAGCATTTGATTATTCATCTAATAAATTGGTAATTTCATTCTTGAAGCCTACAGTGGTTGAGCCAAAATCAGTGGCAGATTATTCCAAAACAAATTTTGAAGTGGATGCTGATGCCATTCATGAATTGGATCAAATTGAATTTCATAGGAGCAATACTAAAATGCTATATTCCAAAATTCTCAGTAAAACTATGGAATCAATTAGGCTTGAGAAAACAGTGCTCAACCTCCAAAATCAAATGAAGTTGGACAAAGCCTCACTATATGCTAATAATTTGAGAATAAAAGCACTAGAAGATATAGTGATTGAAGCAGGGGGTGACCCAGCCAACATTGAAGGGGAAAAAGTCCCAATTAAACAAAAAAATGAGGATATAGATGCTCTTAGAAAACAGTTGAAGTTGCCTCAGAGTGAAAACTCTCAAGAAAAAGAAATTCTACAGCAAAAAATAGAGAATGATGAATTAAAGCAGCATGTACATCAAATGACAGATCAGATAAAAACAATGGAAAGTAAAATAGAAGCTTTAATGAAAGAGAATGAAGAATTAAGAAAAGCACAACCAATGGTTATTCCTATAGTGATCCCCACTATAAGCACTGCCATACCATGTACTTTGGTAGAACACTTGGCACCGAAAGGAGTACTGGCAACTGAAGTGCCAATTACTTCTCAGGAAATCTCTGCCTCGTCTTCTTCATCCTCACAGATGAGCACACTACAAGACTAAGTAGCCGTGATCAAAGCCATGGAAGACATATTTGTTAAAGATAAATAAATTCTTAGTTTGAAAGGCATTATTAAAAATTTAGAAATTTCCAGAAATGATGCCTTGATTACTTTTAAAGGACATGAGCAAAGGGCCGATCGACTACAAGAACAGGTAAAGATTCTGCAACCACAAGTAAATCTTACAGATCAAGTGGCCTATATAAAAAATCATTTATGGACCATAATTATTGAAGGAATTCATTCTCAATGGCCTTCATTTTGGATAATTTATGAACAGAGGGAGTTACTTCAAGTTGCTAGTGCAGATATTGACAAGACTAAAAGGGAAATTGACAATAAAACAACTCAAGCAATCCAACTCATAGCTTTTTTAAACAATAAAAAAAGGGAAGAGTTGGAAGAATTGAAAATTGTTGATAGGACAGAAACCATTCTTAAAATAAAAAAATTCCTAAACAAAAGAAACATAATGAGTAACTTAGAGGACAGGTGTAAAGACATGAATGTATCCATCTCAAGATTTTTAGCCAAATACAAAACATTATCTGAAGCAGGTTTGCTTGACATTCATGCATTAAATGAAAAATTGATGCCTCAGAAATATTATGATCTAAAAATAAGAAATCATGCAAAAGAGCAAGCCAAACAGCCTCTGCCACAAGGATCACCAACAAGCAAAATACTTCTTCAGTATTTTGAAAATATATTCTTTTTAGATAATGAGATCAAGCATATTTTCACTATCAAGCCTAAATTTTATATGTATACAGAGGCAGATGAAAGTTACAGAAAATTGAAGACTATGAAGATCCCCTCTGTAGAAAAGTGGCAAGAATTCACAGATCTGCTGTGAATTTAATGGATAAAAAAAAATAGGAAAATCCCTTGGAAATTCATGTTTTACTGTTACCTGAAAGGTAAAAATAGACTATTTCATGACGATTTTGAGTGGATTCAAACAATAGACTACAAGCATGTCCCCTTCCACTATAGGAAATGTCATGAACATGGTCACATATACTATGATTGCCCTCTGAATCATCAGCAAAAGGCCCCCACCCCTAAGCACAGCAAAGATGCTGATGGATTCACAAAGGTCACTAATCGAAGGAGGCACTCCAAGAAAACCCCTATTTCCTTAGGGGCACCTAAGAAACCCAATCTGAGCAACAGCTTTGAATTTTTGGCCGAGCAAAACACCTCGGAGGATCTCCACACTCAGGCCCTCTCCTCTGATTCGCCCCGTTTACCCACCGCCCCACTTCCCACTCCCACTACCCTTGTCCTTGCCAAAACCAACTCTGTCGTCTCCACCTCCTCAGACTACACTGAGAAAGAACCAGTACTCAAAGAGGCACTCATGGAGATCGATAACAATACAACTCTCAGAACCCATCACAGCTAGGACAATGTAGATCAGAACATGCCGTCTCACATGGAAGAAGAACTAGAGAGTATAGATCTAGGTGATTTGGATATACTCATCCTAGAAGCAGCTTGTCACCAGCGCAACTTCAGTACCATAATTCCTTGAAAAATAGATAGCCTGGAAGTGGTTTTATCCAGAGCGCAACAAAGCAAATCCCTTGGCATTCAAGCTGAAAGTTTCTAGGATGGCAAAAAAATAATGAAAGAATCCAAGAAACGGGGGTGAAAAACAGATCTGCAGCGGACCGTTATTGTCGGAGAAATTCTTGTGGAATCCGAGAGGTTCCCCAAGCTAACCAATTTCTATAAGACTCTTCCCCATTGTTCCTCATGAAGCTCATATCATGGAATTTGAGGGGGCTCAATAGCCCAGCGAAACACCGAATGTTAAAAAACATGATTAAGCAAGATAAGCCCTCCATATTCTATCTGCAAGAAACAAAATGCAAAATCACTGCTCTAGAAAAGATATTGAACAAATCTTGGTCTGGATCCGGCTCAGTTTTAGTGGACACCTCAGGAGCATCAGGGGGTCTTGCCATCATTTGGAATCCTTAGGTTCTTACCCTCTATTACTTTCATGCCTCTCATTATTTTATTCAAACTACTTTCCATCTAGTGGGGACCAACACACATGGCCACCTGACCAATGCGTATTTTCCTCAAGACCCACAAAAAAAAATGGAATTGCTAGATACTCTTACAGAGCTCAACTCTGTCAGGAGATTCCCCTGATGGATCTGTGGGGGTGAATTTAACTTGATTACAGCTCTGGAGGAAAAATTTGGGGGCCGAACTAGGTTGGAAGAGGACAACACCAGTTTCAAAGAAGTCATCCACAAAAATCTGCTTATGGATCTTCAAACTTCCAACGGAATATACACATGGACCAACAAACGTAAGGGCACTCAGCATATTTCCTCTCGGCTTGATCATTTCCTAATTTCTGATAATCTAATTCATCTTGGCGGGGATTTCCAAACCTCCATCTTGCCCCAAGCAGGATTAGATCATTGGCCCATAATGATGCAGTGGACTCGTCCTGGTTCAAGATGCAATCAACCATTCTGCTTTGAATCATTCTGGTTCACTCATCAAAACTTCAAAGAAGTGGTCACTAAAGCATGGCACTCCTACACTCCCCCGACAGGAGCCAAGATGTATCAGTTTCAAGAAAAGCTCAAGCACCTCAAGAATGCTCTCAAATCTTGGAATCACTCACAGTTCGGCAACATATTTTCCCATCAAAAATAACTTGAGCAGAAAATGAGCATCCTGCAATAATGCATCATTTCTGAGGGAAGATCGGACGCGTATGCTCGACAGGAGCAAGAACTCCTCACCAAAATAGAAGAAAGGAGGCAACAAGAAGAGACCTTGTGGCGTCAGAAATCTAGGATCAGATGGCTGAAGGATGGAGAGAAAAACACCAAATTTTTCCACAGGTCCACCATTCAATGACGAATGCACAATAACATTTCTTTCATCAACAATCGGTAAGGAGATAGACTCGAGGCACATGAAGAGGTTGAACATGAATTCAAAGAATAGTTTCAAGACATATTGCGTGAACCCCCAGGAGACAGGAATCAAGACATACACTCGGTCATGCAACAAATTCCAAAAATCATCACTGTAGAACACAATAGCATGCTTCTTAGGTTAGTCACTCTCGAAGAAGTGGAGGAAGCCATGGCACAACTCAAAGATGGGAAAGCGCCAGGGATAATTTTAAGAACCCCCCTAAATTTATATATATAAAAAATAGGCGAATCCCCATGATACATAGGAAAAATGGAAGGCGATTTTATTAATAATATAATATGTATATATAATTTTTTGGCGAATCTCTCACGAAATTATATTATCCTCACAGAAAATCATTAAATCATGGCGAATCACCAGTACAAATGGCGAATCACTACTACAAAATGGTGAATCGTTGTCTAGTGGAGTTCGGAGTGTTGGTTCCAATGAAGATATGGTAATTGAACCAGGAGTAGAAGGAAGAGAACCATCGAGACCAAGCATGGCACATGGTGACTCATGAGGGAAGTAGTTCTCGTGTAGTTTGGAAAACACATTCTTCTAGTTCTACTAAGCGTAGTGTTGTTTGTCATGCTACTACTAGCACTGATATTGAGGTTGGAGAGGAGTTTGAGGAAAGGTAGCAGTGGTGGAGAATTACAAAGAGTACCCCATGATGGGCTCCATTTTTCCCTTTGGTATTTGTGCCTGCAAGACCTTCTTTCCATTGAACCAACAATTAGTCGTTCAACCAACAATCAACTTGACTGAGTTGATTAGGTACGAGTCAACTTAGACTAATCTTCAAAACTATGCTTTGCACTTGCACTATCCCATATTTATCACATTAATGCTACACAACATTGTGCATTTGCACCTAACTCTCAATAATTCTTTTCCAAGAAAAATCTATAATAAGAAAAATATTTTACTATATTCTAAAAGGTGAAGATGTCGAAATCATGCCACAAAATGAAAGGAAATAAAATATCTTTCCTCAAACCACCAAATATATAAAGAAAACAATAATGATTATAATAATAGAACTGGATCTATCGATCTATCGATATATGCATGATATGAGAACCATAAGCATTCAAGAGACTAATTTCAAACTCAAAAAAATCCTCTAAACAAGCAACAAACAAACCACTAAAATTTTCAAAGATATTAAGGCTAGACATTAAAACAATTTCATGTACTTGAATAAGCCCATTGTTAGCTCCTGTCAAAAAGAAGAATGTAATAGAACCTGTGAAACAAGGAAAAGAATGATATAAGTTTTCCCATTCTCCTCTCCCCTGTTGTGCACTCTGTGCACTCTGTCATGTAGGACCTTCAGCCTTACTTCAAACTTTCAAGCTATCCAAAAAGTTAAACAAAACATGCTCCCATAAATAAAGTAGGGGTAGCTCCCTTTAAACCAAGTGAACAAGTAATTTAAAATTTAAATGAAGACAAGGTACATAGAATACCCATTCGAATCAGATGGGTTAAGAATAAGTAGTTTTAAATCTTAAGCATGAATGCCATTATGCGTAGGGGATATCTAAAATTTAAATAATATAAGCCCACTACTCCATTTGCATTTGTTGATTCACAGATATAATACAATTGACGCCTGACAAGAAAAAGCTATCCTTCAAGCATGTTACGAGACAGTCCATCAAAATTGGAACATGCAGACAAAATCAAGCAATTTATGCTCATTGCTATGGGAATCAAGACCACTGTAACATGAGAAGGAAAATCGGTGCTAACAAAATGTATCAAGTTCAAAAAGTGATCTCAGCCATGCCAGAGAAAGCCTCCTTATCAATGACTACATGCTAGTTGAGTCAATCCACTTTATGAATGTGGGATAGACCGAGAAATACACTAAAGTGAAATAAAGCATAAAAGCATAAAATAATCAAAAGTCAAAACAACTGTATTACTGTCCATGTCTAATGTGTAATTGACCATGATCAAGCTATCATTACTTTAAGAGTGCCCTTAATGATTAATCTACTAACCACACCAAGCTTAGGTCCTGTTTTGATCCACTGTTCCATTGACTAAGCTTTGAGATATTTTTGATGCATAATTTTACCCCCAGTGGGGGTAAAATTATGAACAAATCCTACAGTCTGCCAATCAAAGTATGCAGAGCACTCTGGGGAGAAAAGTGTATGAATTTTAAGATAATATGTCCCCAGTCCTGGAGTTGGAAATTGCTTGGTTGCATTTTTCATGCGTCCATTCTTGATGCGTATCATTGAGGAAGAAAATGTCCTCTTCTAAAAATCCAAATATCTTGATCGAAATGGCTTTGAGCATCCATGTGATTCATGGTGAATCATAAGGCCTTCATTGATAGTATTAACGCATTCAATGCGAAGAAATAAGCCTCGCCTCTTGTTCAAATCAGGTTCCATAATTTGCACCTGGACATATAATAACCATCTTTGTTAAGGGATGGTTGAATATATTTTAATTTGTAAATGAAATTAGCACAACATCTGCACAAAAAATAATGATAATAGTCTGATCATGATCATATATTCTGTTTAAGCCCCGACGGTTAGCTCAATTGGTCAAGGTCCCATTGCTAAAGAACTTCGCCATTGGGAGGTCACAGGGTCAATTAACATCGACGCCCTCGGGGTTAGGCTCTGATTAGTTTGGCCAGCGGGATGTGATCCCTTCAGGTGGATCTACCCAGATTTTCCTCAGGTAAAAAAAAATTATCAGATCTGTTTATTTCAACTCCTTAAAATCTCGTTGTTGTTGAAAATATGAATGAAACATAAAGCATTATTGGCATCTTAAGATGTTTACATCGTCGAATTTCCTGATATGTGCAGAATCAATCCCTGCATAAAAAAACTATTTAACTGAAAACAGAATCACAAAATAAAACTCTTTAGACTTTTTTTATTTGGATGCCTCACCTCTTTGGGATAAGGTGGTGGAGGGAAAAGGAGATTTCAGTCATAGACAATGTCATCATCGTGATGTTCTACCTTATCAAAGGACCAATTTCCAATAGTAAATGATAGACCATAATGTAAAAGAATATTTTTGACATCAACCGACTTCAACACAAGTTTACATACCTGAGCTGCACCAAAAGAATACCCATACATTTCACTAATCCAACCTTGTCCATAAATATCTCCAGTGATTTCAGTTGCCCAATGTGCTCTGTCGGCTCTAACTTCTTCATTTTTATGATGCCAGAATGGTGCAAGAGTTTGAAGATCATCGATGTGCATAATAATAACACCACCAAGTTTGTCACCAGCTTCTAGATGCCTTGTGTGAATTTGTGCAAGCTCATCATCACAGCCAATGAGGTACCTAGCATGGCATTAACATACATCCATGTATCAATCAATCACTCAAGCAAAACAAAACTCAAACCTTGAGAAAGTTATCAATAGTCACATTATTATACTATATGAATTTCCTGATCTGTGCAGAATCAATCCCTGCATTAAAAAAATATTTAACTGAAAACAGAATCATAAAATAAAACTCTTTAGAATTTTTTTATTTGGATGCCTCACCTCTTTGGGATAAGGTGGTGGAGGGAAAAGGCGATTGCAATCATAGACAATGACATCATCGTGATGTTCTGCCTTATCAAAGGACTAATTTCCAACAGTAAATGATAGACCATAATGTAAAAGAATATTTTTGACATCAACCGACTTCAACACAAGTTTACATACCTGAGCTACACCAAAAGAATACCCATACATTTCACTAATCCAACCTTGTCCATAAATATCTCTAGTGATTTCAGTTGCCCAATGTGCTCTGTCAGCTCTAACTTCTTCATTTTTATGAAGCCAGAATGGTGCAAGAGTTCGAAGATCATCGATGTGCATAATAATAACCACCAAGTTTGTCACAAGCTTCTAGATGCCTTGTGTGAATTTGTGCAAGCTCATTATCACAGCCAATGAGGTACCTAGCATGGCATTAACATACATCCGTGTATCAATCAATCACTCAAGCAAAACAAAACTCAAACCTTGAGAAATTTATCAATAGTCACATTATTATACTATATGAATTTCCTGATCTGTGTAGAATCAATCCCTGCATTAAAAAACTATTTAACTAAAAACAGAATCATAAAATAAAACTCTTTAGACTTTTTTATTTGGATGCCTCACCTCTTTGGGATAAGGTGGTGGAGGGAAAAGGCGATTGCAGTCATAGACAATGTCATCATCGTGATGTTCTGCCTTATCAAAGGACCAATTTCCAACAGTAAATGATAGACCATAATGTAAAAGAATATTTTTGACATCAACCAACTTCAACATAAGTTTACATACCTGAGCCTCACCAAAAGAATACCCATACATTTCACTAATCCAACCTTGTCCATAAATATCTCCAGTGATTTCAGTTGCCCAATGTGCTCTATCAGCTCTAACTTCTTATTTTTATGAAGCCAGAATGGTGCAAGAGTTCGAAGGTCATCGATGTGCATAATAATAACACCACCAAGTTTGTCACAAGCTTCTAGATGCCTTGTGTGAATTTGTGCAAGCTCATTATCACAGCCAATGAGGTACCTAGCATGGCATTAACATACATCCGTGTATCAATCAATCACTCAAGCAAAACAAAACTCAAACCTTGAGAAAGTTATCAATAGTCACATTATTATACTATATGAATTTCCTGATCTGTGGAGAATCAATCCCTGCATTAAAAAACTATTTAACTGAAATTTAATCATAAAATCAAACTCTTTAGACTTTTTTTATTTGGATGCCTCACCTCTTTGGTATAAGGTGGTGGAGGGAAAAGGCGATTGCACTCATAGACAATGTCATCATCGTGACGTTCTGCCTTATCAAAGGACCAATTTCCAACAGTAAATGATGTGCATCATAATGTAAAAGAATATTTTTGACATCAACCGACTTCAACACAAGTTTACATACCTGAGCTGCACCAAAAGAATACCCAGACATTTCACTAATCCAACCTTGTCCATAAATATCTCCAGTGATTTCAGTTGCCCAATGTGCTCTGTCAGCTCTAACTTCTTCATTTTTATGATGCCAGAATGGTGCAAGAGTTCGAAGATCATCGATGTGCACAATAATAACACCACCAAGTTTGTCACAAGCTTCTAGATGCCTTGTGTGAATTTGTGAAAGCTCATTATCACAGCCAATGAGGTACCTAGCATGGCATTAACATACATCCATGTATCAATCAATCACTCAAGCAAAACAAAATTCAAACCTTGAGAAAGTTATCAATAGTCACATTATTATACTATATGAATTTCCTGATCTGTGCAGAATCAATCCCTGCATTAAAAAACTATTTAACTGAAAACAGAATCATAAAATAAAACTCTTTAGACTTTTTTTATTTGGATGCCTCACCTCTTTGGGATAAGGTGGTGGAGGGAAAAGGCGATTGCACTCATAGACAATGTCATCATCATGATGTTCTACCTTATCAAAGGACCAATTTCCAACAGTAAATGATAGACCATAATGTAAAAGAATATTTTTGACATCAACCGACTTCAACACAAGTTTACATACCTGAGCTGCACCAAAAGAATACCCATACATTTCACTAATCCAACCTTGTCCATAAATATCTCCAGTTATTTCAGTTGCCCAATGTGCTCTGTCAGCTCTAACTTCTTCATTTTTATGATGCCAGAATGGTGCAAGAGTTCGAAGATCATCGATGTGCATAATAATAACACCACCAAGTTTGTCACAAGCTTCTAGATGCCTTGTGTGAATTTGTGCAAGCTCATTATCACATCCAATGAGGTACCTAGCATGGCATTAACATACATCCGTGTATCAATCAATCACTCAAGCAAAACAAAACTCAAACCTTGAGAAAGTTATCAATAGTCACATTATTATACTATATGAATTTCCCGATCTGTGCGTAATCAATCCCTCGCATTAAAAAATATTTAATCGAAAATTTAATCATAAAATAAAACTTTTTAGACTTTTTTTATTTGGATGCCTCACCTCTTTGGGATAAGGCGGTGGAGGGAAAAGGCGATTGCAGTCATAGACAATGTCATGATCGTGATGTTATGCCTTATCAAAGGACTAATTTCCAACACACTGAAGGCCGCCAACACACTGAAGCCAACACACTGAAGGCCGCCTAGCTCACTGACACATCATGGACTTGTTGTTATCCCTCGACACAGACTATTTCCAACAAACCATAAACATTGCCATAGTATTCCATGCAACTCATAAAGATATATGTAATACATTGCACATCCTACATCCCTCACCTACAATTTGTTGCCGATTAGAACAAAGTGAGCAAAGGCAAGGAGATGAGAAGAAAGAAGGTAGTGACTCTTTGAAAACCCTAGTGAAAGAAAGAGACACTAAGGCATAACCAATGAAAGAAAGAAACAAAAGTACAGTGACTTGGCTGCAAGCTTTTTGCACCAATATTTTAAGCATGTTACCATAAAAAGTTCCTCCACGATTTTCTTGAACTTAATAGTTTTACAAAATCTCTCCAAATTAAGAAAACAATGAAATAAATAAAGGAGGGATAGGTTACTCATAAACTTCGCAAAATGGGTAGTTCTTGCCAAATTCCTTTTGGTATCAGATCCTACGTGGGAAACTTATTCTAGAGCACTGGCCACATAAAAATTCCAGATTTTAGAATACTTAAAATTTCCCAAGTTTTTTATACCATCATTCTATATCTTCCTTTTTTTTCTCCTTGGCTTGGAACTTTATATCCCAAACTTAGTTGTATATACTTGGCACACAAAATTCCATCACACTAGCCCATCCTTTAATGCCTCATTCCTTACATGGCTGGCCAGAATGTAACCTTCCTCGGCTAGCCTCATTTCCTACAAGGCAAGAAAAGTTACAGAAACAAACAGTGTTTAAAAATCACCCCATCGAACCAAATAATTTAATTCCACTACTATCACCATGTTTTAATGTTGTAAAACTATGAAGTTATTATAAATTGCCATGTATGTTGGATGATGCACATCACTCTTAACACTTCGCTGGCAGATAAAATATCCTCATAGTGTTTTCTACTTTTTCACTTCAGCTTTTTATACCTTCCGAGTAACAAGAAAAGAGTATTACAACATCTGTGAATTCGTAGATACTATACAGGAAGACTCTTATGTATCCTTGTCTTTTACCAGGCCTTCTATGGAGGCAGCAGCAGTTATGAGTGTTACAAGAAGAGATATGAAGCTGAATATTTGGAAAATGATCCACTTCAGTGTCCATCTTGGGAGTTTATTCTGTGCAATGTGCATTTCAACAGGAAAGTAGACTACCAATGGCCAGAAGTTCAGAGCACCCAAAATTCCCAGCACATCATTGAATAATGGGAATAATATGGCAATTCCAGTGGTTGACATCACAAATGCAGTTCTCTAGCACAGCCTCAGCAGATTGACTCTGCACGACCCCCATAAGGGAATACCTATGGGAATTCCCTCCTTGATGAATTTATTGTCAGGCCAAGTCTGAGAAATCCATCCTTCAATGCAAGCGAATATTGGCTGACAAAACACCTGCAAGGGTGTCATGAATTGATTTGCAATCAAGTTTCTATTGGTAGCAGAGATATTAGAGTTGAAATCCAGCAGAACTGAAAAAAAGGGTGAGAAAAATATTACCTGGAATGCTGCAACTAGATGAACCACAATGCATGCATTAGCGAAGTCAATAAGCCAGTAGGGCTCGTAGAATCCAAATCCTGTCAATAGGTTTCCAGGTGCCTTTTCTCCAAAATCTGCATAACCCAGAAAAGCACATAGCATAAAGAAGATAGTTGTTATGCTCAGCGATAACATATTTTCTTTCTTCATCGTTACGTTCTCTGGAGGTGTTGACTTGAGAGTATCCTGCATAGTTGTAATTTATAGGAAACCTCATAGTTAAGCATGCAACTTTTGGATGTTCAAAGGATTCAAATATTGAAACGAACAAAAAGACTGAGGTATACCTGAATTTCAAGGACAAGGGAAGTAAATGGAAATGCAAATGCAATGTCACCAAGACCTTGGAGCATCCTCCAAACTTTTTGGGTTTCAGGAAGAGAGTTGCTCGCGCTGATTCCGCCCAGATTTCCTTTAATCTCTCCATTTTCTGCCATTTCCCAGAGCTTTGAACCCATAAGTTTCAACATGCCAGAGAACACATACACTACCTAAATGATATTTGCATTTTCAACATAGTAAGGGAATAAAATCATGACCATGGTAACTTAGTGATTGAAATTCCTTATCCTGGTCATATATGTTGTAAGAGATCACCTAGGGCAATGGTTGAAGCCCTGAAATAATAGCAGAGAGTAAGATAAAACAGTACCAATAACTTTAGCCATGCCAAGACCAATTCCTACTGTTGCGTAGGTAAAGGACATGGTTGCTGCAAGTATTGAAAGGCCCCATAGTTTATGAAAGTTTGGTATTTGACACAACATAACTTGTGTAACTCCAAAGAGGATCATATAGATTTTATCGGGAAAATGACATGCTGCTGAGGCATGTCCAGTCCTGTGGTAACAATTTGATCGCCTGATTGCCCTGCAATGTTACATAATTCAATCAATCAGGACTATAAACACTGATAGCTTTACAACCTTCCAACGCAAGTACCTGGAAGGCTTAATTTTAAAAATGGGCAGAAGCCCGCTAGAAAATTAGTGTTTAGGGAACTCCCTGCAGAGCGGGGGATTGAGCAATGAAAGTAAATTAGAGTAAGTGGTTTGTTTCATATCAAAGATTATTATGGTTTCAAAGCTCTTTCAATAGACAGTGACCTGATGCTTGTTGAAGTAGTGATTGTGTAAGCAACACAAATTCCATAGAAGTTGGTATACTGAATTAGTCCACATATCCATGCTCTGTTTGCACCTGAAAAGCAAGACATGTAATTATTATGTTCAGGGTAGGGACTCTGGAATAAATGTTCAGGGTAAGGCGCATTTACAGTTAACATAACTGTATCTAAAAATGAGAATAAAAATTAAAATTAAAATTAAAATCAGAATCAGGAAACCTTTATCATCTCATTTTCTTTGTTTGTATTTTTTATTTTTTTAATATATAAAATTTCAGTTAGTCCGGAGTTCACTTGCATCTGTGTTAAGTATATTTAAACTCAAAGAATATACAGAGATATTTTAATAAATCTGATAGATATAGCACCCAAATTAACTCGAACTGCACCCCTGTAAGAAGTGTTTCTGTGAGGCCCAGAGACTGGATCTGGGAACCTGTAACAATCCGAGAGCAAGAAACTGGAATACAACGTGACAAGAGCAAAGACAAACATGGCCACAGGGCCTGCAATCCATCCCAATTGGGCAACACTCCATGCCAAGGATAACACTCCTGCCCCTATGAGGCTTGTGATGATATGAGCCACTGCTGTCCAAAGCGTCCCTGTTCATTCCAATCTCATCCACAACTTCAAAACTCAGTCATAGAAAAAAGACCCGGCTCGTGGAGAAGATCCGGTGTTATTGCTCCTAATAAAATCACCCATCCGCTGGTCCAGAAGGAAAAAGTGCCTTTGTTGCATACAGAAAATGCCAAAAAGTACCTGTAAACAAGAAGTTGAGCAAGGTAATGTACAGCAGCCCCATAGTTATGGTCCTACAAAGAGATTCTGAAGGAAGCCCTTTCCCTGTTCTCACTGAAATGACTGTGATAAAACCAAATGCATGATCCAACCCCATTTTTGATAGCCTATCCGCCCTCCTGTTTAAAATCTCTGTATATATGATGGAGAGGAGCTCACTGAAAGAGTGATAGAATGCGGTGAAACCAGGTCAGTATCACAGCACAACGCCCTTCCAAAGCCCTGCAACGTAGTAAATCGGGGGTGAATGCTCTCCCAAAACCCTGCAAACGAGTAAATCAACAGCACAACGCCCTTCCAAAACCCTGCAACTTAGCAAATCGAGGGAGAATGCTCTTCCAAAACCCTGCAA
The DNA here is from genome assembly GCA_034641835.2 of Pinus albicaulis. Taxonomy (NCBI): domain Eukaryota; kingdom Viridiplantae; phylum Streptophyta; class Pinopsida; order Pinales; family Pinaceae; genus Pinus; species Pinus albicaulis. The sequence continues at coordinate 1,817,494,484 of CM076578.1, forward strand.
TTTAGTAAATCGGGGGCGAATGCTCTTCCAAAACCCTGCAAACGAGTAAATCAAGAGGCGAATCCAGCGTTTCATATTTTATGCGCCATTTTTTTTTTGGGCTAAAAAATAATAATTAATTATTTTTAAAATAATTTTGGGGCTAATTATACAAAACTATACAAAAAGGTTTTATATAAAAAATTCGCCCCTCCAAAATCTAAAACCCATTAAATTTCGCCTTTGGGCTAAAATTCGCCCCTAAAATTTTCCCTGGAAAGCGCCTAGCCCTGATGGGTTCACGGCAAATTTTTTTCACACTTTCTGGAAGCTGATCAAATCATAAGTATCAGAGCTTGTGGAAGAATCTTGGTCAATGCACTGGCTTCTTCCCTCTCTAAACATGACCTTCATCGCTCTCATTCCCAAGGAAGAGGACTCTAGCACTCCGGAAAAATATCAGCCCATTGCGCTCTGTAATGTCATCTACAAACTCATTTCAAAAGTCGTTGCCAACAGGCTAAAGCCTCTTCTCCCTCTTCTCATCTCGCCTGAGCAGACAGGCTATGTGGAAGGGCGTCAGATCCTGGATGGAAACATCCTCTCACATGAAGTGGTACATTCACTAAAGCTCCTAAAGAAACCAGGTATGATTCTCAAGCTTGACCTCTCCAAAGCATTTGACAAACTAAGCTAGAACTATATCAAACAAATGCTCTTGGCCTTCGGTTTCAGTGCTACTTGGACTCGTTGGCTCATGAACCTCATCTCTACACCTAGCTTTTCCATCCTTCTCAATGGTTCTCCTTCAGTGCCTTTCCACTCCTCTCGTGGTATTCGACAGGGTGACCGTCTGTCCCCTTTTCTTTTTGTTCTCATGGAAGAGGGACTAAGTCGACTTATCCATCATGTTGTTTTTTCCAATTCAGTCGAAGGAATTTGTCTACATGATCGTCCCCCCATTTCTCACCAATAGTTCGTGGATGATAATATGCTTTTCGGTCATCCCTCTGTCCAAGAAGCCTCAGCCTTCAAGTCCTTGCTGGACCTCTTTTTAGCAGCCTCGGGTACCACCATCAATGCCTCTAAATCTCAGCTTTTTTTCTTCCATACTTCCATCATCACCCAACATAACATTGCAAGGATTCTGGGCTTTACGATCGCTGTTCTTCCCTCGAAGTATCTTGGAGCCCCCCTCATAGACTCCGCCATCAAACACTCTTCCTGGAGAATTTTTCTTGAAAAATTAGAAGCAAGGCTCTCTTCTTGGACTTATCTCTCACTCAACATCGCCAACAGGCTCATCCTCATCAAATCTGTTCTCCAAGCCATGCCTTTAGATCTTTTCTCAATACTAGAAGCCCCTAAATGGGTTCTCAAAAAGATCCGCAATATTCAAAGAAATTTTCTATGGGGCTCCTTGAGTCTCAATAGAAAATGGGCTCTTGTCAAATGGTCCGAAGTCTGCCTTCCAAAATCAGATGGTGGGCTGGGCTTGCGAGATCCTGTACAAAGTAACAACACTATGGGGGCACACATATGGTGGAATTGGCTCTCTAAACCACACTCACCTTGGGCCCATCTATGGCATTAAAAATATGCTCCGGGCAGACCCCAAGAGAATCTCATTTGCATTACCACAACTATCCCTAGATCGTTAATTTGGAACGCCGCTAAGCAACATCGTGCCTTCATCCAAGCGCACAATTTCTAGGAAATTCACTCCGGTACCACCGCGAGATTCTGGGAGGACTCTTGGCAGCAACTCCCCAAGCTTGCTACTCTCTTTCAAAAACTGAAATGGCAGGCAACTCTCCAACAAAACTCTCAATCGCAAGTTCATCAATTTTGGCAGCAACAAACCTCTCAAGGCTTTCAACAATGGAAACCAGCAGGTACATGGCAGGAGAATTGGAAAGAGGAAACATTTGATGAAATATATCAAGAACTCAACCTCAGAAGAATAAAATTCTCAGATCAAAGGGATAAACTACGCTGGGGATACACTCCCAAGGGCTACTTCACTACCAAAGAAGCTTTCAAGCTGCTCTATTTTCCCAGGCAGATCCTGCAGGATAATCTATGGAACCAAGTTTGGCAGCCTAGAATCTGGCCTAAATTTTCTACCTTCTTATGGTTCCTCAGCAAATAGAGACTCCTTACTTGGGAAAATTTACAAAAACAGGACTTCATTGGGCCTTCCAGATGTCCCAATTGCAATCTTCATTCCGAAACCATTTCACATCTTCTGGACACCTTCCCATTAGCATCAAAAATCTGGGAGTGAACTATAATCTGCAACAGAAGAACTAGTAGATGTATAGGAGACACTATCAATACCATCAGGAATTGGCCATTGCAACCCTTCCAAAGTCACTTGCTCAACTCTCTCTAGGTACTAATTCTAGGTTTTGTCTATTGGATAGTTTGGAAGGAGCGTAATAAGAGAATATTTAAAAACAAAAGTACCCCTCCTGACACCCTTTGATGCATCTCAAACAAATCCTCCAAGAAAATCTTGTTCTTAGGCACTGGCAAGATTTTGACATGCCCTCCTCCCCTTTAGAATGCCTCATCTTGGAAAGCTGGAATCTCAATCTCACTCCTTCTGCTCCGATCCAGGCCAACCCCTCCATCCATATCGATTCTCCCCTCTCTTGGTCTTTGCCCTTGCAGCTCTCTTTCAAATTTAACTTTGATGGCGTGGCCAAGGGTAACCCCATTCCAGTAGGTTTTGGTGGAATTTTTCAAAATGAGGAAAGCTCTGTTATGCACATTTATTATGGCTCTCTTGGAAGAGACTCCAAAAATGTTGCAGAGCTAGAAGGATTATGGCATGGCATTTGCATAGCTGAAAAAGAGAAGCTCTTCCCTCTGGAGGTTGAAGGGGACTCTCAAATTCTTATAGAGGCTGCTATTTGAATTCAATCGAGCACTCTTGCGGCAAAGATATCATCGAGCTGGCGTCTCCTTAGCAGGTTAGAACAAATTGAAGAATGGCTCAGTGTTCCTCGCACCATCACCTTCAAGCACATTAGGCATTCTTTTAACAAAGTGGCCGACTGTCTGGCCAATCAAGTCATTAATCAGCAGCTCCCTTTCTTCTCGAGCCCCTTGCACAGTTCTGATCATGCTCAGCTCATTCAAGACTGCACTCTTCTGGTGCAACAAGACCTTCATCCCCCGATGCGGGTGTTTAAGTTTCTCTATATGATGGCGCGTGGACAGGCATGGTGGGTTGGCGTGTGGACTTATACCACTGCCACCTAGCTCTGCGCGAGACCTTGCATTAATAATCCTGCCAGCGACTTCAATGCTGCCTTAACGCAGCTCTTCCTCCGAAGCTAGCCCGCTTGCATTTCTAACATGGCACCCCAAACACGATTCATTTCTACAACTCCTTTGCATTCATGTTGTTCCATAGCTGCAGTAGAGCCTCGCTCTCAGACTGGTACTGGGAAGCGATGTGCTCTTGCGTGCTGCATTGAGCTGATGCCCGGAATTCACTTCACTTATAGCCCTTTCTGCAAGTTCTGGTCCAATTCACCTATTGACTGTGTCTCGGCTCTGCTTTTTAGTGCTCCCCTGTATTCTTATGAGGCTTTTGCTTCACGCCATTGCTCAGTCGACTCACACTTTTCCTTGACATCCCACTGCACTATGCGTAGACTCCGTCAACGAATGAGGTGTAGGAGAGGCACAAGTCGAGGGCAGATTTTCCGACAGCCTTATTCCTCCACCTCTGGCTCAACTTCTCAATCCTCGGAGTCCCTCTCTGGCTGCTATCCTACCAGTAAGAGTGGTCGAGGCCGTGGGTCTGGGAAATCCACATTTGCATGGGGCTCCCCCCACATCCCAGTTTCTCCACTTTCCCTCCTCGTTCAAACCCGTACCGCTCAACTCCGCATTCCCTGTGCTCACTGTCACTCCACCATGATAGCCAAAATCACCTTTGATTTTCATGATGACTCCGCGACTGAGGCTGACCAGGTTTCGGGTGCGCCTAAGGAGAAGAGCATTAGTGCTTCACATCTCACTCCTCCCTCTGACAGCCTAAAGTGTAAGGAGCCCTGTAGCAATGAGATTCCAGACAAAAGCCGCCCTGCTGACCCGAGAAATTAGAAGTGTGGTGATTCTATTGGCAAAGAAGAACACTAGGTGATGGATGAAGACCCCTACGAGAATGGTTGCCACATCGTCAAAGAAACGCCAACCAACTCTCATGATTCTTGAACGCGTCTCAACTCTCAAGTTTTTGTCTCACAGTTATTTATCTGGGCTTGATCATTTGCGTTTTGTTTTTATCGATTTACATACTCAGATCTTTGCTTCTATGTCTAATATCTGGTTTCCCCTACGTGGGTGGCTTTTCACTGTTTGTATGGCTCAGAACAGGGTAATAGGTCTAGTTTTTGAAATTTTTTGGTTAGCCATCAGCTTTTTAATTGATAGATTGCTGCAACTCTGGGCAACATCTTTTGAGTCTGGGACCTCCCTGTAAAATTTTTGTATCAATAATAGGAGTGGACAAATTCAGAAAAAAAAAGGTAAAAATTATAGGGTTAAAGTGTATTAGTAGGTGAAAGAGTATCAGTGAAAATAAAGTTACTTTCGATTACTTTTTAATTACCACAGTAAAACAACTCAGATCATATGAATAAAGAGTATCAGCGTTTAAAGATAAATGAAGGAAAGTTCTTCAACCACTTTCCATGATAAAATGCACCTACTGCCAATAGTACTCACAACACATCAACAATTAGTTCAAATTAGAATAATCAGTTCTAGTTTTTCTAGTAAAAAGGTAACAACTTGCAAACTGTTTTGCAGCGGTCCCTCTTTTTAAGTTTTCTTTCCTATTTTTTATTAAAACATTATCTCAATTCCTGAGATATTTTGTAAACATTTTTTTGTATAAATACTTCACAATTTGAAGTATTCAGTGTGAATAAAAATTTCTCAAGACAACTATAGTCTTATTTGCTGGTCATATTGAAGTTGGTGAGTCAATTAGTGAAAGAAGCATACTGGAAACAGATCAGAGACATCATAGTTAAGGATTCTCGTGGTGACAAGATAAGTCTCGTTCTTTCCTTGTTTTCAGTGTATTTCTCTTAAGTTTACATTCATTCATATTATGTGTTTCTAGTCTGTAATGATCAATTAAGGAAAACTTAAACAGGATTAGTGATCATAAGCTCCCTGTTTCGAAACTTATTGGCATTTTGATGTTTTCTACTTGAAAACCGGACCATAGAATTCTTAATTGCTCTAGGTCCCAGGTAGATCCCTTCTTCAATCTTCTTATCTGTAGCTTAAGGATTCTTAAGTTCCCTTTTTCTTAGATCTCGCCCACTCCATCAAATCAAGCCTATACAAAGCCTTAGAAGGTCAACTATCTTTCCCTTAGCACATTTGCATCTCTAAGACTTATTTCTTAGTTCTTCCTGCCTAAAGATTTGAATCCATTACCCAATGTTCTGGTAGATCCTTCTAGTTTACCTTGAAATATCTTTATTCCCACCAATATTTAAAAACAAGCCCTACTTTTCACTCATATCTAGCCTAAAATATTTTACCAAAAAAACAATAAATCATAAGGAGAGATCCCTCTCCGGAGCTCAGGAGGGCTAGATCCTGAATTCCCAAAGCGGTTCTTGGTTACCCCTGGTGTTCTTAACTACAAAAATCCCCATCCCACAACCTGAGAATTACTAGGGTGATAAAATATTGGCGACCATACTGGGGAACTAACCACTCTCTAGTTTTAAGTTTAGTGTTGAAGGAAGATCTTTAATTATATCTTTTCTACTTTAAGATTGAGTTTAAAGGTTGTGGGTATTTTACCCAATAAAAAATATGGCTCCCAAGAAAGTATACTACACTAGAAACAACCCTGATCCTAATCCTCCAGATATAGTAGATAATCCTGACCAGATAGGAAAAAAGAAGAAAAAAAAAAGTGATAGTTCTGAAACTGAAATAACTCTAAAAAGGGCTGATTATTTACCCAAAGAATTGGTAAGCTTATCAGACATTGATTTTAACATTAAGTTTGAGAAATATTTATTTAGAACAAAATCTTAATCGAATTTAAAAGAAATTGTTTTAGATCTAGTTTTTGCATCTGACATAAGTGAAAAGCATAAAATTATTTCTGTTCCTAGTAAATCAAATCAAATTGAAAGTAAAAGTCCAGTTAAAAGGGTAAATGTTACAAAAATCAAAGACATTCAAGAAGCTATTAAGTTAGCTAAATTTTTGTCTAAATTTAAACCCCTAGTCTCTGAACTATACACAACAGTCTTTCCAACATCAGATTCAACTCTGTATGCCACCACATCATTTACTGATTCCACTGTCAGTTTACCTCAAGAGCCCATAATACTTGAGTTGACTCTACCCCAGTGAATCATTTACTCATCATATCCATAGTCCACTGCTAGTTCATCAACCGATCCATTCATCCCTGAGCTTCCCTTGCAGCCCAAAGTAGTATATCCATAATTCACTCAACCCATTACAACTACCATTAGCCATATTACTTCTGTTTCATTCCCATTATCTAGCTCTTCAATTTCATCCGTTGCAGTAACCAGTACTATCCCTTCTACCACAACTTTACCTCCTAGCCAAGCTAAAATCCAAGCCATGGCAGCTCGATATGCTCCCTTGGTCTTACCTCAGAATCCCCATGACATGCCCCAGAACTATCAAAAAGATATTCTACTGTTTGATAATCTCTCAGAGATTACTACACAACAACACGTTACTAGAATGAATGATTTCTAGGAAGTTTATGAAATTGATGACTTTGATGTTCAAATGAGATTATTTTCTCAGAGCCTCATTGGAGAGGTGAAAACTTGGTTTAAAGCTTTAGCGCCTGGTAGCATAGCAGTCCTAGCTACATTTCATAGAGCCTTCCTTAATAAATGGGAGAAAAAGAAGAACCCTATGCAAATAATATCTGAATTTGATGCTGTCAAGAGAGCTCCTAATGAAACTTTGCAAGACTTTTGCACAAGATATAATAGTTTATACAATGCCATTCCTGCAGACCTTAAACCTACCCCATATTCTGTGCTACTGAAATTCCCTGACTGTTTTGACGTAGACATGGCTTACCAACTTAGAGAAAGGGGTGTAGATACTTTAGAGCAAATGCAAAAATATGCTGTAGGTGTAGAAGTCAACATACTGGAAAAGAAGGCTAGAATGAGAAATGAAAGAAGGGTTACTATTAAAGAGGAAGCATCTCACCTGGATAGTAAATTTGATTTCATTACTAAAGCCCTAGGAAAATTAGTTGACAGAATGGATCAAATTGAAAAGAAACCACAATGGGACAATCAAGCCCAGATCCAGAATCCCAATTACAGAAAAAACACCACCCTCGGGAAAGTTAAGGAGCCTTCCCTTGATCAAAATAGAAGAACCCCATTTCAAGAAAACTTTGAAAAAGTTCACAAAACAGTATTGATGAATAAGAAGACATAAACATTGTTATGGGGATCGATGAGAACAATACCATTTTCCTCACCCAGGAGGACCAGGAACTCGTTGAACTTCAACAACTCAAGGTAGAATCTGGAGAATCCTATGACTACAAACAAGGTTATGATTTTGCAATAAATGAGATTCATAGTCAATACAACCTTAGGAGCAAGAAAAAAATTGATCCTACTATAAAGAGTAATGCTGGAAACCAACAAGAACAAAACAAAAAGAAGTCTGATACTTCTAAATTTAAACTCTTGCAAATTCTTCCCAGAGATGGCAAACAGAGTTAAAATCCAACCAGACCTAAAAAGCAACAAGGCCCAACAATTGTAGATATTACCGATGATGTGGCTCAATCTTCCAAAGATGTTCCCAAACATAATTCTCCCAAAGCCACCAATTCGACAACAATCATTGAGCCAAGAAAGAATCCTATTGATTTTAAAATATCAGATCCTAAACCTTCTATTGAGATTCCTAAATATGATAAAACTCCTGTTAATCCTCAAATCATTCTTGAAGAAATGACTAAAGATAGCAGGAACCAAGAAACTCAAATAGAAGACAAGAGAAGAGCACAGAACAAAGGAAAAACAGTAGAAACTCAAGAAAAATCTGCACAAACAACAGTTCCCAAGGAATAAATAATTCAAACCAGTAGATCTCAACCAACATTTAATATGCAGTCTGAAATATCCAAATTGAAAATAGTTGTTTCGTTAAAAAAACTAGCTAAAAATGATTTATATAGATCAATGATTTCTGATATGTTGAATGTCAATGAGAATGAAGATACAATTAAAATGAATGAAGATAGGCCTGAACTAATTTTTGGTCCCAATGTTTATGGAAAGCATTCAGATGGGTCGGTACCCCGATTCTATTTAAGCCTTACCATACATGACCAAATATTACAGAACTCTATGTTAGATACTGGAGCTTCCCACAATTTAATGCCTAAAGCTATAATGGAAACTCTTAATCTAGACATAACTAGACCTTATAAGGACCTGTTCTCATTTGATTCATCCAAAGTACAATGTATTGGTTTGATTAAAGATCTGTGTGTTAACCTAGTCTAGTATCCTAGTAAGAGTATGATCATGGATGTTTTAGTAGTTGACATCCCACCAAAATATGGCATGCTTCTTTCTCGCTCATGGGGAGAAAAGTTGCAGGGATCTCTACAACTGGACATGGGTTATGCTACTATCTCTGTATTTGGGCAGCTTAAGAAGCTTTATAGAGAAACTTTGATGAAGTACATGGTCAGTAGTGCAGATAGACCTACAAATTATCCAATTTATTCCACCCCCACTGATCTTGATTCGTTTATTCTTAGTAACTCTGACCAAAATAAAAATCCAACTGAACTTAATGATAAAAGACTTAAAATCATGGATGATTATATTGGTCATGAAGCTTTGTGGCATCTAGATTTTGATGGATCTGTTAATAAATTTGGAGCTGGAGCTGGTGTTTGGATCACAAATGCTGAAACAGGGCATTCTGAAGGGCATGCTTTTAGATTAAACTTCAAATGCACCAATAATATGGATGAATAAGAAGCTTTAATCTTAGGCTTGCAAATTATAAGAAAAAAGGGAGGAAAAAGAAAAATGGTTATGGGTGATTCTGAATTAGTTATAAAACAAATCAATGCTGAATATTCAGTTCATAACCCTAGACTTGCAAGATACAGAGAAACAATATTGGAACTGCTTGAAGAATTGTTAGAAGGTAATTTTGTTGTCATCTCTAGAGATCAGAACATGCAGGCCCATTTCTTAGCCACTTTTGCTAGAATTTTTAAAATTCCTTTTTCACCATTGCAAAAATACATTGCTGAGATTAAATAGAGGCCTATTGTTCCTAATAATGTAACGTATTGGAAAATTTTTTTAGAGGATTAAAAAATTTATCACTTTTTGAATAATGAAAATGAATTTCAAAACTGTCAAATCGATAACAAAAGTAATATAGACCCACCTTGTTATATAGATTTAAATTTCTGTGAAATAGATGATTTCGATAATTTAGATGTACATAAGATTAAAAAGCCCACTATTTTTACTCAAAGTGACATTGATGAAATGGAAAAAATAAAAATAGAGGATTTATTTGACTCTAATGATGTGCTTATAAGGCCAAAAATGGAGCCATTTAAATCTAAAAAAGAAGAGTATAACCTTGGGACAGATGATAAACCAAGAATCATTAAGCTATCCAAATCCTTACCATCAAATGAAAGGAATAAATACATTAAACTTTTAAAGGAATTTCAAGATGTCTTTGCATGTAGCTATGAGGAATTGAAAACTTATAACACATACATTATTCAACATAAAATTCCTTTAAAAGAAAATCAAAAACCTTTTCAAAAGAAACTCAGAAGGATTAATCCAGTTTTGTTTCCATTAGTTTAAAAAGAAATCAAGAGAATGTTTGATGCTAATATAATTGCACTAGTCAGATTTTCTAACTCGGTATCTAATATAGTGCCAACAAGGAAAAAGCCAGGAGAAATCAGATTATGTATAGACTTTAGAAATCTTAATAAAGCATCCTTGAACGATAACTACCCCTTGCCAAAAATGGACCATATTTTACAGAGGCTAGCAGGTTCTTCTAGAATCTATTTAGTAGATGGTTTCTCTAGTTACAATCAGATCCTAGTTCACAAAGATGACCAAACCAAAACTGCTTTTACTACTCCATGGGGCACTTTCATGTATGTGAAAATGCGTTTTGGATTAAAAAATGTAGGGGCTACGTTTCAAAGGGCCATGTATATTGCCTTTGCCAAGGAAATACATGAATTTTTAGTCATTTATTTGGATGATATTACTGTATTTTATAAAACAAATAATGATCACTTGGATCATCTGAGACAAGTTTTCATCAAATGCAGAAAATATGGTATATCTCTTAATTCGAAAAGTCTAGTTTTGGACTAGAAGAAGGCAAATTGCTAGGTCATATCATTTCAAAAGAAGGCATTAAAATTGACCCTGCTAGAATCGAAGCAATCCTAAACATTCAACCACCAAGGAACATTAAAGAACTCCAAGAATTCTTGGGAAAGATCAATTTTCTAAGAAGATTTTTCTCAAATCTGGCTGAGATTATAAAAGATCTTAATAACATGCTTAAGAAGGAATCCTCAATTAAATGTAAAATAAAGACCAAACAATCTTTTGACTCTATCAAACAAGCCTGAACTAAAGCACCAGTCCTTATCAGTCCAGATTACACAAAAATAATTTATAATCTTTTCCTTTGCATCCGAACACACCATAGCTGCAGTTCTTCTGTAGAAGAATGATCAAGGCTTTGAACAGCCCATTGCATTTTCCGGTAAAGCTCTCAGAGATGCACCACTGAAATACAACATAATAGAAAAACAGGCTTTGGCTCTAGTTAAAGCTATAAAGGATTTCAAAGTGTATATACTTCATTCACATATAATTGCATATGTCCCTAATGCAGTAGTTAAAGACATTTTGGCTCAAGATGGACCAGATAGCAGAAGAGGAAATTGGATAGCCACAATCCTTGAATATGATTTGGAAATCAAACCAACTAAACTCATCAAGGGACAAGGTTTAGCCAGACTGATGGCTGAATCTAATTGCAATGCCTTATACATTAATTTCATTGCACAAGTAGATGAACAGGAGGATATGGCGACTCCATCGATCAGTGAAGCCTATCAAGACACACCATGGTACTATGACATAATCTTTGTACTTACAAACTTACAAGCTCCTCCTGGACTTACCAAATCTAAGGCAATATTTATCAAGCAAAAAGCAATGAAATTCTGTATCTTAAATAATGCACTGTATTGGAGAGAAAGTACTGGAATTTTACTCAACTGTTTATTGAAATCTGAAGCTGACAAAATCCTTGAGGAGTTTCATGCAGGTGACTGTGGCAGACATCTATACTGGAAGAGTACAACTGATAAAATACTCAGAGCTGGTTTTTATTGGCCATCCTTATTTTTAGATGTTAAAAATTTTGTTACTTCTTGTCATAAGTGTCAGATTTTTGAAGGTAAAAAGAAACTTTTTCCATTACCTCTGAAACCAATATCCGCAGAAAAACCATTTTAGTTATGGGGTTTAGATTTCATAGGTGAGATTCATCCTCCATCCTCAAGTCAACAAAAATGGATTCTAACGGCTACTAATTACTTTACTAAGTGGATTGAAGCAATTCCCACTAGGCAAGCTATAGATTCAGTTATTATCTCATTCATTGAAAGTAATATTTTGTCTAGATTTGGATGCCCACACAAAATTATCACAGATAATGTTGCTTCTTTCAAATCTAAAAATATGATTGCTTTCTTCCATAAATACCATATTACCTGAGGTCATTCCACAGCATATTACCCCCAAGGTAATGGTCTGGCAGAATCGTCGAATAAAATTCTAGTAAACATCATTAAAAAAACTACTCCAAGATAATAAAAAGACATGGAACAAGAAGCTGATATATGCCCTTTGGGCTGACAGGCTTACTACAAAAAATTCCATAGGAACTTCACCATATCAAATTGTTTATGGTACTGATGTAGTTTTTCCTTCTTCTTTGGGTGTCCCAGTCATGAATATCATCCAAGAATCAGAGGTAGAAACTAATGATATTCAAAGAAGAATCAATGATAGCATAAACCTTCAACAAACCAGAGATGAAGTTTATGAAAAGTCACAACTTTTACAAGACAATATCAAAAAGATTTTTGACAAAAGAGTTAAGGAAGATGACTTTTTCATAGGAGATCAAGTTTTAAGATGGGATGCAAGAAGAGAGGATAAAGGTAAACATGGGAAGTTTGACTTTTTGTGGCAGGGACCCTATGTCATATATGGTTACAGAGGAAATAATTCCTTTTTTCTCAGAAATTTGGATGGTACAGAGCTTCAAGAAGGACCAGTAAATGGAAGAATGTTGAAACATTACTATTCCCTACAAGTCACTTAACAGTTATACCCATTTACTTTATCATTGTAAATATTCATAGTCAGAGTGTAAGATTGGATTGGATATAATATCTACAAAGTTGAAGCCCGGAGAGAAGGCCCTAAGCTTTGCAGTATAACATATCATAAATATGATTGTTGCAGAACACAAAATACATTTGCAGATTCACCAAAGTCAATGGATAAGGCTACTGATCTTAGAGTTCTTGGCATTTCACCAGGAAAAGCCATCCCCAAGTGGAGCCGATGTTAGCAACCTATAATATAGGGGTCATAATTTTGACTTGACTATTGGTAATTTTGTAAATTTTCACATACTTTTCCTTCTACAAGTTGTATTCACATATTTTTCAAAAAAATCAAAAAATCAAAAAGAGGGTAAAAAGTCCTAAAAGAATAATCAAAGGACTTAGAAAAAATAAGATACCCCAAAAGAAAAAATGAATAAAACATGAAAGTAAGCAAGCATAAATGCCACTACTTTTAATTTTTGACTATGGCAGAGGGTCAATAAATGCCATTAGTCCATGATGAGTTAAACAATTCAATCTTAACTTATCATTGTTTCAATTTCCATTGTTGTAGATAGAGAATAATGAATTGTTAGATAGTTTAATCATAACAATTCAGTAGTTAGGTAGAGAAATAAAGTGAATCCAACAGTTTAAACTGGATCCATGGATGAAATAAGTGTAGAGTTAGATATTTTACTTTCTTTCAGAAAATTAAATGCTATGACGGTTGCTAGCTTAGATGCACCTTGTTACAAAAGAAGAAAAAATGTTAGCATGGTAATATGGGTAGGTAGAAGAAGGTGAAAAGTCTCAATGTAAATATCATTCATCATGGGCTACAAAATAACTAACTTCCCCTTCCCATAGTCATGAAACATTCTAGACTATCAGTCAGAAAGGCTCAAGGAATTTCCTTGACTTTTGTTGGGACCGGACCCAAGGCTCTATGACTGGTTAGTTGAAAGTGTGAAATGTCTATATTAATCCCTTAATCACATCACTTACCATTCATGCACTCATTTCCCCTGAAAAATCCTAAGTAAAACTTCATTTTTACTTAAAGATACTCTAATCCACATGTGATTAACCTCCCACATCATTTCAAAGCATAAAGTCCTCAAAATCACATTTTATCCTAAATATAAGTGATGAAGTTATTATAATGCAAATTTGATTTTAAATCTTCACTTTCTTAGTTATATTAATGTGCTTTTGAATATACATTGTCCCCTTGTCATATTAACTCTAACTTATGTATTAATTCCCTACAATTAACCTTTTCCTATTATATAACTCCTTTTATAAATAAATCCCAAAGACCCACTTATTATAACTTAAGCCAAAGTATTTTATTCCCACATGCTTAAAAAAACCCCCCTTATAACCCCTTTGGCTAAAATTTTATCCGTATATCTAATCCCGCCCCTATGGTAATTAAGCCTTTTTGATTTAATTTACCATATAAATAAAATATATGAAGAAAAAGCTTAAAACATATGTTATATATGTTTTAAATAAAAAATCATTGAAGTTTCACCTAAACTAAACTTCAACCAAAAAATCCCGCCCCTATGGTAATTAAGCCTTTTTGATTTAATTTGCCGTATAAATAAAATATATGAAGAAAAATCTTAAAACATATGTTATATATGTTTTAAATAAAAAATCATTGAAGTTTCGCCTAAACTAAACTTCAACCAAAAAACAAACCTTTCCCCTGTATATTCCCGCTCCAAGTCCCTTAACCCAAGGTCAAAACCTTAACTTTATCTTGTTCCCCGCATACATTCCTCCTAATCCTAGTCCGTAACCTCAGTTAATTCCTTGATTAACCCTCCCGATCATTCAATTTTTCATCGAAATAATCATTTCTATATAACCCATTGGAGTCACTTCTGACCGTTCGATCCCCAGAAGACCATTTGATCCTACGGTCAACCACATGCGCGAAAGATCCCAATACATTTATCCTACTCTCATCGTGTAAAATATCCACCGTTTGATCTCCTTTCTGTTCCCAAGATCGATGGCTCTTGTCCTACCCGATAAAATGTTTTCCCCGCACTTTCCCTTTTAATCTAGACCATTCACTCTCAAGTGCCCGATCCAACAGTGATTGTTCATTTTCACGCTCCAAACATAAACGTTTGATGTTTTGGAAAAGATGCGCGAAATGGGTGGTTTTTCCAGACCACCACGCGTTTACGTGTTGCCACCACATTGTATCATGTTCAAAATACATTTTACCATTTACCGCCCTTCACCTACGCAAATACCACTGGTGCTATTCCCTAAACCCAACTCGCTTAACCACGATTTAATGTTATTTAACTATGGTTTATGCCATCGGTTCTATACATTAAAGTTTAAAGTTTTTATTCAAATTTTCACCATTTTCTTTTAAACTGGTGAATGCATCCATAAACCCTTTTCTTCAAATTTGCGCCATTAAACCTTGAGAAAACTATGTAGAGCCTTTTTTAAACTTACTAGTGCCATTTTTCAACGCCCATTGCCCTGAATTTCAATTACAAAGTGCTACATTATCCTCTAAGAAGCCATTTTCGAAGAATTGAAGATCGTGTACCTCTATGAACATCTTAAACCGAATTTCACTAGTTTTCTAGGTACTTTTCTTCGAGATTGCAATCTAAGACTTCAAAATTCCCATTATTTTCAAAATATTTGCCAAAATTGTACAATTGAACTGCATAAAAGTGTCCATTTTACAGGGGAAACTTTGTCAAAATTTCCATGCAATTCCTAATTAACCTTTCTCACATTTTTTCCCAAACCCCAGTCTATTTCACTGTTCAAATCAATCTTAATATACGTTCTGAGCTTTAAAACCCTTGAATTACCCAAAACCCTGCTCAGAAACCCCATTTTCCAGTAGAAATTCACCAAGAAACTCCTATTTCTCATAAAGGGAACTTAGCAAACCGTTTAAGCTTGCTTCATTCAAATTTAAAATGACAAAGAAATAGGTAACCCCTAAGAATGGAGGCCCAGAATCTCAAAAGAAATATTCTGCAAAAATCCCTTAGCCTAAGCCCTTCAAAATCGACAAGCCAACCCCTGTACTCATGGTTGATTCTACAGAAGTGGTCAGAATAGTCCAACCACCAGTCATTTCCACAGAGAATAACCCTTTAGTTGATCTAGACTATAGAATACTGGACCCTAATGTAGAATTTAACCTACTTGATGTCTATAATTGGAGCTATGGAAAATCAGTGGAAAAGGGTGAAAAAGATATTCTAGTTTGGGAATCCAATCTGCCTAGATATATTGTCCCTCTCACTCATTCACTTCCTGACTTTATCAGATTATGCCAAGCATATTATACGCTAGAACAAAGATGCATTGTAAAAAAAGAAAAAGAGATCCTTTTTTACATTACTGAAGAGTCAATAAATTCCATGCTGTAAATGAATCATGACCCCAATTTTTCTTCCTTATCAATAGAAGATCTAACCCAACTATATCTTGACTTGGATTTCAATACGAGATTCAAGATATTCCAAACTTTTTGTCTAAAGCAAGTTGATATTCCTAAGTTAAATCCTCCCTTTGATAACTCTGACTTCCCAAATGAGACTAGGCAGATTGTCTCAATGCTATCCTTCACACTAGGATACACCAGTGATGAATTCATTGATGTGGCTATCCTAGGTTTTCTGTCAACTCTAAGCCTTCGTCAATTACCATCCATTCTATTCAATTTTGCTGGATTCATTGCTGAAAACATGCATTATCAGTTGTCCAGATTACCAGAAGAAGGAGTCTTCAGATACTCCTATTATCTATTCCACCTCTTCCAATATTATCAAACAGATAAATTCCCCATTGAATGTCAGAAAGTGGATGTAGAAGGAAAGGTTCTGTCAGTAGTATTTTGGTCATCTATTCTAAGAAAATGGAACAGAGAGTATAGTTTTACAGATTTAAATGATTCATTTATAGCTCCTGCTATGTATCTTTTGGAAAAAGAGGAGATCCCCAAGATCAATGACGAGGCAAGAAGAATTCTACAGTTATCAAAGAGTTATAAAATTGGGGACTGGTACTTATATAAAAATCACACAGAAATTAGAGTGTATGTCTCATCCCTGGCCCCATATAAATTACCAAAATTTGTTACTACAAGAGTATTTTCTTTGGAATATCTGAGACAACTATTGAATGTAGATGAAACCAACTTCATAGCTTCCAGGAAAAAGACCCAATTTAAGCTGAAAATTTAAATTAGGCCATTCATTGTGAAGAACAGAGAAGCTTCCAATTAAATAAATGTCAAACTTAAAGAGTATAAGTTCGCATGTAGTTTTACATAGAATTATTACCCACAAGGGATTTTGATTACAATAAGGGTAAAATGAAAGTTGTCTGTTTATTTGCATGATCCTAAGCCCCATATTGAAATATATGCAAATAAAATTGAATGGGAGCAAAACACCCTATTTGATAATGATTCACAGGCAGTATAGGTAACACAGGTAGACAGTGGCAAAGGAAAACAAATTGAACAGACACATGTGGCTTCTACAAGAAAATATACTGATAATGTACATAAAAGAGACAGAGAAGGAGATAGTTTCGTAGCTGAGACTATTGAGGACAAAAAATTTAGAATTCCTTATAGTAAAAGAAGTAAGTTAACAGAAGAAGACAAGGATAAGACTGTAAATATTGAAAATAATGAAACAGATGATGAAGCAACAAGAATAGTCACTGAAACATTAAAAGAGCTTCAAAATGTAAAAATTGGAACACAGCAAAAAGATATAGTCATGAAGGAAAACCAGGCTACTGTTGATTTGCCTCCTTCTTCTTAGGAAACTGACAATATAGAGTCAGATATTCAGACCAGATTCAAATATATTAAATAGAAGAATGAAGAGATCAAGAATCAAGCTTGTTCTAGATTTATTAAGGAAAAGCCTAGAAAAAAAGACAGGCTTCTTTCAGCATTTGATTATTCATCTAATAAATTGGTAATGTCATTCTTGAAGCCTATAGTGGCTGAGCCAAAATCAGTGGTAGATTATTCCAAAATAGATTTTGAAGTGGATGCTGATGCCATTCATGAATTGGATCAAATTGAATTTCATAGCAGCAATACTGAAATTCTATATTCCAAAATTGTCAGTAAAACTATGAAATCAATTAGGCTTGAGAAAATAGTGTTCAACCTCCAAAATCAAATGAAGTTGGACAAAGCCTCACTATATGCTAATAATTTCAGAATAAAAGCACTAGAAGATATAGTGATTGAAGCAGGGGGTGACCCAGCCAACATTGAAGGGGAAAAAGTCCTAATTAAATAGAAAAATGAGGATATAGTTGCTCTTAGAAAACAACTGAAGTTGCCTCAGAGTGAAAACTCTCAAGCAAAAGAAATTCTATAGCAAAAAATAGAGAATGATGAATTAAATCAGCTTGTACATCAAATGACATATCAGATAAAAACAATGGAAGTTCAAATAGAGGCTTTAATGAAAAAGAATGAAGAATTAAGAAAAAAACAACCAGTGGTTATTCCTACAGTGATCCCCACTGTAAGCACTGCCATACCATCTACTTTGGCAGAACACTTGGCACCGAAAGGAGTACTGGCAACTGCAGTGCCAATTACTTCTCAGGATATCTCTAAGTCTTCTTCTTCATCCTCACAAATGAGCACACTACAAGACCAAGCAGCCATGATCAAAGCCATGTAAGACATATCCGTTAAAGATAAAGAAATTCTTAGTTTGAAAGGCATTATTAAAAATTTAGAAAGTTCCAGAAATGATGCCTTGATTAATTCTAAAGGGCATGAGCAAAGGGACAATTGACTATAAGAATAGGTAAAGATTATGCAACCACAAGTAAATCTTACAGATCAAGTGGCCTATATAAAAAATCATTTATGGACCAAAATTATTGAAGGCATTCATTCTCAATCGCCTTCAATTCGGATAATTTATGAACAAAGGGAGTTACTTCAAGTTGCTAGTGCAGATATTGACAAGACCAAAAGAGAAATTGACAATAAACCAGCTCAAGAAATCCAACTCATAGCTTTTTTAAACAGTAAAAACAGGGAAGAGTTGGAAGAATTGAAAAGTGTTGATAGGACAAAAACCATTCTTCAAATCAAAAAAATCCTGAACAAAAGAAACATAATGAGTAACTTAGAGGAAACGTGTAAAAACATGAATGTATCCATCTCAAGATTTTTAGCCAAATACAAAACATTATCTGAAGCAGGTTTGCCTGAGATTCATGCATTGAATGAAAAACTAATGCCTCAGAAAGATTATGATCTAAAAATCAGAAATCATTCAAAAGAGCAAGCTGAACAGCCTTTGCCACAAGGATCACCAACAGGCAAAATACTTCTTTAGTATTTTGGAAATTTGTTCTTTTTAGATAATGAGATGAAGCATATGTTCACTATCAAGCCTAATTTTGCTAAGTATATAGAGGTAGATGAAAGTTACAGAAAATTGAAGACTATGAAGATCCCCTCTGAAAAAAAGTGGTAATAATTCATAGATCTACTATGAATTTAATGGATAAAAAAAAACAGAAAAATCGTTTGGAAATTCATTTTTTACTATTACCTCAAAGGTAAAAATTACAGGGTTAAAGTGTATCAGTAGGTGAAAGAGTATCAATGAAAATAAAGTTACTGTTGGTTACTTTTTAATTACCACAGTAAAACAACTCATATCAGATGAATAAAGAGTATCATCGTTTAAAGATAAAGGAAGGAAAGTTCTTCAACCACTTTCGATGATAACATGCACCTAATTCCAGCAGTACTCACAGCACATCAACAATCATTTCAAATTAGAATAATCAATTCTATTTTTTCTTGTAAAAAGGTAACAACTTGCAAACTATTTTGCAGTTGTCCCTCTTATTAAGTTTTCTTTCCTATTTTTTATTAAAACATTATCTCAATTCCTGAGATATTTTGTATAAATACTTCACAATTCGAAGTATTCAATGTAAATAAAAATTTCTCAAGACAACTATAGTCTTATTTTCTGGTCATATTGAAGTTGGTGAGTCAATTAGCGAAAGCAACAGACTGGAAAGAGATCAGAGACATCATAGCTAAGGATTCTCATGGTGACAAGATAAGTCTCGTTCTTTCCTTGTTTTCGGTGTATTTCTCTTAAGTTTACATTCATTCATATTATGTGTTTCTAGTCTTTAATGATCAATTAAGGAAAAATTAAATAGGATTAGTGATCATAAGCTCCCTGTTTCGAAACTTATGGGCATTTTTATGTTTTATACTTGACATTCGGACCATAGAATTCTTAATTTCTCTAGGTCCCAATTAGATCCCCTTCTTCAATCTTCTTATCTGTAGCTTAAGGATTCTTAAGTGCCCTTTTGCTCAAATCCAGCCCACTCCATCAAATCAAGCCTATACAAAGCCTTAGAAGGTCACCTATCTTGCCCTTAGCACATTTGCATCTCTAAGCCTTATTTCTTAGTTTTTCCTGCCTAGAGAGTTGACTCCATTACCCAATTTTGTGGTAGATCCTTCTGGTTTACCTTGAAATCTCTTTATTCCCACCAATATTTAAAAACAAGCCCTACTTTTCACTCATAGCTAGCCTAAAATCATTTACCAAAAAAAAAGCTAAATCATAAGGAGAGATCCCTCTCCAGAGCTCAGGAGGGCTAGATCCTGAATTCCCAAAGCGGTTCTTGGTTACCCCTGGTGTTCTTAACTACAAAAATCCCCATCCCACAAACTGAGAATTACTAGGGTGATAACATATTGGTGACCATACTAGGGAAATAACCACTCTCTAGTTTTAGTTTCAGTCTTGAAGGAAGATCTTTAATTATATCTTTTATAATTTAATATTGAGTTTAAAGGTTGTGGGTATTTTACCCAATAAAAAATCTGGCTCCCAACAAAATCTACTACACTAGAAACAACCCTGATCCTAATCTTCCAGATATAGTAGATAATCCTGACTATATAGGAAAAAAGAAGAAAAAACAAAGTGATAGTTCTGAAACTAAAATAACTCTGAAAAGGGTTGATTCTTTACCCAAAGAATTGGTTAGCTTATCAGACATTGATTTTGACATTAAGTTTGAGAAATCTTTATTTAGAACAAAATCTGAATCGGATTTAAAAGAAATTGTTTTAGATCCAGTTCTTGATTGTTACGTAAGTGAAAAGCATAAAATTATTTATGTTCCTAGTAAATCAAATCAAACTGAAAGTAAAAGTCCAGTTAAAAGGGTAAATGTTACAAAAATCAAATACATTCAAGAAGCTGTTAAGTTAGCTAATTTTTTGTCTAAATTTAAACCACTAGTCTCTGAACTATACACAACATTCTTTCCAGCATCAGATTCAACTCTGTATGCTGCCACATCATTTATTGATTCCGCTGTCAGTTTACTTCAAAAGCCCATAAGCCCCGAGTTGTCTCTGCCCCAGTTAATCATTTACTCATCGTATCCACTATCCACTGCTAGTTCATCAACTGATCCATTCATCCTTGAGCTACCCTTGCAGCCCAAAGTAGTATATCCATCATTCACTCAACCCATTACAGCTACCATTAGCCATATTACTTCTATTTCATCCCCATTATCCAGCTCTTCAAGTCCATCCATTGCAATAACCATTACTATCTCTTCTACCACAAATTTACCTCCTAGTCAATCTGAAATCCAAGCCATGGCAGCCCGATATGCTCCCTTGGTCTTACTTCAGAATCTCCATGACATGCCCCAGAACTATCAAAAATATATTCCACTGTTTGATAATCTCTCAAAGATTATTGCACAACAACATGTTACTATAATGAATGATTTCTGGGAAGTTTATGAAATTGATGACTCTGATGTTCAAATGAGATTATTTTCTCAGAGCCTAATTGGAGAGGTGAAAACTTGGTTTAAAGGTTTAGCACCTGGTAGCATAGCAAACCTAGCTGCATTTCATAGAGCCTTCCTTAATAAATGGGAGAAAAAGAAGAACCCTATGCAAATACTATCTGAATTTGATGCTGTCAAGATAACTCCTAATGAAACTGTGCAAGACTTCTGCACAAGATATAACAGCGTATACAATTCCATTCCTGAATACCTTAAACCTACCCCATATTCCGTGCTACTGAAATTCCCTAACTATTTTGACGTAGACATGGCTTACCAACTTAGAGAAAGGGATGCAGATACTTTAGAGCAAATGAAAAAAGATGTTGTAGGTGTAGAAGTCAACATAATGGCAAAGAAGGCCAGAATGAGAAATGAAAGAAGGGCTACTATTAAAGAGGAAGCATCTCACTTGGATAGTAAATTTTATTTCATTACTAAAGCCCTAGAAAAATTAGTTGACAAACTGGATCAAATTGAAAAGAAACCACAATGGGACAATCAAGCCCAGAACCAGAATCCCAATTACAGAAAAAACACCACCCCCGAGAAAGGTAAGGAGCCTTCCCCTGATCAAAATATAAGAACCCCATTTCATGAAAACTTTGTATAAAGTTCACAAAAAGATATTGATGAAGAGGAATACATAAACATTTTTATGGGGATCGATGAGAAAAATACCATTTTCCTCACCCAGGAGGACCAGGAACTCTTTGAACTTCACCAGCTCAAGGTAGAATCTGGAGAATCCTATGATTACAAACAAGGCTCTGATTTTGCAATAAATGAGATTCATAGTCAATACAACCTTAGGAGAAAGAAAAACATTGATCCTGCTATAAAGAGTAATGCTCCAAACCAACAAGAACAAAAGAAAAAGAAGTCTGATACTTCTAAATATTGACTCTTGCAAATTCTTCCTAGATATGGAAAACAGAGTTCAAATCCAACCAGTCCTAAAAAGCAACAAGGCCCAAAAATTGTAGATATTACCGATGATGTGGCTCAATCTTCCAAAGATGTTCCCAAACATAAGTCTCCCAAAGCCACCAATTCGACAACAATCATTGAGCCAAGAAAGAATCCTACTGATTTTAAAATGTCAGATCCTAAACCTTCTGTTAAGAATCCTAAATCTGACAAAACTCCTGTCAATCCTCAAATAATTCTTGAAGAAATGACTAAAGATAGAAGGAACCAAGAAACTCAAACAGAAGAAAAGAGAAGAGCACATAACAAAGGAAAAATAGTAGAAACTCAAGAAAAATCTACACAAACAACAGTTCCCAAGGAAGAAATGATTCAAACTAGTAGATCTTAGCCAACATTTAATATGCAAACTGAAATATCCAAATTGATAATAGATGTTCCCTTAAAAGAACTAGCTAAAAATGATTTATATAGATCAATGATTTCTGATATGTTGAATGTCAATGAGAATGAAGATACAATTAACATGAATGAAGATAGTCCTGAACTAATTTTTGGTCCCAATGTTGATGGCAAGCATTCAGATGGGTCGGTACCCCCATTCTTTTTAAGCCTTACCATACATGACCAAATATTACATAACACTATGTTAGATACTAGAGCTTCCCACAATTTAATGCCTAAAGCTATAATGGAAACACTTAATCTAGACATAACTAGACCTTATAAGGACCTATTCTCATTTGATTCATCCAAAGTACAATGTATTGGTTTGATTAAAGATTTGTGTGTTAACCTAGTCTAGTATCCTGGTAAGAGTATGATCATGGATGTTGTAGTAGCTGACATCCTGCCAAAATATGGCATGCTTATTTCTCGCTCATGGGGAGAAAAGTTGCAGGGATCTCTACAATCAGACATGAGTTATGCTACTATCTTTGTATTTTTGCAGCCTAAGAAACTTTATAGATAAACTTTGATCAAGTACATGATCAGTAGTGCAGAAAGACCTACAAATTATCCAATTTATTCCACCCCCACTAATCTTGATTCTTTTATTCTTAGTAACTCTAACCAAAATGAAAATCCAACTTAACTTACTGATAAAATACTTAAAATCATGGATGATTATATTGGTCATGAAGCTTTGTGGCATCTATATTTTGATGGATCTGTTAATAAATTTGGAGTTGGAGCTGGTGTTTGGATCACAAACGCTGAAACAGGTCATTCTAAAGGGCATGCTTTTAGATTAAACTTCAAATGCACCAATAATATGGCTGAATATGAAGCTTTAATATTAGGCTTGCAAATTATAAGAAAAAAGGGAGGAAAAAGAATAATGGTTATGGGTGATTCTGAATTAGTTATAAAACAAATCAATGCTGAATATTCAGTTCATAACCCTAGACTTGCAAGATACAGAGAAATAATATTGGAACTGCTTGAAGAATTGTTAGAAGGTAATTTTTCTATCATCCCTAGAGATCAGAACATGCTAGTAGTTGTAAAATTCCTTTTTCACCATTGCAAAAATACACTGCTGAGATTAAATATAGGCCTATTGTTCCTGATAATGTAATGTATTGGAAATTTTTTTCAGAGGATGAGCAAATTATCACTTTTTCAATAATGAAAATGAATTTCAAAACTGTCAAATCAATAAAAAATGTAATATAGACCCACCTTGCTATATAGATTTAAATTTCTGTCAAATAGATGATTTGGATAATTTAGATGTACATAAGATTGAAAAGCCCACTATTTTTACTCAAAGTGACATTGATGAAATGGAAAAAATAAAATAGAGGAATTGATTGATGATGAAATAGATTTGATTGATTTAAAGAATAACATTTTACCCAGAGGATTAACTCCCCTAGAGGATTTATTTGACTCTAATGATGTGCCTATAAGGCCAAAAATGGATCTAGTTAAATCTGACATAGAAGAGTATAACCTTGGGACAGATGATAAAGCGAGAATCATTAAGCTATCCAAATCCTTACCATCAGATGAAAGGAATAAATACATTGAAATTTTAAAGGAATTTCAAGATGTCTTTGCATGTAACTATGAGGAATTGAAAGCTTATAACACAGACATTATTCAACATAGAATTCCTTTAAAAGAAAATCAAAAACCTTTTCAACAGAAAATCAGATGGATTAATCCAGTTTTGTTTCCATTAGTTGAAAAGGAAATCAAGAGAATGTTTGATGCTAAGATAATTGCACCAGTTAGATTTTCTGACTAGGTATCTAATATAGTGCCAACCAGGAAAAAGTCAGGAGAAATCAGATTATGTATAGACTTTAGAAATATTAATAAAGCATCCTTGAAGGATAACTACCCCTTTCCAAAAATGGACCATATTTTACAGAGGGTAGCAGGTTCTCCTAGAATCTCTTTATTAGATGGTTTCTCTGGTTACAATCAGATCCTAGTTCACAAAGATGACCAAACCAAAACTGCTTTTACTACTCCATGGGGCACTTTCATGTATGTGAAAATGCCTTTTGGATTAAAAAAAGCAGGGCTATGTTTCAAAGGGCCATGGATATTTGCTTTTCCAACGAAATCCATGAATTTTTATTCATTTATTTGGATGATGTTATAGTATTTTCTAAAACAAATAATGATTAGTTAGATCATCTGAGACAAGTTTTCATCAAATGCAGAAAATATGGTATATCTCTTAATCCGAAAAAAAGTCTATTTTTGGACTAGAAGAAGGAAAATTTCTAGGTCATATTATTTCAAAAGAAGGCATTACAATTGAGCCTGCTAGAATCGAAGCAATCCTAAACATTAAACCACAAAGGAACATTAAAGAACTCCAAGCATTCTTGGGAAAGATCAATTTTCTAAGAATATTCATCTCAAATCTGGCTGAGATTATAAACAATATTAATAACATGCTTAAGAAGGACTCCTCAATTAAATGGACAATAAAGGACAAAAAATATTTTGACTCTATCAAACAGGCCTTAACTAAAGCACCAGTCCTTATCAGTCCAAATTACACAAAATATTTTATGATATTTTCCTTTGCATCCGAACACACCATAGCTACAGTTCTTCTGCAGAATAATGATCAAGGCTATGAATAGCCCATTACATTTTTTAGTAAAGCTCTTAGAGATGCACCACTGAAATACAACATAATAGAAAAATAGGCTCTGGCTCTGGTTAAAGCTATAAAGGATTTCAGAGTGTATATACTTCATTCACATATAATTGCATATGTCCCTAATGTAGTAGTTAAAGACATTTTGACTCAAGATGGACCAGATAGTAGAAGAGGAAAGTGGATAGCCACAATCCTTGAATATGATATGGAAATTAAACCAACTAAATTCATCAAGGGACAAGGTTTAGCCAGACTGATGGCTGAATCTAATTGCAATGCCTTAGACATTAATTTCATTGCAAAATTAGATTAACAGGAGGAGATGGCGACTCCATCGATCAGTAAAGCCTATCAAGACTCACCATGGTACTCTGACATAATATTTGTACTTAAAAACTTACAATCTCCTCCTGGACTTACCAAAACCAAGGCAAGATTTATCAAGCAAAAATAAATGAAATTCTGTATCTTAAATAATGCACTGTATTGGAGAGAAAGTACTTGAATTTTACTCAATTGTTAATTGAAATTTGAAGCTGACAAAATCCTTGAAGAGTTTCATGTGGGTGACTATGGCGGACATATATGCTGGAAGAGTACAGCTGATAAAATACTCAGAGCTGGTTTTTATTGGCCATCCTTATTTTCAGATGTTAAAAATTTTGTTACTTCTTTTCATAAATGTCATATTTTTGAAGGTAAAAAGAAACTTCTGCCATTACCTCTGAAACCAATATCCACAGAAAAACCATTTCAGTTATGGGGTTTAGACTTCATAGGTGAGATTAATCCTCCATCATCAGGTCAACACAAATGGATTATAACTGCTATTGATTACTTTACTAAGTGGATTGAAACAATTCCCACTAGGCAAGCTACAACTTCAGTTATTATCTCATTCATTGAAAGTAATATTTTGTCTAGATTTGGATGCCCACACAAAATTATCACAGACAATGCTGCTACTTTCAAATCTAAAAAAGATGATTTCTTTCTGCCATAAATACCATATTACCTTAGTTCATTCCACAACATATTACCCCCAAGGTAATGGTCTAGCCGAATCCTCGAATAAATGTCTAGTCAACATCATTAAAAAACTACTTCAAGATAATAAGATTCCCACAAAGAAAAAATGAATAAAACATGAAAGTGAGCAAGCATAAATGCCACTAATTTTAATTTTTGACTATGGCATAGTGTCAATAAATGCCATTAGTCCATGATGAGTTAAACAATTCAATCTTAACTTATCATTGTTTCAATTTCCATTGTTGTAGATAGAGAATAATGAATTGTTAGACAATTTAATCCTAAAAATTCAGTAGTTAGGTAGAGAAATAAAGTGAATCCAATAGTTTCAACTGGATTCATGGATGAAATAAGTATAGAGTTAGATAGTTTACTTGCTTTCAGAAAAAATAAATGTTGTGAAGGTTGCTAGCTTAAATGCACCTTGTTACAAAAGAAGAAAAAATGTTAGCATGGTAAGATGGGTAGGTAGAAGAAGGTGAAAAGTCTCAATGTAAATATCATTCATCACAGGCTGCAAAATAACTAACCTCCCCTTCCCATAGCCATGAAACATTCTAGACTATCAGTCAGAAAGGCTCAAGGCATTTCCTTGACTTTTGTTGGGACTCGACCCAAGGCTCTATGACTGGTCAGTTGAAAGTGTGAAATGTCTATATTAATCCCTTAATCACATCACTTACCATTCATGCACTCATTTCCCCTGAAAAATCCTAAGTAAAACTTCATTTTTACTTAAAGATACTCTAATCCACATTTGATTAACCTCCCACATCATTTCAAAGCATAAAGCCCTCAAAATCACATTTTATCCTAAGTATAAGTGATGAAGTTATTATAATGAAAATTTGATTTTAAATCTTCACTTTCTTAGTTATATTAATGTGTTTTTGAATATACATTGTCCCCTTGTCATATTAACTCTAACTTATGTATTAATTCCTTACAATTAACCTTTTCCTATTATATAACTCCTTTTATAAATAAATCCCAAAGACCCAATTATTATAACTTAAGCCAAAGTATTTTATTCCCACATGCTTAAAAAAAAACCCCGCTTATAACCCCTTTGGCTAAAATTTTATCCGTATATTTAATCCCGCCCCTATGGTAATTAAGTATTTTTTATTTAATTTACCATATAAATAAAATATATGAAGACAAAGCTTAAAACATATGTTATATATGTTTTAAATCAAAAATCATTGAAGTTTCGCCTAAACTAAACTTCAACCAAAAAACAAACCTTTCCCCTGTATATTCCCGCTCCAAGTCCCTTAACCCAGGGTCAAAACCTTAACTTTATCTTCTTCCCCGCATACATTCCTCCTAATCCCAGTCCCTAACCTTGGTTAATTCCTTGATTAACCCTCTCGATCATTCGATTTTTCATCGAAACAATCATTTATGTATAACCCATCAGAGTCACTTCTGACCGCCTGATCCCGAGAAGACCATTTGATCCTACCTTCAATCACGTGCGCGAAAGATCCCAATACATTTATCCTACTCTCATTCCGTAAAATTTTCACCGTTCGATCTCCTTTCCATTCCCAAGATCGACGGCTCTCATCCTACCCGATAAAACGTTTTCCCCGCACTTTCCCTTTTAATCTAGACCGTTTGCTCCCAACCACCTGATCCAACGGTGATTGTTCATTTTCGCGCTCTAAACATAAACGTTTGATGTTTTGGCAAAGCCGCGTAAAATGGGTGGTTTTTCCAAGCCACCCTGCGCTTACGTGTCACCACCACGTTGTATCGCATTCAAAATGCATTTTACCACTTAATGCTTTTCATCTACGTGAATACCACTGGCGGTATTCCCTAAACCCAACCCGCTTAACCACAATTTAATGTTATTTAACTATGGTTTATGCCATCGGTTCAATACGTTAAAGTTTAAAGTTTTTATTCAAATTTTCACCATTTTATTTTAAATTGGTGAATGCATCCATAAACCCTTTTCTTCGAATTTGCGCCATTAAACCCTGAGAAAACCATGTAGAGCCTTTTTTCAACTTACCAGTGCCATTTTTCAACGCCCATTGCCCTGAATTTCAATTACAAAGCGTTGCATTATCCTCTAAGAAGACATTTTCAAAGAATTGAAGATTGTGCACCTCTGTGAACGTCTTCAACCGAATTTCACTAGTTTTCTAGGTACTTTTCTTCGAGCTTGCACTCTAAGACTTCAAAATTCCCGTTATTTTCAAAATAATTTCCAAAATTGCACAATTGAATTGCATAAAAGTGTACATTTTACAGGGGAAACTCTGTCAAAATTTCCCAACAATTCCTAATCACCCATCATCACAGTTTTTCCCAAACCCTAGTCTGTTTCGTTGTTAAAATCAATCTTAATATACGTTTTGAGCTTTAAAACCCTTGCATTACCCAAAACCTTGCTAAAAAACCCCATTTTCCTGTAGAAATTCACCAAGAAACCTCTGTTTCTCATAAATAAAACTTAGCAAACCATTTAAGCTTGCTTCGTTGAAATTTAAAATGACAAAGAAATAGGTAACCCCTAAGAATGTAGGCCCAAAATCTCAAAAGAAATATTTTGCAAAAATCCCTCAGCCTAAGCCCTTCAAAAACGACAAGACGACCCCTGTACTCACAGATGATTCTATAGAAGTGGTCAGACCAATCCATCCACCAGTCATTTCCACAGAGAATAGCCCTTTAGTTGATCTGGACTATAGAATACTGGACCCTAATGTAGAATTTAACCTGCTTGATGTCTATAATTGGAGCTATGGAAAATCAGTGTAAAAGGGTGACAAATATATTTCAGTTTGGGAATCCAATCTACCTAGATATATTGTCCCTCTCACTCATTCAGTTCCTGACTTTATCAGATTATGCCAAGCCTATTAGATACCAGAACAAATATGCATTGTAAACAAAGAAAAAGAGATCATGTTTTACATTACTGAAGAGTCAATAAATTCCATGCTTGAAATGAATCATGACCCCAATTTTTCTTCCTTATCAATAGAAGATCTAACCCAACTATATCTTGACTTGGATTTCAATACCAAATTCAAAATATTCCAGACTTTTTGTCCAAATCAAGTTGATATTCCTAAGTTAAATCCTCCCTTTGATACCTCTGATTTCCCAGATGAGACTAGGCAGATTGTCTCAATTCTCTCCTTCATACTAGGATACACCAGTGATCAATTCATTGATGTGGCTATCTTAGGTTTTCTATCAACTCTAAGCCCTGGTCAATCACCATCCATTCTGTTCAATTTTGCCAGATTCATTGTTGAAAGCATGCATTATAAGATGTCTAGATTATCAGAAGAAGGAGTGTTAGTGTGATTCTTTCGTCGTAAAAGATCACTTTAGATATGCATATCAAGTAGCCCTAACATCAAGTATGGCTGAAAAATATCTTTAGATTTGCTGCATAATATTATATCTAAGCATAAAAGACATTAAGCAGATACAATGTGAAATGGCTCCATGCATCCAATGAACAAGACAAGAACAATGTATAAAAATAATTTTATATTATATTAAAGAATGGGGCACCTGAGAGGAAAAAAAAAAAGGTTTTTTCTAGTTCTCCTCAGTGGGATGGGTTCTTGGAAGTCCTCAGCGTTTCAGATCTAAAATTCCTCTCTTTGGTTGATATGAAAAACCCTAACAAACATGGAACTCAATGGTAGTTCAAAATGCAAACAAAATGAAATTGGTGACCAAGAGTAGATCTAGTGTGATCTAATGCAATGGAGGTGACTAATGAATGGGGAAAACCCTTCTATTTATAACAAAATATTGGGGTGTTCTAGAACTCGGTGCATGAATAAAATACTATTAATCACATTCTAGAATCACCCTTTAGGAATATTTTATTATATTTGTTGGAGGGAAAAGGGTTTTTGACTTGGGTCAATTCCTTTATTTCTAAATAATAAATAAATAAATGATTTATTTATTATTTAAGGGAAATGAGGGGAATATAATTAAATAAATAATGGTTTATTTAATTATTTAAAAATGATTTAGTCAAATTTAACTAGGAATAGTATTTAAATAGTGATTTAAATAACTTATTCTTCGGAAATAATTAAATAAATAATGATTTATTTAATTGATTTCCTTGTTTTGGGTTAAATATGACCATGCAATATAGACAAATGTGGTGAAAGCAATTTTACTTAGGGTAAAAATGGTCTTACATGGTGTACTTGGGTTCATCTAATGATAATAGGTTAGATGACCAAAAAATGGTGTAACAAGGAGTCTTCAGATACTCCTCTTATCTATTCCAGCTCTTCCTATATTATCAAACAGATAAATTCCCCATTGAATGTCAGAAAGTGGATGCAGAAGGAAAGGTTCTGTCAGTAGTATTTTGGTCATCTATTCTAAGAAAATGGAACAGAGAGTATAGTTTTACAGATTTCAATGATTCATTTATAGCTCCTGCTATGTATCTTTTGGAAAAAGAGGAGATCCTCAACATCAATGACGAGACAAGAGGAATTCTACAGTTATCAGAGAGCTATAAAACTGGGGACTGGTATTTATATAAAAATCACATAGAAATTAGAGTGTATGGCTCATCCCTGGCCCCATATAAATTACCAAAATTTGTTACTACAAGAGTATTTGCTTTGGAATATTTGAGATAACTATTGAATGTAGATGAAACCAACTTCATAGCTTCCAGGAAAAGAACCCAATTTAAGCTGAAAAATCAAATTGGGCCATTCATTGTGAATAATAGAGAAGTTGCCAATGAAATAAATGTCAAACTTAAAGAATATAAGTTCCCATGTAGTTTTACATGGAATTATGACCCACAAGGGATTTTGAGTACAATAAGGGTAAACTGCAAGTTGCATGTTTATTTGCATGATCCTAAGCCCCATATTGAATGATATGCAAATAAAATTGAATGGGATCCAAACACCCTATCTGATAATGATTCACAGGCAGTACAGGTAACACAGGTAGACAGTGGCAAAGGCAAACAGATTGAATAGACACAGGTGGCTTCTACAAGCAAAGATACTGATAATGTACATAAAAGAGACAGAGAAGGAGATAGTTTCGTAGCTGGGACTATTGAGCACAAAAAATTCAGAATTCCTTATAATAAAAGAAGTAAGTTAACAGAAGAATAAAAGGATAAGGCTATAAATATTGAAAATAATGAAACAGATGATGAAGCAATAAGAATAGTCATTGAAACATTAAAAGAGCTCCAAAATGTAAAAATTGGAACACAGCAAAATGATACATTCATGAAGGAAAACCAGGCTACTGTTGATTTTCCTCCTTCTTCTCAGGAAACTGATAATACAGAGTCAGAGATTCAAATCAGATTCAGACAGATTAAAGAGAAGAATGAAGAGATCAAGAATCAAGCTTATTCTAGATTTCTTAAGGAAAAGCCTAGAAACAATGTTAGGCTTCTTTCAGCACTTGATTATTCATCTAATAAATTGGTAATGTCATTCTTGAAGCCTAGAGTGGCTGAGCCAAAATCAATGGCAGATTATTCCAAAACAGATTTTGAAGTGGATGTTGATGCCATTCATGAATTGGATCAAATTGAATTTCATAGGAGCAATACTGAAATGCTATATTTCAAAATTGTCAGTAAAACTATGAAATCAATTAGGCTTTAGAAAACAGTGCTCAACCTCCAAAATCAAATGAAGTTGGACAAAGCCTCACTATATGCTAATAATTTCAGAATAAAAGCACTAGAAGATATAGTGATTGAAGCAGGGGGTGACCCAACCAACATTGAAGGGGAAAAAGTCCTAATTAGATAGAAAAATGAGGATATAGTTGCTCTTAGAAAATAGTTGAAGTTGCCTCAGAGTGAAAACTCTCAAGCAAAAGAAATTCTATAGCAAAAAACAGAGAATGATGAATTAAAGCAGCTTGTACATCAAATGAAAGATCAGATAAAAACAATGGAAATTCAAATAGAATATTTAATGAAAGAGAATGAAGAATTAAGAAAAGCACAACCAGTGGTTATTCCTACAGTGATCCCCACTATAAGCACTGCCATACCATCTACTTTGGCAGAACAATTGGCACCGAAAGGAGTACTGGCAATTGCAGTGCCAATTACTTCTCAGGTAATCTCTGCCTCTTCTTCTTCATCCTCACATATGAGCATACTACAAGACAAAGCAGCCGTGATCAAATCCATGGAAGACATATCTATTAAAGATAAAGAAATTCTTAGTTTGAAAGCATTATTAAAAATTTAGAAAGTTTCAGAAATGATGCCTTGATTACTTCTAAAGGACATGAGCAAAGGGCTGATCGACTACAAGAACAGGTAAATATTATGAAACCACAAGTAAATCTTATAGATCAAGTGGCCTATATAAAAAATCATTTATGGACCAAAATTATTGAAGGCATTCATTCTCAATGGCGTTCAATTCGGATAATTTATGAACAGAGGGAGTTACTTCAAGTTGATAGTGTAGAGATTGACATGACTAAAAGGGAAATTGACAATAAAACAGCTCAAGAAATCCAACTCATAGCTTTTTTAAACAGTAAAAACTGGGAAGAGTTGGAATAATTGAAAATTGTTGATAGGACAGAAACCATTCTTCAAATAAAAAAAGTCCTGAACAAAAGAAACATAATGAGTAACTTAGAGGACATGTGTAAAGACATGAATGTAACCATCTCAAGATTTTTAACCAAATACAAAAAATTATCTGAAGTAGTTTTGCCTGACATTTATGCATTAAATGAAAAACTGATGCCTCAGAAAAATTATGATCTAAAAATCAGAAATCATGCAAAAGAGCAAGCCAAACAGCCTCTACCACAAGGATCACCAACAGGAAAAATACTTCTTCAGTATTTTGAAAATCTGTTCTTTTTAGATAATGAGATCAAGCATATGTTCACTATCAAGCCTAACTTTGCTAAGTATACAGAGGCAGATGAAAGTTACAGAAAATTCAAGACTATGAATATCCCCTCTGCAGAAAAGTGGCAAGAATTCACAGATCTACTGTGAATTTAATGGATAAAAAAAAACAGAAAAATCACTTGGAAATTCATTTTTTACTCTTACCTCAAAGGTAAAAATTACAGGGTTAAATTGTATCAGTAGGTGAAAGAGTATCAGTGAAAATAAAGTTACTGGTGGTTAGTTTTTAATTACCATAGTAAAATAGCTCAGATCAGATGAATAAAGAGTATCAGCGTTTAAAGATAAAGGAAGGAAATTTCTTCAACCACTTTCCATGATAAAATGCACCTAATGCCAGCATTACTCACAGCACATCAAAAACCAGTTCAAATTAGAATAATCGGTTCTATTTTTGCTTATAAAAAGGTAACAGCTTGCAAATTCTTTTGCATCTGTCCCTCTTATTAAGTTTTCTTTCCTATTTTTTATTAAAACATTATCTCAATTCCTGAGATATTTTGTAAAGAGTTTTTTGTATAAATACTTCACAATTTGAAGTATTCAGTGTGAATAAAAATTTCTCAAGACAACTATTGTCTTATTTACGGGTCATATTGAAGTTGGTGAGTCAATTAGCGAAAGCAGCAAAATGAAAAGAGATCAGAGACATCATAGCTAAGGATTCTCGTGGTGACAAGATAAGTCTCGTTCTTTCCTTGTTTTCAGTGTATTTCTCTTAAATTTACATTCATTCATATTATGTGTTTCTAGTCTGTAATGATCAATTAAGGTAAAATTAAACAGGATTACTGATCATAAGCTCCCTGTTTAGAAACTTATTGGCATTTTGATGTTTTCTACTTGACAACCAGACCATAGAATTCTTAAGTGCTCTAGGTCCTAGTTATATCCCCTTCTTCAATCTTCTTATCTATAGCTTAAGGATTCTTAAGTGCCCTTTTTTCTCAGATCCCTCCCACTCCATCAAATCAAGCCTATACAAAGCCTTAGATGGTCACCTAACTTGCCCTTAGCACATTTGCATCTCTAAGCCTTATTTCTTAGTTCTTCCTGCTTAGAGAGTTGACTCCATTACCCAATGTTCTGGTAGATCCTTCTGGTTTACCTTGAAATATATTTATTCCCACCAATATTTAAAAACAAGCCCTACTTTTCACTTGTAGCTAGCCTAAAATTTTTTACCAAAAAAATGATAAATCATAAGGATAGATCCCTCTCCAGAGCTCAGGAGGGCTAGATCCTGAATTCCCAAAGCGGTTCTTGGTTACCCCTGGTGTTCTTAACTATAAAAATCCCCATCCCACAACCTGAGAATTACTAGGGTGATAACATACTGGCGACCATACTGGGGAAATAACCACTCTCCAGTTTTAAGTTTAGTCTTGAAGGAAGATCTTTAATTATATCTTTTCTACTTTAAGATTGAGTTTAAAGGTTGTGGGTATTTTACCCAATAAAAAATATGGCTCCCAAGAAAATCTACTACTATAGAAACAACCCTGATCCTAATCCTCCAGATATAGTTGATAATCCTGAGCAAAGAGGAAAAAAGAAGAAAAAACAAAGTGATAGTTCTGAAACTGAAATAACTCTAAAAAGGGCTGATTATTTACCCAAATAATTGGTTAGCTTATCAGACATTGATTTTGAAATTAAGTTTGAGAAAAAAAAATTTAGAACAAAATCTTAATCGGATTTAAAAGAAATTTTTTTAGATCCAGTTTTTTCATCTTACGTAAGTGAAAAGCATAAAATTATTTTTGTTCCTAGTAAATTAGTTCAAATTGAAAGTAAAAGTCCAGTTAAAAGGGTAAATGTTACAAAAATCAAAGACATTGAAGAAGCTGTTAAGTTAGCTAAATTTTTTTCTAAATTTAAACCCCCAGTCTCTGAACTATACAAAACTGTCCTTCCAGCATCAGATTCAACTCTGTATGCTGCCACATCATTTACAGATTCCGCTGTCAGTTTACCTCAGGAGCCCATAAGCCCTGAGTTTTCTCTGCCCCAACTAATCATTTACTCATCGTATCCACAATCCACTGCTAGTTCATCAACCGATCCATTCATCCCTGAGCTACCCTTGCAGCCCAAAGTATTATATCCATCATTCAATCAACCCATTACAACTACCATTAGCCATATTACTTCTTTTTCATCCCCATTATCCGGCTCTTAAAGTTCATCCATTGCAGTAACCAGTACTATTCCTTCTACCACAACTTTACCTCCCAGCCAAGCTAAAATCCAAGCCATGGTAGCCCGATATGCTCCCTTGGTCTTACCTCAGAATCTCCATGACATGCCCCAGAACTATCAAAAAGATATTCCACTGTTTGATAATCTCTCACAGATTACTACACAACAACACATTACTAGAATGAATGATTTCTTGGAATTTTATGAAATTGATGACTCTGATGTTCAAATGAGATTATTTTCTCAGAGCCTAATTGGAGAGGTGAAAACTTGGTTTAAAGCTTTAGCACCTGGTAGCATAGTAGACCTAGCTACATTTCATAGAGCCTTCCTTAATAAATGGGAGAAAAAGTGTTGGGAAAAATATTGAGAGGGGGGGGGGGGGGGGGGTGAATCAAGATTTAGGGCATACTCAAAAACTTTTTACTTTTTCACTCTCCAAAACCCATACGCTACTTTCCTTTAGTAAACTCGCGTATACATGCGGATATCCTTCATACAACTCGCGTATTAGCAGAGATCTAAATATGAAGATATTTATTAACTTAGTTCTTTGCAATATTCATTCATTTGATGTTAAGTTAATAGTAAACATGTGTAGTAAAAGCAGAATAAACCATCACACAAAGCATCACACATGAACACCAGGATTTTTAGGTGGAAACCCAAGTCAGGAGAAAACCACCGCTGCAGTTGCTCAGCCTTCAATATTTTATTATAGAGAAAACATCTTACAACATATGTGTCAGCAGATTCACCGGAAGACGTTGTGCACCCACCTCGCGCCGTTTACCACTCCTCCCCGGAAGGAGCTACGACCCCCCGACTCGTTTACCAGCCTCTCCTGGAAGGAAGCTATGACCCCCCGATCTCGTTTACCAGCCTCACCTGGAAGGGAGCTACCACCCCCTGACTGAAGGCTACAACCCTCAGCACCACCTTGGACCACGTTTCATCAATTTTCACACTGGATCCAACAACTTCAATAGAACACCACTTGCAGGCCACATTTCATCATATTTTCAGACTGAACCCTTTCCATACTTTTGCTTGTCAACAACCATGAAATGGGGACATATAACTCATCAACAAATATCAAGAACTGGTTATAATGTATCGACATTTCTACCATCGATCATAGCAACCCTAGTTTGCATACGCGCTTTCCTTTCACTAATGTAGCGTATATACGCGCTTCCGTTCACATAAACCAGCGTATACTTCTGTACATATTACATATCTAATTTCATTGCGCATACGCGCTTTCTCTTCAGCGAAGCCGCGTATATACGTGCTTCCTCTGCGGCGAACTAGCGTATGGTTCTTCAAATATTTAGGTCATTGCAATTCTTCAGAACAGATACATCACACAGATTTTTACCCTTTACTTTAGACAGATGTTCGCCTCATCTTAGATCTAATCATTCCATAAACAGATCTAGCAAATACAAGTACGTTTCAGATCTAGATCCCCTTCTTCTTCATTGGTGCATCATACATTCAGATCTATCATTCAACTGTAACCCTTTCCATTCAGATATACTTCAGAGAGAAGTATTCATTCAAGCTCAGATATCTTGCTCCTACACTCATGATTTGGTCTGTGCGCTCGGGATCATAGCTGGGTGTTTACCCTTTTTCAATACCATGAGCCCAAAACTACATTACTTCTGATGGTATTCCTGGACGGGGTCATTTAGACGAATTATTACCCAATACAATGGGTCCATACCATGGTGGTTACCCCTGGATTTGCACTTTATGAGTGCTTTTGCCCATACACGACTTGGCACGTTCTTTCCCGCGTGCATACGCGACTTCCCCTAGACAAATATGCGTATTCCTTGAGACATACTCTTTTCATCATAGATCATCACATACCGAATTCCTTTCTTCATTGGTTTCCTGTACTCACTGTAGATATATCAAGTTTACTTCATCAAGAACATATTCTATCAAGCACAACTTCATCAAGTAAGTTACCATCATCTTCATCAAGTGGGTTGCCATTCAAGGACAACACTCAGCATCATATTTCTAACTAACATCATTTCACATCAGATTTACATCATTTACCAAGTCCATCAGGTCAAGAATAAATTCATCAGGTGGATTGCCATCAAGGACAACACATGCCAACACTCTCATGTCTTCATCTTCATTTAGTGGGTTGCCATCAAGGACAACACTCTGCATCATATTGCCAACAATCTCCCCCTTTGGACTTGATGGCAACCACGATGGTGTTTGATCACCACAATAGATAGGTATATTAAGAATACAATGACACCATGTCACTTTCCCCATTCTTTGACACCATTCTTTCTCTTCATTCAAACACCATGTCACTCTCCCCCTTTGACATCAAGGGCAAAGGGCAGATCAAAACCAACACACTCTCCCTCTTTTCTCCTCATGTAGAAGAAGCGTTCTGCAGATCTGATGTATACTGAAGTGACCAAGCTCCCCCTAAGTTCATGCTGAATCTTCAAACATATTTTTCAATGAAGTACATGACTCTATGAACTTCCTATCACCAAAGACTCATACTTACATCAAATATCCAACCAAGTGGATTTACATATGAGACTCAAATGCCCAACCAAGTGGGTTTACATATCTCAACTCAACTACCCAACCAAGTGGGTTTACAATTTTGACTCAGCTACCCAACCAAGTGGGTTTACAAATTTTGACAAGTCCTTACATGACTGAAATTTACAATTTTACATCATGGGTCTCAACATGACCTTTTCATCAAAATACAAATATGACTTTTCATAACCAATACTAGAAAAGTCCTCAAGAAAGAGAACATATTTCAGAACCATCATAATGCCAACAATGCATTATACTCAACAATGCTAATGCTCCCCCTGAAAATGTGCTTCCGAACATCCTTTCCATATGACTAAGGCTCCCCCTTAGTTTGTGCATCCTGAACACTTTCACCAACAAATAATCAAGGCATCTTTATCAAAACATTAGAAATAGAATTATGAGAACTGGAACACCACCAGAGATACCAAACAGTATCAGAGATACCAAGCAGCACTGCAGTTGTGCTGAAGAGAGCTCACTCCAAACAGAAAATTGTCAGCAATCAGACATACACAGTTTTCTGTGCATGAACTCGCATATATACGCGACTGTGTTTAAGGAAACCCGCGTATCCAATACCATCTTCTATATTTTAACCAGATCTGATCCTCTTGTGAGAAAAAGATAGTGTTCA
The DNA here is from genome assembly GCA_034641835.2 of Pinus albicaulis. Taxonomy (NCBI): domain Eukaryota; kingdom Viridiplantae; phylum Streptophyta; class Pinopsida; order Pinales; family Pinaceae; genus Pinus; species Pinus albicaulis. The sequence goes on from CM076578.1 coordinate 1,817,533,353, forward strand.
GCTTCTTTCTAGGATATTTGAATGCTTCCCTGGACTATAGATAGATAGAACAATGTAGTTGTGTCTTCAAGCGTCATCCAACGGTTGTAGCATAAGTACATTAATAACCAAGCCTTCAGATTCTTTGCAGCATCAATACAATCTTTCCAAGAGAGATTATCATACCAGAACAACATCTTCAAATATGTGTCAAGCAATCATCCATGTGGTCCAATATCATCAAGATCTTCAAGATTTAACATGAAGTAACATATGTAGGCAAAAGATTTCAACCATAGTAACAAAATCTCCATGATATATTCTTATTTCTGAATCAAACGACATCCAACTCATCCATGTGTGAGCACAAAAGATACTTATCAGCAACCAAGGCTCAAAATCTCATCATAATAAACCATGTACCAAGTCATCATCATTTGAGCATGAGTATCACAAAAGCTAAAGAATAAGCAGTCATATTGCCAACAATGCAATCATTAGTATTCAACCTGCTGCTCCCCCTGAACCAGTGCTCCTTCTTAACTTGAGCAATCAGCAAGTCATCAACAACAATCTCTCCATGAACTGCCCTTATCTCTAAATTATAAGACTTTCATCTCAACAATGAATACTCTTCATCAAAAGGCAAACAGGACTCATCCACAATCTTCAACATAAGAAACCATGTACCATATCATCATTCTTTAGAACTGAGAAACTAAGCTGATATTGAGTCAATAATACAGTTATTAATAGTCAGACTGATGTTCCCCCTGAACCTCTGCTCCAGATCTTCAGCTATCATATAAGTTCTCTTATCATTAATGCATACGTGGCTGTGTCTGCTGGAACTCGCGTGTATACGCGACTTTTGTTCATAGAACCTGCGTATGGAAAGTGAAGCATAGAAAAATTTCACATTCCTTCAGATTTAGAATCTCTTCTTTCAACCAATTTTCGTTTTCTTCACATGTTTGTTGCAGCTCTTCATTCCTTTTATTTGATTTTTCCAAATCTTCTTTGAGAGAGATGATTTCTACTTCAAGTCCTTCCTTTTCAAATGATTGTAGAGGTTCCTCATTCTTCTTACTTGACGCTTCAAGATCTGCTTGCAGAGAGATGATTGCAGCTTCAAGTCCTTCATTCTTCTTGCTTGATTTTTTGAGATCTGCATTTAGATCATTGATTTCTGCTTCTAGTTCTTTAATTCGATTGGATGCATAAGTATGAAACCTTTGATACTTGTCCACCTGTCCATTCAACATTTCTATTTGTTTTTCCATTTGAGAGATCATCTCTTTGTTGATAGATTCTTGCGTCTTAGATGAACTTTGTAGTTCTTCAACTTTAACCTTGAGAGCTTCTTCTAGATCCACAACTTTACTTTCACTGTCTTCACCATTGTTTGCACAACTAAGATCATACACGGGATGACCCCAATCACTATCTGATTCATCTTCTTCAATTTCTGCTAACCATGTTTTCTGAGAAATCTCCTTGTTTCGAGTAGGCTTCTTCTTTTGCTTCTTTGCCATGAGCACTTTCAGATCATGGTCAGAATCTTCTTCATCTTCACTGGACACTTCATCATCATCTTCTTTTGCATAATAACTCTTTCTCTTTTCAAATTGTTTCTCTTTACCATGTTTTTCTCTATAAGGACATTTAGCAGCATAGTGACCAACTTTTCCACACTCAAAACATTTGAAGGGAAGCTTACCTTTGAATCTTCCAGTACCTAGTTGGAGTTTTCTCACGAAATTCGCTTCTTCTTCTTCGGATATATAGCTGGATTCTTTGACAACTTCCTTTTCTTTTCCTTTTGCAGATACCTTAAAAGCAGCTTCTCTGATTTGGGAAGGACCTCCTTGTCTCATTTCAAAAGCAGTCAAAATACCATGTAATTGAACAATAGTAAGAGTTTGCAGATCTTGCCTTTCTTCAATAGCTAAAACTTTAGAGTCAAATCTTGAAGTCAAGGATCTTAAGACTTTTTCTACCAGAGTAGTATCAGTTATGGTTTCACCCAAATTTCTCATCCGATTTACAATATCATCTAGACGAAGAAAGAAACTGGCAACACTTTCATCACTATGCATCTTCAAATTTTCATATTCAATTCTAAGAGTTTGGAGTTTTGCACTTTTTACCTTTTTGTCTCCTTCATAGCTTAGAATGATTTTGTCCCATATTTCTTTTGCTGAATGTAGCTGCATCACTTTAGAAAATTCTGATTCAAACATGCTTCCTAATAAGACATTCACTGCTTTGGCATTGATTTCATACTTCTTCCTTTCAGCTGCATCAGTAGGAATACTTGCCGGGTATTGATAACCTTCTTCCACGATTGCCCATACATCTGCACCAAGACTTTGCAGATATGCTTTTGTTCGTACCTTCCAGAATATTAGATTGCTTCCATTGAATAGAGGTGGCTTGATAGACATTACTCCTTCTTGACTTCCCATTGCGACGGATCTCCTTTAAGTGATCAAGCTTCTGCAAAAGACCTGCTCTGATACCAATTGTTGGGAAAAATACTGAGAGGGGGGGTGAATCAGTATTTAGGGCATACTCAAAAACTTTTTACTTTTTCTCTCTCCAAAACCCATACGCTACTTTCCTTTAGTAAAATCGCGTATACACGCAGATATCCTTCATACAACTCGCATATTAGCAGAGATATAAATATGTAGATATTTATTAACTTAGTTCTTTGCAATATTCATTCATATGATGTTAAGTTAACAGTAAACATGTGTAGTAACAGCAGAATAAACCATCACACAAAGCATCACACATGAACACCAATATTTTTAGGTGGAAACCCAAGTCAGGAGAAAACCACCGCTGCAGTTGCTCAGCCTTCAATATTTTATTATAGAGAAAACATCTTACAACATATGTGCTGGTGCAGACTCCTACCAGCACGCAGGCACCCACCTGCGCTCGTTTACCAGCCTCTCTTGGAAGGGAGCTCCAACCCCCTCACTCGTTTACCAGCCTCTCCTGGAAGGGAGCTACGACCCCCTGATCTCGTTTACCAGCCTCTCCTGGAAGGGAGCTACAACCCCCTGACTGAAGGCTACAACCCTCAGCACCTCTATGGACCACGTTTCATCAATTTTCACACTGGATCCAAAGCATCCTTTAGGACACCACTTGTAGGCCACGTTTCATCATATTTTCAGACTGGACCCTTTCCATACTTTTAAGCATAGTCAACCATGAAACAGATACATATAACTCACTGACAGATATCAGTAAACCAGCAGAACAGATCAGACATTTCTTACCACAGACTTCAGCAAACCCTAGTTTGCATACGCGCTTTTCTTTTACTGATGTCGCGTATATACACGCTTTCATTCACACAAACCAGCGTATACCTCTGTACATATTACAGAGCTCATTTTATTGCGCATACGCGCTTTCTCTTCAGCAAAGCCGCGTATATACGCGCTTCCTATGCAACAAACTAGCGTATAGATCTTCAACCATTATAGAGCAGCATACTTCCACAAATCAGATATTCAGTTCAGATTTACCCTTTTACTTCAGACAGATGTTCGCCTCATCTCAGATCTAAGCCTTCCATAAACAGATCTAGCAGATACAAGTACATTCCAGATCTAGATATCCCGCTTCATCATTTCTTCATTAGAGCACCATAGATTCAGATCTATCATCAAACCTTTACCCTTTCCATACAGATATACTTCACAGAGAAGTATTCATTCAAGCTCAGACATCTTGCTCCCACACTCATGATTTGTACAATGAATTTCTTCTCCTTATATAGGTTTACCCTTTTTCAATACCATGAGCCAAAACCACATTACTTCCGATGGTATTCCTGGACAAGGTCATTTAGACGAATCATTACCCAATACAATGGGTCAATACCATGGTGGTTACCCCTGGTTTTGCACTTTATGAGCGCTTTTGCCCATACGCGACTTGGAACGTTGTTTCCCGCGTGCATACGCGACTTCTCCTAGACAAATCCGCGTATGCCTTGAGACATACCATTTTCATCATACTTTGAGCACATTCTGAATTCCTTTCTTCATTTCCTTCTGTACACACTGTAGATACATCATATTTAGTTCATCAAGACATATTCTATCAAGCACAACTTCATCAAGTAAGTTGCCATCATCTTCATCAAGTGGGTTGCCATTCAAGGACAACACTCAGCATCATATTGCTAACTAACATCATTTCACATCAGATTTACATCATTTACCAAGTCCATCAGGTCAAGAATAACTTCATCAGGTGGATTGCCATCAAGGACAACACATGCCAACGCTCTCATGTCTTCATCTTCATTTAGTGGGTTGCCATCAAGGACAACACTCTGCATCATATTTCCAACAAAAAGAATAACCCTATGCAAATACTATTTGAATTTGATGCTGTCAAGAGAGCTCCTAATGAAACTATGCAAGACTTATACACAAGATATAACAGCGTATACAATGCCATTCCTACAGACCTTAAACCTACCCCATATTCTGTCCTACTCAAATTCCCTGACTGTTTTGACGTAGACATGGCTTACCAACTTAGAGAAAGGGATGTAGATACTTTAGAGAAAATTTAAAAAGATGCTGTAGGTGTAGAAGTTAACATACTAGCAAAGAAGGCCAGAATGAGAAATGAAAGAGGGGTTACTATTAAAGAGGAAGCATCTCACTTGGATCATAAATTTCATTTCATTACTAAAGGCCTAGAAAAAGTAGTTGACAGAGTGGATCAAATTGAAAAGAAACCACAATGGGACAATCAAGCCCAGATCCGGAATCCCAATTACAGAAAAATTACCACCCCCGGGAAAGGTAATGAGCCTTCCCCTGATCAAAATATAAGAATCCCATTCCAAGAAAACTTTGCAGAAAGTTCACAAAACAGTATTGATGAAGAGGAAGACATAAACATTGTTATGGGTATCGATGAGAACAATACCATTTTTCTCACCTAGGAGGACCAGGAACTCTTTGAACTTCAATAGCTCAAGGTAGAATCTGGAGAATCCTATGATTACAAACAAGGTTATGATTTTGAAATAAATGAGATTCATAGTCAATACAACCTTAGGAGCAAGAAAAACATTGATCCTACTATAAAGAGTAATTCTCCAAACCAACAAGAACAAAACAAAAAGAAGTCTGATACTTCTAAATCTAAACTCTTGCAAATTCTTACCAGAGATGGCAAACAGAGTTCAAATCCAACCAGTCCTAAAAAGAAACAAGGCCCAAAAATTGTATATATTACCGATTATGTGGCTCAATATTCCAAAGATGTTCCCAAAGATAATTCTCCCAAAGCCACCAATTCGACAACAATCATTGAGCCAAGAAAGAATCCTACTGATTTTAAAATATCAGATCCTAAACCTTCTGTTCAGCATCCTAAATCTGATAAAACTCCTGTTAATCCTCAAATCATTCTTGAAGAAATGACTAAAGATAGCAGGAACCAAGAAGCTCAGACATAAGACAAGAGAAGAGCGCAGAACAAAGGAAAAACAGTAGAAGCTCAAGAAAAATCTGCACAAACAATAGTTCCCAAGGAAGAAATGATTCAAACCAGTTAGATCTCAACCAACATTTAATATGCAGTCTGAAATATCTAAATTGAAAATAGCTTTTCCCTTAACAGAACTAGCTAAAAATGATTTATATAGATCAATGATTTCTGATATGTTGAATGTCAATGAGAATGAAGATACAATTAACATGAATGAAGATAGGCCTGAACTAATTTTTGGTCCCAATGTTGATGGCAAGCATTCAGATGGGTCGGTACCCCCATTCTATTTAAGCCTTACCATACGTGACCAAATATTACATAACGCTATGTTAGATACTAGAGCTTCCCACAATTTAATGCCTAAAGCTATAATGGAAACTCTTAATCTAGACATAACTAGACCTTATAAGGACCTATTTTCATTTGATTCATCCAAAGTACAATGTATTGGTTTGATTAAAGATCTTTGTGTTAACCTAGTCCTGTATCCTGGTAAGAGTATGATCATGGATGTTGTAGTAGCTGACATCCCGCCAAAATATGGCATGCTTCTTTCTCACTCATGGGGAGCAAAGTTGCAAGGATCTCTACAAATGTACATGAGTTATGCTACTATATTTGTATTTGGGTAGCCTAAGAAGCTTTATAGAGAAACTTTGATGAAGTACATGATCAGTAGTGCAGACAGACCTACAAATTATCTAATTTATTCCACCCCCACTGATATTGATTCTTTTACTCTTAGTAACTCTAACCAAAATGAAAATCCAACTAAACTTACTGATAAAAGACTTAAAATCATGGATGATTATATTGGTCATGAAGCTTTGTGGCATCTAGATTTTGATAGATCTATTAATAAATTTGGAGCTGGAGCTGGTGTTTGGATCACAAACGTTGAAATGGGTCATTCTAAAGGGAATTCTTTTAGATTAAACTTCAAATTCACCAATAATATGGCTGAATACAAAGCTTTAATCTTAGGCTTGCAATTTATAAGAAAAAAGAGAGGAAAAAGAATAATGGTTATGGGTGATTCTGAATCAGTTATAAAACAAATCAATGCTGAATATTCAGTTCATAACCCTAGACTTGCAAGATACAGAGAAACAGTATTGGAAATGCTTGAAGAATTGCTAGAAGGTAATTGCTGTCATCCCTAGAGACCAGAACATGTAGGCCCATTGCTTAGCCACTTTTGCTAGCAGTTGTAAAATTACTTTTTCACCATTGCAAAAATACACTGCTGAGATTAAATATAGGCCTATTGTTCCTGACAATGTAACGTATTGGAAAAAATTTTCAGAGGATGAGAAAATTTATCACTTTTTGAATAATGAAAATGAATTTCAAAACTGTCAAATCGATAACAAATGTAATATAGACCCACCTTGTTATATAGATTTAAATTTCTGTCAAATAGATGATTTGGATAATTTAGATGCACATAAGATTGAAAAGCCCACTATTTTTACTCAAAGTGACATTGATGAAATGGAAAAAATAAAAATAGAGGAATTGATTGATGATGAAATAGATTTGATTGATTTAAAGAATAACATTTTACCCAGAGGATTAGCTCCCCTAGAGGATTTATTTGACTCTAATGATGTGCCTATAAGGCCAAAAATGGAGCCAATTAAATCTGACATAGAAGAGAATAACCTTGGGACAGATGATAAACCAAGAATCATTAAGCTATCCAAATCCTTACCATCAGATGAAAGGAATAAATACATTGAAATTTTAAAGGAATTTCAATATGTCTTTGCATGTAGCTATGAGGACTTGAAAACTTATAACACAGACATTATTCAACATAAAATTCCTTTAAAATAAAATCAAAAACCCTTTCAACAGAAACTCAAAAGGATTAATCCAGTTTTGTTGCCATTAGTTGAAAAAGAAATCAATAGAATGTTTGATGCTAAGATAATTGCACCAGTTAGATTTTCTAACTAGGTATCTAATATAGTGCCAACCAGGAAAAAGTCAGGAGAAATCAGATTATGTATAGACTTTAGAAATCTTAATAAAACATCCTTGAAGGATAACTACCCCTTGCAAAAAATGGACCATATTTTACAGAGGGTAGCAGGTTCTTCTAGAATCTCTTTATTAGATGGTTTCTCTGGTTACAATCAGATCCTCGTTCACAAATATGACCAAACCAAAACTGCTTTTACTACTCCATGGGGAACTTTCGTGTATGTGAAAATGCATTTTGGATTAAAAAATGCAGGGGCTACGTTTCAAAGGGCCATGGATATTTCCTTTGCCAAGTAAATCCATGAATTTTTATTCATTTATTTGGATGATATTACTGTATTTTCTAAAACAAATAATGATCACTTGGATCATCTGAGACAATTTTTCATCAAATGCAGAAAATATGGTATATCTCTTAATCCGAAAAAGTCTATTTTTGGACTAGAAGAAGGCAAATTGCTAGGTCATATCATTTCAAAAGAAGGCATTATAATTGACCCTGCTAGAATTGAAGCAATCCTAAACATTCAACCACCAAGGAACATTAAAGAACTCTATGCATTCTTGGGAAAGATCAATTTTCTAAGAAGACTCATCTCAAATCTGTCTGAGATTATAAAAGATCTTAATAACATGCTTAAGAAGGACTCCTCAATTAAATGGAAAATAAATGCCAAATAATCTTTTGACTCTATCAAACAGGCCTTAACTAAAGCACCAGTCCTTATCAGTCCAGATTACACAAAAGATTTTATAATATTTTCCTTTGCATCCGAACACACCATAGCTGCAGTTCTTCTGCAGAAGAATGATCAAGGCTTTGAACAACCCATTGCATTTTTCAGTAAAGCTCTCAGAGATGCACCACTGAAATACAACATAATAGAAAAACAGGCTTTGGCTCTGGTTAAAGCTATAAAGGATTTTAGAGTGTATATACTTCATTCACATATAATTGCATATGTCCCTAATGCAGTAGTTAAAGACATTTTGACTCAAGATGGACCAGATAGCAGAAGAGGAAAGTGGATAGCCACAATCCTTGAATATGATATGGAAATTAAACCAACTAAACTCATCAAAGGACAAGGTTTATCCAGACTGATGGCTGAATCTAATTGCAATGCCTTAGACATTAATTTCATTGCACAAGTAGATGAACAGGAGGAGATGGCGACTCCATCGATCAGTGAAGCCTATAAAGACTCACCATGGTACTCTGACATAATATTTGTACTTACAAACTTACAAGCTCCTCCTGGACTTACCAAAACCAAGGCAATATTTATCAAGCAAAAATCAATGAAATTTTGTATCTTAAATAATGCATTGTATTGGAGAGAAAGTACTGGAATTTTACTCAATTGTTTACTGAAATCTAAAGCTGACAAAATCCTTGAAGAGTTTCATGCAGGTGACTATGGTGGACATCTATACTGGAAGAGTACAACTGATAAAATATTCAGAGCTGGTTTTTATTGGCCATCCTTATTTTCAAAAGTTTAAAATTTTGTTACTTCTTGTCATAAGTGTCAGATTTTTGAAGGTAAAAAGAAACTTCTACCATTACCTCTGAAACCAATATCTGCAGAAAAACCATTTCAGTTATGGGGTTTAGACTTCATACGTGAGATTCATCCTCCATCCTCATGTCAACACAAATGGATTATAACTGCTACTGATTACTTTACTAAGTGGATTGAAGCAATTCCCACTAGGAAAGCTACAGATTCAGTTATTATCTCATTCATTGAAAGTAATATTTTGTCTAGATTTGGATGCCCACACAAAATTATCACAGACAATGCTTCTACTTTCAAATATAAAAATATGATTTCCTTCTGCCATAAATACCATATTATCTTAGGTCATTCCACAGCAGATTACCCCCAAGGTAATGGTCTGGCCGAATCCTCGAATAAAAGTCTAGTCAACATCATTAAAAAACTGCTCCAAGATAATAAAAAGACATGGAACAAGAAGCTGATATATGCCCTTTGGGCTGACATGCTTACTAGAAAAAATTCCATAGGAACTTCACCATATCAAATTTTTTATGGTACTGATGTAGTTTTTACTTCTTCTTTGGGTGTCCCAGTCATGAAGATCATCCAGGAATCATGGGTAGAAAATAATGATATTAAAATAAGAATCAGTGATACCATACACCTTCAACAAACCAGAGATGAAGTTTATGAAAAGTCACAAGTTTTACAAGACAAGATCAAAAAGATTTTTGACAAAAGAGTTAAGGAAGATGAATTTTTCATAGGAGATCAAGTTTTAAGATGGGATGTAAGAAGAGAGGATAAAGGTAAACATGGGAAGTTTGACTTTCTGTGGCAGGGACCCTTTGTCATATATGGTTACACAGGAAATAATTCCTTTTTTCTCAGAAATTTGGACAGTACAGAGCTTCAAGAAGGACCAGTAAATGGAAGAATGTTGAAACATTACTATTCCCTGCAAGTCACTTAACAGTTAGACCCATTTACTTTATCATTGTAAATATTCATAGTCAGAGTGCAAGATTGGATTGGATATATTATCTACAAAGTTGAAGCCTGGAGAGAAGGCCCTAAGCTTTGCAGTATAACATATCATAAATATGATTGTTGCAAAACACAGAAGACATTTGCAGATTCACCAAAGTCAATGGATAAGGCTACTGATCTCAGAGTTCTTGTCATTTCACCAGGAAAATCCATCCCCAAGTGGAACCGATGTTAGCAACCTATAATATAGGGGTCATAATTTTGACTTGACTATTGGTAATTTTGTAAATTTTTACATACTTTGCGTTCTGCAAGTTGTATTCACATATTTTGTAAAAAAAATCAAAAAAATCAAAAAATCAAAAAGAGGGTAAAAAGTCATAAAAGAATAATCAAAGGACTTAGAAAAAATAAGATACCGCAAAATAAAAAATGAAGAAAAAATGAAATGAGAAAACATAAATTCCACTACTTTTACTTTTTGACTATGGAAGAATGTCAATAAATTCCATTAGTACATGATAAGTTAAACAGTTCAATCCTAACTTATCATTGTTTCAATTTCCATTGTTGTAGATAGAGAATAATGAATTGTTAGACAGTTTAATCCTAACAATTCAATAGTTAGGTGGAGAAATAAAGTGAATCCAACAGTTTAAACTAGATTCATGGATGAAATAAGTGTAGAGTTAGATATTTTACTTGCTTTCAAAAAAAAAAAATGTTGTGAAGGTTGCTAGCTTAAATGCACCTTGTTAGAAAAGAAGAAAAAATGTTAGCATGGTAAGATGGGTATGTAGAAGAAGGTGAAAAGTCTCAATGTAAATATCATTCATCATGGGCTGCAAAATAGCTAACTTCCCCTTCCCATAGTCATAAGACATTCTAGACTATCAGTCAGAAAGGCTCAAGGCATTTCCTTGACTTTTGTTGGGACTGGACCCAAGGCTCTATGACTGGTCAGTTGAAAGTGTGAAATGTCTATATTAATCCCTTAATCACATAATTTACCATTCATGCACTCATTTCCCCCGAAAAATCCTAAGTAAAAATTCATTTTTACTTAAAGATACTCTAATCCACATTTGATTAACCTCCCACATCATTTCAAAGCATAAAGCCCTCAAAATCACATTTTATCCTAAGTATAAGTGATGAAGTTATTACAATGCAAATTTGTTTTTAAATCTTCACTTTATTAGTTATATTAATGTGTTTTTGAATATACATTGTCCCCTTGTCATATTAGCTCTAACTTATGTATTAATTCCCTACAATTAACCTTTTCCTATTATATAACTCCTTTTATAAATAAATCCCGAAGACCCACTTATTATAAATTAAGCCAAAATATTTTATTCCCACATGCTTAAAAAAAACCCCTCTTATAACCCCTTTGGCTAAAAGTTTATCTGTATATTTAATCCCGCCCCAATGGTAATTAAGACTTTTTGATTTAATTTACCATATAAATAAAATATATGAAGAAAAAGCTTAGAAAATATGTTATATATGTTTTAAATAAAAAATCATTGAATATTCACCTAAAATAAACTTCAACCAAAAAAAAAACCTTTCCCCTGTATATTCCTGCTCCAAGTCCCTTAACCCAAGGTCGAAAACTTAACTTTATCTTCTTCCCCGCATACATTCCTCCTAATCCCAGTCCCTAACCTTGGTTAATTCCTTGATTAACCCTCCTAATAATTCGATTTTTCATCGAAATAATAATTTATGTATAACCCATCGGAGTCACTTCTGACCATCCGATCCCCAGAAGACCATTTGATCTTAGGGTCAACCACATGTGAGAAAGATCCCAATACATTTTTCCTACTCTCATCACGTAAAATTTCCACCGTTCTATCTCCTTTCCATTCCCAAGATCGAAAGCTCTCGTCCTACTCGATAAAAAATTTTCCCCGCACTTTCCCTTTTAATCTAGACCGTTTGCTCCCAAGTGCCCGATCCAATGGTGATTGCTCATTTTCGCGCTCCAAAGATAAATGTTTGATGTTTTGGCAAAGCCGTGCAAAATGGGTGGTTTTTCCAAACCACCCCACGCTTACGTGTCACCACCACGTTGTATCGCGTTCAAAATGCATTTTACCACTTACCGCCCTTCACCTACATGAATACCACTGGTGGTATTCCCTAAACCCAACCCGCTTAACCACAATTTAATGTTATTTAACTATGGTTTATGCCATCAGTTCAATACGTTAAAGTTTAAATTTTTTATTCAAATTTTCACCATTTTCTTTTAAACTGGTGAACACATCCATAAACCCTTTTCTTCAAATTTGTGCCATTAAACCCTGAGAAAACCATGCAGAGCCTTTTTTCAACTTACCAATGGAAATTTTTAATGCCCATTGCCCTGAATTTCAATTAGAAAGCGCTACATTATCCTCTGAGAAGCCATTTTCAAAGAATTGAATATTGTGAACCTCTGTGAACGTCTTCAACAAAATTTCACTGGTTTTCCAGGTACTTTTCTTCAAGCTTGCACTCTAAGACTTCAAAATTCCCGTTATTTTCAAAATAATTGCCAAAATTATATAATTCAACTACATAAAAGTGTCCATTTTACAGGGGAAACTCTGTCAAAATTTCCCTGCAATTCCTAATTACCCTTTCTCGCAGTTTTTCCCAAACCCCAGTCTATTTCACTGTTCAAATCAATCTTAATATACGTTCTCAGCTTTAAAACCTTGCATTACCAAAAACCCTGCTCAGAAACCCCATTTTCCAGTACAAATTCACCAAGAAACCCCTGTTTCTCATAAAGGAAACTTAGCAAACCGTTTAAGCTTGCTTCGTTCAAATTTAAAATGACAAAGAAATAGGTAACCCCTAAGAATGGAGGCCCAAAATCTCAAAAGAAATATTCTGCAAAAATCCCTTAGCCTAAGCCCTTCAAAATCGATAAGCTGAACCCTGTACTCAGAACTGATTCTACAGAAGTGGTCAACCTAGTCCAGACACCAGTAATTTCCATAGATAATAGCCCTTTAGTTGACATGGTCTATAGAATACTGGACCCTAATGTAGAATTTAACCTGCTTGATGTCTATAATTGGAGCTATGGAAAATCAGTGGAAAAGGGTGACAAAGATATTCCAGTTTGGGAATCTAATCTGCCTAGATATATTGTCCCTCTCACTCATTCAGTTCCTGACTTTATCAGATTATTCCAAGCCTATTATATGCCAGAACAAAGATGCATTGTAAACAAATAAAAAGAGATCATGTTTTACATTACTGAAGAGTCAATAAATTCCATGCTCAGAAATGAATCATGACCCAAATTTTGCTTCCTTATCAATAGAAGATGTAACCCAACTATATCTTGACTTGGATTTCAATACCATATTCAAAATATTCTATACTTTTTGTTGAAAGAAATGTGATATTCCTAAGTTAAATCCTCTCTTTGATACCTCTGATTTCCCAGATGAGACTAGGAAAATTGTCTCAATGCTCTTCTTCATACTAGGATACACCAGTGATGAATTCAATGATGTGGCTATCCTAGGTTTTCTGTCAACTCTAAGCCCTGGTCAATCACCATCCATTCTATTCAATTTTACTAGATTCATTGCTGAAAACATGCATTATCAGTTGTCCATATTATCAGAAGAAGGAGTCTTCAGATACTCCTCTTATCTGTTCCACCTCTTCCTATATTATCAAACAGATAAATTCCCCATTGAATCTTAGAAAGTGGATGCAGAAGGAAAGGTTCTGTCAGTAGTATTTTGGTCATCTATTCTAAGAAAATGGAACAAAGAGTATAGTTTTACAGATTTCAATGATTCACTTATAGCTCATGCTATGTATCTTTTGGAAAAAGAGGAGATCCCCAGCATCAATGAAGAGGCAAGAAGAATTCTACAGTTATCAGAGAGCTATAAAACTGGGGAATGGTATTTATATAAAAATCACATAGAAGTCAGAGTGTATGGCTCATCCCTAGCCCCATATAAATTACCAAAAAAAATTTCTACAAGAGTATTTGCTTTGGATTATCTGAGACAACTATTGAATGTAGATGAAACCAACTTCATAGCTTCTAGGAAAAAGACGAAATTTAAGACAAAAAATCAAATTGGGCCATTCATTGTGAATAACAAAGAAGCTGCCAATGAAATAAATGTCAAACTTAAAGAGTATAAGTTCCCATGTAGTTTTACATGGAATTATGACCCACAAGGGATTTTGAGTACAATAAGGCTAAAATGCAAGTTGCCTATTTATTTGCATGATCCTAAGCCCCATATTGAAAGATATGCAAATAAAATTGAATGGGAGCCAAACACCCTATCTGATAATCATTCACAGGCAATACAGGTAACATAGGTAGACAGTGGCAAAGGCAAATAGATTGAATAGACACAGGTGGCTTCTACAAGCAAAGATATTGATAATTTACATAAAAGAGACAGAGAAGGAGATAGTTTCATAGCTGAGGCTATTGAGGACAAAAAAATTAGAATTCCTTATAGTAAAAGAATTAAGTTAATAGAAGAAGAAAAGGATAAGGCTGTAAATATTGAAAATAATGAAACAGATGATGAAGCAACAAGAATAGTCACTGAAATATTAAAATAGCTTCAAACTGTAAAAATTGGAACACAGCAAAAAGATACCGTCATTAAGGAAAACTAGGCTACTGTTGATTTTCCTCCTTCTTCCTAGGAAACTGACAATACAGAGTCAGAGATTCAGATTAGGTTTAGACAGATTAAAGAGAAGAATGAAAAGATCAAGAATCAAGATTATTCTTGATTTCTTAAGGAAAAGCCTGGAAACAAAGACATGCTTCTTTCAGCATTTGATTATTCATCTAATAAATTGGTAACGCCATTCTTGAAGCCTACAATGTTTCGGACAAAATCAGTGGCAGATTATTCCAAAATAGATTTTGAAGTGGATGTTTATGCCATTCATGAATTGGATCAAATTAAATTTCATAGGAGCAATACTGAAATGCTATATTCCAAAATTGTCAGTAAAACTATGAAATCAATTAGGCTTGAGAAAATAGTGCTCAACCTCAAAAATCAAATGAAGTTGGACAAAGCCTCACTATATGCTAATAATTTGAGAATAAAAGCACTAGAAGATATAGTGATTGAAGCAGGGGGTGACCCAGCCAACATTGAAGGGGAAAAAGTCCTAAGCCTCAGAGTGAAAACTCTCAAGCAAAAGAAATTCTACAGCAAAAAACAAAGAATGATGAATTAAAGCAGCTTGTACATCAAATGACAGATCAGATAAAAAAAATGGAAAGTCAAATAGAGGCTTTAATGAAAGACAATGAAGAATTAAGAAAAGCACAACCAATGGTTATTCCTACAGTGATCCCCACTGTAAGCATTGCCATACCATCTACTTTGGCAGAACACTTGGCACCGAAAGGAGTACTGGAAACTGTACGGCCAGTTACTTCTCAGGAAATATCTGCCTCTTCTTCTTCATCCTCATAGATGAGCACACTACAAGACCAAGAAGCCGTGATCAAAGCCATGGAAGACATATCTGTTAAAGATAAAGAAATTATTAGTTTGAAAGGCATTATTAAAAATTTACAAAGTTCCAGAAATGATGCCTTGATTACTTCTAAAGGACATGAGAAAAGGGCCGATCGACTACAAGAACAGGTAAAATTATGCAACCAAAAGTAAATATTACAGATCAAGTGGCCTATATAAAAAATCATTTATGGACCAAAATTATTGAAGGCATTCATTCTCAATGGCCTTCAATTCAGATAATTTATGAATAGAGGGAGTTACTTCAAGTTGCTAGTGCAAAGATTGACAAGACTAAAAAGGAAATTGACAATAAACCAGCTCAAGAAATCCAACTCATAGATTTTTTAAATAGTAAAAATAGGGAAGAGTTGGAAGAATTGAAAATTGTTGATAGGACAAAAACCATTCTTCAAATCAAAAAAGTCCCGAACAAAAGAAACATAATGAGTAACTTAGAGGATAGGTGTAAAGACATGAATGTATCCATCTCAAGATTTTTAGCCAAATACAAAACATTATTTGAAGCAGGTTTTCCTGACATTAATGCATTGAATGACAAAATGATGCCTAAGAAAGATTATGATCTAAAAACCAGAAATCATGCAAAAGAGCAAGCCAAACAACCTCTGCCACAAGGATCACTAACAGGGAAAATACTTCTTCAATATTTTGAAAATTTATTCTTTTTAGATTATGAGATCAAGAATATGTTCACTATCAAGCCTAACTTTGCTAAGTATACAGAGGCAGATGAAAGTTACAGAAAATTGAAGACTATGAAGATACTCTCCGTAGAAAAGTGGCAAGAATTCATAGATCTACTGTGAATTTAATGGATAAAAAAAACAGAAAAATCACTTGGAAATTCATTTTTTACTGTTACCTCAAAGGTAAAAATTACAGGGTTAAAGTGTATTAGTAGGTGAAAGAGTATCAGTGAAAATAAAGTTACTGTTGGTTACTTTTTAATTACCACAGTAAAACAACCCAGATCAGATGAATAAATAGTATCAACATTTAAAGATAAAGGAAGGAAATTTCTTCAACCACTTTCCATGATAAAATGCACCTAATGCCAGCAGTACTCACAGCACATTAACAATTAGTTCAAATTAGAATAATCAGTTCTATTTTTTTCTTGTAAAAAGTTAACAGCTTGCAAACTGTTTTTCAGTTGTCCCTCTTATTAAGTTTTCCTTCCTATTTTCTATTAAAACATTATCTCAATTCTGGAGATATTTTGTAAACAATTTTTTGTATAAATAATTCACAATTTGAAGTACTCAGTGTGAATAAAAATTTCTCCAGACAACTATAATCTTATTTGCTGGTCATATTGAAGTTGGTGAGTCAATTAGCGAAATAAGCAGACTGGAAAGAGATCAGAGACATCATATCTAAGGATTCTCGTGGTGACAAGATAAGTCTCCTTCTTTCCTTGTTTTCAGTGTATTTCTCTAAACTTTACATTCATTCATATTATGTGTTTCTAGTCTGTAATGATCAATTAAGGAAAAATTAAACAGGATTAGTGATCATAAGCTCCCTATTTCGAAACTTATTGGCATTTTGATTTTTTCTACTTGACAACCGGACCATATAATTCTTAATTGTTATAGGTCCCAGTTAGATCCCCTTCTTCAATCTTCTTATTTGTAGCTTAAGGATTCTTAAGTGCCCTTTTGCTCAAATCCCACCAACTCCATCAAATCAAGCCTATACAAAGCCTTAGAAGGTCACCTATCTTGCCCTTAGCACATTTGCATCTCTAAGCCTTATTTCTTAGTTCTGCCTGCCTAGAGAGTTGACTCCATTACCCAATGTTCTGGAAGATCCTTCTGGTTTACCTTGAAATCTCTTTATTCCCACCAATATTTAAAAACAAGCCCTAATTTTCACTCATAGCTAGCCTAAAATCTTTTACCAAAAAAAATCTAAATCATAAGGAGAGATCCCTCTCCGGAGCTCAGAAGGGCTAGATCCTGAATTCCCAAAGAGGTTCTTGGCTACCCCTAGTGTTATTAACTACAAAAATCCCCATCCCACAACCTGAGAATTACTAGGGTGATAACAAGGGTGAAGAAATCGGATTGAAACTAGTGAAATGAATCAAATAGCATCAATAATCACTTTCAAGGCTTACATTCAATAACCAAGATTTCCCAGGAGGTCACACATCCCAGAACTCCTCTGGCTCAAGCGCGCTTAACTGTGGAGTTTTCCCCACAATCAACCCCACTTAGCTCGCTCGCCCATTTGAAAAACCTTAGCAAGTATTGTGCCTCATGAACCATTCAAGTAGAGATCCCTTTACTCTTTTTATTTTAAGTATGAAGGGTTTCTGCAGTGCATTATATTAGATATCATTTTTGGGATTCAACTGCGTGAAGTAAGTCATTCAAATATGACCATTTCCATGAGAGGTAGTCATAACTGACTCATTTATCATGATTTTTGAATAGCACACTTAGCACTCTTACATCGGGTGATGGTCACAGGCGTGAAGAAATGGGATTGAAACTAGTGAAATGAATCACATAACATCAATCATCACTTCCGGGGCTTGCACCCGGTAACGATAACTTCCTGGGAGGTCACCCATCTCTTCCATCTATAAAAAAATATGTTCTGTATGGTATGCCGAAATGATCTCTTCATCATGAACTTCAGGTACCTACTGTAGTGCAGTTGCAGTTTCCACTAAATTCTGAGAATGCTTTGGAGTTTGGAAACTTGTTGATTCATCAATATTATGCTTTGGAGATGGTGTTTCTAGTTCCCTAGAAATATTATCCCATTATTTCTTCATATCTTTTGACTGAGGCTTCTCTGTCTGTTTAGGTGTATTCTGGATATACTAAACTTCTTGAGAAGACGATTCAACTCCATCAATTTCTCCTTCCTTTTCATCTCAATCCCTTTAATCACTTTATCAATTATTTTCTCTGGGCTCTTATTCCTACTCTCGGATTCATTGTCAAAGTGATCCGAATTATGATAATTATGTTGTGATTTCCCTGACTCATGATTTGATTTCTCTTGGGATTCATCTTCAAACATATCCTTGGCTTCATTATCCAGAATAATGCTCAGATTTGGTGTGTTGACATCTTCAATAAATAACAAATCCAAAAGGATTTTTTCCAGCCTTTTATTTCTATATGCATGGAAAGCCTCAAAATCTATTTTACCGAGCTAACTGGATGCATTTTTCAATACATTTGTGAAATTCACCGTGCCTTCAAATAAATCATCAAACATATCTTTCTCATTCAATAAAGGTTTCAATTTAAGCTCAGTAGTGAAATTCTTAACCACATAATTAGGATCAAATGGCATTTTTGGCATTAGAGCCAAATTTAATGAAGTGATATTTGAAATCTCTTTGAATGCATGAAAAACATCGAAAAAGGAAAAAGTGTCGCACTGTAAAGGGAAAGTAGTCCAAATGGCCTTCTCGGCATCTTTGAGTTGTTTGGAAATTATACTTACTAGAAGTTGGTAGGCAATTTCTCTAGCTAGGAGCTTATCAGGAACATAATAGGGAAAAAAAAATGGGGAGAAGAATAACTCCCAAAAACTATGATATAAGTGAAATTATCTTCAGAAAACCATCTAGCAACTGGTAAAATGTCTGTGCTAGCCTCCTTAGAAATCCTAGGGGTTTTTCATTAAATATAATCCAATGGATGGGTAACGTAACTCCATTGAAAATTTTATAGAAATGTAAATGAAAATCAGATTCCCAAAGGGCTTTGTGGTAAATATGGATTGGAGTGGGGTATTAGGTTGTTCATTTCCATCCCATGATAGGAAAATTTGTACAAAATAAAATTGCATCCATAAAGTAAGCACTCATGTAGAATGGGGTTATTGTTCTAGAGGAAACACTTCTTTTACTTCTATAATCCATGATAGTTGTGGCCAAATTATCAGAAAAAATGCTCGCCCAATTCATAATAGAGGAATTGATGAGTGCATCAATTAAAGGGATGCAATATATGAAAAACCTAGTGGTATCTTGTTTCTCAAACAATCTACATAACATTCTAGCAACATAACAATATTGGGAGGGTAACTATGCTATCAGGTACATACCAAGTTTGTCTAGCTTCAACTTTCCTTGTTCATATTTCCATCCCTTTATTAATTTCATGAGGTCTGTCTTCTTCTTTTTAAGGCTTTGGACAAAAGCTTTGTCATAATTCTTCTACGGCATGGGTAAGTGGTACATTATCTATAAATTGTCTGTGGTGAACGAACCAATATTCTCTAGCTTTGAATTCTTGAATGATCTATCTGGTATGTTAAGGTGGTAAATTACACACTTTACCATATATGTGTAGGGTAAGATATTTGGCCTTGTTGCTATTCTGTGAAGAAAAAAACATGCAACGTTGAAGTAAGACGGGTCTGAGGAAATTGTTGCATCTGTGTAGCTATTTTAACTATTACCCTTGGCTATTCTTCTTCAAAAAATGGGTACATTGCTTCCCATGAATAACTACCACAATCCTTGTTGCAGGTTTTATTGGAGAACAATGGGGGCATACCTAAGTCTTTTAGGGTGGATGTTTGGGCAATTTCCTTGCCTTTCTTTGTCATTCCAGTTATTCTCACACCATTAGGTAGTTTCCTAAATTCAAGTGAAAAGAATAAACTCAAATCCGAGATGAATATAGAGAAGGATAGAGTTAAAACAATATAATCAAAATCTGGTGCATAATTATTCAAAACACGCTTGAAGTAGACATCAATGTTTTGAACCTTACTCCCATTAAATGCAGTTACTAACCCATAACTATTTCTATCAAATCTCTTACACACTTTTACATAATATGTCTAATATAACAATCTAAGACGTTAGATATTATATCAGGTTGATTATATATGAATCATTTCATGCATTGATTAATAAGTGTTAATATGACACATCGCAACTTTAAACAATTACCAATTGTTATGTTTTTGTCCACCGATTTATCTCGCGAAATGTGATTTGCACAAATCGCACATCGTAACTTTTATGCGGTAATAAAAATTTCCATTTGGTTTCTCATTGAGAAACAAGAAATGCATGAAAGAGTCACATTGTTGCGCTTTATTGGACCATTATATTCTTATAATTGTTAATCTTTTTGTTTTATCAGTCTATTGAAATTCAAAAAGAAAATTTCAGCACCCACTCCTAGTGCATTAAGCACCTACACTAGTACAATGCTATTTTTGTGTGCATGTCTATTATAGTTATCCATTAATTGAGATGGAAAATAAAATTTAATCTATTCTCAATGATGACTTGAAATAGTTAACTAAGAGTGATAAACTTATTTAGCTAGCGGATTTTGAGTTAGAGGTAGTTTTTGAGGCATGCAGAGTAATTCTAGTTGTAACAGAGTTAGAAGTGCAGTGGTGCATTAGTTAATGTAGGTTGTAATAAGTTTAACTCCGTTAAGTGAGTTAAAATCAGTTTTTCTAGTTGTAACTAAACATACACTAATGAGAGATCAAGTGAATTAAATATTAATTAATTCAAAGTCAATGATCTCACATGCAACCGAGGATTTACTATTATTAGCTGCATGCATGTCAGATCAAATGGAGAGCCAGTTAAGTTCTAGGTGAAAGGGAAGTTGACTATAAGTTGTAGGATTATGGTGTTGCACACATGCAGCCAAACACCCATTGGAGTGCCCATGATACTTGCGCAGTCAAGGAAGGCCAAAATTCCTATATTCTAGGGATTGCATTCATCAAGGATTGCGCAAGAAAGGCAAGTTATCTAGAGGCTGAGAATTGCCTATGTGTTGGTCAATTTTTTTCATGACATTGTGAGACGATTAGCTGAGTACTGGAGGGCTCTCGTGAGAAGAGTTTTGTATTTAATTTTTTCATGATCCATGCTGAATATGCAATAGAAGATAGTGGGTTTTTTAGCTATAAGCTTTCGCTGGGAAATTATCTGTGTTGTATGTGATTTGATTATTCTTTACTTCATGTGATTAGCGATTGTGTTTTTAATTCCACAAAATATTTGTTGAAGCGATTCAATATTTAACTTTAGTACATTGTTAGATACGACGAATCCAAGATATACATGCATGTTGTATAATTTCTACATGGTATGGGAGCACAGGAAATCACAAAAGTGAAGCAGGAGCAATTTTATGATAGGATAGAATTCGAATTTGTAGAAAGACTTTCTTAGTGCTACAACTGATTCGAGATTGAAATGGCTTTCAATGGCTTGAGGTTGGAGTATGCACTCGAGGGAAACTCAACCTATATTTCTGGGAAGGACAAGATGGAGGCAGTACTCGAAGACAATGGCTTAAAGGAATTCATTGACACTGATGTTCCTAAAACTGCTGTGACAGATGCTACAAATCTTGAAGCATGGAAAAATAAAGTGGCAAAGGCGAGGAGGATCCTGTTGGAGGGAGTGCGAGACCACATTGTCTCAAGCATCCATGGGAAAGCCACACCATATGCAACGTAGAAGGCTTTTAAAAATCTATTCCAAAGCAACAACGACCATAGGAAAGGGCGACACCATTCCAAAAATATCTAGCAAAGTTTCTTCAATGTCAGGATGAACTGGGGAGCATTGGAGTAACAGTCATTGATGATGATTTGGTGAAATTGTCTCTCCTAGGAATTCCTAAGAGTTGGCACAGTTATCAAGACTCTGTCAATGGAAGGCAAAAATTGCCATATTAGGAACGACTATGGTTAGATTTGGTGCAGGCATTAGGGGAATTTTGAGGTCTAAAATGGGCCTCCTAAGAAAAATGTACATCCAAAATAAACTTTATAAGAACCAATAGGACTCAAGATGATGATGTCAACCATGGGGGATGATTCACCATTTTTACGTAAAAGGGTAAAAATATTATAAAATAATTAAACTACTTTTTCAACTCCTATTTTGAACTTATCCCTCAAATTTTTTACTCACAAATTCCTCATCGAAGGAGTACCCATGTGTCATACTTTTGATGGACCCTGCTATATGAAAAATGAGAAATACATTAAAAAACATGATTGCAATCATGCTTTTTATGTATTTCTCATTTTTCATGTAGCAGGGTCATCGAAAGTATGCAACATGGGTACTCTTTGGATGAGGAATTAAATTTTGCATCCAACAAGTACTCCTGCTCGAAATTTGAGTAAAAATTTTTGGAGATAAGTTGAAAATATGAGTTGAAAAAGTAGTTTTGATGCAGGAGCATCTCGACATAGCTAGCAATGTGATGTTTTGTTCACATGTTGTGGCTAATCCAAGAAGAATAAACATTAGTATTTTATTTATTATTATTATTATTATTTATTTTTTTATGAGAATATTTAGTTTGTTTTGTATTTTTAATTAATTAGGAATAAAATTAGGAATTGGTTTCTTTCCCTGTGTGAAAATAGAGCCAAAATAGGGATAAGAAATTAAAAATAGGGAGGTATTGATTTTTTGGAAAAATTAGAGAAGAAGTCTATTCTAAGAGGAACAGTTTCATATTTCATGTATAAATAATAGGGAAGTAGGGAGAAAAAGATAAGTGTGTCAGTGTGAAGTCTGCAAATGCAAAGGGCAACTAAAGACATATTTGCCTTGTGAATCAATATATATATTTCCGATAATCCCATGTTTTCATTTTTGTTTTTGTTTAATTTTGTAGCAATATATTGATATACCACATATTAGTATAAATATTGCAGGAAGATGAGTTCACTATGGAGAGATGGTGCACAGTCCTAACGCATTGCGTGGAGTGCAGTATTAACAGCCAACAATGAAATTGTAGCCTTAATGCCTTATAGTGGAGTGTGGCCATGTTACAAAAACATGGATTGATTTGAACGCAGGAAATGGAGAAGATGTTTCATTATGGATATATGGTGTGCAATCATTGTGGACTGAACTCAACATTGTGTTAGCAGGTTGACACAGTCACGGTGGAAATGTGGAATGCAGCCAGCATGATCTGGCTATTGAATTTTGGTGTGTGCGGGTCGTGTTCCTGCAAGACTACATGAAATATTAAACATAATCCCCGTGAGGTCATGGTGATGGGCCAGCGTTCAGTATTGTGGTGAGCACATATATATATACAATGGTGTTCCAATTCACATAATAAAGGAAAGTTGTTAGTCAATGTTTGCAGACAGCTTTGAAGTTGTATTTGGTTGCATTTGTTTTGATATTCCTATGTGAATGGCTTGTGTTGGCAGTGACTGCAATAGCGAAGCATTTTTTCTTCCAAATGGGTTGTCCCATGTTGGTAATTAATGTAGTAACTTTGTTGTCTTTAAATTGTTATATATATCAATGATTCCTTACATATTACATCAAATTTTGTAATGGAATGATATTTGCATAAGTTAAATAATGAAGTTACAAAGGAAATTGTAACTTGTATAGATTTCAATACAGATCATTGTTTCTACATTTTTAAAATGGCATGGAAATCAGATTTGCACACTAAGAGATAAGGAATCAATAAGTTCCATCATATGTGGAGAGTGAACCTATTTGGGACTTAGAAAAATTTAATGATTTTTCTATACTAAACATTAAAGTGGGAATTTGTTTTTCTACATCAATTTTTTGGTATCAGAGCCGTTGAGTTGTTCTTGAGCATTGCAGAAAATGCCGCCTAGAAGGGGAGTTGGAAGAGGTCGAGGAAGACCTATAGAAAACACAGTTCTGCTAGAAGAAATCTAGCACTTGCGTACAAGGATGGTCACAATAGAAACTACTCAGAGGAGGGCAACCCATTATGGAATTGCCAGTGCAGATGAAGAATAAAACACTGAAGAAGAAATAGAGGAAGAAAGCAAGATGACAAAATTTATGAAGATGCTAACAAAGGCCAGTAGCAGACCAAAGGTAGAAGTACCTTTATACGATGGAAATATTAGTGTGGAAGTACTAATGGACTGGATCAATTCATTAGAAAAATATTTCGACTATGAATAAGTCGATGACAAAAATAAAGTGAAGTTTGCAGCGATGAGATTGAAGGGTCACGCAACCTGTGGTGGGATGAATTGCAGTTGTCCAGAGAATGAAAAGGGAAACCCAAAATCAAGCAATGGGATAAGATGGTGAGTAAACCAAAAGGTAAATTCATGTTGAAATATTATCAATTAACTCTTTTTAGACAATTGCAAAACTTAAACAGAAAAGGGATAACTATCAAATAATATATTGAATAATTTTATAAGTTGAGTATTAGAGCGAGACATGTTGAAGATGACATAGAAAAAGTAGCTAGATATGTAAATGGTTTAGGATATGAAATACAGGATGAAATAAGCTTATTAAATTTGAAGATGATTCAAGATGCCTACCAATCATCTTTGAGGGCAGAGGAGAAAATGTTGAGCAAACAAAATAAGAGGAATAAAGGCAAGAGTCCAGCAAAAGGAAGAGAAGCATTTAAGTCCAAATTTCAATGCTCCCAGAATGAAGTAGGGAGTTCGAGTAATAGATCACCATAGAGAGGAGACTCTGGTCGCAGAAGGTTTATGCCTAGAGGTAGAGGCCAAGGAAGAGATATTCGGTGCTTTACATGTGGTGAGTGGGGACATGTGTCATGGGATTGTCCTCACAATAGACCAACAACCCAGCGAAATGTGAATGTTGCTGAAACAAAAGAAGAAATTCCTCTGACTACAACTAAAGAGGAACCACCTGAAGCTGTGGAATCCTTGTTTTTCAAAAGGATATTGCTTAAATAAGCTAAGGAAGCCAAAGAACTAGCTTAGAGGAAGAATCTGTTCAGAACTATGTGTAAGTCAAAAGGTAAGTGTTGTAAATTGGTAATTTGTAGCGGAAGTACTGATAACCTTGTTTCTATAGAAATGGTGGACAAATTGAAGTTAGAGAAGACAGTACACCCCACTCCTTATAAAGTATCGTGGCTCAAAAAAGGCCATCAAATTGTTGTAACTGAACAATGTAAAGTCGAAATCCAGATTGGTACTTATAAGGATGTTATTTTATGTGATGTAATGCTGATGGATGTATGTCAGATATTTTTAGGAAGGCTCAGGCAGTTTGATCAGAAAGCCATACATGATGGTAGAAGAAACACTTATACTCTTGATAAAGATGGGAACAAGCATACACTACTACCATTGAAAGATGAAGCTGACAAAGAGGCGCCTAGAAACAACATTATGTTGATGAGTGGAAAAATCCTGTTGCAGGAAGTTGAGAAAGGTGAGGAGATGCATTTTGCTATTGTAGGGAGATCCAAGGTAATTTTAACTTATACAAATTTAGAAGATTTACCTGAAGAAATTCGAAATCTGTTGAATGATTTTGCTGATATTATTGTGGATGAGTTGCCAAATGAGTTACCACCCATCAGGAGTATTAGTCACCACATTGATCTAATCCCTAGAGCCAGTTTACCAAATAAATAAGCCTACAGGTTAACACCACAGGAAAATGCCGAAGTGGGAAGACAAGTGCAAGAGTTAATGAATAAAGGGTTAATCAAATAAAGCCTCAGTCCATGTGCTATACCAATAGTACTCAGTGCAAATAAAAGAGGTGAATGGCTCATATGCACAGATTCTAGAGCCATAAATAATATCACCATCAGGTATCGTTTTCATTTACCACGAATGGATGATTTAATGGATTGTTTGAGTGGATAGAATTATTTTTCTAAGTTATATTTGAAGAGTGGATATCATCATATAAGGATTCGAGAAGGGGATGAGTGGAAAACCACATTCAAAACAAACAATGGTTTGTATGAATAGTTAGTAATTCCTTTTGGGCTTACTAATGCACCTAGTACCTTCATGAGGTTAATGAATGAAGTTTTGAAGGAATATGGAGGAAATTTTGTAATTTTTTATCTTGATGATATTCTCATTTTCAATCGAAGTAAAGAGGAGCGTCTAGAACGCCTTAAATTAGTTCTAAAAACTTTGTAAAAAGAAAAACTGCTAATAAATTTGAGGAAGTGCAAATTTAGGAAGGAAGAACTAATTTATTTGGGAATTGTAGTCTCTAAGGAAGGGTTGAAAATGGATCCGGAGAAAATCCAAGTAATCATGAATTGGCCAATTCCTAGAAGCATATTTGAGGTAAGAAGCTTCCATGGTCTTGTAAGTTTCTACACAAAATTTATCTGAAGTTTTAGTTAGATTTGTGCACCCATTATTAAAACAATCAGAGAAAATAATCAGCCATTCAAATGGATAGAAGCAGTAGACCAAAACTTTAAATTGCTGAAGAGAAGAATTAATCAAAAACCAGTTCTAGCTTTACCAAAATTTGAGAAAATTTTCCAAGTTGAAACTGATGCTAGTGGAATTGTGATTGGAGAAGTTTTGAGTCAAGATCAGAAACCAATAGCATACTTCAGCGAAAAACTAAATGAAGCAAAGAAGAAATATTCATCTTACGACAAGGAGTTTTATGCTATTGTATAGGCTTTAAAATAATGGAGACATTATTTGTTGCCAAAAGAGTTTTTGTTATATTCTGATAATAATGCATTACAGATTATAAACAATCAACCAAAATTAAATCAGAAACATGCCAAATGGGTAGAATATTTGCAGAGTTTCAATTTTGTAATCAAACATACGAGTGGAAAATTGAAAAAAGTTGCTGATGCTTTGAGCAGGGTGAAATTAATTATGCAGGAATTACAAGTTGGTGATGTAGGGTTTGAGGAGATGGTTGACATGTATAAAGATGATGCAGAGTTTAAAGAAATTTATGTAGCTATAGAAAATCCAGCAGCCCATAATAGAAGCCAGTGGTTGGATTATCTTATCAAAGGGGGATTACTATTCAGAAGTAGTAAATTATGTATTCCTAAATGTTCTATGAGGGAAAACATAATTACGGAGAAGCATAGTGGAGGCCTATATGGACATTTTGGACAGGACAAAACCTTTGCTCAGGTAAATAATTTTTATTACTGGTCGAAGATGCAAACTGATGTTAAACAGTTTGTGGAAAAATGCATGATTTTTCAACATGCTAAGGGGAAAAGTCAGAATATAGGATTGTATCAACCATTAAAAATACCCGACCGACCATGGGATGCAGTTAGTATGGATTTTTTTTTGGGTTTTCCAAAAAATCAAAGGGGAAATGATTCCATTTATGTTGTTGTGGATAGATTATATAAAATGGATCATTTTATTGCATGAAAGAAAACAAGTGATGCAACACGTATTGCTAATCTATTTTTTCAAAAGTCGTAAGATTACATGGATTACCTATAAGCATTGTGTCTGATAGGGATACCAAGTTTGTGGGACATTTCTGGATAACTCTGTGGAAGAAACTAGGTACAAACCTTAGTTTTAGTTCAACATATCATCCTCAAATGGATGGACAGACCGAGGTAGTAAATAGAATTTTGGGAAACATCTTGAGAAGCTTGGTATATAAAAATCCTAAAGAGCGGGATTTAGCCCTTGCTCAGGCTGAGTTTGCTTACAATGATACCTCAAATTGAAGTACTGGTATGATTCCATTCTAGATTATTTTTGGAATGCATCCAAGAGGTGTGTATGAACTCATGGATCTGGGAAAACAAGAGGCAAGGAGCGCAAAGGATGAATAATTTGTAGAACAGATGCAAGAACTACAGGAAGATGTCAAAAATAGATTGTAGGAAAGTAGTAGAATATACAAGAAAAAGGTATATATGAGGAGGCGAAAAAAGGAATTCCAAGTGGGTGACTTAGTCATGGTATATTTAAGATAATAAATATTTCCTGTTAAAACTTATAACAAATTAAAACTGAAGAATATAGGGCCATGTAAAATTGTAAGGAAATTTTCTTCAAATGCATATGAAGTTAAATTGCCAACATGAATTGGAATATCACCAATCTTCAATGTTGCAAATTTATATCTCTATCGAGAACCAGAAGAAGAACCACAAGGGGAATCCACAAAAAAATAAAACCTGACAGTAAATTGGGAAGAGCAGATGCCCAAAACAAGAAAGAGGGAAGTCGAAGCCATTTTGGAGAAGAGAGTATCAAAGAAAACCAGGAGCCAAACCAGTTATCGGTATTTAGTCAAATGGAAAGGACAACCAGTGGAAGATGCTAGTTGGATGACTGCAACAGAGCTACAGAAGTTGGGAGTAGATTCCGAAGCATTAGAAGATCAGTTTTCTTCCCAGAGAGTATGATGCAAGAGCATCTCAACTTAGCGAGCAATGTGATTTTTTGTTCATATGTTGTAGCTAATCCAAAAAGAATTAACATTAGTATTTTATTTTATTTTATTATTACTATTATTATTTATTTATGAGAATAGTTATTTTTTTTTTCATTTTTAATTAATTAGGAATAAAATTAGGAATTGGTTTCTTAAATAGAGTGAAAATAGGGATAAGCACTTAAAAATAGGGAGGTATCGATTTGTTGGAAAAATTTGAGAAGAAGTCTATTCTAAGAGGAACAGTTTCATATTTCAAGTATAAATAATAGGGAAGTAGGGAGAAAAAGCTAAGAGTGCCAGTGTGAAGTCTGCAAACACAAAGGGAAACTAAAGACATATTTTCCTTGTGAATCAATATATCTATATTTCCGATAATCCCATGTTTTCATTTTGGTTTTTGTCTAATTTTGTAGCAATATATTGATATGCCACAGATTAGTATAAATATTGTAGGAAGATGACTTCACTATGGAGAGATGGTGCACAGTCCTAATGCATTGTGTGGAGTGCAGTCTTAACAGCCAGCAATGAAATTACAGCCTTAATTACTTACAGTGGAGTGGGACAGGTTACAAAAACACGAATTGATTTGAATGCAGGCGATGGAGAAGATGTTTCATTTTGGAGATATGGTGTGTGATCAGTGTGGACTGAACTTGATGTTGTGTTAGTAGGTTGAAAAAGTCACAGTGGAAACGTGGAGTGCAGCCAACATGATCTGGCTACTACGTTTTGGTGTGTGCAGATTGAGTTCCTGCAAGACTGCATGAAATTTTAAACACAGTCCCAGTGGGGTCATGGTGATGGGCCAATGTTCGGTATTGTGGTAAGCACAAATATATATACAATGGTGTTACAATTCACACAATAAAGGAAAGCTATGAGTCAACATTTGCAGGCAACTTTGAAGTCGTATTTGGTTGCATTTGTTTCGATATTCCTGTGTGAGTGGGTTATGTTGGCAGTGACTACAATAGTGCAACATTTTTTCTTCCAAATGTGTTGTCCCATGTTTGTAATTAACGTAGTAACTTTGCTGTCTTCACATTGTTACATATATCAATGATTCCTTAAGTATTACATCGAATTTTGTAATGGAAGGATATTTGCATAAGATAAAAAATGAAGTTACAAAGGAAATTGTAACTTGTAGAGCTTGCAATATGAATCATTGTTTCTACGTTTTTAAAATGGCATGGAAATTAGAGTTTCACACTAATAGATAAGGAACAAATAAGTTCCATCATATATGGAGAGTGAACCTATTCGGGACTTAGTAAAATTTAATGATTTTTATATACTAAACATTAAATTGGGAATTTGTTTTTCTACATCAATTTTTTTTCTTTCTTCCCTCTAAATTTTGATGATGTAATCAAATATTGTTTTATTATTTCCACTATTATTTTATAATTTCCTTAGGAGGCCCATTTTAGACCTCAAAATTCCCCTAATGAGGAGTACAGACAGGACACCAGAGATGGATTTTCATCTAATAATTAAGATGAAGAGGATTGTACTTTAGCTTCCAAGGCGAGGAAGGGGAAGGGGAAGAAATTCCATTCTAAATCTGAGTCCAAGAATGGAAATAAGCAGGACATGTCCAAGGTGAAGTGTTTTCACTGTCACGAGCATGGGAATTTGGCTACTAACTGTCCACAAAAGAAGAAGAAAAAAAGGCTAGAGGATCTACAACTGGTGAGGCTCTTGCCTCACAATTTTAGCTTGACATCTCATTGATCGCATGCATGGTGTCCAATTCATTGGGATTTGTGTGGTATTTGGATAGTGGTACTTCCTTTCACATGAAGAGAGACAAGGACCTTTTCAGTGACTTGGAGGAGAAGTATTTCCATATGGATATTGAAATGGGCGATGACGAGAAATACATTGCTACCGAGATTGGTACCATTACCTTTCAAAGGTAGTCAGGTAAAACCTTTCAATTAAAAGATGTAATGCATGTACCAGTTTTGAATAAAAATTTAGTCTCAATCACAATGTTGGAGGTTAGAGGCTATGATGTTTTTTTTAGTGAAGGAAAAATTTTCCTACGACATAAAAAAAATAGGACAGGCCAAGAGGATAGGGATTTGAGTTAAGAATCTCTACAAGCTAGAGGTAGATTGCTATGAAACAATGATGGGAAAGTCATATCAAATGGTGAGCTAGGATGAGGGTGAATTATGGTAGAGGAGGTTGGGCCATCTTCACCATGGAGCCTTGAAATTCATGCAATAGATTTCTACTGGTCTTCCCATGGGTACACTTGCACAGTCAGACACATGCAAGGGATTTAAAATGGGAAAATATGTAAAGGCCACCTTTCATGACAAGGAGAACCGAGATTCAGGAATCCTTGAGAGAGTTCACAAGGACATGTGTAGTCCTTTCTCTATTGCTTCGACAACAAAACATAAGTACTATGTAATATTTGTTGATGACTTTTCTCATAAGTGTTGGATCTTCTTCATGCAGAAGAAAGATCATACATTCTCTAACTTCTTGGAGTTTAAGGCATTGGTGAAGAAAGAGTCTAGGAAGCAAGTGAAGGCTCTTAGGAGAGATAATTATGGATAATACATATCTAACGAATTCAATAACTTCTGCAACAAAGAAGGAATTTGAAGAGAACTCATAGCGCCTCATAACCCACAATAGAATGGGGTTGTGAAGAGAAAGAACATAACTATTGTGGGTTCAACACGAGAGATGTTGCATGATCAATACCTACCAATGCATCCATGCACAGAAGCATGCAACACAATGGTACATGTGCAAAACCATTTTCCTAATAGGATACTTGGCATGAGTACACCTGAAGAGGATTTCACTGGTAAGAAACCTCTTGTTTCACACTTTAAGATTTTTGGCTCATCTATTTATGTGCATGTGACCAAGGACACTAGGAAGAAGTTGGAACCAACATATGAGGTTGGGATTTTTGTGGGGTACATTGAAACATCCCATAATTATCGTGTGTATTTTCCAAATAGAAAAATGACTATTGTGTGAGAGGATATAAAATTTCATGAGGAGAAAACCATGTCATTGTCCATTGAGAGGGAATGGGACATGCATGCAGAGGATGAACTGTTGGTTCCCAAGGATGAGTCTCAAGATGTGGATCAGCCACATGAGGAGGTTCATGGAGTGGAGGAAAACACTCATGCAAATCCATCCATCAGAAATGGAAGAATGCGCACCACAGAAGTTGGTAGATTGAGACTTGATGCTGCAGAGAATGTAGGAGCCCCTACTTCATAGTGCAAACAGAGGCATTCTACTAACCGATTTACTGGTTACATGGCTTTTATGAGCCAATGTATTGTTACTGAACCATATCTCTTTCAGGAAGTAGTGCAGCAGGCAACTTGGGTTGATGCAATGGTGGAGGAGTATGACTCCATTGTCAAGAGAAGTGCATGGGAGATAGTCCCAAGACCGGTCAAGAAATCAGTTTTTGGATCGAGATGGATCTACAAGGTAAAGCAAGCTGCTGATGGGAGTTTGGAGAAATACAAGGAAATTTTTTTGGCCCAGGGATTCTAACAGATCAAGGGGATAGATAATTATGAGACTTTTGCAGCTGTTGCAAGGTACTCTTACATAAGATCCATCCTTGCACTCTCAGCGCAGATGGGTTGGCGTATTCATCAAATGGATGTGAAAACTAAGTTTCTCAATGGGATCATTGAGGAAGAGGTGTACATAGAGCAACCTGAATGTTTTGAGATCTTCAACAGTGAGTCGCATGTGTGCCGACTCAAAAGAGAACTGTATGGGCTGAAGTAAGCACATCGTGCTTGGTACACTCAGATAGACAGCTGTTTCACCGGACTGGGCTTCACCAAAAGTGAAGCAGATGCAAACCTGTACCAAATTGTGGTTAAGGGTAAGCTATTGATCATTTTTCTTTATGTTGATGATCTAATTTTGACTGGTGATGAGCAGTTCATACACTCATGCAAGGAGAATCTTGCAAGGGAGTTTGAAATGATGGACATGGGACTCCTTCATTATTTCCTTGGATTGGAAATATGGCACTGGGATGCTGAATTTTTTGTGTCTCAAGGCTAGTATGAAAAGTAGATACTGGGTAAGTTTAAAATGGAGAGTTGCAAACCCATGGATACTATTCTTCCAAGAAATTGGAGGAAAGAGGATGCTACTGTTTATAGGCAGTTAGTTGGTTTACTGATGTATATATTGAACACTAGACTAGACATTCTCTATGAATTTAATGAGCTGATTCAAGCTATGTTTAAGCCTACCAAGCTCTTTTTGAATGTAATGTTCCAAATCTGGAACTTTCTTCTCCATCGGGAATATCTTAAGATATTTCAATTCCTTCTTCAATGAAGTATCACAAGTCCATTTTAGAGATTGAATATTGGGGAATTTACAGGATATGTCTCCTTCCAAAGAAGGGAGAGATCCTGAGGCTATCTGGCCCTTCACAGACTCTGCCTATGGATATGAAATATTCCACTTTGGGAATTTCTGCTATAGGGTCCTTGAGGATGCTGTATAAGGAAGTCACTGCATAAATAAGGCTAACCACTACTGGGATGCCCTAGAACATATTTAATACAACTCCCTTGAAGAAAATTATTCAAAGAAATAACTCTATATGGGTTATACAGATATCCCCAAACTAGGTCTCTAAGACAATGCTCAATGAGAGAGCTTACAACAATATGTGAACATACCCATTAAAATCTGCAAATATGAATACACCATAAGAGGGAAATGATATGCAGCCAAAAACATGATACTATTCATAAAATATACATGAGGTAGAAGAGGGAAGAACCCCTCATACAATGGAACCAATCTCCAAGTGATCATACCCTGAAATACATGAGTTGCTGCACTACTCATAATGTCGTAGGACCATGAATGTGTAGTCTCTATGAGATTAGCAGCTGCTGAATACACAGGAAATACAAATGTGGCTGTAGGATACAAATAAATAGCCTAATAACGAAGGAATGGGCTGAAATACTAGATTTCTAGCCAATCTAGGAGAGATTGCTTGAAATGCCGGAGAGTACAAAATGTGAAAAAAGACTTGTCACTGCAACTGAAAAAAAACAAGAATGAGGTTGTGGCTGGTTTGAAATCTTATTTCCCTCCTCTGATAATTTTTCCAAGCACAAAGGGCTGATCCATTTTTCTCAATAACACACTCTTGATGAGCCCAATGAACCCCTCTCTCACTGCCTCCTCTGAAATAACACATTTTCCTCCATGGAATGTGTTGGGGTTCCCATGTTTTGGCCAGATTGGCAAGACCAAAAGATGAGACAACATCAGAACCAATTCTGGGCCCTAGGATCTAGCCCTCCTGGACCCGGAGAGGGATCTCTCCAAAAAGAGCAAAGAATGATATGTCTTTGAAGCTCAAAATGAGATGTTAGGCTAGTTATGAAGCACTAAGGGGGTTTAAAATAATTTGGTTGGTTGGTTGCTGGGTTGAGCCATGAGATCATAGGCTAAGAAATTAATGGGAGAGAAGGAACAAAGCAGCAGGATGTTTCAGCAAAGAGGATAGGCCTAGACAGTGCCATCCATTGGGCTATGGAGTCATGAAAGGAAATTACTTGCATCCACTAGCCAAGGCTTTCAAAGGGCAAGTCATCTACACTAAAGGATCCTTTAGGCAGATGGTGGAATGGAACATTAAGGAGAGAAAGTGAAAGAAGGAAAGACAACCAAATTTATTTCTATAGATCAGGTCAGAGGTCATTTAACTCTAGGCCTGCTTGGACATACTCTAAGGCAGCTCTCAAAGAGACAAAGGGGTTGCTTATAGATCGGACCAGAGGTCATTTAACTCCAGGTCTGCTTTAGCAACTCCAAGGGAAAAAGAGAGATAAGTTATATGGAAGGGATCTTAGAAGGGCCAGCTAGTCGCGCAAGGATCCTAGTAGACAGGGCTAACACTCATCCCCAGTGTTCCCAAACCTTCCAGCTTAAACCCAGCAAGAACATCTAAGCATTGATTCAACCAATTCATACATCAGAGAGTAGGCATTAACATCCACTACACTGGTTAAATTGACTGAAATCACTTCTCAGATAACACATTTAGCAGAAAAAATTGAAGGCAAGGAGAGCAGACAGCATAGGGAACCTAACAAGGGTGAATCCTATACCATTATTCTGATGCAAGCCCAGAAGAACAATGAAACAATGTGAAGATGCAATAAACGAAGTAATAAGAACATCACCAATAGTAATAGACCAGGATCCTGTGAAATGTGCTTTGATTAATTGATGCAACACCAGTCATGTACAATAAGCTCAATGGCTAATACAGTCCAGACTTCTCCTCCCAGCCTATTACATACAACTACTTTGCTACTCCCTCTCAAGACTGTTCTAACAGTCGAACTGAATCCCACTAATAGCAACAGCCGAACAACTAAACAACAACCTTTACAATAGTTCTCGGGGAATTCTTATAGGGGAATGGGAAGAAACAGAAGTAGGTGAACCATTGAATGAACCTCATTAAGATAGTAAGGCGGAAGTGTCCTTGCCCATACTACTTAATGGCAATCTGCAACGCTGAATGTTCTCTGAGACTGGTTCGGAGATCTCTGTCAGGTCGATTTTGACCTCTGATATGTTCCTTGGAGTCCTTTCTGGTGTTTGGAGTTCTGTGCTGCCATTCTGAAATAAATGAACTGGGTGGAAAATCTGCAAGGTCCCTCCATGCTTCTTTAATGCTGCCTGACAGCCCCTTGAGAGGTTCTGTCATCGTATTAATCTTTCCTGGGCTCGAGAGGCATGAAGGACGCTTTGAGAAGGTGTACTTCTAGGAGAAAAGCACTCTACTGTTAGGTGGCGCAGTTATAGCTTGCTGGTGCACTCTTAATCTTCGAACAGTGCCTTAAGCCTTTGACTGCAGGATTAAAACGTTAATCTTCAATTACAGGCTCGAATCCCCCTCAAATCCCGTCTCTGTTGCTTCGCTGGCCAGCTGAAATGGCTTCTCTGTGCTAATCCGCACAATGGAAAGAATTTTAAAACCGGGCGGTGGTGGTGGAGAAATGCCTTTGGAAGCTGGAGGAGGGGTGGTGGTGTAGCGGAGGAAAGAATCATAGTGTAAAGGCCAAAGGTTAGACTCTTGGGCGAATTACAAAGAAAAAGGGAGTAAAAAAATGGAGCGGAGCCGTGGAAGCGGGACCCAGTCATGGTGGAGGGCGATTTAACTCGAGCCATCAGATCTGGGAGGAAACGGACGGTCATGATGAAATCAGGCAATCGCAATCGGAGGGGACCGGGGGTGACACAATGCAAAAGTTCCGATTGCGATGGAGGAAGGGGATGCGATTAGTGCCAGGCCGTCCGATCGTTGGTTAGACGGAACGGATGAGATCAAATTGGAAGACGTCGGGGAGGGCTTGCGATTGCGATCAAAGGTTGGGCACGATTGGGCGATGGCCGTTGGATCTAGGACATAGATCAATGGCTCCCATTCAATCGGTGGGAAATGAAGAGGGGCGACGGGCGATGATGCGATCAGCACTGAGCCGTTGGATCTGCAAGGGGAACGAACGGCTATGATGTAATCGGGCAATCACAATCGAAGGGGAACAGGGGTGACACACATTGAAAGTTCCAATTGCGATTGGGCGGAGAGAGCGCTGACCGTTGGATCGTCGGGGAAACAGATGGACTAGATTGAATCGGAGGATGGTGGAAAGGGCTTGCGATTAGAGATCGGAGGGGGTTTTACGATTGAACGCTGGCCGTATGATCTCGCAGGGAGATCAACAGTGGAGAAGTGGATCGGGGGATTGCAATCGGGAGTCGGAGAAAAAGGTTTTTGATTGATCGGAGGGCACACTCGAAACATTTCGATTGCGATTGAGCCGGGGTTGCGATTAGCGCTCCGCCGTCGGATCTCCACAGAAGATCAACGATGCAAAACGCACCGCGGGACTTAACGTGATAAAACGATCGCATCGGAGATTTTCAATATTACAAAGGATTTGTGCACCCGCCCGACTTCCGATTGCGATAAGCGCTCAAGACTTAGGCACTTGGTCTTGGGCCACGGGTATATAGGGAAGTGGTTAGAAGGGGCTGACGAGAAAGGGGCTAGGCCTTATAATAAGGTCGAAAAGTGGGTTTTAGCCCATTTAAATGGAACTTGAGGGCCAAGGAGGGGAACGATAGAGAGATAAAGGGGGAAGAAGGTCAACAAAAGTTATGGGGGAAATTTAAATGAGATTTTAGGGGGAAACGAAGGGTAAGAAGGGAAATAGAAGGGGAAGACGAGGGGGATGAAATAGAGGTTAATCGGGGGTGAAATAAGAGGGAAAAGAGGGTGCTTTGTGCATTTCTTCACATGACAGAGAGGCTTTAAAAGGGGAATCAGCAGAGGGGATTTCATCAAAAAATAAAAGACACATAGAGGCTTCAAGGAGACTGTGTTTTCAGAGGAAATGCATT
The DNA here is from genome assembly GCA_034641835.2 of Pinus albicaulis. Taxonomy (NCBI): domain Eukaryota; kingdom Viridiplantae; phylum Streptophyta; class Pinopsida; order Pinales; family Pinaceae; genus Pinus; species Pinus albicaulis. The sequence continues at coordinate 1,817,570,582 of CM076578.1, forward strand.
CCTTGAAGGCTCAAAAACAATTTAGCCCCCTATTGCTTGTCAAAAATTTCATAGGCGGGCTAACAGTGGCTCCACATGGGGATGGCTTCTTCTTGAAGGAGTCAAGAATTCAGAAATTGATCTCTTGGTGTAGGCCAGGTGCCTGTTGCTTGAACCATCCATCTCTTTCTTTGATCTGCTGCCACAAGCTATGAAGACAACATATCAGCAGAAACACTTCCCATACAGCTACCTACCCACACTATAGTTCTATCATTTTTCTTCCTGGGTGCATTTGGACTTGCAGACCCCTTTACATCATCAATTTTTACAAACAGGAAAAATAAACCTATTATATTTCTACCCTTATTACTCCATGAGACCAGATTAGACTGTTGGTCTCATATGCTTCTCTACCTACACTACTACCTGCTAGGATTAGACTGTCTAGCAGGTTTCTTCTCTACATTCTAAGACAGAAATTTAAACAACTAATCTACTTGCTCATAGGCTGAGCTTTATTGAGCTTCCTACCTACCCTACTCTAACTAGAATATTTACAGTCTAGCTTACAAACATTGTCTTCCAATGCAACCAGTCCTTCAAGTGATCCCATGACTGGTCCTTCTTTCTCAACTCCTTGAGCATGCTGGATAGGCAGGGCAGCTCCCACTCTTTTTTTTCACTAACAGCAGCCTTGAAAAATTTTCTTCCTGTCTACAACATGCTGCTCAAAAAGACCTTTTAGCCTTCTTCAAATGTATGCAGAAAATGTGCATAAGGATCATGAAAAGATACCTGGCTACAAATGTCTGGCAGGCTGGCTTCAACCAGGATCTCTTCTTCTACCATTGGCTCGAGAATGAGACTCTCTTGGAGTAGAGTGTCTCCTTCATTTTCTGAACTGGAGGACTCATCATATATTGGGGTTGAGTCCTCTCGGAGCTCTAATATGTTTTTCTCTGAGGTGGTGAGCTTAGTAAAGAGATCAATGTATTCTTGAGAAGGGGCGTATTCCTTCGCTTCCTCTTTTTCAAGAGGAGGCTCCTTGCTTTCATTCCACTCAAGAAATTCTTCTTTTCTTTCCTCCTCATTTTCTGAGAGGAAAGACTGCTGGTCTCCGATTTCACTGATGGTCTGTGGTGGAGCAGAATGAAGATTCAAAGAATCTTCATCTGCTATTATACTGTCGTGGCTCTCTCCATCAGTGTCATAAATAGGCGGACTTGACCACATCCACCATTCTGGGCGCACATCAGGTCTTTCTTCGTTCTGATCCACAGAGGAGTTTTCTGAATCTGAATCATCAAACTCAAGAGCTGAATGAGAAGGAGTGTGTGTTCTACAGAATATTTCTGAGGTGGGCTGCTGATTTAATATCCGATCAATCTCTTATTCTGTCAAAAGAGGGGTTTCCCTTTCATCAGGGACAGAAGAATAGCAGTCCTCTTTCTCTTGTATTAGCTGATTTGGAGGCGTGATGTCTTCTTGAGCCTCTTCTTCCATATCAGATTCTGCCTCTTCTATGCGGTCTTCTGTTTCCTCAAGGAAACTTTCCCTATCAGCCTTTGCTAATAGGTCCTGATATTCTCTGGTCAGCATAACACAAGATGTGGGTAAGCAATCAGGCAGTCCTTGATCACTTTCATCTTCATCTTCTATAGATTCTTGAGCATCATATAGGTCCTGCTCATCTTCTAGATCTTGAGTTTGTTCTTGTTCTAAAGACGACATGGGCTGTTCTAAATAATTATCATCTGCGTTCATATTAGCCGCGTATGTCTCTAGCACTTTACCAAACATTTATGCTATTCTGCATACTTTATTATACAAAGCATTATACTTTACATCCCTGTCCATGTTTGGATTCATGATTTTGCAAAGAAGGCTACTGTCTCTTCTCAACCAGTTCAGAGTCCTTCACCAGTGGAGTCATTAGGTCTTTGGATCGTAGGGATTGTGGAGTCGCCAGGTGGATGATTATGAATGTTTGAAGCAGGGTGCTGTCCACCATCAGCAATGAGAATGCCAATCTAACCAGAGATCTTGGGTCTATGAGTGCCTAAGAGTGTTTGAGGTGAAATGCACTCAATGTCCCCAGTGGAGTCGCCATTATGTTGGGGTTCCCATGTTTTGGCCAGATTGGCAAGACCAAAAGATGAGACAACATCAGAACCACTTCTGGGCCCTAGGATCTAGCCCTCCTGGACCCGGAGAGGGATCTCTCCAAAAAGAGCAAAGAATGATATGTCTTTGAAGCTCAAAATGAGATGTTAGGATAGTTATGAAGCATGAAAGGGGTTTAAAATAATTTGGTTGGTTGGTTGCTGGGTTGAGCCATGAGATCATAGGCTGAGAAAGTAATGGGAGAGAAGGAACAAAGCAACAGGATGTTTCAGCAAATACGATAGGCCTAGACAGTGCCATCCATTGGGCTATGGAGTCATGAAAGGAAATTACTTGCATCCACTAGCCAAGGCTTTCAAAGGGCAAGTCCTCTACACTAAAGGATCCTTTAGGCAGATGGTGGAATGGAACATTAAGGAGAGAAAGTGAAAGATGGAAAGACAACCAAATTTCTGTCTATAGATCAGGTCAGAGGTCATTTAACTCCAGGCTTGCTTGGACATACTCTAAGGCAGCTCTCAAAGAGACAAAGGGGCTGCTTATAGATCGGACCAGAGGTCATTTAACTCTAGGTCTGCTTTAGCAACTCCAAGGGCAAAACAGAGATAAGTTATACGGAAGGGATCCTAGAAGGGCCAGCTGGTCGTGCAAGGATCCTAGTGGACAGGGCTAACACTCATCCCCAGTGTTCCCAAACCTTCTAGCTTAAACCCAGCAAGAACATCTAAGCACTGATTCAACCAATTCATACATTAGAGAGTAGGCAATAACATCCACTACACTAGTTAAATTGACTGAAATCACTTCTCAGATAACACATTTAGCAGAAAACATTGGAGGCAAGGAGAGCAGACAGCATAGGGCACCTAACAAGGGTGAATCCTATACCATTATTCTGATGCAAGCCCAGAAGAACAATGAAACAATGTGAAGATGCAATAAACGAAGTAAGAAGAACATCACCAATAGTAATATACCAGGATCCTGTGAAATGTGCTTTGATTAATTGATGCAACACCAGTCATGTACAATAAGCTCAATGGCTAATACAGTCCAGACTTCTCCTCCCAGCCTATTACATACAACTACTCTGCTACTCCCTCTCAAGACTGTTCTAACAGTCGAACTGAATCCCACTAACAGCAACAGCCGAACAACTAAACAACAACCTTTACAATAGTTCTTGGGGAATTCTTATAGGGGAATGGGAAGAAACAGAAGTAGGTGAACCATTGAATGAACCTCATTAAGATAGTAAGGCAGAAGTGTCCTCGCCCATACTACTTAATGGCAATCTGCAACGCTGAATGTTCTCTGAGACTGGTTCAGAGATCTCTGTCAGGTCGATTTTGACCTCTGATATGTTCCTTGGAGTCCTTTCTGGTGTTTGGAGCTCTGTGCTGCCATTCTGAAATAAATGAACTGGGTGGAAAATCTGCAAGGTCCCTCCATGCTTCTTTAATGCTACCTGATAGCCCCTTGAGAGGTTCTGTCATCGTATTAATCTTTCCTGGGCTCGAGAGGCACGGAGAATGCTGTGATAAGGCGTACTTCTAGGAGAAAATCACTCTGCTGTTAGGTGGTGCAGTTATGGCTTGCTGGTGCACTCTTAATCTTCGAACAGTGCCTTAAGCCTTTGACTGCAGGATTAAAATGTTAATCTTCAATTACAGGCTCGAATCCCCCTCAAATCCCGTCTCTGTTGCTTCGTTGGCCGGCTGAAATGGCCTCTCTGTGCTAATCCGCACAATGGAAAGAATTTTAAAACCGGGCGGTGGTGGTGGAGAAATTCCTTTGGAAGCTGGAGGAGGGGTGGTGGTGTAGCAGAGGAAAGAATCATAGTGTAAAGGCCAAAGGTTAGACTCTTGGGAAAATTACAAAGAAAAAGGGCGTAAAACAATGGAGCGGAGCCATGCAAGCGGGACCCAGTCATGGTGGAGGGTGATTTAACTCGAGCCGTCAGACCTGGGAGGAAACGGACAGTCATGATGAAATCGGGCAATCGCAATCGGAGGGGACCGGGGGTGACACAGTTCAAAAGTTCTGATTGCGATGGAGGAAGGGGATGTGATTAGCGCCAGGCCGTCTGATCATTGGTCAGACGGACGGATGAGATCAAATCGGAAGACGTCGGGGAGGGCTTGCGATTGCGATCGGAGGTCGGGCGCAATTGGGTGCTGGCCGTTGGATCTGGGACACAGATCAACGGTTCCCATTCAATCGGCGGGAAATGAAGAGGGGTGACAGGCGATGATGCGATCAGCGCTGAGTCGTTGGATCTGCGAGGGGAACAGATGGCTATGATGTAATCAGGCAATCGTAATCAGAGGGGAATAGGGGTGACACACATTGAAAGTTCCAATTGCGATTAGGCGGAGAAAGCGCTGACCGTTGGATCGTCGGGGAAACAGACGGACGAGATTGAATCGGAGGATGGTGGAAAGGGCTTGCGATTAGCGATCGAAGGGGGTTTTGCGATTGAACGATGGCCGTCTGATCTGGCGGGGAGATCAATGGTGGAGAAGTGGATCGGGGGATCGCAATCGGGAGTCGGAGAAAAAGGTTTGTGATTGATCGGAGGGCGCACTCGAAACATTGTGATTGCGATTGAGCCGGGGTTGCGATTAGCGCTCCACCGTCGGATCTCCGCGGAAGATCAACGACGCGAAATGCACCATGGGACTTAATGTGATAAAACGATCGCATCAAGGATTTTCAATATTACAAAGGATTTGTGCACCCGCCGGACTTCCGATTGCGATAAGCACTCAAGACTTAGGCACTTGGTCTTGGGCCACGGGTATATGGGGAATTGGTTAGAAGGGGCTGACGGGAAAGGGGCTAGGCCTTATAATAAGGTCGGAAAGTGGGTTTTAGCCCATTTAAATGGAACTTGAAGGCCAAGGAGGGGAGCGATAGAGAGATAAAGGGGGAAGAAGGTAAAAAAAGGTTAGGGGGGAAATTTAAAGGAGATTTTAGGGGGAAATGAAGGGTAAGAAGGGAAATAGAAGGGGAAGACGAGGGGGATGAAATAGAGGTTAATCGGGGGTGAAATAAGAGGGAAAAGAGGGCGCTTTATGCATTTCTTCACATGACAGAGAGGCTTTAAAAGGGGAATCAGCAGAGGGGATTTCATCAAAGGATAAAAGACACATAGAGGCTTCAAGGAGACTGTGTTTTCAGAGGAAATGCATTCCTTGAAGGCTCAAAAACAATTTAGCCCCCTATTGCTTGTCAAAAATTTCATAGGGGGGCTAACAGAATGCACAGTGGGAGATGATGGAATTTTGGCCAAGTGCCAAATATCTGATATGAAGCCCAAGAATCCTCCTTGCAGCTCCTCCAATGAGGAGATCACTCCTCCACTGAAGAAAAGAAGTTAAGAAAGACTCCATGAGTTCCTCTCTTGCTGCCCCCAGCAACACAACGTCCTCTCTGCTGTAGAACTAATGCTATAGATGATGGTAGTAGTTGTGGCCAATTCCAGATTGAGGAAAATGTAGCTCAATCCTTGTCCTTCCTTGAGGAAGAGGTAGGGATTCCCGATCGGGAACACCCTAGTGCCCGAGGGCACCACCACCTTGCTAAATAGCCCGGGGATGCAAGCCTTTGCAAACCCAAGTCTAAACTCCAAAAACATGATGCAAATGGCTGCCATCTCCTCCTTATAAAGAAAGGGAACTTTTCTCCACCATGGTCCCACCAATTAGTGTTTCCACTCTCATGTGAGTGTCTTCCCTCCAAAATTGAGCAGCTTCTCTAGGAAGCCTCTCCTCCTTGGGCAGCGTTGTTGACTTTAGTCAAAGGTGACTAAATCAAGTGATCTGGGTTCCATTCACACCCTTAGGTGCTTTAATCTAGCTTCTTATTCATCTCCTTTTCACATAAGGAGTGTTATTTCTCCATATAAAAGGGGCTAAGGTGTCTCCTTCCCAGTTTTACTAAACAAAAATAAAATGTGCAACTATAATGTTCCATTTTAGCTTGAGGCTAAAAATTGGGAACATTACAGTCCTCCCCTCCCACATGTTGCTTGCCCTCAAGTGAGTGCATAGAGAGAAAAAAATTCCTCCTCCTTATTCTCTTGTGGCCTCATCAACAAGCTCTACCACTGCTCAAAAGATGTTGCAATAAACCTGTCCTCTAATTCTCTCTCCCAAGTATGAAAGCTGAAAATGATGCTCCTCATGGAAATATAGAAGGTGTAGTGGAATATTTCTTGCTGTGATATGGCCTCCTTAAGGTAGGAGTTTTGATATGCATGGGAAAATTCTGCTCCCAGTGATAATCCTCTCATCAATGCTATCATCCAAATGAAAATCTCACCCCTGATTTTTGTAATGTATTAGGGCTGAATAGAGAGTTGTGCTGTGGTTTCCCATGATGGCCCTCTCTTCATTTGTGGTGTGCATGGGGATGCCTCTATCCTTGGGCTGAAATGGTATGGCCTCCAAGAATGGCCCAAGCCACTCCATCAAGAAAATCACCCATGAAACGCCTCCTTAAATTCTCCAAGTGGTTCCTCCCACAAGAAGAGACAAGTAGCAATGTGGCAATCATGGTTTTCCCATGGTATCTCCTGCAACATAAAACATGTATAATGGGGAGAATCATGCTCCCAATGGGCTGTACATCCAATACTCTCCAAATAATGCTCCTCATGTGTGTACAAATATCATAAATACAAGGAGAAATACATAATAAAAGAAAGTTGTCAAATGACAATCAGAGAGTGGTTCAAAGTTCCACTCATAAAACCTGCACAGTGCCTCCTTGGCCTACCTCAAAATAAAAAGTAACAAGTGTTGTACTAGCCACTTGTTTTCTGCCACAAACTCCTCATAAGATGGAATTATAAAATTACAAATTGGTGCCAATGGGGCACACTAAGAAGCATGTGGCTTCCCCCACAAACCATCATAAGAATAGCTAGAATCAAGGTTGCAAGTAGCTACAAGTACATTATACCAAGTGCAATAAGGGGTGGCCCTTCTTGAGACAATATGATTCTCATATGAAGTAAAGAGGTACAAAATATAATGAGAAATTATACCTTCTCTACCATGTACTTGAGACCTTGAGCTGAAATGGCTCATCTGAATGTTCTCCCTCTCCTCCAATGAGTAAGGGAATGGTTGTGCCAACCTCTCCAAAATCATTCGGGCTATGCATCTGTCGATGTGCTGATGAAAATAATGATGAATGCCCTCCCAAGTGAACAGCTCTAGCAAGGCAAAGTATGCATCCAAGTGCATATCTAGGAAGTCCTCATGTGCTGCATGCAATAGTTTCTCCTTGAGACTAGAAGCCCTAGTCAAGAAGAGTCTTCCATGATGATAGATGATCATATCATCCACTAAGTATGCATCCGACTGCATATCTAGGAAGTCCTCATGTGCTGCATGCAATAGTTTCTCCTTGAGACTAGAAGCCCTAGTCAAGAAGAGTATGCCATGATGATAGATGATCATATCATCCACTAAGTATCTTCCAACTACATCAGGGCCATGCAATGCACCAAGATCCTAGGGAATACTCAACCAAAAGCAGATTCCTCCAACCTAGATCAATCCTCCACATAGACAACGCTGGTGTTTTGAAATATTGTGCCCCCTCATGTTGTTGCTTGCTACTTTGACATCCCTCATGCCAAATTCATCCTCCAATTTTCTTCCATCCCCATCATGTAGCTACTCATGCTCAAATAGAAATAATGCTCTCTGAAAATGAGCCTCCATGAGAGACTATCACCTCCAAAGAATCTCCTAATCCTGGCTAATGTAAGCATGAGTGGGACTCTCCAATTAGTAGTATTATCAAGAACAATTCATAAATATGCCAACCCATTTTTATCAAACCTTATAAATCAATGCCAAAGCCGTCAATGTATTATTAGGCAGCATGTCTGAACCAGAATTTGCTAAAGTGATGCAGCTAAATTTAGCAAAAGAAATATGGGAAAAAATCATTCTGAGCTATGAAGGAGATACAAAGGTAAAAGGTGAAAAACTCCAAACTCTCATAATTGAATATGAAAATTTAAGGATGCATAGTGATGAGAGTATTGCCAGTTTCTTTTTACGTTTAGATGATATTGTAAATCGTATGAGAAGTTTGGGTGAAACCATAACCGATACTACTCTGGTGGAAAATGTCTTAATATCTTTAACTTCAAAATTTGAGTTAAAAGTATCAGCTATTGATGAAAGGAAAGATCTGCAAACTCTTACTATTGTTCAACTACATGGTATTCTGCTTGCTTATGAAATGAGATAAGGAGGTCCCTCTCAAATCAAAGAAGATGCTTTTAAGGCATGTGCAAAAGGAAAAGAAAAGGAAGTTGTCAAGGAATCAAATTATATATCAGAAGAAGAAGAAGTAAATTTTGTGAGAAGACTCCAACCAGGTACTGGAAGATTCAAAGGTAAGCTTCCCTTCAAATGTTTTGATTGTGGAAGAGTTGGTCATTATGCTGCGAAATGTCCTTATAGAGAAAATCATGATAAAGGGAAACAAGTTGAAAAGAGAAAGGGTTATTATGCAAATGAAGATAATAATGAAATGTCAAGTGAAGATGAAGAAGATTCTGACCAAGATCTGAAAGTGCTCATGGCAAGGAGGCAAAAGAAGAAGGCTACTCAAAGAAAGAAGATACCTCAGAAAACATGTGCAGCAGAAAATGGAGAAGATAAATCAGGTATTGATTGTTGTTCTTGTGATCCACTCTCTTGTGCATGCAATGATGAATATAGTGAAAGTAACAGTATAAGTCTAGAAGAAAATCTCAAGATCAATGATGAAAGTAATTTTTGGGATCAATTTAAAATGAGGGAATCTATCCTCAAGTATGTGATCTCTAGAATGAACGAACAGATAGAAACAATGAAGGGACAGATAGAAATGTATCAAAGATTGCAGGACAAAGCAACCAATCACAGTGAAGGACTTGAAGCGGAAATCATCTCTCTCAAAGAAGTTCTGGAAAAATCAAATAAGAAGAATGAAGAACCCCTACCATTTGAAAAGGAAGGACTTGAAGCAGAAATCATCTCTCTCAAAGAAGATCTGGAAAAATCAAATAAGAAGAATGAAGATATTCTACAGACATTTGAAGAACAAGAAAATGGGTTGAAAGAAGAGATTCTAAAATTGAATGATCAAGTTGAAGAAGGAAGAAGGAAAGAAGAAAGTATGAAACAACAATGCCAAAAATTGGAGGTTGAGGTAAACATTCTCAAAGGTAAATTACAAGAAAAGGATAAACTCTTGAGGTTTCAAGATAGTACTAAGATTCTGGACAATATTCGTAGTAATCAAAGATCTCCTGCTATTAAACTTGGTCTTGGTTTTCATGAAACTGTTAAAGGAGAATCTAGTTCACAAGGAAGTGCTAAAGACTCAAAGGATGTCAATGCAAAACCTGAAGAGTTGAAAGAAAAAAGAAGTCAACCGACAATCATGAACACTCAAAGGAAATCATTCAATAATTTTGAATGCTTTAAATGTCATAATTATGGGCATGTTGCAGCAAATTGCAGAAGCAGATTGTTTCAGTCACAAACAAACAGATTCTATACAGAAAGGTACTCTGGTTTCTTTAAGGGATATTATTTTTCATGCAGCAAGTTTGGTCATAAAGCAGCTGATTGCAATAGAAGAAAGAATAGAAGAACACAGTATGATCCTTATGCTTACTTTTCTGGTCACATAAGATGTTATTCTTGTAACAAGTATGGACATGTGGAAAAAGAATGCAGGATGAACAGATCTGAGAAATTGGACAATTTCCAGCACACGATAAGAAAGTTCAAGCAAAGCTGGAAAAAGAAGGAGGACCGGTCAGAAACGTAGGGAATATTGACCCTACTGCAGTCATCTGCTTCTAAAGCTTACTTCTCATAATGACTGCAGGAGTGATGTGAGATACATTCTAGGGATTAGTAATGTATCATCATAGGGGGAGCAATGTATGGTGATTCTCATGGTTGGTTTGGTAATTCTCAATATTGTTAGCCTCCTATATCAATAGGTTTCATCTTTCATGATTGTCTTGATGGAAGTGTGGAATATGTTCAAACCTTCTTACTTGAGCAAAGGTGTTCCATATTCTTGAAAAACCAAAAAATCAAAAAATTTAAAAATGTAAAGAGGGTATACCCTAAAAGAAAAATCAAAGGGTAAAAAGAATAAAAATGGTCAAAAAGAGAAAGAAATGAACCCCAAGCAAAAATAGACCAAGGAAAGTGTGCAAGTCTAAATGCCACTACTTTTTTCATCTATTGTAATAAAATAATTGTGTGCAACTTGTGAAACTTTTGCCACAATTCATGAATAAGTCAAACTGTTTAAACTTGGCTTAGTCATATTTCAATTTCATGTTTTAGATTAGAGAATAAATATCTAGCCAAACAGTTTAATCTTGGCAGATAAGTAGCTCGGTAGAGTGAATAAAAGGTGCTCAACAGTTTAATCTGAGCCCTTGGATGTAATAAGGGTAGAAATAGATAGATTCATCATGTAAAAAGAAAAAGATTGGAAAGGGTTTGCAAGTCTAAATGCACCCTAATAAAGAAGACAAAATGGTAGTGCTAAGTAGATAGGGTAGGTAGATGGTGCTACAAAAGTGTTATCCGATGAATGGTGCTGCTACCTGTTGGTTAATCATTTACTTTCATCACGAGTACTAAAGCAGGAAATACACTGGAAAATCACAGCAAGCAAAGTCAAATTCATTAACCTCCCTCATCATTTTTTCCCCTCAAGAGTTTTACTAATTTCCCCAAAAGTACTAAGGTAATTTGAGATCGAAGGGGCTCAAGGCATTTCCTTGACTTCTGGAGGGACCGGACCCTCGGCCTAATGATCAAAAGACCTAAGCACTTGAAATAATCCATTATTGATTATCTTCCATTTTTAACTTTTCCTAAGTAAAATCCTATTTTACTTAGGAAACTGATGCAACATTCCATAAAATTCCTCAAAACAACTTGTTATTCTAAGTATAAGTGTTGAAGATAAAAATGTGCAATTTACTTCATAAGTTTTCACTTTCTTAGATATACAAAGATGTTTTGATTTTCCTTGTCCTTTTTCATGCTAACACCTAACTCTATTATATTAAATCCCTAGTGAAATCCCTTTTTCTTATGTATATAACTCCCTTTTCTAATAAATATCCCCAAAACCCTCTTATTATAATGTTTTACCAAAGCATATATAGTCCCGCACATTTAAATACCCCGCTTTATAAAGCCCTTTTGGTAAAACTCTAACCTTATATATACATTCCGCCCCTATGATGAATTAATTATATTAATTTATTCATCGTATAATAAAATATATGAAGAAAAGCGTTAAACACATAACATATGTGTTTAACACCAAAAACAAGAAAAGACTACGACGGAATCCTGCGCCACCATACTCAGCGTTCCGCGTGGCATTCCACATGGCCAAACCCCGCCGCAATTCATTTTATAAATTCACGGGGTTAATTAGTCATTTGGACTAATTAACAACCATTCCCGCCTATTAGCTTCTCCCCGGGGTGATTAGATTACACGTCAAAACTTGTTTAAACCCCGACGGGCCCACTTTCCAAACCGCACAAGTTTCCTTTTCCTCCAGCCGTCAGATCATTCCTCCATTGATCAACGGTCCCGATCAATCCCGCTGCCCATCGCATGTGAGTTTTTTAGCCAGCGGGGAATGAGCGGGTTTGACTATTCAGCATTCCACGTGGCAAGCAGCCTGTGGAATCGCTGCCATTGCGATTTTTACCGCCTTCCTCCATAAGCGGTGCGGGCTCACCGCTTACCGCTTATCGAATACCGCCGGCCCCACTCCCTTACGTCACCCCGTACGTCGAATGACGTCATCACCTCGAAAACGACAAAAACCCTTTGGACTTGTTTTTAAGCCATTTTTCGCGTTTTTTTAGTTATTTTGGTTTTCGAAAGAGATTAAGCTCCCGCTGCAAATTTCAAAATTCACTGCAAATACACCAAATTACTCAGAAATTCCGCTGCGCCCGTGTTGAAGAACGTTCCTGCCATTGTCCATTACCTGTTGAAGAACCAGTTTCCATTAAAAAACAGGTATTTATCATTCCGCACCCCGACCGCAAGTTAAGCTTAGTTTCTTGTGTTTTTCTCTGAAAAAGTGGTTAAAAATCCTCTCTGAGTCCTCATTGAAGAGTTAAAACCTGTGAATTTACTTCCCAAACCTGCAATTTGTCCCAATTTCTTCTTTTGTCCGATATCCCGTCCGGTCTGCAAGAAAAACTGAAACCTCCATTTTGAATCCACAAGAACCAAAATGGAGGCCCCTACCGCTCTAAACGTCACTCCTTTGAATGCTCCTCACCGAGATCTAGACTACTTGCCTCTCATAGATGAAGATTTCCAAATAAAAGACCTGCATTTCGATGAAAGTCCCCGTTTGAGTTTCTGTCGCTGCAGAGACGAATACTCAAAGGGGCAAGATCTTATAGGGTTGTGGGAATCCAATCTCCCAAGGTATTTCATTCCTACAGTTCACGTTTTCCCCGAAATCATTCATTATTGTCATGCAAATTATGATCCCATACAAAGAGCTGTATTAGCTCCTGATCAAAGTGTTTTGTTCCCTATAACACCTCAGGCTATCAATGCTATGTTACAATTTGAGCCAGAACATGAATTAGCACCTCTATCCATGGAAGGGCTAATTGAGAAAACCAGACTGTTAACTCCAGAAAAATTGAAAGCAATGTGTCAGTACTTCATGTTACCTGAGCATCAGCCAAAAGGGACTTCCCCCTATGGTTTTTGTTTTTTCAATCATTTGGGAAGGCTTATTGTGAATGTAATATCCTTTGTCTTAGGATTCAATACCAGTGAGTATGTTGACGAGATAACTCTGGCTTTGCTATCTATCTTCACCCCTGGACAGCCTCCTGAGATTAAGTATGACTATGCTTCCTTCATTGCCAACAAAATCCCTGATCAATTTTTAAGGCTAGATGATGAAAAAGTGTTCAAGTACTCCTCAGTTATCTATCACCTCATAATTTTCTATCACTCAGACAAATTCCCTTTCCCTGTTCAGAAACTTGATGCTAAAGGTAATCCCAGGTCTGTTATTTTTTGGTCCCCCATCATTCATTTGTCCTCCGATTCTCCCTACTCTTATTCAGAATTCATTGATCAATTTGTACATCCTGCTACAACCTTGTTAACAGGAGTTTCTCCCCCCAGGCTTAGTACTGAGATTAGAAAGACCCTGCAATTGTCAAAGAGTTATAAAGTTGGGGATTGGTACTTGTACCAAAACCATACAGTCATCAAGATTTATGGATGTGAATTACATCCATTCAAGTTACCCAGATATGTACCAATGAGAATTTTTGCTTTGGAATACTTTAGACAGATGAATAACTCAGATGTAATCCATTTCTGCAATGTAAAGAAGAAAGCACAGTTAAGGATCAAAAGCCAGTTAGGTCTTTTCATTTGCAATTCTAGAGAAGCTGAGAGAGATGCAGAACTTATATTAGAGAGAAAATTCCAGACATCTTTCCGTTGGGTCCCTTATGACCCCTTTGGTTTCATTTGTGAAAGAAGGTTAAAAAATAAGTCATCTCCTCATATACATCACAGAATTCCTGACATAGAACAGTATGCAAATCAAGATGAATGGGTTAAAGGAACACTTATTGAAGAGGGAAGTGGAGCTGACAAATTGAATAAACTTATGAAAGATGCTGAGAAAAAATTTGACCTAGAAACATATGATCAAATGCAGGTACCCTATATTGGCACATCTTCAACAGCCACTCTACAACAAGCTATACAGGAAGACAGCCCATCAGTAACAGCAGAGCCTAAAGGTAAAGGAAAAGAACCTATAGTTCAGGTCATTGAAACCCCGGTCATGGCAGAAAAATCACAGAGTTCCAAAACACCAGAACAATCTAAAGCTTCTCAAACACCAGCAAAGCAAATCCAAGCTCCAGAGATGCAAACTCCACCGAATGTGGAAATAGGGAAAAAGAGGTCAGCTCCAGATACCACACCTTCAAAAGGAGCCCCACAAGTCTATCAAGCTAAAAAACATAAATCTGATCTACCTCCAGATGTAGAGATCATAGATGAAATATTTGATGATGGCAGGGAAGATAGTCAGCAAACAGGTACAGCAAGTGAAACAAATATAAGCCAGAAAGGGATACAAAAGCAACTGAGCACCGAAGTATCTTCTTTCAGACCGCCCAAGACAGGTACTGGAGACATAAAGAAAACCTTCATTGATATCAAAACAAGGAATGAACCATTAAAAATGAAGGTCTATGATCAGCATATGAAGATGGCTCCTCACAATCAGCAAAGGTTGATGTCAGCATTTGATCTTTCACAAGGTAAAATGCAAATGAGCCACTTCAAAGCTAAAGTGCAAAAGCCAACTTCAGCAATAGATTACATCAGAACCAATTTTGAAGTGTTAGCAAAGGATATCCATCCCTTGGATCAGATAGAGCTTCATAGGCAAACAGGGGAAATGGTTTATTCCACTCTCACCAACAAAGCCATGGCAACTTTAACACTACAAGATTCCTTGAATAATACTGCTGCAACATTGAAAATTGAAAGGGCCTCCTCACAGGCCAAGGACAATAGAATAAAGTCTCTGGAAGAGATCATTATTGGTTTGGGACACAATCCCAAAGACACTAAAGGTATTGAGGCACTGATAAAAAAGAAAGAGGATGATATAGCCGCACTGAGAAAACAGTTGAAAATACCAGCCTCAAGGCACCCCCAGACACAGGAAATAATAAAAGGAAATTCACAAGAAGAAATGATGGAGTTGCTCTTAAATTTGACAGAGCGACTAAATGAAACCGAGAAGGAGCTGGAAAAGGCATTGCAGGAACAGGAAATTCTCAAACAGGCTTCAGCAGCAGGTACTACAGGACAACAGGAACAATCATCTCAGGTGAATATTTCTAATTTGAATTCCGATGATTTGATTAAACAAATGGAGAGTTTGCAGCTAAAGGTCACAGAACTCCAAGAAGTAAAATTACAATTAACAAAATTGGAGGGAAAATATGACACATCCAAAAGGACAGTAGCTGACAACCTCAGAGAAATAAAAAGGTTGGAAAAATTGGTTGAGGCTTTGCAAAAAGATCTTACACTGGAAAAGCCTCTGAATGAAATAAATGATATTCTTTGGGACAACATCATTAATTTAATAAGAGATATTTGGCCTTCCATTCAAGCTATTTTTGAACAGAATGAGTTAGTCAAGATAGCCCAGGAGGAAATAAACAAAACTAGACATGAATTAAGAGGCAAGCCAGAGCTAGCCCAGCAACTCATTCAGTTTTTAAATTCAAGAACAAAACAACAGCTAGCATTGCTAGGAATTGATGACAGAACAGGTGTAGTTTTGGAGGCAAAGAGAATTTTTACAAAAAGAACTTTCATGCAAAATCTAGAAAGAAAGTGTAATGATATTTTGGTCGACATCAACGTTTTCACAGAAAAATTTCAAGCTCTGCTGGACAGTGATTTGCCAAGTCCCATGCTCACCGAGGATCAAATAGTAGACTTGGAAACTTATGAGAAAAGAATCAAAGCTCATGCTAAAAATACAGCTGTAAGTTCTACTAGTATAGGTTCTACTAGCTCATCAGAACCTACAGTACCAACTGGGAAGAGTATTTATGAAAAAGTGAGAAATCTGTTTCATCTGGAACATGAGTTAAAGTATCTATTTCCGAACGAGCCCACTTTTTATAAACTTACCGAAGCCGATGAAACTTTAAGGAAGCTCAGAAGAACAATGATACCAGATGATCAGTGGTGGAAGGAAATGATGGAAATTTTGTAAAAATGTTGTCAGGACAAAAGTTTATCTTTACTATCAAGTAAATGGTAAAAAAGAGTATCAGATGAAAGAGTAAAGAGTATCCGTGAGAAGTAAAAGTATTCAACAAGTCAAAGGAATACGCAAAGGACAGCACAAAGCCCTATTTAGAGCACTTATCCTTAGCACGTCCATGAAGAAAGGAACAGCACATCAGCCGTTACTCATTATTCTATTTTCGAGACCATGTGTCTCTTGTTTGTTGTAAATACGCTTTAAGTCACCCTGAATTATTGGCTAGGATAGAGTAAGATTGTTAAGATTATTTTTGTATAAATAAGCCTTCAAAGAGAGTTTTGAAGGGTGGATTCTATTACTCTGCTGTAACATTGAGGTTTTCGGAATAAAAGCTTTTGGAGAAATTTACTTGTGGCTTACTGGATGACGATTTGAAGCACTGGACTTGTTGCAGGATTCATGTGTTGGACTACAGTTCAATAAGTGTTTCTACCCTTTGTTTGAAATTTTATATTAGTTATAATACCATCATATCCATGTCCGAATAATTTACATAAAGGTTTAAAACAGAATTTGCTTAATTGTACTCTGTTTTCAAATGTGATTGTTCTTAATGTTTTCTTCTAAATTAGCTATAAGCATGAATTCTTAAATGCTCCTGCTTTGCTAATTTAAACATTGTTTGATTACTATAACACGGAATTCTTCATTGCTCTTTGTTTGTAGTCATTTCACTTCTTTCTTTTCAACATGGTGAAAGATTCTTAATTGCCTTTCATCCCTTCAAGATCATCCCATCCACTTTAAATTTTAAGGATTGTTCTCTGTCTAGCTATCTTGCCCTGTAATACCATCTTGTGCTTAGAATAGAAATCCAGTAAAGCCATCCTTTGACTCCATAGCCCAATGGACTGAAAGCTCTCAACCTTGCCCTTAGTTTGTGGATTCCACCAATTTTCCCAAAACAAACTCTTGGATCTATAACTAGCCTAAAAACTTCTAAGAACAAAGATAAATCATAAAGAGAGAGCCCTCTCTGGATGCAGATTGGCTAGATTCTGCATCTAAAAGGTTGGTTTGTGGTTACCTCGGGTATACTTTCCTCTTACACAACTTCTAGGAAAACCTCAAGCATGATTATTTTCGATGTTATATCCGATATGTAGAAGCTCGTGCATGGTGTGGTACAAACTCAGGGGGAGATGAAGGAATGTGAAGTTTTCAATGTTTCACTTTCCATACGCGGGTTCTGTGAACTAAAGCCGCATATACACGCGAGTTATAGTAGAGACAATCGCGTATGCACTTATGATAAGGAAATTTGTATGATTAAAATTCTTTAAAATTCAGAAGTTTAAATTGATACGCGAGTTTCTTGAAAGACTAGCCACGTATATACACGAGTACATACAAATAAAATGGGGTTGTGTTTGGTTGGTTGTCGACAGTTTTTTTTGGGGTCGCATTTTTTATTTTTAGTACAATCAGAAATGAATTTTTGTATCTCAGACCGTTTTGTACTTCAGATGAAAGATGTCTGATGATTTGTTGTTGGAGTGTTCAGATGTACAAACCAAGGGGAGTCTGTCATGTGTGGAGGAGGTTGATGTACAGAATTGAACATTAGTTTCGCCGAGTGTAATGCATTGTTGGCACTATGATGATTCCGAAATATGATCTCTCTTTGAGGTGCAGTTGAAAATATTTATAAAAAGTCATAATTGAAATTTGATAAAAGGTCTTAAGTGGAAAATTTTAATATTCAATCATGTAAGGACTTGTTCAAATTTGTAAGCCCACTTGGTTGGGTAGCTGAGTCAAAATGTGTAAACCCACTTGGTTGGGTAGTTGAGTCAAAATGTGTAAACCCTCTTGGTTGGGTATTTGAGTCTCATATGTAAATCCACTTGGTTGGATCTTTGATGTAAGTATGAGTCGTTGGTGATAGAGTCATGTACTTCATTGAAAAATATGTTTGAACATTCAGCATGAACTCAGGGGGAGCATGGTAACTTCAATGCACATCAAATCTACAACGCTCTTCTATCTACATGAGGATAAAAACCTTGTGTTGGTTTTTATCCACCCTTTGCCCTTGATGTCAAAGGGGGAGAGTGACATGGTGTTTGAATAGGGGGAGAATATCATTATGCTTAATGTATCTATCTGTTGTGATAAAACACCATCGTGGTTGCCATCAAGTCCAAAGGGGGAGATTGTTGGGCACATGATGCAAATGTGTCTGTCCTCGATGGCAACCCACTTGATGATGATGGAAACCTACTTGATGAAGTTTTTTTCGACTTGATGAGCTTGTGAATGATGTACATCTGATGTATCTACAATCTGTACAGAAGGTGCAGAAGAAAGAATTTCCAGAATGGGCCAGAACAATGATGAAAAGTGTATGTCACAAGGCATACGCGAGTTTAGTAAAGGGAAGTCGCGTATGCACGCGGAAAAGTACATGACAATTCGTGTATGGTCTTTTGCGCTCCAAAATTAGAATACCAAGGGGCATTACCATGGTATTGACCCATTTTATTGAGCGCTGGATTGTCTATTTGATCCCGTCTAGGAATACCATCAAAAGTGATGTGGTTTTGGCTCATGGTATTGAAAACGGGTAAACCTATATAAGGAGAAGAAAATCATTGTGCAAGGTGTGTGCATGAGTCTGGGTTTGAATGTATACTTCGCTCTGAAGTATGTCTGAATGGAAAGGGTAACAGTTTGATGATAGATCTGAATTTGTGATGCACCTATGAAGAAAATGATGAAGAAGGTTATCTAGATCTGAAATGTATTCATATCTTCTAGATATGTTTGTGGAATGTTTAAATCTGAGATGAGGCGAACATCTGTCTAAAGTGAAGAGTTAAATCTGAACTGAATATCTGATCTGAAAAAGTATGCTGCCCTATAATGTCTGAAGATCTATACGCAAGTTTGTCACAGCGGAAGCGCGTATATACGCGGGTTTGATGAAGAGAAGGCGCGTATGGGCTGTTCTGTATTGTGCAAATGTAGACGCAGGTTTATGTGAATGGAAGTGCGTATATACGTGGTATCAGTGAAAGGAAAGTGCGTATTAAATCTAGGGTTTGCTGAAGAATGAAGTATGAAATGTCTGATCTGTTCTACTATGTTACTACTATCTGTTAATGATGTATTCTACAGTTCTGGGTTGTCTGAATTGATAAGTATCAGTTTTGACGTATGATTGAGCTTAAATGTGTGTAGTGGGTCTAGTCTGAAAATATGATGAAAAGTGGCCTACAAGTTGTGTTCTATTGAAGATATTGGATCCAGTGTGAAAATTGATGAAACGTGGTCCATGGTGGAACTGAGGGTTGTAGCCTTCAGTCAGGGGTTGTAGCTCCCTTCCAGGAGAGGCTGGTAAACGAGAGCAGGGGGTCGTAGCTCCCTTCCAGGAGAGGCTGGTAAACGAGAGTAGGGGGTCGTAGCTCCCTTCCAGGAGAGGATGGTAAACGAGAGAAGGGGGTCGTAACTCCCTTCCAGGAGAGGCTGTTAAACGAGCGCAGGTGGGTGCCTCCGTACTGGTATGAGTTTGCGCCAGTACATTGTTGTAAGATGTTTTCTTTATAATAAAATATTGAAGGCTGAGACAACGGCAACAGTGGTTTTCTCCCGACTTGGGTTTCCACCTAAAATCCTGGTGTTCATGTGTGATGATTTATTCTGTTATTACTGCACATGTCTAATGATATATAAACATCTGATGAATAAATGCAAGGATCAAAGTAAAGAATTAATTGCATATTAAGATCTCTGTACATATGCGAGTTTTGGGAAGGGTATCCGCGTATATACGCGAGTCTGGTTAAGTAAAGTAGCGTATGGGTTTTAGAGAGTGGAAAAGTAAAAAATTTTGTATAAGTCCTAAATACTGATTCACCCCCTACAAGATTGTTCCCAAACAACATTATTATGTTGAGTCAAGAAAAGAATCTTTAACATAGTAAAGACTCTTTTACATATAAGAAATATTAAACTCTAAAACTTATCATCTAGAATCCTCAAAAGCACTAATGATTCACCCCATCATGTAAAATTTTAAATTTTTAGAAGATTAATTCAAAAATTATGCTAAAAAACTTAGAACATAATAAGTCACATCAAGAGCTTGTTTACCATGTTCATAGGGAAATAATTGAACTGACATTACCAATACTGCCTACCAAAACAGGTTAATGACATGAGATTATATCAAAATGACAAGGGGTCTCATCAAGAGCCAGCTTGATCAGTTTAATTACAACTAGTGAATGGAATTGTCAATATTTGGTTACCAAGCCAAAAAAAGTGAATTTTAAGTGATTGAAAGTACACAAGAAAATATCTACAGAAAATAAAATAAGTTCCAAAAGAGATCAAGTATATAAAATTGAAATTATTTTTTGAAAATTATAAGAGTAATGGATGGGACAACAAATCATTTATGGGTAAGAGGTAACCCTACCAAAAGGTTAAAGTGCCTATTGGAGCAGAGGCTCTACCTAGGATAAAAGAGTATGTATTTATAAAGCTGATCTGAAAGAGCCACCTGCTACATCTTCTTTGAACTTAGTAAAGACTACTATAGATATCAATACTTTTATCTTTCAAGAGGAATTCTTATGAATTATAATCAAGAGATATTTTGTTTCTTAGTGAGCTATTATTTATTGAAATTCATTCCGGCAACTATTATTATTTTGAAAAGTTTTAGAAATTTCAAAAAACCAATCAGAGATAGTTGGTTCTCCCAAGTGACTCGCCTATTGTTGTACTATACAAGAACCCCCATTTATTTTAATAAATGGGGACCCTTTAAAAAATAAATAGAAATTTATGAGGATGATTTCATCTTAGCCCAAGTCTTAAAAAAACTTTAGGAATAAAGGTTTTTTCCTTTTCCTCTTTTGATTTCAAAAGCACTTATCGCATATCGCATAACTTACAAGCCAAATAAATTAAAACATATATAAGTATTTTGAACTATGATATGCACTTCAACCTTTTCAAGAGTTATATAAAACCTCCCGTTGCAAATTATTTAAAGATACCTTTAAAAAAAAATCGCATCGCGCATTTAAAAAGAACAAGCTTATAACAATTTGGTAAGGATTGCGATAAGTTGAACCTGACGAAACAAAAAAAATAAAAAATTATAAGCATATAAAGGTTTGATAAAGTGGAACAACATGACTGTTTAGCACAGTTTGTGTTTCGGAATGAGAAACAAAATGGAAAGTTTTATTACTGCATAAAAGTTGTGATGTGTAATTTGCACAAATCACATTTCGTGAGATTCGTCACCGGAAAAAAAAAAAAAAAAAACCATTGGTAACTGTTTAAAGTTGTGATGTGTGATATTAACACTTATTACTCAAGTGCATGAAATGATTCATATGTAATCAACTTGATATAAGATCTAACCCCTTAGATTGATAGATTAAACATAATACGTAAAGGTGTGTAAGAGATTTCATAGAAATAGTTATGGGTTATTAATGTGATTTAATGGGAGCACGGTTTGAAAGATTGATGTCTACTTCAAGCGTGTTTTGAATAATTGAGCATCGGATTTTGATTATAATGTTTTAACTCTATCCTTCTCTCTTTTCATCTCATATCTGAGTTTATTCTTTTCACTTGAATTCAGGAAACCACCTAATGGAGTGAGAATAATTGGAATGACAAAGAAAGGCAAGGAAATTGCCCAAACATCCGCTATAGAAGACTTAAACATGCCTCCATTTTTCTTAGATACAACCTACAACAAGGATTGCATCATTTATTCATGAGAAGCAATGTACCAAATTTTTGAGGAATAACAACCAAGGGTAATAGTTAAAATAGCTACATCAGATGCAACAATTTCATCAGACCCGTCTTACTTCGACGTTTCATGTTCGTTTCTTCATAGAATAGCAACGAGGCCAAAGGTTTTACCCTACACAAATATGGTAAAGTGGGAAATTTTACACCTTAACATAGAAGATAAATCATTAAAGAATTCAAAGTTGGAGAATATTTGTTCATTCATCGCAAAATATTTACTGATAATTTACCACTTTCCCATGCTACAGAAGAATTATGATACAGCTTTTGTCCAAATATTTATAAAGAACAATACAGATCTCATGAAAGTAATAAAGGGATGGAAACATGACCAAGGCAAGCTGAAGCGGGAAAAACTTGGTATGTACCCGATAGCACAGTTACCCTCCCCTTATTTTTATGTTGCTGGAATGTTATGTAGGTTGTTTGTGAAACAAGATACCACTAGGATTTCCATAGACTGGGTCCCTTTAATTGACACAATCGTCAATTCCTCTATTATGAATTGGTCGAGAAATTTGTCTAATAATTTGGCCAGAAATATCATGGATTACAGAAGTAAAAGAAGTTTTTCCTCTAGAACAATACCCCCATTCTACATGAGTGCTTAATTTATGGATGGAATTTTCTTTTGTTCAATTTTTCCTATCATGGGATGGAAATGAACAACCCAAGACCCCACTCCAATCCATATTTACCAGAGATCCCTTTGGGAATCTGATGTTCATTTACATTTCTATAAAATTTGAAATGGAGTTATGTTACCCATCCATCAGATTATATTTAATGAAAAAGCCCCTAGGATTTATAAGGAGGCTAGCACAGACATTTTATGAGTTTCTAGATGGCTTACTGAAGATAATTTCACTTATATCAGAGTTTTTGGGAGTTATTTGTCTCTCCAGGTTTTTCCCTATTATGTTCCTGATAAACTCCTAGCTAGCGAAATTACCTGCCAACTTCTAGTAAGTGGCATTTCCAAACAACTCAAAGATGCCAAGAAGGCCATTTTTCCTACCTTCCCTTTATAGTGCGACACTTTTTCCCTTTTTGATATTGGTCATGCATTCAAAGAGATTTCAAATATCACTTCATTAAATTTGGCTCTAATGCCAAAAATTTAATTTTATCCTAATAATGTGGTTAAGAATTTCACTACTAAGCTTAAATTGAAACCTTGCTTAAATGAGAAAGATATGTTTGACGATTTCTTTCAAGGCATGGAGAAGTTCACAGATGTATTGAAAAATGAATCCAGTCATCTCAGTAAAACATAATTTGAGGCTTTCCAAGCATATAGAAATAAAAGGCTGGGAAAAATCCCTTTATATTTGTTATTTATTGAAGATGTCAACAGACCAAATCCGAGCATTAGTCTGGATAATGAAGCCAAGGATATGTTTGAAGATGAATCCCAAGAGAAATCAAATCATGAGTCAGGGAAATCACAACATAATTCTCAAAATTCAGATCTCTTTGACAATGAATCTGAGAGTAGGAATGAGAGCCCAAAGAATGTAATTGATAAAGTGATTAAAGAGATTGAGATGCAAATGGAAGGAGAAATTAATGGAGTTGAATCATCATCTCAAGAAGTTCAGCATATCCAGAATACACCTGACCAAATAGAGATGCCTTAGTCAAAATATTTGAAGAAAGAATGGGAGAAGTTTTCCAAGGCACTAGAAACACCACCGCCAAATCCTAATGTTGATGAATCAACAAGTTTCCAGACTCCAGAGAATTCTCGAAATTTAGTGGAAACCACAATTCCACTACAGCAGGTACTTGAAGTTCTTGATCAAGAGATCATTCTAGCATACCCTACAGAACATATTGTTTTACAGATTGAATATATACCCTCATTTGATGTCTTTTATAGTCCTACTCATAAGTTTGTAGTTAAGAGAATAAAGAGAATAAGAATAGATGAAATAATTTCAAAATTATGAATGAATATGTAGACTTTCTATGGAAATACCCTTTGCTTGATCCTATAGAACATTTTACTAAGTTATCACAATTCACAAGAGTATATGCTATTGCTACCATTGAAAAAGCGAGAGATGTACAAATTCTACTGAAGCAATAAGAAGACAAAGTATAAGAGTTAGAGAGACTGTTAGAATAGGAAAAATTTAACTCCAATAAGAAGATTGAAATGAAGATCTCTCAATTTCAAAAGGATTTTGAAAGAATGAATTTGCAACACTAGGTGCAGATTATAGAGAAAGAATCACATATTGAAGAAGCAATGGACAAATTGAAAAGCCAGCCTCAAGTAGATTTTTTCATAAAAGAAGCACTGGAAATGAACGCAAAGCTAAAGTAGCGGAAAGAAACCTTTTCTCAACAACTCTCAAACTCTAGCTCTTACTGTGATACAATAAAAATTCTAATCCAAAAAGTGGCTAACAGTAGACTTGAATGCGAGAAATTTGAAAAGAAGATTAATGAGTTAATTCAGTGGCAAGGCTATGATACATGAAAGAAAACTGACCTACCTCAAATAGATAAATTTCACAAAGAGATTTTATTTAAGTATTGGGAAATACATTTGAGACAAGAAGAAAAGGCAATGCAAAGGCATCAAGGTTGAAAAATGAAATTATTGAATATGTTAATGAAAAGCTTTTAAAATTTGAACTTATTAAAGAATCCACAACTGAAGTGCTCCTAGATCTCAAACCATTAGAAGCACAGTGGAAGGAAAGTATAGAGATGCAGGAGGAAATAATTAAAATTATAAATAAGTTTGATCAAGAAAATTACTAGAATTTTTTTATCAAACCTTATCATCAGGGCCTAACTCTACAGTGCCTAACCTTATCATTTGATGAATACGCCAACCTATTTTTTTATCAAATGGGTTGGCGTATTCATCAAATTCCTAACCTATTTTTTTATCAAACCTTATTATCAGTGCCTAACCTTATCATTATTAAATACTCTCCAATTAGTAGTATTATCAATAACATATGGTCTAAAAATAAATTCAATAGAAAACCTATTGGGACTAAATTCTTGAGATGGAATTAATTTTTATTCTACATTAGCTAATAAATATGCATTAGCATTTTGTATTCTAGGTACAAATGAAATATTGAAAGCTAAGAAATGAGAAGTCAATTCCTGGACTAATGATTGATAATGCTTAATATGTCAAGAATGATAGTGCTTAATATTTCTCACTTGTTTGAAAATGATTTCTAAATCTCTTAGTAATTTTAGATATTTAATGTCAAGGTAAATTGATTTGTATAAACCTTGAATTAATGCTTCATATTGTGTTATATTATTTGTGCAATCGAATTCGAGTCTGCAGAATACCATAGTTTTTTCTCCTTATGGGGCTTATTAAAATACAACCATCTCTTGCACCATCTTCTGATTTAAAGCCATAAAAATAAAGAACCCAAAATAAAGAATTAACTACGAGTTTATTTACAAATTTTTTATAGTTAGAAGTGTTTGTCTGAGAAATTTTTTCAATTTGAGAGATAAATGCATTATCGAAAAAGGGTGATGGTTGAGCATTAAAATTTCCAAGAAATGATTCTGCTGAGTAATTTCCAATAATATTATTATTGAATGCTACTGGCTCATTGATTCCATCAAGATCATTAACTGTATGTTTCATGAATGTCTCTTGGCCTACTCGAATTTAGTTTGGCTTTCCATTGTGGGGTAGCCACATATGTGACTAGTCTGTTGCGAAATATCCATGAAGTTCTCAGACCAGTCTCTTCTTAACACTAAACCATAATACACAGGAATATAAACTACCAATATATCAATTATCTAGGCAACCTTAGTTTTTTATTACAATCTGATAGAGGCATAATTTATTTCTCCTACAACCTCTACTTTTGTTCTATCAAGTTTTACTATATGAATAGGAGAACTCTAAGCAGTTATGTTCAAATTAACAAATCCTGATTTTGGCATGATATTAAAGGAATCCCCTGAGTCTATTAAACATTTGTGGAATTTTTGATGATAAATCTCATAGGTTAAAATAAATGGAGGAGTATGAGAGATGGATCTATCACCTATCATAATCAGATTTGTAGAATCTATTTTAGTTGAAGGAGAAGGAGGTTTACCCATTTGATTAACAGCTTGAACTAATACTGGAGGAGGTAAGGATGAAGCAGGAACTTCATTCAAATCTCTATGTAAAATCTTCTACTATTGTTTTACCTTAGAAAGTTCATGAATTGAAATGTTGGCCCTGGTCTTTTTCATATCCTTAACTACATTGTATTCGATGATGTCAGAGACTACCATTGTCTTCGATGTAGGTGGAACATCTGAAGTAGCAGGGTTTGTTTCTATAGCCTTAGATGTAGACTTTTTACTTACTTTTTTTCCTTTAGTAGGCATTGAGTTTTTCTATTTATGATTTGGCTACGTTGCTTCAATGGTATTCTTATCATTGTACTTACAGGTAAAGCTTCTTTTTGTTCATCATTTGGTAGGATAAAATCCCACATTCCATTTAGTTCAACTTTTTCTTCTTCAGTTTTCTCTTCATATGTATATTTATTAGACTCATCGTTAGATATGATGTTGGACAACTGAGAATTAGAAGGCTGATTTTTCTTGAAGGGTCTAAAAGTTTTCTTTGAACTGGAACTTTCTTCAACTTGATTTTTGATATCTCCCATTTCATTTGTCATAGTATTTAAGACTTTCTGAAGACCTTCTACATCAAAAGGGTCTTTTGGTGGCTTCTTCTTTGAATCATCTTTGAAGGATACTTTCTTTGATTTCATATCTTCTTGGGATTTATTTTTTTCAAGAGATATTATGGGTTTCTCTACAGATAAATATTACTTCATATTTTTTTCCAATGTAGGAAACTGTGCTCTGTCAACAAAAATGGCTATATTAGATGGGAGGGAAGAAATATACCACTCAATTTGAACTTATGCACTAGGAACTGATGTAGCAGGAATTTTATTGAGTAACTTATTAAATCTTGAATTGAAGTCTTTTATTTTATCCCCTGTTTTAGCTTTTAAATTTGATATATCATCGATGAGCTTTGCAGTGGTTCTGTTATCTCCAAACTTAGCTAAGAATTTTTCTTCGAACATATTCCAGCTAGTTATAGAGTGGGCAAGTAATGAGAAATACTAGGATTCTACAGATCCTATGAGATTATATGGAAATAGTATTACTACACAGTCTTCTTTAGTTACATCTCTTAAATCGATGGCTAACATGTAATTATGGATGTGTTCTTCTGTTGGAAGACCATCATTAGGATTAAATTTAGGTAGCCATATTTTAGGGTATTTTGAAGGAGGATGAAAAGGAGAAGGCATTTGTACAACACCTGGATTGTTCCATGGTTGAAAATTTGTTGGAGGTACTTAGCCTTCCATTGGAACTCGGATGGAGATGATGGGTTGAGTTTGAGTTGAAGAGGCAAACTGTGTGCTAGAACTAGTAGAATGAGTAGTAGTTTGTGTACTAGAACTAGTTAAAGTAACACTTATTGTTGGAATGGAAGTTGTGGAAGTGATTGGAGGTAATGGAGGTGAATGGGGTGGATTATTAGATAAGACTTCGCTGGTGATTAACTCCGATTCAGTCTTATTTGTTTTCCTTCAAGAAGCATCGATAGGAAATTCAAAAGGAGGAATTCTTGTCTTCTGAGTTTCTAATCAAGTTAATATTCATCTAGGTTGTAAAGAAGATGAAACACTAATCTCAGTTGATTGAGGAGTTTAAGGCTTTTCAAAAGAAATATATACTCTCTCTAACTTTTCTATCAAATACTGAACTTCTAGGGGATTTTGATGAAAATATGAATATAGTATTGGTTGAGTTTCACTAGGAGACTTAGGAGAGGGATCTTAAATATTTAGATCTAGCTAATATTATTGAATTTGAAGGGGATATATAGGGAAATAGACTCTTAGATTGGCTTTTAGATTGATTAGATATTTTTTCCATTCACAAATGTCCCTCCTTATAATGCCAAAATGTTGAGGCCTCGGAATTTCGTTGCAACAATATGGGGGAAAACCACCCAGCCCAAAACTTAGAGCAAGTCCTTTTTTGTTTGGTGTGGTGGCTCCGACCGGGGATAAATGGACCAGTTTTCCAATAAGGATGATGTTTGGTGTGTTTTGTTTATATAACATCCAAATGGGAAATGATTTAATCTATCATATGCATCTATATAAACTAACTATTCTACTATATAATTGGGGTGTTCATTCCTTTATGCGATCTAAAAATATATCTTCCAACTATTAGTAATGAAGATTATTTAAAAGCTGAAAGAGATGAAAATTATATAAAGATAATTATTTTAACAAAATAGTTTAATAAAAAGAATTTTGAAGTGTATATTGTATTTATATGTTTGATTATATATAATATAATAAATCATAAACAAATATTAGTACAGAAGTGCATTTAACATTCACTTATGATAACAGTTCAAATATATAATGAAAATAAAAAGATAATTGTCAATCTAAAAAGCAAAACTTAATATAACGTGTAGAAGTACCATATATACGAGGTTCTACTTATTCAAACTTACAGTATTTTTTTTCTCCTCTTCACTTTCAAGAAATTTAAAGAGTAAAATAGTGCAACTTTAGTTAAACAACTTCAAATGTCAAAAGATAATAGATTTTGTTCCATTAATTCATCAAGGCATTCACAAACTTACAGAATTTCATTCTTTGCAAATATTTTTGAAACATTTTTGGACCCTTCTCTAAATGCATGAGGAGGATTTAAGTACTAAAATACAATATATTTAAAAGAGATTATTACATAAAAAATGGAGGAGGTTTCAAACAACCATCCTCGTAAGGAGTAAACTTAAACTACAATATAAGAAATAAAATAACAATATGATTATGTGGGCAGATCCTCTTTGCGCATTTGACCTCAGAGCTGACAAATATCCAACATTGGCTTTAACTGAGATGGTTGTGTAATCCCTAATCTAATTCGGCCTTTAAATACTACATTTGAAAGTGTTGGATGTGATTTATTTATAGAATCATTTAATCACTGTAGAGTTAGGCACTGATGATAAGGTTTGATAAAAAAATTCTAGTAATTTTCTTGATCAAACTTATTTATAATTTTAATTGTTTCCTCTTGCATCTCTATACTTTCCTTCCATTGTGCTTCTAATGGTTTGAGATCTAGGAGCACTTCAGTTGTGGATTCTTTAATAATTTCAACTTTTAAAAGCTTTTCATTAACATATTCAATAATTTCATTTTTCAACCTTGATGCCTTTGCATTGCCTTTTCTTCTTGTCTCAAATGTATTTCCCAATACTTAAATAAAATCTCTTTGTGAAATTTATCTATTTGAGGTAGGTTAGTTTTCTTTCATGTATCATACCCTTGCCACTAAATTAACTCATTAATCTTCTTTTCAAATTTCTCGCATTCAAGTCTACTGTTAGCCACTTTTTGGATTAGAATTTTTCTTGTATCATAGTAAGAGCTGGTGTTTGAGAGTTGTTGAGAAAAGGTTTCTTTCCGCTACTTTAGCTTTGCGTTCATTTCCAGTGCTTCTTTTATGAAAAAATCTACTTGAGGCTGGCTTTTCAATTTGTCCATTGCTTCTTCAATATGTGATTCTTTCTCTGTAATCTTCACCTAGTGTTGCAAATTCATTCTTTCAAAATCCTTTTGAAATTGAGAGATCTTCATTTCAATCTTCTTATTGGAGTTAAATTTTTCCTATTCTAACAGTCTCTCTAACTCTTATACTTTGTCTTCTTATTGCTTCAGTAGAATTTGTACCTCTGTCACTTTGTCAATGGTAGAAATAGCATATACTCTTGTGAATTGTGATAACTTAGTAAAATGTTCTATAGGGTCAAGCAAAGGGTATTTCCATAGAAAGTCTACATATTCATTCATAATTTTGAAATTATTTCATCTATTCTTATTCTCTTTATTCTCTTAACTACAACCTTATGAGTAGGACTATAAAAGACATCAAATGAGGGCATATATTCAATCTGTAAAACAATATGTTCTGTAGGGTATGCCAGAATGATCTCTTGATCAAGAACTTCAAGTACCCGCTGTAGTGGAATTGTGGTTTCCACTAAATTTCGAGAATTCTCTGGAGTCTGGAAACTTGTTGATTCATCAACATTAGGATTTGGCGGTGGTGTTTCTAGTGCCTTGGAAAAATTCTCCCATTCTTTCTTCAAATATTTTGACTAAGGCATCTCTGTTTGGTCGGGTGTATTCTAGATATGCTGAACTTCTTGAGATGATGATTCAACTCCATTAATTTCTCCTTCCATTTGCATCTCAATCTCTTTAATCACTTTATCAATTACATACTTTGGGCT
Source organism: Pinus albicaulis (assembly GCA_034641835.2). Lineage (NCBI taxonomy): Eukaryota > Viridiplantae > Streptophyta > Pinopsida > Pinales > Pinaceae > Pinus > Pinus albicaulis. The sequence goes on from CM076578.1 coordinate 1,817,600,766, forward strand.
CTCATTCCTACTCTCAGATTCACTGTCAAAGAGATCTGAATTCTGAGAATTATGTTGTGATTTCCCTGACTCATGATTTGATTTCTCTTGGGATTCATCTTCAAACATATCCTTGGCTTCATTATCTAGACTAATGCTCAGATTTGGTCTGTTGACATCTTCAATAAATAAAAAATATAAAGGGATTTTTTCCAGCCTTTTATTTCTATATGCTTGGAAAGCCTCAAATTCTGTTTTACTGAGATGACTAGATTCATTTTTCAATACATCTATGAACTTCTCCATGCCTTGAAAGAAATCGTCAAACATATCTTTCTCATTTAAGCAAGGTTTCAATTTAAGCTTAGTAGTGAAATTCTTAACCACATTATTAGGATAAAATTAAATTTTTGGCATTAGAGCCAAATTTAATGAAGTGATATTTGAAATCTCTTTGAATGCATGACCAATATCGAAAAGGGAAAAAGTGTCACACTATAAAGGGAAGGTAGGAAAAATGGCCTTCTTGGCATGTTTGAGTTGTTTGGAAATGCCACTTACTAGAAGTTGGTAGGTAATTTCGCTAGCTAGGAGTTTATCAGGAACATAATAGGGAAAAACCTGGGGAGACAAATAACTCCCAAAAACTCTGATATAAGTGAAATTATCTTCAGTAAGCCGTCTAGAAACTCATAAAATGTTTGTGCTAGCCTCCTTATAAATCCTAGGGGCTTTTTCATTAAATATAATATGATGGATGGGTAACATAACTCCATTTCAAATTTTATAGAAATGTAAATGAACATCAGATTCCCAAATGGATCTCTGGTAAATATGGATTGGAGTGGGGTATTGGGTTGTCCATTTCCATCCCATGATAGGAAAAACTGAACAAAAGAAAATTCCATCCATAAAGTAAGCACTCATGTAGAATGGGGGTATTGTTCTAGAGGAAAAACTTCTTTTACTTCTGTAATCCATGATATTTCTGGCCAAATTATTAGACAAATTTCTCGACCAATTCATAATAGAGGAATTGACGATTGTGTCAATTAAAGGGACCCATTCTATGGAAATCCTAGTGGTATCTTGTTTCACAAAAAACCTACATAACATTCCAGCAACATAAAAATAAGGGGAGGGTAACTATGCTATCAGGTACATACCAAGTTTTTCCCGCTTCAGCTTGCCTTGGTCATGTTTCCATCCCTTTATTACTTTCATGAGATCTGTATTGTTCTTTATAAATATTTGGACAAAAGCTGTATCATAATTCTTCTGCAGCATGGGAAAGTGGTAAATTATCAGTAAATATTTTGCGATGAATGAACAAATATTCTCCAACTTTGAATTCTTTAATGATTTATCTTCTATGTTAAGGTGTACAATTACCCACTTTACCATATTTGTGTAGGGTAAAACCTTTGGCCTCGTTGCTATTCTATGAATAAACGAACATGAAACGTCGAAGTAAGACGGGTCTGATGAAATTGTTGCATCTGATGTAGCTATTTTAACTATTACCCTTGGTTGTTATTCCTCAAAAATTTGGTACATTGCTTCTCATGAAGAACTGATGCAATCCTTGTTGTAGGTTGTATCTACGAAAAATGGAGGTGCGCTGCTCGAGTCTTCTACAAAGGGATGTTTGGGCAATTTCCTTGCCTTTCGTCATTCAGCTTATTCCCCACTCCATTAGGTGTCGAATCATGAAAAGAGTAAACTCAGATCCGAGATGAATAGAGTGAAGGATAGAGTTAAAATATTATAATCAAAAAATCCAATGCTCAATTATTCAAAAAAAACACGCTTGAAGTAGACATCAATCTTTCAAACCTTGCTCCCATTAAATCACATTAATAACCCATAACTATTTCTATGAAATCTCTTACACACCTTTACGTATTATGTTTAATCTATCAATCTAAGGGGTTAGATCTTATATCAGGTTGATTACATATGAATCATTTCATGCACTTGAGTAATAAGTGTTAATATCACACATCGCAACTTTAAACAGTTAACAATGATTTTTTTTTTTATTTTTTTTTTTCCGGTGACGAATCTCGCGAAATGTGATTTGCGCAAATTACACATCACAACTTTTATGCAGTAATAAAACTTTCCATTTTGTTTCTCATTCCGAAACACAAAATGTGCTAAAAAGTCATGTTGTTCCACTTTATCAGACCTTTATATGCTTATAATTTTTTATTTTTTTTGTTTCGTCAGGTCCAACTTATCGCAATCCTTACCAAATTGTTATAAGCTTGTTCTTTTTAAAGGCGCGATGCGATTTATTTTTAAAGGTATTTTTAAATAATTTGCAACGGGAGGTTTTATATAACTCTTGAAAAGGTTGAAGCGCATATCGCAGTTCAAAATACTTATATATGTTTTAAGTTATTTGGCTTGTAAGTTATGCGATATGCGATAAGTGCTTTTGAAATCAAAAGAGGAAAAGGAAAAAACCTTTATTCCTAAAGTTTTTTTAAGACTTGGGCTAAGATGAAATCATGCTCATAAATTTCTATTTATTTTTTAAAGGGTCCCCATTTATTAAAATAAATGGGGGTTCTTATATAGTACAACAATAGGTGAGTCACTTGGGAGAACCAGCTATCTCTGATTGGTTTTTTGAAATTTCTAAAACTTTTCAAAATAATAATAGTTGCCGGAATGAATTTCAATAAATAATAACTCACTAAGAAACAAAATATCTCTTGATTATAATTCATAAGAATTCCTCTTGAAAGATAAAAGTATTGATATCTATAGTAGTCTTTACTAAGTTCAAAGAAGATGTAGCAGGTGGCTCTTTCAGATCAGCTTTATAAATACATACTCTTTTATCCTAGGTAGAGCCTCTGCTCCAATAGGCACTTTAAGCTTTTGGTAGGGTTACCTCTTACGCAGAAATGATTCGTTGTCCCATCCATTACTCTTATAATTTTCAAAAAATAATTTCAATTTTATATACTTGATCTCTTTTGGAACTTATTTTATTTTCTGTAGATATTTTCTTGTGTACTTTTAATCACTTAAAATCCACTTTTTTTGGCTTGGTAACCAAATATTGACAATTCCATTCACTAGTTGTAATTAAAATGATCAAGCTGGCTCTTGATGAGACCCCTTGTCATTTTGATATAATCTCAAGTCATTAACCTGTTTTGGTAGGCAGTATTGGTAATGTCAATTCAACTATTTCCCTATGAACATGGTAAACAAGCTCTTGATGAGACTTATTATCTTCTAAGTTTTTTAGCATAATTTTTGAATTAATCTTCTAAAAATTTAAAATTTTACATGATGGGGTGAATCATTAGTGCTTTTGAGGATTCTAGATGATAAGTTTTAGAGTTTAATATTTCTTATATGTAAAAGAGTCTTTACTATGTTAAAGATTCTTTTCTTGACTGAACATAATAATGTTGGGAACAATACTGAAAGGGGGGGTGACTCAGTATTTAGGACTTATTCAAAACTTTTTACTTTTCCACTCTCTAAAACCCATACGCTACTTTACTTAACCAGACTCACGTATATACGCGGATACCCTTCACAAAACTCGCGTATGTACAGTGATCTTAATATGCAATTAATTCTTTACTTTGATCCTTGAATTTATTCATCAGATGTTTATATATCATTAGACATGTGCAGTAATAACAGAATAAATCATCACACATGAACACCAGGATTTTAGGTGGAAACCCAAGTCGGGAGAAAACCACCGCTGTCGTTGTCTCAGCCTTCAATATTTTATTATAAAGAAAACATCTTACAATGTATCGGCGCGTACTCATACCCGCATGTGCACCCACCGCGCCGTTTACCAGCCCTCTCCCCGGAAGGGAGCTACGACCCCCCGCGCTCGTTTAAGAGCCCTCTCCCTTTCGGGAAGCAGCACACGCACATTCCCCCTGCTCTCGTTTACCAGCCTCTCCTGGAAGGGAGCTACAACCCCTGACTGAAGGCTACAACCCTCAGTTCCACCATGGACCACGTTTCATCAATTTTCACACTGGATCCAATATCTTCAATAGAACACAACTTGCAGGCCACTTTTCATCATATTTTCAGACTGGACCCACTCCACACATTTAAGCTAAATCATACGTCAAAAATGATACTTATCAATTCAGACAACCCAGAACTATAGAATACATCATTAACAGATATCAGTAACACAGTAGAACAGATCAAACATTTCATACTTCATTCTTCAGCAAACCCTAGATTTAATACATGCTTTCCTTTCACTGGTACCACGTATATACGCGCTTCCATTCACATAAACCTATGTATACATCTGCATAATACAAAACAACCCATATGCGCCTTCTCTTCATCAAACCCGCGTATATACGCGCTTCCGCTGCGACAAACTTGCGTATAGATCTTCAGACATTATAGGGTAGCATACTTTTTCAGATCAGATATTCAGTTCAGATTTAACTCTTCACTTTAGACAGATGTTCGCCTCATCTCAGATTTAAACATTCCACAAACATATCTAGAAGATACGAATACATTTCAGATCTAGATAACCTTCTTCATCATTTTCTTCATAGGTGCATCAAAAATTCAGATCTATCATCAAACTGTTACCCTTTCCATTCAGACATACTTCAGAGCGAAGTATACATTCAAACCTAGACTCATGCACACACCTTGCACAATGATTTTCTTCTCCTTATATAGGTTTACCCTTTTTCAATACCATGAGCCAAAACCACATCACTTTTGATGGTATTCCTAGATGGGATCAAATAGACAATCCAGCGCTCAATACAATGGGTCAATACCATGGTAATGCCCCTTGGTATTCTAATTTTGGAGCGCAAAAGACCATACACGAATTTTCATCTACTTTTCCGCGTGCATACGCGACTTCCCTTTACTAAACTCGCGTATGCCTTGTGACATACACTTTTCATCATTGTTCTGGCCCATTCTGGAAATTCTTTCTTCTTCACCTTCTGTACAGATTGTAGATACATCAGATGTACATCATTCACAAGCTCATCAAGTCAAGAACAACTTCATCAAGTAGGTTGCCATCATCTTCATCAAGTGGGTTGCCATCAAGGACAACACATTGCATCATATTGCCAACAATCTCCCCCTTTGGACTTGATGGCAACCACGATGGTGTTTTATCACAACAGATAGATACATTAAGCATAATGATATTCTCCCCCTATTCAAACACCATGTCACTCTCCCCCTTTGACATCAAGGGCAAAGGGTGGATCAAAACCAACACAAGGTTTTTCTCCTCATGTAGATAGAAGAGCGCTGTAGATCTGATGTGCATTGAAGTTACCATGCTCCCCCTGAGTTCATGTTGAATGTTCAAACATATTTTTCAATGAAGTACATGACTCTATCACCAAGGACTCATACTTACATCAAAGATCCAACCAAGTGGATTTACATATGAGACTCAAATACCCAACCAAGAGGGTTTACACATTTTGACTCAACTACCCGACCAAGTGGGTTTACACATTTTGACTCAGCTACCCAACCAAGTGGGTTTACAAATTTGAACAAGTCCTTACATGATTGAATATTAAAATTTTCCATGACCTTTTCATCAAATTTCAATTGTGAATTTTTATGACCAATACCAACAAGACCTCAAAAGAGATATCATATTTCAGAATCATCATAGTGCCAACAATGCATTACACTCAGCAAGGCTGATGTTCCCCCTGAACCTGTGCATCCAAGCATCCTTTCCATATGACCAAGGCTCCCCCTTAGTTTGTGCATCCTGAACACTTTCAACAACAAATCATCAAGGCATCTTTTTCAAATCACCAGAGATACCAAATAGTATCAGAGATACCAAATAGCACAGCAGTTGTGCTGAAGAATGCTGACCCCAAACAAAATTTGTCCGCAACCAACCATACGCGGTTTTATTTGTATTTACTCGCGTATATACATGACCGTCTTTCAGGAAACCCGCGTATCCAATTTAAACTTTTGAATTTTAAGCTGTCATACAAATTTCTTTATCATAAGTGCATACGCGTCTGTCGCCACTGGAACTCGCGTGTATACGCGGCTTTAGTTCACTTAACCCACGTATGGAAAGTGAAACATTGAAAACTTCACATCCCTTCATCTCCCCCTGAGTTTGTACCACCTGTACCTGACTTCTGCATATCAGATGCTCTGTCAAAAATAATCATAACTAGAATAACCAAAACAACCATGAGAATCACTATACATTACTCCCCCTGTGATGATACATTACTAACCACCAGGATGTATCTCACATCATTCCTGCAGTCATTATGAGAAGTAAGCTTTAGAAGATGATGACTACAGTAGGGTCAATATTCCCTACATTTCTGACCGGTCCTCCTTCTTTTTCCATCTTTGCTTGAACTTTCTTATCGTGTGCTGGAAATTGTTCAATTTCTCAGATCTGTTCATCCTGCATTCTTTTTCCACATGTCCATACTTGTTACAAGAATAACATCTTATGTGATTAAAAAAGTAAGCATAAGGATCATACTGTGTTCTTCTATTCTTTCTTCTATTGCAATCAGCTGCTTTATGACCATACTTGCTGCACGAAAAACAATATCCCTTGAAGAAACCAAAGTACCTTTCTGAGTAGAATCTGTTTGTTTGTGGCTGAAACAATCTGCTTCTGCAATTGGCTACAACATGCCCATAATTATGAAACTTAAAGCATTCAACATTATTGAATGATTTCCTTTGAGATTTCATGATTTCCGGTTGATCTTTTGTCTCTTTCAACACTTCAAGTTTTGCATTGACATCCTTTGAGTCTTTAGCACTTCCTTGTGAACTAGATTTTCCTTTAACAGTTTCATGAAAACCAAGACCAAGTTTAATAGCAGGAGATCTTTGATTACTAAGAATATTGTCCAGAATCTTAGTACTATCTTGAAATCTCAAGAGTTTATCCTTTTCTTCTAATTTACCTGTGAGAATGTTTACCTCAACATCCAATTTTTGGCATTGCTTCTTCATACTTTCTTCAACCCTTTTTCCTTCTTCCTTTCAACTGATCATTCAATTTTAGAATCTCTTATTTCAACCCATTTTCTTTGCTCTTCAAATGTCTCAGAGAATATCTTCATTCTTCTTATTTGATTTTTCCAGATTTTCTTTATAGAAGATGATTTCCTCGCTTTCCGACTCTCTATTTCTTTTCAAATGGTAGGGTTCTTCGTTCTTCTTATTTGATTTTTCCTAACTTCTTCGAGAGAGATGATTTCATTTCAATTCCTTCACCGTGATTGGTTGCTTCGTCCCGGCACATTTGATACATTTCTATCATTCCTTCATTGTTTCCTTTGTATATCATTCATTCTAGAGAGATCACATACTTGAGGATAGATTCCCTCCTTTTAAATTGATCCCAAAAATTACTTTCATCATTGATCTTGAGATTTGCTTCTAGGCTTATACTGTTACTTTCACTATCTTCTTCATTGCATGCACAAGTGAGTGGATTACAAGAACAACAATCAATACCTATTTCCTCTTCTCCATTTTCTGCTGCACATGTTTTCTGAGATATCTTCTTTCCTTGGGTAGCCTTCTTCTTTTGCTTCTTTTCCATCAGCACTAGCAGATCTTGGTCAGAATCTTCTTCATCTTCACTTGACACTTCATTATTATCTTCATTTGCATAATAACTCTTTCCCTTTTCAATCTGTTTATAAGGACATTTAGCAGCATAATGACCCACTCTTCCACAATCAAAACATTTGAAGGGAAGCTTACCTCTGAATCTTCCAATACATGGTTGGAGTCTTCTCACAAAGTTTGCTTCTTCTTCTTCTGATATATAACTTGATTCCTTGACAACTTCCTTTTCTTTTCCTTTTGCACACGCATTAAAAGCAGCTTCTTTGGTTTGAGAGGGACCTCCTTGTCTCATTTCATAAGCAGTCAGAATACCATGTAGTTGAACAATAGCAAGAGTTTGCAGATCTTGCCTTTCTTCGATAGCTGAAACTTTTGACTCAAATTTTGAAGTTAAAGATCTTAAGACTTTTTCCACCAGAGTAGTATCGGTTATGGTTTCACCCAAACTTCTCATATGATTTACAATATCATCTAGACGTAAAAATAAACTGGTAGTACTCTCATCATTATGCATCCTTAAATTTTCATATTCAATTCTGAGAGTTTGGAGTTTTGCACTTTTTACCTTTGTATCTCCTTCATAGCTCAGAATGATTTTGTCCCATATTTATTTTGCTGAATTTATCTGCATCACTTTAGCAAATTATGGTTCAGACAGGCTTCCTAATAGGACATTGACGGCTTTGGCATTGATTTCATATTTCTTACTTTTTGCTGCATCAGTAGGAATACTTGCCGGATACTGATAACCTCCTTCCACGATTGCCCATACTTCTGCACCAAGACTCTCTGGCAGATATGCTTTTTTTTCGTATCTTCCATAATAATAGATTATTTCCATTAAATAGAGGTGGCCTTATGCATTTTACCCCTTCATGACTTCCCATTGCCATTGCATCTCCTCTAAGTGATCAAGCTTCGCAAGGACCTCGTCGAATACCAATTGTTGGGAAATAACATCGAGAGGGGGGGGGGGGTGAATCAGTATTTATGACTTATTCATAAATTTTTATTTTTCCACTCTCTAAAACCCATACACTACTTTACTTAACCAGACTCGCGTATATACGCGGATACCCTTCACAAAACTCGCGTATGTACAAAGATATTAATATGCAATTAATTCTTTACTTTGATCCTTGCATTTATTCATCAGATGTTTATATATCATTAGACATGTGTAGTAATAATAGAATAAATCATCTCACATAAGCATCACACATGAACACCAGGATTTTAGGTGGAAACCCAAGTCAGGAGAAAACCACCGCTGCCGTTGTCTCAGCCTTCAATATTTTATTATAAATAAAACATCTTATAAAAATGTACTAGCGTAGACTCATACCAGTACGCAGGCACCCACCTGTGCTCGTTTACCAGCCTCTCCTAGAAGGGAGCTACGACCCCCTGCTCTAATTTACCAGCCTCTCTTGGAAGGGAGCTACAACCCCTGACTGAAGGCTACAACCCTCAGTACCACCATGGACCACGTTTCATCAATTTTCACACTGGATCCAATATCTTCAATAGAACACAAATTGCAGGCCACTTTTCATCATATTTTCAGACTGGACCCACTCCACACATTTAAGCTCAATCATACGTCAAAAATGATACTTATCAATTCAGACAACCTAGAACTGTAGAATACATCATTAACAAATAGCAGTAACACAGTAGAACAGATCAAACATTTCATACTTCATTCTTCAGCAAACCCTAGATTTAATACACGCTTTCCTTTCACTGATACCACTTATATACGCGCTTCCATTCACATAAACCTGCGTATACATCTGCACATTACAGAACAAACCATACGCACTTTCTCTTCATCAAACCCGCGTATATACGCACTTCCACTACGACAAACTTGCGTATAGATCTTCAGACATTATAGGGCAGCATAATTTTTCAGATCAGATATTCAGTTCAAATTTAACTCTTCACTTTAGATAGATGTTCGCCTCATCTCAGATTTAAACATTCCACAAACAGATCTAGAAGATACGAATACATTTAAGATCTAGATAACCTTCTTCATCATTTTCTTCATAGGTGCATCAAAAATTTAGATATATCATCAAACTGTTACCCTTTCCATTCAGACATACTTCCGAGCGAAGTATACATTCAAACCCAGACTCATGCACACACCTTGCACAATGATTTTCTTATCCTTATATAGGTTTACCCTTTTTCAATACCATGAGCCAAAACCACATCACTTTCGATGGTATTCCTGGATGGGATCAAATAGACAATCCAGTGCTCAATACAATGGTTCAATACCATGGTAATGCCCCTTGGTATTCTAATTTTGGAGCGCAAAAGACCATACGTGACTTGTCACGTACTTTTCCGCGTGCATACGCGACTTCCCTTTACTAAACTCGCGTATGCCTTGTGACATACACTTTTCATCATTGTTCTGGCCCATTCTGGAAATTATTTCTTCTACACCTTCTGTACAGATTGTAGATACATCAGATGTACATCATTCACAAGCTCATAAAGTCAAGAAAAACTTCATCAAGTAGGTTGCCATCATCTTCATCAAGTGGGTTGCCATCAAGGACAACACATTGCATCATATTGCCAACAAATAACCATACTTTATAAATATGAGAGTTTATCAAAGAATAAATAACTTCAGTGAAATTTCATCTTTTAGTAAAATCAAATCTATTTGATATTCTAATCTTTTGATTATTCCTTAACAATTCTTATTTCTATAAGCAATAAATCAAAAATATTTTATGATATATTTAATTGAGAAGAAAAAAATCAATATTATTCAACTTTTATTTTCCTAAGGCAAAGAAAAGACAGTAATATACAGGGAATAGAAGGGGTTACCTCCTATGAAAAGTATTTCTTTAAAATATACCCATTAACAGGCAAAGAATCCCTTTTGCCTGATAGATGTTGCAATAAAAATGTTGATGGGCCTATTTCTTCGATGATTCGAAAGGGACGTAGCCATAATCTTTGGAATTTGGTGTGTTTACCTTTTTCCTCGTGTTCTTTATCCCATTTCAATACTAGATCACCAATATGAAATTTTTTTAGAGTGACAAAAGTTGTATCAAATGAATCTTTAACTAACTGTTGATGATGTGTATGAGTAACTTTAGCTTTTTCTCTTTCTGCTTCAAGCTTAAGGATTTGAAATTGTCTTACTTGTAAAGAAGAAGAAAAGGATTCATCAATAAATTGAACTAAGACAAGAGAAGTAATAAATACATTAGTAGGAAGAAAAACTTATTTCCTATAACAATATTAAATGGAGAAGTGCCAAGGGAGGCCTTCTGAGTTATTCAATCTGCCCAAAGAGAAAATGTCAATGACTTGTGCCAATTTCATTTGTTTTGGTCAATAGTTCGTTTGATGATTCTAATAAGGTTTTTATTTGTGGATTCTACTAAATCATTTTGTTATAGAATCATTTATCACCATTATATAATTGATGACTTATGCATTGGCCTTTGTCAACCCTTCCATTCAGAATTGGTCACATTTGTGAAAAAACAGTATTTTAAAATTCATACGCGACTCTACCTAGACTTTTCTACATATACACTCAGGTCCAGATACAACGAACCCACATATGCTATTTAAAATATTAAAAAATATAAAATTTCCCTACTTTTGAGGCATGGTTTACGATTGTTCCTATAACCTAACTACCCCAGCCCATGGAATAACTATTCCCCAACTGAAAAAACTAATTTGAGGGAGTATAAAAAACTAATTTAAGCAAGAAAGAGAATTATAGATATTATACCCTGTTATAGCTTTGAACAAGTCTGAGATTTCCCCTGTGCCTTCTGCACTTCCCATATTTTCAGGAAACCCTTGTTCCCTTGTGATGTTCACCCACACCCTATGTGACATCCATTGTGCACTACTCATGGAAGAGGTTTTGTGAGGCTAGGGTTGGATGGATCCAGAGGATGGTTTGCTCAAGGCCGTGGCATATTTTAAGTGATCTCTCCACTATTTATTTACTTTACATGTTATCAATAAAATAAGTACCATCCAGTTCCTAATGTTCATGTGTCATATATCTCTTATACATGCTTTATGATCTTAAATAGTTCATTTATTGTTATTTTTATGAGATTATGCATGCCTTTTTCTAACATCTAGAACATATATATGTTGTACAACTAGGTTTTTGGGCTTGTTCTTTCATGGTTTGCAGGTTCTGGAGCACAAGGAGTTACAGGGGCTTTGAACCCCGCAAGATCTACTACAACCGAAGGATAAACAAGTAAGATCTAAAATCCTTATTTTCTAGTTTAAAGCATATAAATTGGTTAATCGAGTCCTTCATTGATGACATGCCCCTTATCTGTGAAGTTTTATCAACCCAAGACCTTAGAGTAACATTTCCCATAACAGAATTAGTGACTCCGCTAGGGGTTACATCCGTGTAATTCCTAGTTCGAGTTGTTTGATCTGTCTTGTAGATTCCCTGATAGGTTTATCACATTCTACAGTCTAGTAAGTATTTTTCCAACCAGATAGAAGTCTTGGTCTCTTGACCAGGCTTGATTTTTTCTTTTTTCTTTTTTCTTATTTCTATTTATATATGCTACTTAGTCTCTACACAGTCACGTATTCCCTATGTATTTTCCAAAATAACCCGCATATACGCGATTTTATTTGGTTATAGCCGTGTATACATGTTTGTTGCATACAACAAGACCACATATGCCTGGGAAAAATTGAAAATTTGAGTTTTGAAGCCCAGTCACTTTTTTTTGTCTATGGTTGACCACTCCTGTGGTGTCTTTAAGGTGTTTTTACTGTGTTTGTTGTGGTTTCATATCCATTTATCTCTTGTTCTTATGAAAACCTATCCATTTGGTAAACTGCCTATTTTGTGTGATTGCAATAATGGTTGTAGGATTTGTTCCTGGAGTTCTTGGCCTTATGCATTGCTTTGCTTTTGGTTTTTGCCTATTTTGAATTCTTTGGTTTTCTTGATTTCTTGGGACTAGCCTGGTAGTGAATCTTGAAGATACCTTTCTTGGTTTTTTGAGTTTTTGTTCACTAGAAGAGTGTGCTAGTGTTCTGAATCTGTTTCTTGAGTTTCTTGCTTCTTCTTTCTTGTTTGGGTCCTGCTACAGAAATAGCATAGTTGGCTTGAGCACTTTGAGGCCCTTTTTGACACTCATTTTGTTGATTCCAGTTCTTGAGTATTTTTATGCTTGTCTTCTTGAAATCTTTCTCTTTCCATTATAAGTGAAAATCCCAAAAGAAATTCTTGTTTTCCATTGCTTTTGCTTTAATTTAATTTTTCATATGTTTTGAAGCAATTTTTTTTTTGTTTCTGTTCTTTGGTTCTTTTCTTGGTTTTTAAAGAAGCCTTTTTTCTAGACTTCTCTCTTTTGCATCATGTACATTTTTAGCATATTTTTTTCATAGGAGTTCTAGTTGGAACTAGCCTTACTTTCCTGTCAAAAGTGATTGAACCATTTCTCTCAAGAGACTCTTTTCGCTTCTTCAAAATTAGAAATCTTAGAATTTTCATATCATTGGTAGTTTTGCATTAAGTGCATTGAAGAATTTTAGTCTTTTCATAGTTTTTTGGAGTGTGTGAAGTGTGAGTAATTGAAAAGAAAAACAAAGTTGTTGCTTATTTAGTTTCATAGAACCAAAATAGAGATTTGTTTTCATCGAAAGAAAAATATTGCATTCGCATGTAGTAGGTTTTCATTGATTTATTTTGTGTTGACAAACACCATCAGTTTCACTTTTGTGTGCCTTTGACTTAAGTAACAAAAAATTTAAAATCAAGCGCTATAATTAAGATCAAATAGAAGTTTTTGTATCATTGTCATTAATCATACACCAACTAGCTAGGTTGTAGGGCCTTGGAATATGTAAGTGGAGAGTTAACTCTCCAAGGCCACTCAAACTGTTAAAAATAGAAAGTTTATTAACGAGTGAAATCCAACAATGTTAAGTGGACCAGGAAATATATCCTCCAGAGAGTTAAGCGCAAGGGAGAGTGAAGGAAAAGAAGAGAGATACCCCCTCTCCTATTTGTTGAATCTTGACCTAATACCGTTCTGCCTGGCTGCTGACACGGATTGGTTCCCTTAGTTTCCTCTCCTATGGACCACATAGGCGACTATGGGGGGAATACCCATGGTCCCTAATATCGACGTTGCATCACTTTCATCAGTACTTCTTAAGGGTGCCCTTGCTAAGCTCGGGGAATTGCACCGGAAAAGGCTGTTGTCAGGAGGTCAACGTAACTATTTATGTTACCTTCGCTAGTAGGCCTAGTAGGCCTAGGTCGTAATTATCCCAGACTATTTTCAGAAGGTCCTCTCAATTTTCTTTCTTTTATTTTGGTGTCCAGTCCTAGTCACCTAGAGCAGAAATACCTGAAGGCCGCTTCATTGACTGTATATTAGGAAATTTTTAAAATGTACTATTTTCTCCTAGATTTCTTAGATTCTTATATTTTTTGAGACTAAAATTAAACTCTTAAAGTGACTAATCTATCGCCTTGTCGATCGAGGAGGCTTCATGCGCTTTCTCCTACGAGCGTCGAGCCTTCTTCCAGAAGGCTTAGGAGTAATTAGGTGGGTGATTTTTACCCGTTGGTTTCAAATGCAGCAGAGAGTGATCCTTTTTCTGGGCTTGTTGAAACTGTGGGTGGTCCTGGTGTTAGTGTTAGTTTAGAGAGGAGTGTTCCACTCATCTCTAGAGTCTTGTTTCCAGCTGAAGAAGTTGAAGTAGAAGAAGTTCCTCAGCCTACTGAGTCTCTTCCATCTCCTCTTCCTGCTAGTTTTCATGACATCCTTTTATACATCAGAACTAAGTCTCAAAGACATGCTAGTCCTTTTCCGTCATATCCCTTTTTTTCTATGGCCATGACAGGGAACACAACTTCAGCTATGAGCACTGCAAGTGTTCATACTACTCTTTCATTTTAAGGAGGATGAACTATTACCATGTCAACAATCACTTCTACTGTTGATATTCTTGGCTCTGCTTCTATTTCATCTTTGAGTGGAAACGCCCAGGCATATGTTTCTCAATCTGGCCACTTTTCTTTTGGACTTCCCTCTAGTGGAATTCCTTCTTTCTCCTTTTTTTTTTGTTTCAGCTATTTCCACGCCTATACCTTCTATGGCTAGTGGATCAACTTCATTTGAAGGATTCCCCTTTGGAAGTAGGCACATCCCTCATTCAAACCCTTCCTTAGGATTCATGCCCTTCACCTCTCAGAATCAAGGATTCCCCTTTGGAAGTAGGCACATCCCTCATTCAAACCCTTCCTTAGGATTCATGCCCTTCACCTCTCAAAATCAAGGATTCAATCCTTTTTCCGGAGGTGAAGGCTATAATATTTCTTCGGGATGGAACCCTTCTTTTACAACATCGGGATTTGGGAGTCATCTTTTTGCTAGTCAGCAAGGGAATGCTCCTTTCCCTTTAGTGGGTGCTTCTTAGGTTTTTTCTCCATTTGAAAATTTTTAGAACCCTTACCAAGGGGTTTCCTCTTCATTCAATACCTCAGTTGGAGGGAATGTCTCTGTATATAGTAACCCTATGTTGGGAAGGGGTCCTTCTCCAAATGCTGGGTCACAAGGTTTTTCTTATGGCTCATCATTTTCTATGAACAACATCTGGCAACCTGGTGCCTCAAAAAATCTAGGTTACTCCTTTCAGAATGTGGGGAATCCTTCTTATGGGGGATTGAATTACCGGCTCCTCCACACTTTCCATTTCTGTCAACGTTAAACTTGCCAGATCTATAGAAATTGACTAATGATCCTATTCAGTATAGTCCAGGTTTGCCTCCGGTCCCCACCAAACTACCCTATGACATTCCAATGTTTGAAGGGAATACTAGTGAGGATTCGGCGGATCATGTCACCACTTTCCACTAATGGTGTTCATGAAACTCCCTTATCGAGGATGCGATTAGGCTAATATTATTTCAACTCACCTTAACATGAAATGCATCAAAATGGTACATCGAGCTTACAGGGGACTTTTTTTCTACTTTAGGCGAGTTGGATACTATGTTATTAAACCATTTTTAGTTTATTGTCCGTTATGATGTCGGAATTGACCTTCTAGCCAATTCTGAGCAAGATAAAGCAACTCATATTTCTGATCATATTCTGGAATGCAGGAGAAGGAAGAGGCTCATCAAAGCTCAAATCACGAATGAATTCCTTCTTGAATGGTTTTGGAAATCTTTGCAGCCAGAAATCTCAAAAGATGTATCCCTATCCGGGGTATTTTCGAAAGAGCGGGCTATATTTAGGGCTCAGCTGCTAGAACTGATCTATTCTCAGTTTGGAGTCCTTAATAAAATCTTGCTAGATGATCCTCAATCCAAGTTATATTTAGCCAAAAATAAACCTGGCCCTCATGGTGACGAGCTTATTTGTTTGATCGATAGTGGTACGGATAACCTGCTAAATCAATTACAACAGTTGTCTATACAATCTTCTCCTTCTAGTTGGGCTATGCCTTCAGTTTCAACTCGTTATCAACCCTTGGCAATTAATTCTATTCAAACTTCTAACCCCAAAGGAAATAAAAATCCAATGGGAAGAAGAAGGGACGAAATAATAAGGAAAAGGACAAGGATGGGAGGGGGAATGAGAACAAATCCAACGATAATGTTGGAGAAGGCAAGGGGGATAATAAAAATAAATTTAAGTTTCCATGAAAGTTGTGCACCAGAGACCATCTTATGCACCTCTTACCTAAAATTCAGGATGCTCAATGCTTGTTAGCTCAACAGGGTTCTTCTAGTTCCCAGGCTGTGCTGACAAACCCTTTTCCCCAAGGGAAATAATTTCTTGCTAACACGAATGCAAATACTGGAGCTCCCTTTGGGGGAAACCAAGAAGGGGAAAAACCATCAAACATATACATGATGAGTGCTCATGCAGATATCACTATGAGATCTCGTGATTATGGAGAATACGAGTCTTCAAAAGCTAAGGGTGCTCCTAATAATTCAGAGCCACTCCATATAGAGAGGCTTGCAGTTGAGCCTATACCTCAGATGCCAAAAGGGTCTAAAAAGCATACGAAGATCAATAATAATGTCGAGGCTGCCCAGAACTACTTGATTGTAGAAGATCTGGCTCAAAGTCCTTGTGCCATGTTTGTGTTGGAGGTACTTCAGTCGTGTCCTGCATAAAGGAGTGAATTTCTCACTACCATTAGGGCTGTCTATCCAAATAATTATCTAATTATCACATTTGATATGTCGACTTTTAAGAAGATACTTCCAGATTAAGTCTACATATCAAAATTTTAATATCTTTTGAACGGTTGTTGATGAGGGTGCTTCCATGTGTGTGATATCTCTCACATGTTGGAAGGCCATTACGTCTCCTTTAGCTGTCCCTTTAGCTAATTTTCTAACTGCGTTTGATGTTCATTCTCACAAGCCACATGGCATTGTTCCAGCTTTACCCATTTGTGTTGGGGGTAAAAATGTCAATATTGAAGTTCAGATAGTTTATGAAAACCTAGACTATAACCTTCTGTTGGGGAAAAACTGGATCTATGAGATGGATGTTATTGCATTCTCATTATTTCGCATTTTATGTTTCCCTCACGAAGGGAGAATTGTCATTGTTTATGTCATGGACTATTCTCTTGTAGATTTGAATGCATCTACTGACTCGATGGTTCCTTTGGTGAATGATATCAAGGAACTTGTTGAGAATTTGCGGGTTGGAATGTATGCATCCTTGATGGGTACTTTTGATTTTCCACCTCCTTCGGTTCATATCAATGATATTTCATCCTCCAAGGTTTAAAAATAGTATTTTAAAATTCATACATGATTCTGCCCAGAATTTTCCGCGTATACACTCGAGGCTATACACAACGAACCCACATATACTATTTAAAATATTATAAAATATAAAATTTCCCAAATTTTTGAGGTGGGGTTTACGGTTGTTCCTGTAACCTAACTACCACAACCGGTGGCCTAACTATTCCCCAATTGAAAAAAATAATTTTAGGGAGTATAAAAACCCCTCAAGGGAATGGCCTAAGGGAGGAAGAAAGAGAATTATAGATATTATACCCTGTTATAGCTCTAACCAAGTCTAAGATTTCCCCTATGCCTCCTACACTTCCTAGATTTTCAGGAAACCCTTGTTTCCTTGTGATGTTCACCCACACCCTATGTGACATCCATTGTGCACTATTCATGGAGAAAATTTTGTGAGGCTAGGGCTGGACAGATCCAAATGACAGTTTGCTCGAGGCCGTGCAAGATTTCAGGTGATCTCACCACTATTTATTTACTTTACATGTTATCAATAAAATAAATACCATCTTGTTCCTAATGTTCATGTTTCATATATCTCTTATACATGCTTTATGATCTTAAATAGTTCATTTATTGTTATTTTTATGAGATTATGCATGATTTTTTCTAACATCCAAAAGATATATATGCTGTAAAACTGGGTTTTTGTGCTTGTTCTTTGATGGTTTGCAGGTTCTGGAGCGCAAGGAGTTGTAGGGGGTTTGAACCCTACGAGATCTACTACAATTGAAGGATAAACGAGTAAGATCTGCAATCCTTAATTTCTAGCATAAATCATGGAAATTGGTTAATCGAGTCCTTCTTGTGATGACATGCCCCTGATATGTGAAGGTTTATCAACCCAAGACCTTAGGGTAACATTGCCCATAACAAAATTGGCGACTCCACTGGGGATTGCATCTGTGAAACTCCAAGTTCAGGTTGTTTTATTTGTCTTGTAGGTTCCCTGATGGGTTTATCACATTTTACAATCTAGTAAGTCCTTTTCCAACCAGACAAAAGTCCTGGTCTCTTGATCAGGCTTGAATTTTTCTTTTTTTTTTCTTATTTCTTTTTTGTATACACTACTTAGTCTAGACACAGTCGTGTATGCCCTCTATATTTTACAAAAGAACCCGCATATATGCGAGTTTCTTTGGTTACAGTCGAGTATACATGCTTGTTGCATTCAACAAGACCGAGTATGCCTGGGAAAATTTGGAAATTTGAGTTTTGAAGCCCTGTCACTTTTTTATGTCTGTGGTTGACCACTCCTGTGGTGTCTTTAAGGTGTTTTTACTGTTTTTTTTGTGGTTGCATATCCATTTCTCCCTTGTTATTGTGAAAACATAGCCATTTAGTAAATTTCCTATTTTTTGTGATTGCAATTGCGGCTGTAGCACCAAGATCTCTTCCCGGAGTTTTTGGCTATTCTGACCATTCAGAATAGTAAGCCTCTGCTTGTTTTCTCTTCTTCGCATTATGCATTGCTTTGATTCTGGTTTTTTCCTCTTTCAACTTCTTTGGTTTTCTTGATTTCTTGGGACAAGCCTCATAGAAAACGTTGAAGAGACCTTTCTTTGTTTTTTGAGTTTTTGTTCGCTGGAAGAGTGTGCTATTATTCTGAATCTGTTTCTTGAGTCTCTTGCTTCTTCTTTCTTGTTTGGGTCATGCTACGGAAATAACATAGTTGGCTTGAGCAATTTGAAGACCATTTTGAGACTCATTTTGTTGATTCTAGTTCTTGAGTAGTTTTATGCTTGCCTTCTTGAAATCTTTTTCTTTCCATTATAAGTGAAAAGCCCAAAAAAATTTCTTGTTTTCCATTGCTTCTACTTTGATTTCATTTTTACAGTTTTTCATATGTTTTGAAGCATTTTTTTTGGTTTTTGGTCTTTGTTTCTTTGCTTGGTTTTGAAAGAATCCTTTTTCTAGATTTCTCTCTTTTGCATCAAGTACATTTTTGGCATCTTTTGTGCATAGGAGTTCTGGTTGGAACTAGCCTTGCTTTCGTGTCAAAAGTGATTGAACCATTTCTCTCTAGAGACTCTTTTCACTTCTTCAAAATTAGAAATCTTAGGATTTGCATATTATTGGTAGTTTTTCATTAAGTGCATTGAAGAATTTTAGTCTTTTTCATAGTTTTCTGGAGTGTGTGAAGTGTGAGTAACTGAAAATAAAAACAAAGTTGTTGCTTATTTAGTTTCGTAGAACCCAAATAGAGATCTATTTTCTTCGAAAGAAAAATATTGCATTCGCATGTAGTAGGTTTTCATTGATTTATTTTGCATTGACAAACACCATCAGTTTCTCTTCCGTGTGCTTGTGACTTAAGCAACAACCAATTTAAAATCAAGCGCTATAATTAAAATCAACTATAATTTTTTGTATCAATGTCATTAATCATACACCAACTAGCTAGGTTGTAGGGCCTTGGAATATGTAAGTGGAGAGTTAACTCTCCAAGGCCGCTAAAACTGTTAAACATAGAAAGTTTATTAACGAGTGAAATCCAACACTGTTAAGTCGACCAGGAAAGCTATCCTCTAGAGAGTCAAGCGTGAGGGAGAGTGAAGGAAAAGAAGAGAGATACCCCCTCTCCTATTTGGTGAATATTTACCTAAGACCGTTCCACCCGGTTGCTGACACGGATTGATTCCCTTAGTTTCCTCTCCTAGGGACCACATAGGTGACTGTGGGGGAGAATACCTGTGGTGCCTGAGATTGACGTTGCATCACTTTCATCAGTACTTCTAGAGGGTGCCCTTGTGAAGCTTGGGGACTTGCACTGGGAAAGGTTTTTTTCAGGAGGTCAATGTAACTATTTATGTTACCATCGCTAGTAGGCCTGGGGTGTAATTACCCCATACTATTTTCAGAAGGTCCTCTTATTTCACTTTCTTTTATTTTGGTGTCCGGTCCTAATCACCCGGAGCGGAAATACCTAAAGGCTGCTTGATTTTCTATATATTAGGAACTTTTTAGAGTGTGCTCTTTGCTCCTAGATTGCTTGGCTTCTTATATTTTTTGAGTCTAAAATTAATCTCTTAAAGTGGTTGACCGATCGCCTCATCGATTGAGGAGGCTTCGTGTGCTTTCTCCTACAAGTGTTGAGCCTTCTTCAAGAAGGCGAAAGAGTAATTTAGTGGGTGATTTTTACCCTGTGGTTTTGAACGCAAAGAAGAGTGATCCTCTGTTTGAGCTTGTTTTTTCTGTGGGTGGTCCTAGTGTTAGTGTTAGTTTAGAGAGGAGTGTTCCACTCATCTCTAGAGTCTTGTTTCAAGCTCAAGAATTTGAAGTAGAAGAAGTTCCTCAGCCTACTGAGTCTCTTCCATATCCTCTTCCTACTATTTTTCCTGACGTCCTTTTATACATCAGACCTAAGTCTTAGAGACCAGCTAGTACTTTTCCATCATATCCCTTTATTTCAATGGCTATGACATGGAACACAACTTCAGCTATGAGCACTGCATGTGTTCATACTACTCTTTCAGTTGAATGAGGAGGAACTATTTCCATATCAACAATCACTTCTAGTGTTGCTATTCTTGGCTCTGCATCTATTCCATCTTTGATTGGAAACACCCAGGCATATGCTTCTCAATCTGGCCCCTTTTCTTTTGGACTTCCCTCTAGTGGAATTCCTTATTTATCCTTTTTTGTTGTTTCAACTATTTCCATGCCTGTACCTTCTATGGCTAGTGGATCAACTTCATTTGAAGGGTTCCCCTTTGGAAGTAGGCACATCCATCATTCAAACCCTTCCTTAGGATCCGTGCCCTTCACCTCTCAGAGTCAAGGATTCAATCCTTTTTCTAGAGGCGAAGGCTCTAATGTTTTTTCGGGATGGAACCCTGCTTTTACACCATTGGGATTTGGGAGTCAGTTTTTCACTAGTCAGTAAGGGAATACTCCTTTCCCTTTAGTGGGTGCTTCTCAGGATTTTTCTCCATTTGAAAATTCTTGGAAACCTTACCAAGGGGTTTCTTCTTCATTCAATACCTCAGTTGCAAGGAATGTCCCTATATATAGTAACCCTATGTTTGGAGGGGGTCCTTTTCTGAATGTTGGGTCACAAGGTTTTTCTTATGGCTCAAGATTTTCTACGGACAATATCTGGCAACCTGGTGCCTCAAAAAATCTAGGTTACTCTTTTCAGAATATGGGGAATCCTTCCTATGCAGGATGAAATTCCTAGGCTCCTCCACACTTACCATTTCTGGCAACGTTAAACTTGCCAGATCTATCGAAATTGACTAATGATCCTATTTGGTATAGTTCGGGTTGGCCTCTAGTCCTCACCAAACTACCCTAAGACATTCCAAAGTTTGAAGGGAATATTAGTGAGGATCCGACAAATCATGTCACCACTCTCCACTTATGGTGTTCGTCAAACTCCCTTATCGAGGATTCGATTAGGTTGAGATTATTTCAACGCACCTTAACAGGAAATGCAACAAAATGGTACATCGAGCTTACAGAGGGTAGTTTTTCTACTTTTGGCAATTTGGCTGCTATGTTATTAAAACATTTTTCAGTTTCTTGTCTATTATGATGCTGGAACCAACCTTCTAGCCAATTTTGACCAGGACAAAGAAACTCATATTTCTAATCACATTCAGGAATGGAGGAGAAGTAAGAGGCTCATCAAAGCCAAAATATCAAATAAATTCCTTCTTGAATGGTTTTTGAAATCTTTTCAGCCATAAATCTCAAGATATGTATCCCTTTCAAGGATATTTTTGGAAGAGCAGGCTATTTTCAGGCTCAACAATTAGAACTGATCTATTCTCAGTTTGGAGTCCTTAATAAAATCTTTTCAGATGCTCCTTACTCCAAGTTAGATTTAACCAAAAATAAACCTGACCCTCATTGTGACAAGCTTATCGGTTTGATCGATAGCAATACGGCTAACCTGCTAAATCAATTGCACCAGCTCTCTATACAATCTGCTCCTTCTGGTCGGGCTATGCCTTCAATTTCAACTCCTTATCAACCCTTTGTAATTAATGATATTCAAAATTATAACCCCAAAGGAAATAAACAATTTGATGGGAATCATAAGGGACGAAATAATAAGGAAAAGGACAAGGATATGAAGGGGAATGCGAAAAAATCCAACGATAATGTTGGAGAAGGCAAGAGGGATAATAAAAATAAAGTTAAGTTTCCATGCAAGTTGTGCACTGGATACCATCTTACACACCTCTTACCTAAAATTTAGGATGCTCAGTGCTTGTTAGCTCAACATGGTTCTTCTAGTTTCCAGGTTGTGCCGATAAACCCTTTTCCCCAAGGGAAACAATTTCTTGTTGACAGGAATGCAAATACTGGAGCTCCCTTTGGGGGCAACCAGGAAGGGGAAAATCCATCAAACATATACATGATGAGTGCTCACGCAGATATCACTACAAGATCTCATGATTATGGAAAATTTGAGTCTTCAAAAGCTAAGGGTGCTCCTAATAATTCTGAGCCACTCCATATAGAGAGGCCTGCAGTTGAGCCTATACTTCAGATGTCGAAAGGGTCTACAAAGCATACGAAGATCAATCCTAATGCCGAGGCTGCCCAGAACTACTTGATTGTAGAAGATCTGGCTCAAATTCCTTGCACCATGTATGTGTTAGAGGTACTCCAGTTGTGTCTTGCACAAAGGAGTGCATTTGTCACTGCCATTGGGGCTATTGGTCTAAATAATTCTCTGATTATCACATTTTCTATGTCAACTTTTAAGAAGAGACTTCCTCATCATATGGCTTTCCATATTAAGTCTACATATCAGAAGTTTAATATCTTTCGAACGGTTGTTGATGAGGGCTCTTCCATGTGTGTGATGTATCTCGCCTATTGGAAGGTCATTGGGCCTCCTTCAGCTATCCATTCAACTACTCTTCTAACTGCATTTGATGGTCATTCTCATAGGCCACATGGAAATGTTCCAGCTTTACCCATCTTTGTTGGGGGTAAAACTGTCAATATCGAAGTTGAGATAGTTGATGAAAACCTAGACTATAACCTTCTGTTGGGGCGAAACTGGATCTATGAGATGGATGCTACTGCATCCCCATTATTTCACATTTTACTTTTCCCTCACAAAGGGAGAATTGTCACTATTGATCACATGGACTATTATCCTGTAGATCTGAATGCATCTACTGACTCGATGGTTCCTTTGGTGAATGATACCAAGCAACCTGTTGAGAATTTTGGGGTTGGAATGTATACATCCTTGATGGGTACTTTTGATTTTCCACCTCCTTCAGTTCATATCAATTTTATTTCATCCTCTGGGTTTACTATTCAGAAATATTTCTTTTGAACTCACTAATTTTGGAGCCTTGGACCTTACCTTCTCCTACCTCCACATTAGAATAAGGTCAAGTGGGTGGAATGACATTTCCTATGTCTGCATCTGAGATTGCTTATAGATCTATTGTTGACTCTGCAGATTCAACACTAGTTTCTTTTTCACCAGAGGAATTGGATGGAGATGTGGCTCCGACTTGGACTCTTAGTTGATCTTCTACTCAGGATTTCCTTGATACCACTCTTACATATGAAGAGGCCATCCTTGAAGCAATGAATGGTGTAAAGAGACCGTGGGATGATTTGTATCATCAGTCTCATTGTCTACCACAATTGTGAGATGTTGAATGAAGTTTCTCCAACCTTCAGTATTCTAGTCCTATTCACCTAGTCCTGAACCCTTTAACACCAGCACAGGTATTTGCTGAAGGAAACATGCATTTGATTTCTGCTACCGCCCTAGTGAACACCTCTAGAGATCCCAACATTATTGAGAATGTCTTCATTGGAGTTGAATGTTCCCCTGAAGAAATTCAGACTTACACCGATCTCTTTCGAGAATTTTAGGATGTGTTTGCTTGGCCTTATGAGGAGATGCATGGTATAGATCCATCTATTGTCCATCATGAGATCAAGAAATACGAAAACACTAAACCTATCTGGTAGAAGCTTCGTCCGGTCAACCCTATGAAGGAAACAGCTATCAAAGCCGAGGTGGAGAAGCTTCTTAAGGCAGGTTTCATATACCTCGTTCCATTAACTGAGTGGGTTTCAAATTGAGTTCCCATGGACAAGAAACAAGAAACGATCCAAGTTTGCATCGATTTCAGAGACCTAAATAAAGGATGCCCTAAATATAATTACCCCACCCCATTTATAGATTAGATCACCAATGAACATGCAGGGAATGATATTTTCTCCTTCATGGATGGTTTCTCTGGATATAACCAAATTACTATCCATCCTGAAGATCAACATAAGACTGCATTTATTTGTCCCTCGGGTACATTTTCTTACAAGAAGATGTCTTTCATCCTTAAAAATGCTGGATCTACCTTTTAGCAGGCCATGTCTTATGCCTTCCATGACATCAAACATATTATTGAGGCATATTTGGATGATTTAGCTGCTCTTTCTCGCAAGAGAATTGATCATCCTTTACACCTTCGTCAAGTTTTTGAACGATGTCAATATTACAAAATTCAGTTGAACCCTAATAAATGTGTTTCATTGTGACATCCTGTTGGTTGTTGGGATTCATCATGTCTACGGAAGGGATTCAGGTAGATCCCTTCACGGTTGAGACAATACTTCAGTTTCCTCCCCCGTCTTCAATCCATCAACTTCAAAGTCTGTAAGGAAAAGATAATTTCTTGCGGAGATTTATCATGAGTTATGCTGATATTACAAAGGGATTTATGAGGTTGTTGAAGAAAGGATTTCCATTCTCTTGGGATGAATTTGATCAATGTTCATTCGATGCTTTGAAAAAAGCATTGACCTCTTCTCCATTACTGAGTCCACCCGATTATAGCAAGAATTTCCTATTGTATCTCACTATAGAAGAATCTACCATTGGTATGTTTCTGGTTCAGGAAGATGATGCTCTTTCTGAGCATGTTGTATACTACCTTAGTCGAGGCTTGGTGGGTCCTGAAATCTGGTATTATCTGATAGATAAACTTGATTTGGCAGCAGTCCATGCTGTTCAATAGCTCAGACATTACATTCTCCTTCACAAAACATATGTTTTGGTAGCATTCAATCCATTTCAATTTGTTCTCAGTAGGTGAGTGATTGGGGGCAAATACAATCAATGGATTGTTATTTTACAGGAATTTGATCTTGAATTTTTGTCTTCCAAGTCCAGGAGATCATTAGTATTCGCTAAGTTCATTTCCGAGTTGCCCTATGGAGAAGAGATTATTTATGAAGAATCGTTTCCTGATGAGCATATTTTTCTCATTTCTTTAAAGGATCCTTGGGACGGAGATCTCATAGTTTATCTCCACTCTGTGAAGTTTCTCTTAGCTTTTTCGAAAGATAAGTGTTGAAAATTACATCACTTAGCCAAAATTTATTTGATTATTGGTGACACTCTATATTGTCGCGGGGTCAATTCGACCCTTAGATGTTGCTTAACTCTCAAAGAAGCTGAGGTTGTGCTAAATGATTGCCATGATGGAACTTGTGGTGGTCATTTATCTGGGCATTCTACAACCCAAAAAATCTTTCGTGTAGGATAATTTTGGCCTTCGATTTTCAAATATTGTATTGAAGTGGTCAAAAAGTATCATCCTTCTCAGATTTATACTTGAAAGATGCATGCTCATCCATCTCTACTCTTTCCTGTCATCACTATCGGTCCTTTCACAAAATGGGGTGTTGATTATACTACTTGTGACCCACCTTTGGCTAAGGGTCACAAGTACATTATTATAGCTGTAGACTACCTCACCAAGTGGGTTGAAGCTATGCCCAGTTTTGGGAATAATGGTGAGACAACAGCCCTGTTCCTATTCAATCAAGTCATTTCTCACTTTGGTATCACAAAAGAGATTGTCACTGACCATGTCAGTATTTTTCAGAACAACATGATGGTTGAATTGGATCTAAAATTAAGTTTTTGGCATGAGCATTAATCTCCTTATTATTCTCAAGACAATGGTAAAGTTGAAGCCGTTAACAAATCCTTGAAGATAATTCTTCAATAGACAATTGAAAAATCTAGATCCAATTGGCATGTCATGTTGTACCCTACACTTTGGGCATATCGGATGTCTGTAAAGACTGCAACCGATTTCACTCTGTTTCAACTAGCTTATGGGTTGGAATCTATATTTCCTGTTGAATGAGAAATTCCTTCACTTAAGTTAGCAGTTGAACTTCTTCCTAACACTTCCAGTCTCTAATAACGTGTTATCCATCTAGAAAATCTCGATGAGAAGTGCCGAGATGCAGCTACAATGAATCAGGTGAATAAGAAATGGGTGAATGTTGAGTACGATAAGGCGATCAAGCCTAGGGTTTTCTCTGAAGGTGACCTTGTCTTGGTTTATGCCCAAGAGAAGGATACCTTTGGGGTAGGAAAGTTAAAATCTATGTGGTATGGCCCCTTTATCGTCAAAAAGGTCCGGAAAAAAGGAGCTTATGCCATGGTTGACTTTGATGGTAACGAGTTGGAAGAGCCCATAAATGGGCTTTATTTGAAAAATTAATATGCTTACGCTTAGGCCTAGCATCTGC
This sequence comes from Pinus albicaulis, assembly GCA_034641835.2. Lineage (NCBI taxonomy): Eukaryota > Viridiplantae > Streptophyta > Pinopsida > Pinales > Pinaceae > Pinus > Pinus albicaulis. Next base: position 1,817,627,770 of record CM076578.1, read on the forward strand.
TTTGTTGTATACAATGTGTTTTTGTACATATCTGTGTTTCTATTTTTGGTGTGGTTTTGATGATTTTGATATTCTTTGGCAAGTATTATTGGATGAAATGAGTCACTTTGGATTTGCCAATGCTGCTAGTAGAAAGACACAGAACCAAGATTCCATGGCTTGGGTAATTCGTTATCCATCCAGTCAGTTGTTAGTCTCAAGACGTGTCTGCATTGGTCTTGGTTTGAACAATGTGGCAGAGTACACTGCAGTGGTCAACCTACTATTGGAGGCAATATCTCTTGGTGTTGATTCCTTAGTAGCTTACTTGCATTTACAACTGGTGGTTTCACAATTTAACAACACCTATCGTGTCAGAGACACATATGTTCATCGATTATTTCTGAGGGTATGTTTTTTGCAACGTTCATTTAAATTTATTACATTAAATTCATATTCCTCGATCTGATAATTGGTTGGAAGACTCATTAGCTAATCGAGCACTTGATTGGCATATTAATCATTCAATACTTTGAAAATATCAAAAAAATCATTCAGCATTGTATATTTGAGACATCACATCATATAAAATCACTATGTATGTGTGTGTGTGTGTGTATATATATATATATATATATATATATATATATATATATATATAGATCAGAGTGTTCAAAAATATACAAAATTTGGACCATCGTGTCCTACATAATTGGGGCTTATGCCTGATCATGTCTATCATCCAAAAAATATTACATTCATCCAATCAAATCTAATTCTACTCCTAATGTCCTTTCCCAAAATTTGTGTTCTGATAGAACACAATGGTAGTTGCTACATGGAGGAATAACTACACTCAGTCTCATGGTACCCTAACCACCTGTCTCTGGGTAGCCCTCGGAAGGTCCTCTATGGCAGCCATAGGTACGCAAGTCAAACTGTCCAAGTTTCTCTGTACTACATGGAGGGTCCTTTTTGGGTCTTCAGCATCTACCTCACCTCTGTGGCGATTATGCCCTGGGTAGCCCTTTGGCCTTACTAGTCCCATGTTTGCATCATGATCATTAAAATTTTGTAAGTCATATTGTCCTATCAAAAACATTTTTTCATTTTCTCTATGAATTGAAAAAATCTAAAAAATCATATAAACAAAAAATCAAAAAATGCAATCTTACCAATTGCACCCCATGTTGCTCCAAGTGAAAGAACTAAAGCAGGGTCTACTTGAAAATCCATCCTAGCATAGGGATAGTATTCCACTATGATGAATTGCTATTCCCACCACTGGAAGAACTCATCATCCCAGGTGGTTCGGGGAACTTCACTTCCCCCCAATATCTTCATCAAATCTACCCATCGGGCTATTCTTCGATCCCTTGGGTTGCTGATAGTAGAGATGACCTTGGCCTGAATCCTTGGGACTCTGTCAAAGAAGAATGTCAGCAAAATGGTACCGTACCCAAAGTGTTTTGTCTTTTTCTTCCGAATAGAAGTAAGTTTTTTTTTTCAGATTTTCCAACAAGGTAGTGCACCAGTCATAAAGATGAACCAAACATTCCACTGCTATACTCATATGAGTACGTGAAGCCTGGTTTAGAGAATTTGATCCTACCACTTTGCTAATGGTAAAGAGAAGTATTTTAATGTACAAATCCCTACCATATTTTATGGGGATTTGAGTTCCCACCTTCTTTGCGTCATATATGCAATAGACTTGGAAATAATCCTCTACATTAAGCCCTTTTGTGGGTTTTTTGTGCAAATCAACTGGGTCTTCTCTTCAAGAAAGTCTATAATAAAGTATATGTTTTCCATTTCTATTCATAGTGGCATTTGATCAATTATAAAGAAATATTCTTCTAGTTCCCAATGATCAACCAACATCTGAAGCAAACAAGCATTGCTTTTCATATTCAACATTTTGAAAAAGTTAAGTAACCCACAATTTCGAAGGATATCTAAGGATTTTTGTTCCTACATCACTTCATTATCAATAACATTGTTCTGAAATTCCCTCTAACTGATCAAAATCCTGGAAAAATTCATCAATTTACTGATTCAATACAAGTTTTTAAAAATTTAGCCCTACACATATGCGACCCCATTTGTACACAGTCGCGCATTATACACAAGTTCCTCATCACGAACTTGCGTATGTGTAGAGGGTTTTAACTAAAAACTATTTCCTACGGTAAAAAATCCAAAAAAAATCTTAAAACGAGAACGAAATTGATAAATGAGATGAGTACGAGGTTTACCTGACTATTTGAGGCGATTTGGTGACCGGTTGCTCTGTATTCAAGAAGAGGATTTTTTGCCCCAGAGCTCTTTTTCCACTTCTGCAATGCACAAATGATCAAAATGTGAGTCAAAATGCTTATTTATGCTAATAATTTGAAAGTTTTTCACAATTTCATTTGTGTCTACTTTTTGAATTTGATTAAGGCTGTATAACCTTTTGGCTTGTAAGCGTTGGGAAAAGTATTTTTCAGGTACATTTTTTTGAATTTGACTTATTCCTAGTTTTCTTTCGGATCCATGACCACTAACCTGTCAAGGCAGATATTTGATTTCGATCTTGCATATAGGTTATGGAATTCACTTTTTTTTGCATTGTTGCATACTAGCCTCCATTATGATCACTTTCCATAGGGTCGATCCCATCATGTCATGAGTATTTAACCCATTTCACTCGCCGATTTTTTAATCATGGCTTGGTGGTAGAGCCATCCTTTACATGGGCTTCCTAGTTAGTTCCTTGCTATCATTTATCGCCCATGTTGCAATTTATGTAGGCTCTGGAGTCCTCTTTAGTACCACCATGACTTATGTGTTGAAGCTTCATTCTTCTTCTTCTTCACTATCTTTATTTTGGACATTTACCCTAGAGGATCCCATATGTTGTCAAGTTGTACTGATGCATTGCATATTGACTACTTTCTTATCTTGGGCTTTAGCCGGCTTCATTTGGACTCATGTTTAAGCCCTCTTTTGACCTGTGAGGCTAGGGTTGGATGGATCTAGAGGATGGTTTGCTTGAGGTCGTGGTAGATTTCAGGTAATATCTCCACTATTTCTTTACTGTACATTTTATCAATAAAATAAGTACCATCATGTTCCTGATGTACATGTCTCATATATCTCTTATACATGCTTAATGATCTTAAATAGTTAATTTATTATTATTTTTATGAGATTATGAATTTTTTTTGCTAACATCTAGAACATATATATGTTGTACAACTAGGTTTTGTTACTTTTTCTTTACTAGTTTGTAGGTTCTGAAGCACAAGGAGTTGTAGGGGGTTTGAACCCGGCGGGATCTACTACAACTGAAGGATAAACGAGTAAGATCTGCAATTCTTAGTTTCTAGTTTAAAGCATAGAAATTGGTTAATCGAGTCCTTCTTGTGATGACATGCCCCTGATCTGTGAAGGTTTATCAACCCAAGACCTTAGGGTAACATTTCCCATAACACATTTATTTGCAGAAAATAATTAGAAAAATATTTATGTTTAAAACCTCTTTTGATACAAAATTCTACCATAGCAGCTCTTGAGAAATAAGATGCATTATCATATATTTAATCAGTGGGTAAACCAAATCTAGTTATTATAAACTGATCAATGAAATCAATAATATTCTCAGAGTTGGCTACCTTTAGTGGAATTTCTTTCACCCATTTAGTAAAATAATTTTTGGTTGTGAGAATGTATTTATAATGTTTGGAAGAGTTAGGAACGATCTCACTGAGTATATCTAATCCCTATTGTTCAAACGTTTGTTCAATATTAACTGGTTGTAATAGGAAAGCTGATTTCATTTGTCTTTGAGATTCACTTTGACAAGCTTTTCATTTCCTTGCATATTCATGAGCATCTTTGAAAAGTGTTAGCCAATAGTAACCTACATGCAGGATTTTGTGTTGTTGTATTTCCTCCAAAATTTCCTCTAGCTGGTCCATCACAGAGTTCCTGCAAAACTTTCTCCGCTTCAATTTTCTCTCAACATCTCAATAAAAAAGAATCAAATTTTATTCTAAACAATACATCATTGATCATTTCATATTTCTTGGCTTTCAATCTCAAAGCATGTTTTTTTTTATAACTGAGTTGTGTTGGGGCATATCCATTTTTCAAATAAAACTTGAGATCAACGTATTGAGACTAAGCATCGTTGAGGCTTACCTCTGAAACTTGCACATAATTACTTGAATCTGCCTCTGATGATAAATGGCATGCTCCTGTTAGCATTCTGCAAAAACCATGACCTTTAAAAATTTTAGAATGTATAATTTGTACATCATATTCTTGTAAATAAGTAACCCAGTTAGCCCTTTTCTCTCCTAGTTCTCTTTGCATCAATAATTGCCTCACTACAGAGACTGGAACTATTATCTTGGTGTGATTTTTGAGGAGAAATGACTTAGAATTATTTATAGATTTAAAGACAACAAATGCTTGTTTCTCAACAGATGAATATTTTAGTTCTGCACCTTGTAAATTGGAACTGAAAAATGATATTGGTGCTTCAATTTGTCGGTCATTAAGCTGTGTTAGAACAACGACATAGATGTATCTGATGAGAATGTATATAAAGTGAAAGGATTAAGAGAATTGGGAGTATTCAGAAATTGAGCATTGATAATAGATTGTTTGATTAAATCAAATTCTTCCCTTTCATTATGTCCCCACTTAAAAACTAAATTTTTTGTAATCATGGTTTGTAAAGGTAAACCAATCTACGAAAAGTCAGGGACAAATCCTTTTACAAAATTTATCTGTCCAAGAAATGACTGCAAAGTTTTCTTATTATGAGGGAAAGGAATCCTTTTAATCTCTTCAAATGTTTCAGGATCAATATAGATACCTTTTTTGGACAAAATGAATCCTAAATTTTTTCCTTCATCTAGAGAAAAATATGACTTCTTTGGGTTTAATGAAATTCCATACTTTTTACATCACTCAAAGACTTGTTTTAGGTCATTCACGTGATTGGTTTCTTGTATAGAAAAGACTGTAATGTCATCTAGATAAATAACCACTGATTTGTTAATGAGTCCTCTAAAAGCTATGTCCATGGTTCTTTGAAAAGTGGCACCTACATTGATTAACCCAAATGGCATCTTTTGATAAGCATAAGTTCCCCACTTAGACTTGAACGTAGTCTTTAATCTGTCATCTCGATGTACCAGGATTTGGTTATATCCTAAAAATCATCTAGAAAAGACATAAGTTGAGAACCAACTATTGTTTGCAGTACTCGTTCCATGGTTGGTAATGGAAAATTGTCTTTCTGACATGCTTTATTCAAAATTCTGAAATCAATGCAAATCCTAATGTCACCATTTTTCTTCCTGACAGGAACCAAATTTTAAACCCATTTTCAATGTCTAACTGGAAAGATGATCTTAGCTTTGAGGAGTTTATTCAAATCAGATTTGATTTTATTTTCAAGATTCATGTGAATTTTTCTCAACTTTTATTGTATTGGTTTCTCATCTAAAATCATAGGAATAGTGTGTTGAATAACAAAAATTTCATATGTTTTAATATCAGTGTAATCCCAAGCAAAAACACTTTTGTAATTCCTTAATAGCTTGAAAAATGATAATATTTCATTGAAAGATAAAACAAGACCTAAATTGGCATTTTTTGGTTTATCATCATTTCCAAGATTTACTAATTCAAATCTTAGTTGAACTTTGAGTTTTAGAATTAGTAACTATTTAAACCTATCTTTTAAATCATAAAGGTCTTATAATTTGACAACCGACTTAGGAATTGGATTTTCATCCCATTCTTCCTTTATCTGAGTATCATGTTCATTTTAATCTAGAATTTGATTATCATAAGATCCTTCAAATGTAAGGAAATATATGATATTAGAATCATTATTAAAGACTCTCCAATTAGCAATATTATCAAGAAAATATGGTCTAAAAATCAATTCAATAGAAAAACTATCGGGACTAAATTCCTGAGATGGAATTAATTTCGATGCTACATTATCTAATAAATCTGTGCTAGCATTTTGTATTCTGGGTACAGAGAAAATTGAAAGCTAAGAAATGAGAAGTCAATTTTTGGACTAATGATTGATAATTCTTAATATGTCCAGAATGACAATGGATAGTATTTCTTACTTGTTTGGCAATGATTTCTGAATCTTGTAGTACTTTAAGATATTTAATGTCAATGTCAATTGCTTTGTACATGTTAGTATGAATTCTAGTCACAAGTGTATGAAAAAATTTCACTTTAGCTGTGAATAACAAATAGCCCTAACATCAAATATGGCTACCAATTTCCTTAGATATGTAGTTAGTTGACCAATATAAATGCTACAAAATCCAAATCTATGTTGTAAAAGACATTAAGCAATAAATAAAAGCACGAGTTGCTCCATGCATCCAATAGAAAAGACAAGAATATTTAAAGAATTTTTTTTATTTTTGACACCTAGGAAGTGAACATAGAAAGATGTTACCAGTCCCCCTCAATGGAATGGGTTCTTGTAAGTACTCAACACTTCATATCTAAGATCTCTCTCTCTTGATGGTGTAGAAAACCCAGACAAAAATGGAACTCAAAGGGAGCTCACAAGAAAAATGGTAGCACAATATGACAATGATGGAGGATCAAAGCCAGAACAAAAGTATAGATCCAAAGTGATATTTAGGCAACAAAAGGTAGTGAGTGAATGGAAAAACCCTTCTATTTATAACAAAATATTTAGTTAGTCTAGATATTAGTGCATAATTAAAATATTATTAACCAATTCTAGAGCCAACTTTTATGGAATATTTTATTATATTTGTTGGAGGGAAAAAGAATTTGAATTTTGTCAAATCCCTTTATTTGTAAATAATAAATAAATAAATGATTTATTAATTATTTTAAGGATGACGTTGAGTAATAATTAAATAAATAATGATTTATTAGATTATTTGTAAATGATTTAGTCAAATTTAAGAAGGAATATTATTTAAATAATGTTTAAATAATTATTCATAGAAAATAATAAGATAAATAATGATTTATCTAATTAATTTTCTTGTTTTGGGTTAAATATGACTAGTAATATTAATTAAATTGTTGTTTAACTAATTATTCCTTGAGGAAAATCAAACAAATATAGATTTATTCAATATTTCCTCATGGGATCTCCTGTTTAGACCATAAACAACTTAATAAAATAAGGATTACTAAGTTATTTTTCATAGGGAAAGAAATTTTACTTAGGGTAAAATTGGTCTTACATGGTGTAGTTTGGTCCATCTAATAGTAACAGGTTAGATGACCAAAAATTGGTGTAATAGTACAAACCTTGATTTCATGCTTCATATTCTACTATATTACTTGTGCAATCAAATTTGAGTCTGCAGACTAACGTAGTTTTGTCCCCTTCTGGGCTTATTAAAATAAAGCCAACTCCTGCACCATATTCTGATTTAGAGCCATAAAAATAAAGAATCCAAAATAAATAATTAACTACTAGTTTATTTACAAAAATTTTACACTTGGAAGTGTGTGTCTAGGAAAAATTTTCAATTTGAGAGATAACTGCATTATCGAAAAAAGGTGATGGTTGAGCATTAAAATTTCCAAGAAATGATTTTGTCGAGTAATTTCCAATGATATTATTATTGAATGTTACTGGCTCATTGATTCCTTCAAGATTAATAACTGTATGTTTCATGAATTTTGCTCGGTCTACCCGAATTTGGTTTGGCTTTCCATTGTGGGGTAGCCATATATGTGATCAGTCAGTCGCTGATGAAGATATTTGACAAAAGAACAAAGGCTGATGATTTCAATCTAGGAGACAAAGTGTTGAATTGGGATTCTAGGAGAGAAGAAACAGGTAAACATGGAAAATTTGATAACCTTTGGCAAGGACCATATATTATTTATGATTTTAGGGGAAATAATGGATATTTCCTTAAAGATCTAGATAGAACAGAGATACCTGGAGGTCATGTCAATGGCAGGACGCTGAAGCATTACTTCTTTTAAGGATACAATTTTATCCTTCATCATTTTAAATATCATAGTTTTTACAGTTTGTGATTGGGTAACTTATTAACAAAGGTTGAAGGCCGCAGAGATGGCCCTAAGCCTAGATTGATGAGCTATCATAAAAAAAATAAAAAAATCAGATGAACACTTTGCAGAAATGGAGTATTCAAGGCTATTGATCTTATGTTCTTGACACTTCACTTGGAGAAGTGCCATCCCCAGCTGGAGCCATTGTTAGGGTCCTATAAATTATAGGATCTAAAGGTGATTGAGTATTTTATAGTTGCAATTTCATATTGTACATTAATCTCAATATTCAAATGATTTCTGAAAAAATATGGAAAAGAAAAGAGGGTATGTTGAAAAAAGAAATAAAAAAAGGACAAAAAGAAAAAAGAAAAAGTTGAAAAGAATGAAAGAAAATAAAATAAAACCTCACAAAAGAATAATAATAAAAGTGTTGCAAGTCAAAATGCCACTAATGATAAGTTATTTTGTTCAATTCATGCAGTTTAAGCATGATTGAACAAGTTTGAATTTCTGCTAAATAGGATAGTAAATAAAGACTTACCAAACAGTTTAATCTTGGTAAGTGAATAGCTAGGTAGAAATGAAATTGATTCAACAATGTAATCTGAATCAATAGGTAAAATAAGAGATAGAGTAGGATAGATTTTCATTAAAAAAAATATGATTTGGGTTTGCTAGTTCAAATGCACCCTACTAAATAAAATATGAAAAATTTTAGTTTAGAGGAAAAGGGTAGGTATAAAAAGGAAGGTAAAGTTTGGAAAATGCATGAAAATTTTATCCTAAGTTGCAGTGCGAAGACTTTTTTATATGCTAGAAAAAGTAAAGGGATAATAGTTTTATCCAAAGTTCAAAGGTTCGATTCATAAAAATGGTATTTGTTTCATTTCACTCTTATACCTATGTTTTACCCTTTCATATCACTCTGGCCACATTTCATTTATTTCTTGACCCCACTATCCATTCGCGTCACATCGTACTAAAACCCCACGACTTTTCCCTTTATCTTAGCCCATTATTCTTAATTCGATGACCGTAATCACTCTTTGAGCCCCCCTGACTATCCAAACGTCACCATCCGAGGGGGAGAGCACAGGGGGTCCGAAATGGATGGTTTTTAAACACGAACCCACCTCAACGTGGCAAGTGTTGTCGAGTTCGCACCTCCCTTACCGAAACCACCTACTGTGCACATACCCCTCAAAAAATGGTTTTCCTAGTAATTTAAACAGTTCATATCAATGTTATACCTCCGCCTATCTTGTTGCGCCACCTCATCCACTCGTTGCCTATCCAATCAACTCCACTCCTGCTCAAATAAATCCATTACATAATTAAACTTGGTCAACCGTTAACCAACAGACCCACGCCATGAACAACGGGAAATTAGAAAAAACAATAAATTTCCTCCTCTTTCCTTTTCAAAACTTTACTATGCTCTTGTAATGTTCCAAAATTGTCATTAAGCAAATTGGAACATTAATTTTGCTTTCTTTTTAATAAAAAGAATAAAATGGGTAAGGAAGCCCATAAAGTAGCATAATAAACACTCCAAATGTGCAAAGGGGTCACTTAAGTGACTTATTTATCATCTCCTAGTGTGAAAAGGGGAAAATATAAGAAGGCTAGGTCTAGTTTGACCAAGTCAAACAGCGCTGCATGGAGGGAGTGAGTCACCTAGTGGGATAGCGCAGTTTCCATAGGAGAGATATTATTGGATGAGAGAAACCCTACTGGGTGGGGTCCATGACAAGGAAGCCTTCTCTTGCTATAAAAGGGGAAAGGAGAGCCATTTCTCATTATGTTCAAGATTTTGATTTTTCTCTCTTCAGTTGTTCAACTGAGATAGCTTGTGTTGCTTAGCACAAGGGAGATTTCTATTTATAAGTTTCCTCTCCTTCATTGGGAAGCTTTAGATGACTTGTTCATCATTATCCTCACATCCAAGCTTAAGGCAAAGGTGACCATCTTCAGCTACATCATTTTCCATCTTGGCAGAAAAGTTGAGTTGCTGGGGTTGCAGTGAGGAATTCATCTTCACCCATTTCTAGATCTAGTTTTGTAGAGAATGTTAGAGTCGATCTCTTCATCCCTCCATCAAAGATCAAAATCTCTTTTGTTGCATTTCATTTTAGGTGTCTCATTTAGTCCAGTCAGCTGCATTGCATTAGGAGCATGGATCATCTGACGGAAGGGTCTTTTCACTCATATCCCTCATGTATTGTACCTGCTAGCTCAGGTCTGTTCATCAAAATCCATCAAAATCATTTCCAGTCATTGACAGTCAATGTTTGGTCTTTTGGTGGGAAAAGAGTCCTTTTAGGGTTTTTAGTCTCATTAGGTTTAAGGTTTCATTAATTTAGTCTTCAAAGTGTCCAATAATTCCAGCAGGTACATGAGGGAGGTTCAAAATAAGTTTTCATTTCAAAAATTTCATCGTCATAATGTTAGATCATGATTCTTCTTCAAAACTCTGTTTTGAAGAAAAATCGTCAATTTTGTCTTTTGTAATAAATGCCATGTAATTTTCAAAAGTTTTCTCAGTTTTCAAGATCTTCAGGCGTAGCCCTGGTCGCCTTTGCCAAATTCCATGCCAGCTATCCCTGTAAAAAATAAACAAGAGTTTCATCATTCAACCAAAAACTCAAAGAGGAAACAAGCAAAACAACGTTTGTATTAAAAAGTGCAAAGTGCAAAATTTCAAACATTAGCAAGTGGGTTATTTCAAAACAAAAATCAAAGTCCTTTTTGTATATAAGATATTTTCATATTCAAACAGTTCATTTGCACCAAGAGACATCAAAGAAGCCGAGTTAAATTGTGGAAGAACGAAAACAGGGTTTGAAGGCCGGAAGTATGAGCGAGGTTACAGTCGCGGCGCGTTGGGAGAAGGTCGCGACGCACAAGAAAGTCGCGGCGCATAGAGCCGCTCACCACAGTGATGATTTGAACGTGCGCTGCGCACAAGGAAGGCGTGGCGCACTGGGTTGTGCACGCGGTGCACAAGGCCGACAAGCAAGATTTTTGCCACTGCTTCATAAAATTCAAACCAACTCAGTTTTCCTCGCTCCGAGTAAGTTTGTGAGACTGTGAATTTCTATTAGCTTGGGTTTGGTGTTGTTTGGAGGGAAGAATATAAGATTTTGAATGTTGAAAACATAATCCCTGTTCTCTTGTTAGAAATGGCTCTCTTAGGGTTTGAAATTTTAGTTTTAAAGTTTGATCTTGGTGCCAAAATACTTCATCTCCCCCACATTGTTCATTCCTTTCCCATCACTGTCATACTATCATTATAATCCCTCCCCTATTCCCTTATATCCCAAAACCACTCATATCACTTATTCCCATTTATCCCTATCCCTCAATCCTTTCATTCCCTATCATTATCCCTTTCTCGATATCATTTGCAAAAATTCCTAAATCCCAAATTCCCAAACAGTCAAGTGACAGTACTCATACTTCAAATTTCACTTGACTGAACCACATTTTTCCCGCTGTCCTATTTCTCCCACAGTCCTTTCCCTTTGGCACATATTTGGCATTGAAACTAAAAATAACCAAATTTTCATTCTCATTTTCAACAAGCCGAACATACACCTTGCAACATTATGGAGACGGACACTGATTCATCATATGAACAAGAAAGTGATTCTACCACTGAGCTCCATGCACCGAGAAGGCCTCGTAAAGGTGGAAAACATGTGAGAGAAGAGCCCACCTCATTGACTCAGTTGTAGGCCTGCCCACTTTCCATGGCATGTTTTCGAGAGTAGTCATGTTATCAGTAATGTGAGATGATTGCTCGGATTCAGCATCATCAGGAGTTGGCTTGTTTGTTTGTGTTACATTTGCATGATGGTCAGGTAACTCTTGCTGGTGTAAATTTCACCTTGACACTGGAAGCCATTTCTCAAGCAACAGGAATACCGAATGTAGGTGAGGAGTGGAACAAAAGACAGCAGGTGGACATAGTGCATTATGAACCATACATCAGGCCTAGCTATGTGAGACAACTTAGTAGGGTATTCCCATTCCATTTTCTGAAGGAATCCTATGCGCCTTTGATGAGACTCATTATCAAATACTTTAGTTGTGAGGGCAGGTTTTCATGCCTCTATGCCTACCACATCAGGTTATTGATGCATTTCACAAGAGTGAGGGTGATGAACATACCTTATTTCATGTGCCGAAACATCGAGAGAATGACCACTCTTGTGCAGAAGAAGACTCCCGAGCAGCAGTACAACAATATTTATCACTATGCACTCATCAAGATTGTTGTTGTACATCATCTTGGATTGCAGTGAATTGCATGGGAAGATTTCATTTCCCGTGACTTCTTCACAGCCCCTCAGCCTCCTCAGCCTGAAGGTCACGACACAGAGCCTATCAGTGTGCCAGTGTATGTCACTTATTAGAGAGGCACGAGAGTATTATTTGGAACAACCCGACGAGTACTATCTCCACCCGGGGTGGAAGGGGTCTCGTTGCTGTCATCAGCAGCACAAGTATAGGTACAAGATAGACGTAAGAGGCCTATGCAGGATGAGGACCCTTCAGGAGGCCAGGATACTGATTTCATATTGATTGATGAGGATTTGAGCTCTCCAAGCTCAAAATTGAGAGAGATCATTTAGGAGTAGAAAGCTGAGATCGACACATTGACCGACAAGTTGCAGAGAGCTCAATGGATCATAAAATATCTGGAGCAGCAGTGCAATCAGTTGGAGTATCAGCAGATGATCATGGAGTTGCAAAACATCCATGAGAATAGGCAATCTGCCCAAAGAAGCCCAACCGAGATGACACCTATTGAGCGGGAGATTGAGGCTGATAGAGAGACTTGGCTTAAGAGGGTCACAATTCATCTTGAGAAGCTGTTGGAGAATGCAAACAAGGAGAATAACATGCTCAGGCACATGAAGAACCATTATTGGGCGTGACATCATGTTTGCAAAGCGAGGATTAAAATCCTGAAGGCAAGGTTAAGGAGGGCACTAAAGCATTGCAAAAGGCATGATAGGCTCCAAATTTTGGTTGAAGCTTCTTTGGCTAAGCATATCACTTGATCAGGGACCATCAGCCCAAATTTCAAGAAATTTGGGAAAAATTTTGTCGATTTTGAATTTTTTGGTCACAAAACAGATTTTCCTGCCCGAAGATTCATTCACCAAAAGGTGAAATGTAAGTGAATGGATCAGTTTCCTAGCATATAGAGGCAAGTTGTTTCATTGCCTATTTTTCAGTTCCTAGTTTAGATATGGTTGAAATAGCTCCTAGAATGATGATCTCGACCCCTAGAGGCATGGGGAGGAGTTAGGATTTTATATATGATGTATTTTCTCAGTCACTTTTAGGGTTGGACACTTGGGATTGCTTGGCACTTCATTGTACATTTCATCTTTGCAATTTTGGCAAAGGAATAGACCAGGGTTTTTAAGAATCTTTGGGATTCATGTGGCTCTGTGTTTTGATGGTGTTTTTATCTATGTAATTGTGAGTTCACTGATGTTTATGTGTATCATTTCCCTTCTCATTTCTTCTTAGATTAAACAAATCAGTGTTAAAGGTGGAATTCATTGGATTGCTCTGCTCTGCCTTTAGTTTTGTTTAATTTTTCATGTTTTCATCTTTTTGAGGAGGACTCTTGAGACCCTCTTTCCTTCTTCAGATCCTCACCGGTCTGATCCATCCATTCATTCTATCTAAAGCATCAAAACAATTTCCTTCCTTGCCCCAATCAAAACTCCGCAAAAACTAGGCCTTATCCCTGCACCCAAAACTGCCTTTCCCTTTGATCCAACAAAAACCCCCAAAATCAAATCAAACTCCTTTACTTATATACCGAGCCTAAAATTAGCTTTTATTTCAAGTCATCTCAAGCCCTATTGATTATTTTTTCTGAGATTGACCCAGAGAGAGCCCTCTCCTCTTCTGGTAGGGTTAGCTACCAGACTGAGCGTGGTTTGATGTTATTCTGAACTCTACCTTTTTCAGCCTGAGGTAGATTTAGGAAATAACAGAGGAGGAGCTCATTATTTATTTGGGAGATCAGTGAGGAAGATCTCAGAGCTTATTTTCATATTTTGGCATTGGGCCATACATTTCATCTCATCCCAAGCGATGTCTCTTCCTCATACTGCGTTATTTTCAGTGGGCTCTTACAGGAGGGATTCACACTGTGGATTGGAGGGTGTAATCTTCAGTGAAGGGAGCAGAATTTCACTTTGAAGATCATTGGAGGAGGTTTTTTTACATCGCTTGCTGCATTTCCATCCTTCTCCATTTTTGTATTGTATTTGAGTTGCTGCTGCTACCCAACAACTTCGACATTTTTCCACTTACTGTATTTTGGCCAATCCCTTGAAGGATTGTGGTAGTATTGTTTTCCGGGGTTGAGATATTGCTCGCCCACTATATTTGAGCCTGTCATTAATATATATTTGTATTTATATCAGTATGTAGTCATTTACTACTATAGACTGTGCATTCATAGCTTATTGTTGAGTTGTGTAGCTGTGTACTCTCATTGTTGCATGTACATTTGTCTTGAGGCTGATTTGGCCTAACTTGAGAGGTCTTTCCTCAAGTTATTCTATATATATTTTTTTTTTCACGTAATATAAGGCTATGCACTCTTCTCACTCCATATGTATTGATATTTCACTAATGCTGCTTGTAGAAGTTCATATATTGCAGTGGCTCTCCATTTGAGCATCCTTTGAGGGACCTATTTTGGGGAGATCTATATAACCACTCTAGGCATATTTCTTTGAGATAATCTTCTGGTATAGTAATTTATGAAGAGTAAATAAGGGGATCCTAGTCCTGGTTCTACTTTTTTTTTACATTGGCTTCCTTATACAGTGTCCTTGAGGACCAGATTGTAGATATTGCTGAAAAGGAACATTACAGTGGTATCAAAGCATGATCTTTGGCTCAGCCTGTGGCTTCAAGCCAAAGTGATGAATCCCTAAAAGGGAATATTTCAAGATCTATAGATGGATTCTGCAGAAGGCCAGGTAGCCTCTGGATCTCATCCTTTGTTCAAAGGTGACATATCTAGTAAATGCCCCTGCAGTCAATATCTAGAACAGAATCTTGATACTCCTGAAGAGGGAAACTTACAATAGTATTAGAGATAGAAGAGATCAAGATGATGCAAAAGATGAGATTACTCTCATCAGTTTTTATATCCAGCAAAGACCTCTCTAAAGAGGGTGAGAAGACTGAAGAAGGAGAAGAGGAAGGACCATGCACTTCCTATTCTCACAGAAAAGAAGGCCAGAAGCATGAAGAACACTTGGAATTAGAAATTATAAGTGATTATCTTGTTGAATACTAGGAAAATCCTAGAGCTCTAGCTTTTCCACAATTTATTCAGCAGAAAGAAGAAAGAAGACCCCACAGCTTTGGGATGATGAGAGGCAATAGATTTCTATTGTCCAGATTTGATGGATCACTCACATGTGCAGCAGAGGCTTGGGTGAGGAAGCTAGAGGCTTTCTTCCTACTACATCCAGTAGTAGACATAGAGGCTATAGAAGTTGCAGTGCTACACCTTGAGGGTGAAACAAATACTTGGTGGGTTAGCCATTGGGACCATGCAAGGGTTTCTACTCTTGCTGATTTTTCTCAAATATTGATCAAGAGGTTTGGTCAAAAGAGGGAGAAGCCCTCACCACCAATTGCAGAGGACATACTAGCACTGTCATAGTGAGGGAGGAACAACCTTCGTCTCCAGCTCTTGAGGCATCCAGCACTATTGAGGAAGGAACTCTTGCAGAAACACAAGATTCTTCTGAAACTCTCCAAGGTATGCCTAAGTTTTTGTTTCTTATGGAGGATTGTATATCTATGAATGCTGATTGTCTGGAGGAGGAAACCTTCACTGCACTGTTCCATCACCTTCATACAACATTGATGTGTTGTGCACCACCATTGGGGTTAGGATTTAAAAAAAATTTCATGGAGGAGATTTCATTTCATTGTCCCATGAAATGCAAAGGCAAGAAACTATTTTGGGAAGATGGTAGACCTCATTGGAGGGATTTCAAGATGCAGGATGAAGAAAGACATCCACTAGGAGTTGATTGGATGTCGATGAGAGGCAAGAGGATGGTGAGCCTTTTTCAGATATATGAGACGGGGCAACAAGAAGCAATGCTGAGTTGGCTACTCTTGAGAGAGTTTGGCTGGGAGAAGACTTATCCTTTTTCATGGGGAGTGAAGAAGGAAGAGGACTGGCAGGATACTTACACCATGGGGCAGAGAGGAGCATGGGTGAATTATTATGTGATGGTATTATTCTTACCACTCATTGTGCTACCTTCACATATTTGTTATGGTGGGAGTATGGAGGAGCAACAAACATTCTTGTTGCTCAGATTATATTTAGATGTTGCAGGAGTAGGAGGAGGCACTATCATAGTGCAAAGGGATTGCTCCTTGGTATTAGATGCCCAAGCAGTACCTTCTTCATGGAAGGAACTCTACATATGCAGCAACATGATGAGTGGAATATTTGACAAGATCCATGTAAAAGAATTGAGCTTTGAGATGGCAGTGGCCCCACTACACAAGCCAGCAGCGTTGTCACTTCAGAGTTGGGTTTACTTGTTGGAGTGTTTTCAAAACCACTTCACAAGTGATGCACCTTGGAAGCATGTAGGAGATGAGGATGAGGGAGTAATGGATGGTAGCATCCCTTGCTATATCTTGATCTTCTTGGCTTGGGTTCATAAGCACAAGGAGGGACACCTACATGCAGCATTTATGGATTCTCCCTTCATGCATTCTCATGCATACAGTTTGTTGAAGGAGAAGTCCACTCAAGAGGGCATCCTAATGGATGTATATTAGCATATGGTCAGACGCATAGCCCAAGAGATGATGATATGGTTGGCAAAACCACTTCCCTATGCTGTTGCAGTAAGGAAGCACTTTCATTTGAGCCATTCCAGCTCAAAGACCAGAGTACATGATGAGGGAGGTAATTGTTTGCTTTATGTTTTTCACTCTCTTATATTTTTTAGTAGCATATCATATCAAGGAGGATCTTTCCTTCTTGCACATTATTTTTTTTTGTACTTATGGTCTATTGCAGCAATTATGATGGCCATCTTATTGGTGGATTGTGGGAGAAGGCCACAGGATTTCCAGTGTTTACCATTGGCACCCAATTATGTTTTCATGATCTCATATTATAGGTGAATGTGGCAGAAAACAAGTGGTTGAAAGGACACTTGTTGCACTATATATTGTGGCAAGCCAATGATAACCTACATTGGTTCCGTGTGTGGAGGTATGTTTCACCTCGTTGCTCTCACAGGTTTATGGTTCCATATTCTACTAGAAGAACGTTGGACATCTGAAGCATCATTGGAGGAATGGAAAAAGAGTTGAGGATGCCCATAGGGAGTGTGGTTTCCCATCTCAATTTGCATGTTCCAGAAAATAAAATGGGCCAGCCCTGATTTCCATGTTACACCATTTGCTTACAAATGGGAGGAGCCATTTGGAAAGCTTGAGATTTTTGGGGAGGCACCCAATGGGTGTTGGATTTGATGGGATGGCTTGGGTCTCACTTAAAGATAATTATGTTTCAGCCATATATCAGTAGCATCCCCATCTGTATCATAAGGGAGGAGAAACAAATTGGGAGAATGTGTTCTTTGGGGGAGAAGATCTCCATACTTTTTACAATGCATACTCTAAGGGGAGTATGGAAGAATATATGGTCACCACGAAAAAATGTTTTTTTATCCATGAGGTGAACCATATGATTGGTTGGATACCATATGATGATGACTTCCAACTCATCACATATGAGATGATTTGGGCCAGCTTGATGTACAACGTTAAAGGAGAGATCCTTGGGGATATAAAATTCATCTTGCCACTTGAGGGCAACACTATTGCAGCCCAAATTCAGCTTTCACTCCACACTTATCATGAGTGGAGAAGAGGGCAGCATGGGGTAGGCTATGAGGCTTACCATGGTCAGAATTTCAGCCCACCTATTCTACATGGACTCAAGGTGGAGGATGAATTTGCGGAGTTGCCTAGTTGGAAGGTGACTCATTTTGCATGGTTGATTGCTTGGGGATGGAGGATAAACATGGGGAAAATGTCTCCCAACACATTTCAAATTCCTTACCTTGAGAGAGCCTCTAGACAACACTTTTCCACTCTCTTGAGCACCTCACTTTCTCATGATGATAGCTTGATAACTACTTTACATGCTGAGGAGAAGAAATGTGAGAGCTTTATTGATGAGATAGCATCCTATTTCTTGGAGGGGATCATCATACATGGGTGCTGCAATAGAGGAGAATAAGGATTAGTCTACCCAGGCACTTTCTTAAGGACAAGAAATTTTTGGGATAGGAGGAGTGTAATGTTCCAAAATTTTCATTAAGAAAATTGGAACATTAATTTTGCTTTGTTTTTAATAAAAAGAATAAAATGGGTAAGGAAGCCCATGAAGTAGCATAATAAACACTCCAAATTTGCAAAGGGGTCACTTAAGTGACTTATTTATCATCTCCTAGTGTGAAAAGGGGAAAATATAAGAAGGCTAGGTCCAGTTTGACCAAGTCAAACAACGCTACATGGAGGGAGTGTGTCACCTAGTGGGACAGTGTAGTTTCCATAGGAGAGATATTATTGGATGAGAGAAACCCTAATGGGTGGGTTCCATGACAAGGAAGCCTTCTCTTGCTATAAAAGGGGAAAGGAGAGCCATTTCTCATTATGTTGAAGATTTTTATTTTGCTCTCTTCGGTTGTTCAATTGAGATAGCTTGTGCTGCTTAGCACAAGGGAGATTTATGTTTAGAAGTTTCCTCTCCTTCATTGGGAAGATTTGGAGGACCTGTTATTAATTCTCCTCACATCCAGGCTTGAGGCCAAGGTGACCATATTTAGCTATATCATTTTCCAGCTTGGCAGAAAAATTTAGTTTCTGGGGTTGCAGTGAGGAATTCATCTTCACCCATTTCTGGAGCTCGTTTTGCAGAGGAGGAGCTCATTCTTTCTTTGGGAGATCAGTGAGGAAGATCCCAGAACTTATTTCATATTTTTGCATTGGGCCATACATTTCATCTCATCCCCACCACTGTCTCTTCCTCATATTGCATTATTTTCAATGGCCTCTTACAGGAGGGATTCACACTGTGGATTAGAGGGTGTAATCTTCAGTGAAGGGAGCATAATTTCACTTCGAAGATCATAGGAGGAGTTTTTCTACATCACTTGCTGCATTTCCATCCTTCTCCATTTTTTTATTGTATTTTAGTTGCTGCTGCTACCCAGCAACTCTGAAATTTTTCCACTTAGTGTATTTTGGCCAATCCCTTGGAGGATTGTGGTAGTATTGTTTTCCGGGGTTGAGATCTTTCTCCCTCACTTTATTTGAGCCTGTCATTGATATATATTTGTATTTATATCAATCTGCAGTCTTTTCTTACTATAGACTACGCAGTCATAGCTTGTTGCTGAGTTGTGTAGCTGTGTACTCTCATTGTTGCATGTACATTTGTCTTGAGGTTGATTTGGCCTAACTTGAGAGGTCTTTCCTCAAGTTCTTGTATATCTATTTTCTGATGCATGTAATATAAGGCTATGCACTCTTCTCACTCCATATGTATTGATATTTCATTGTTGTTGCTTGTAGAAGTTCATATATTGTGGTAGCTCTCCATTTGAGCATCCTTTGAGGGACGTAGTTTGGGGAGATATTTATAACCCCTATAGGCATATTTCTTTGAGCTAATCTTCTGGTATAGTCATGTATGAAGAGTAAAAAAGGGGATACAAGTCCCAGTTCAGCTTATTTTTGCATTGGCTTCCTTAAACAGCGTCGTTGAGGACCAGATTACAGAAATTCCTGAAAAGGAACATTACAGCTCTCCAGTTACCATCTATGCAACATATTTTTTATTTTTACAGTTCAAGCATAGTATTGAACACTAGAAAAATATGAATCCCAATATTTTCTTTTGTCTCTTTGTATTCCCCGCTCTAATTCTGCCTCTGCACTCTCAAAACCTGCATCATCAATAGGTTTAACCAGTTTTGTAGCCTCAATCTGTCATGCCTCCCAAAAAGAAAGGTCAAGAACCCTACAACCCTATGGTTCACCCCCTCTATTGACCTGGATCATATTAGCGTTGTACACAAGGAATTTAAAATCCACAAGACCCTCTGTGACTTTGATATGTTTGATTTTTACTGTTGGTTATAGGATAAGTCAATAGATGGTTTTGATGACATTGGACGGTGGGACACAAATTTTTCCTACTACATTTTCCCTAAAAACCAAAATGCCCCTAAATTCATCAGAAGATATTGTGTCTACTATACCCATAACCAATGAGCTGTAATTTCCCTTACTGGTGAATTCTTATTCACAATCAACACCCAATCCATCATCCAAATGATAGAAGGACCCTCAGCAGAAAATACAACATCATTTTCCTGAGAAGCCCTCATACACCTATACCAAAAGATATATTTTTTCAAGAGAGACAAAACCCTTTAGTTTTTCTTGACTGAAACTACCCCTTTATCCAAGAAAAACCCTCCATATCCCTCATCCTTATTTCGTGAAAGAGCTAAACAAATAACCACAGTCCTATCATATCTTCATGGGTATTACTCTAACCAATGGGTAGATGAGGAAATTATAGGTTTTTTTACTGTATTTTCCACAGATTCCAAGCCCTCTATCATGTTTGATTTTATCCAATTCATAGCTGAGAGCATCCACGACCAGTTTTTGAAATTCCATATAGAGGGAGTGTTTAAATATACTTCTTATTTTTTACATGTTTTTATATTTTCAGGAAGAAAGATTTCAATTTCCATGAAGAATATGGATGAAGATGGAAACCCATAGTTTTTCATTTTTTGGACCACCCTATGGATGAAATAGAAAGAATAATACAACTACAAGCAGTTCATTGAGTTTTTTTTACATCCAGCCATGAGTATTCTAAGTGGCACAGTTGAGCCTAGAATAATTGAAGATATTAAAAGAATTTTGCATCTTTGAGATCAGGCTAAAACGAGACACTGCTATTTATACCAGAATTATACAGAGCTGAGAGTGTATGGATGTGAATTTCCTCCCTACAAGTTGCCAAAATTCCTCCCATTGAGGATTTTTTCCTTGGAGTATATCAGAAAAATGTTAAATGATGATGAGTTTCATTTGGTTTCAGCAAAGAAGAAATCACAGTTCAAGATCAAGTCTGAAATTGGACCATTCATATGCAACAATAGGGCAGCATGAGAGGAAGCTGATAAAACACTAAAAAAGATGAAATTTTCTCACAACTTTACATGGTCTTATTATCCATTTGGGGTCATTTCTAAAATGAGGGTGGAAAACATGTCTACACCCTACATTCACACTCAAAGGATGGAAATAGAAAATTTTATGAACCAAACAGAGTGGGAAGAGAATAGTTTGTAGGAGGCAGAAAAATAGGCAATATTAGCTTTAGGATTACAAACCCCTGTACCACAACACAAACATAGAAAATAAGATAAGAAGGAAGCAACAAAAAAGAGGCATAGGGAAGATCAATCACCTTCAATGACTGATACTTCCAATAAAGAATTAAAAATGAAATATAGGAAAAGAGCGATGACCCACATGGACATTGGTCAAGGAAAAGAGACAGAGCATGAGACAATCATCAACATCATAGATAATCTAGGATCTTTGCCAGTGGGAGGTTAACCCATATCCTCCCCTACTACCTCAAATACTATGCTAAATCATTAGCAAGCTCTCCAGACATCCACATATAGTGCTTCTATAGGAGAAAGGGAGAAGACAATGTTTGATACCTTTCAGGGAAATCATACCTTTCGGGAAATCAAACTAAGGAATGAAATTTTGAAGAATAGCACCTACACCTAGTTCTAGAAGAAAAATTCCAGCTCACAAAGCACATTATTATTAGCCTTTGACTCATAAAAGGGGAAAATGCACATGGCATTCCTGGAAGCTAAAATTTCAAAAGTCAAGATGGCAACAGAATATAAGTATAGTTCATTCAAATTCAGTATCAAGGAAATTCATCCTATCGACCATATGGAAATGCATAAATAGACAGGTGAAATGATCTCTTCCACATTGACCAACACAACAATGAATTTTTCTAAGTTGCAGGTCTCCTTATCAAATGCACGATCACAACTTAAAGTGAAGAAGATCTCTTCTATATCCAAGGATACAAGGATAAAATACTTGGAATATTTGACTGTAAAGATATGATATGAACCCTCCAATTTGTAGGTCATGGAAGATATAATAAAGAAGAAAAATGAAGGTATATTAGCATTAAAGAAAAAGCTGAAAATGTCAACCACAAAATACCCACTCACAAAAGAAATTGAGGAGACATAGTTCTAGAAATCTGAGATGATGAAACTCATCATGGAGAAAAATGCCTAACTGAAAAAAATGGAAATTTAGATGGTGAAAATGGTCAAAGAAAAAGAGCAAGCTGCAAAAGCATATATTGTTCCTTTAGAGGTTGCACCCCTTACAAACATTCTTGCATCAAAAGCTTCAACAACTAGCACAGGAGATGCCACAGATCAACTAGAAAAATCAGTGGAGAACATGTCATTACAAAAAAAGGAAATTAAAATACTGCAAGCTCAAAACACAATTTTTCAAGATTAGATGGTAAGGACTAAGATAGCCCATGCAAAAAAATCACAGAGAAGTCAGAAACAGATAGAAAGTTTACAAAATTCTCTAAGGAAATCCTCCACTATAACACCTTGGGTCAAATCAAAGAAATAATATGGACCAACATCACTAAATCCATTAATGAAATATGGCCATAGATCAAGATTATTTGAGCAAAAGGAATTGATTGAGAAATCAAATAAGGTCATTTCAGATATAAATGAAGAACTAGGAGACATTCCTGATACAGCTAACAAAATCATCAAGTTTTTGAATTCCAAAAATAGATATGAAATTGATGATCTGGGAGTACATGACATGACAAACAATTTTGGAGGTGAATAAAGTCCTTACAAAAAGGAACTTGGTGCAACATCTTGAGGAAAAATGTCATGGGTTGGAAATTACAATCAGCAGATTTTTCAATAGAATTGAGCCATTAACTAAGAGGGGTCTTCCTTCTCTGTTTGTTATTAATGACAAAATAATAGCCAAAGATGATTACGTGAAGAATCTCAAGGAAATTGCAACGGACATAGCGAAATTTTCAAACATTAATGGTATTATGAAAGGAAGAGATTTTCTAGAATATATGAGTAACAATATTTTCATCCAGCATGAGATAAAACAAATTTTCGTGGTCAAACCCACATTTACTAGATACACGGAGCTAGATGAGATCTATCAGAAGGCCACGAAGATAATTATTCCCGATGAAGATTAGTGGGATAAAATGTGCGAGTACCAGGAGGAGTAAAGAGAATCTACAACCAGCACAATGACCAGCGCAACAAACAGTTAGATTGTGCAGCAACTGTTTCCTAGACAAAAGTGCCAGATGTCCAGATATATTCAAACGACTCCACCTTTGTGGGTCATGTTGGTAAAATTATGTCATGTTGTAATTAATAAAAATATTTCTTTTTTGATACACCATTCTTTGTAGAATCATTTAAATACTTCATTCATTTGAAGTGTCAGGGGTTGGACTTTGATCATTGTAATTCATCTTCTATTGAGATTTGTACTTTTTAGAGTTGCTGATACATCAATAAAGGAGAACATTCACATGATAATTGTGCTATATGTTACTGGTGATGTTTTTATTTTTGTAACAGTTGTTTCCATTATTTCTCCTTACTGGGCATTTCTTTAATATAATTGTAAAATAGAAAGTGAAGAATAAGTTTTGTTATTTGAACACCTTATTTCTAGCTGTATTTACAATATGTATGTTTTCTTCTAAATTCTGATTGAGAAATTATTGAACACTTTTCACTCACTACTGAATTCCCCATTGCTTCTTTTCATAGTTCACTTAGAATTAAAGATCCAGTAATTGTAACTAGCTTTCCCTGTGAATACTCTTTGAAAATTTGATGCAACATCTATCCTTTACTTGACTCCATAACCCAATGGAAATTAATTAATTCAAAAAGACCACTAATCTAGCCAACCAAACGAACAAACAAGCAATTCAATAATATCTTAACTAGCCTAATATCAATTAAGGAAACCAAGCTAAATTATAAAGAGAGATCCCTCTCTGAAGTTGGCAGGGCTAGATCCCAGCTTTAAAAGCAGTTTTGATGTTGTCCTATATAATTATTCTTGCAAATATTAAAATTATAGAATGATAACACCTATATAAATTTAGTCTTCTATGATTGATATGGCCAGGGAACAACTCACCATTCAAGTTTTCAAGTTGAACTGCGCCCCCCTGCGAAATACTTCTGACAATCTCTAACCCCAACTAGTGAATTTTCAGTTTCCTTGGAAACTTCATGAACTTATTGTCATATAAAATAACTAATTCACCCTTCTTGAAGGTTTTTTGCTTAATATTTCGGTCATGCCAGACTTTTTCCCTCTCCTTCTTCACCTGTTGGTGAAATCCAGCAATGAACCTATCCTCCTCCAGCACAAGAATTTTCTCCAATCTCTACTCCATAATATCACAGTGTGCCATATCCATGACTATTATGATTCAAATACTAGGCACAATATATTCCATAGGCATCACGAATTTCTACCCTTATACTAGTTGAAACAGAGCTTGACCTGTCAAATTCTTACAAGTAGTACTGTAGGCCAAAAGAACAGCAAGAATTCTCAAGTCCCAGTCATCCCTATTGACGTTGCACACCTTAGTCAGGGCATTGTCCAAAATTATGTTAAAGGCCTCATTATCCCATTTTCCTGTGGGTGATACGGCGTACTCTTTTGGTGATGCATTATGAATAATGTAGTCAATGCTTCAATACTGTTGATAAGGAAATTTGTACGATCTTGGGGCAACCAAAACTTGACAAAATATGTTCAAAAATAAAATTTGCAGTCATGTTTATGCTGCAATTCTTCACCGGTTGTGCCTCATCCCATCTTGTAAGGTAATATGTTGTAGTAATAATATATCTTGCACCTGTTTTCCTCCCTAGGGGATCAATCAGTCTCAAAAAATCAATTACCCATTTACTGAATGCCTACAAAGTGATTTGAGGATGCAGCACCATTTCATCCCTTCACTATGGATTTCTGGTCCTTTGACACACATCACAAGTCCTACAATACTCCTATGAATCCTTATGTATCGTGGGCCACCAAAGTACAACTCGCAAGATCTTCTACTCAACTTTCCTGTGTAGTGACCTCCAACAACTTTGCCATGTGCTTCAACCAAAATCTTTTGTTGCTCGTGTTCAGGGACATATATTCATAGTATATCATCAGCCCCCATCTTGTATAAATGTACGGAAATCAAAGAAAAGTGTTAGCCCCCTAATTTCCTCTCTTTTTACCATTTTCCCCTTCCTAAATTATAACCATTTACCTTTGTTTCACCTCTTTAGGCACCCTCATCTTGCACAAGTCCAAGCACAGTGACATATTTCGTATAAAACTTTATTCTTCACGTTTTAATTCAATTTAGCATTAATTAAATATTTATTACATGATTTCTTACTTTTAAGTCACTTTTTAAACTTATCAATATCTCCAATATTTATTTGATAGTTAGAGTGCTTACCGTGACCACTGATCTTAGTGCAGGATCAGATCTTGTACCATTTCCAGCACAATAGATCTTCGCGGCAGATATGAACCTCCTTGATCACCGCCTTGTCTTCAGGCATGATAGCATGATTGATCCAAAGGCAAACAAGATCGAATCTATGAAGGGCGAAAAGACTGGAGATTAGCTACAGTCGGTTTTGTTAGCTGTCTAATTTTGAAGGCCGAATGCTAAATTCTACAATGGTTATGTAACCAGTTGAACAATCTGTTTCAGCTTTTGGCCAACAGATCTATATAATGTAAAATGTAAATAGGACTTAGGAGGAGAGTTTTTGGAGTAGAGTTTTTAGAGAAAATTTTGATAGGCGGTAACAGGTTTTTTTTTTATCGCCCAAATCTGGGCTGGACATTGTATTAACGCATGTTTCACCTCAATGAATTAATAAAATGTTTTTCCGCCTGATGTTTCAGAAATTGTGTTTCTATATTTAAGCTGATGAATTGGCTAGTTTACTAAGCAACGCTTTAACTTAAAAGGGAAACGTGCTGGTTGGCTAGGGCCTAGCCAACCCAGCACATTTAACCTATTTTATATTTCTTGTAATTTGTGTTTATATTGTCAAAGTGTGATTTAACTTTCAGCACATGTATTCCTGTCTGAGTGAAAACAGATCTGTTGTGTGAAGTAGATATATTTTCTTTCCCTGCAATTTACTTTCCTGCACTTTATTTAAGATTGGGTTTCCTTCGCTTGGTACAAGCAGGAGAAACAAACCTGCACCATTGCATGTTGGTGTGATATTTCATTTTCCTACAATTCTGTTTAATTGGTTTCCTTTGCCTGGTACAAGCAGGAGAAACAAACCTACACCAGTGCACGTTGGTGCGATATTTCCTTTTCCTGCAATTCTGTTTAATTGGTTTCCTCTGCCTGGGTCAAGCAGGAGAAACAAACTTGCACTAGTGCACGTTGGTGTGATATTTCCTTTTCCTGTAATTCTATTTAATTGGTTTCCTCTGCCTAGTACAAGAAAGAGAAACAAACCTGCACTAGTGCATGTTGGTGTGATATTTCATTTCCCTGAAATTCTATTTAATTGGGTTTTCCACCTGGTACAAGCATGAGAAACAAACCTACACCAGTGCACGTTGGTGTGATATTTCATTTTCCTGCAATTCTGTTTAATTGGTTTTTCCACCTGGTCCAAGTAGGAGAAATGAACCTACACCAGTGCACGTTGGCGTGATGCAGCAAGCTTTCTTAGTCTACTTTCCGTAATCTACTTTCTTTCTTTAAATGCCTATGATAGGATAAATTATCGTTTATTTATTTCTGCATTTTTTTATGATCAGAAACATTCACTTTTATGTGTGCAATTTGATTCGATAGTAAACTATCACTTGCAATAATTGAACACTTATTTTAAGGATTAAATGCTAAGTGTAGGAAGCTCTGATCTGGTGTAAGAACTAGTTTCTTGCCACAAGATCTAAGTGCTCTGAACCTTGAAAATTTTGAGCCCTTGCATGAAGAAAAAAAAAGCCTTCAGTAAAGACACTATTTATACCTTCTACATAAATCTCTAATCCTGCACTAGTGCAAGCACTAGTGTAGGACATATTAATGCAAGAAGGAAATCTCTAAAGAAGCAGGTTTAAGGGCCCATCTAACAAGACTGCTAAAAGGTCTCTGCTAGAGGAAAACACACACTTAGTAGATTAAACAACCGTTAGTGGGAGTGATTTCCTTTTATCTTTAATTCTCTCTTGCAAATGCATACTTCCTCATTCCAGACTTAGATTATTTTTGATGGTTCAAGTTGCGTTTTTCTCTTTTGATTTGATTCTCCAATCTTTCCTTTAAAGAAAGTAGGATTTACATTAAGAATATTCATACCATCTCTGGAATTGCCTGTGCTTCATCTCTAAGTTTACAAATCCCCTTGGGTTGAAAAATTAAGTGTTGAGGAGTTTTCTTAAGTGTAATTCTTGCACCCAACATTTTGGCGTCGTTGCTGGGGAGGCGATTTGATTTGGTAAGAATTTTATGGTTATACAATAGAGGTAATTTTTCTTTATTTTTTCATTTTTGTTTCTCTGAAGGAATTTTATTGGTGTTAATTGATTTCTGACTGCATTTTTTAGAATTTGTTTGTTATTTTTCTTTTTTCTTTCCTTTTGAAATGAATGCCTAGGAAAGGTAAGGGTTTGAAGCCCACTAAGGGCCAAAAGAATTCTAAAAAAAAAATTCATATTGGGTCTCCTTCTGTAAGCAGGAATCCCAATACAATTCAAACCCATCATGCAAGAAAAATCCACCTGGACTCTGGTGATAACAGCTCAGGTGTGGATCAGCCTGTTGAGAGCTATACAAGTAAATGGGGAATAATGGTGGACCAAGAAGATCATTTGGAAGGGACTGGTGACAACCAGGTAAGTGAAGAACAATCAACATTTTTGTTTCCAATTGTGGATCCTAATACTGTGGTGCAAGTGAAGAATATTCCTCCATCAGCTCTTCCTCATTTCCATGGTAAAGTTCATGAAGATCCCGAATATTTTCTATTCGAGTTTTATATTCTGTGCAGAAGTTATGATTATGCGACTGATGCTCAGAAGTTAAGACTATTTCCTGTTACTCTCAACAACTCAGCTCTATGCTGGTTTATGGGGTTAGGAGGAAACACACCTCTTGGGATCAGATGAAGAGAGTGTTTTTGTCTAAATATAAATGATATTGCAAAAATCGAGACATGCAGGATGAAATTTTTACAATCATACAAGATGATGATGAAATTATTGAAGATTATCTAGAAAGATTTCAGTATATTTTACAAAGGTAAAAAATTAAGCTTGATCCAAACACTATTAGAACCTTGTTCATAAGAGGACTTACTAATAATTCTAGAAATAATTTGAATCTGTTAGGACAAGGTTATATTTATTAGCAAACTTTGGATCAAATTTGTGATTATGCAGGAAATTTTCAAGAAACTAGTATAGATCTAGTAGAGGAACTCGAAATAGAAATAGAAAACTGAATCTACTGATGCTATGATTATTGGACTAGAAAATAAAATGGAAAACATGAAAGTTGATATAATGAACACGGTTACCAAATAGTTATACTCTTTAAAATTTCAGTAGAAACTCATGAAGGAAAAAGAGTCATTATGTATTTTCTATCATAAATGTAGAGACAAGCATCCTCCTAAAGAGTTTCCTATTAATTTGAAAGAAACTAATAAGTTTTCTATTTGTGAAAAAGACCATATCATAGAAAAATTTCCCTCGATACCAGGACTTAAAGTTGTATTTATAGGGGGATAGCCTGAAGTTGAATACTTGTATGTTATGGGAGCAAGAATAAATTGGCCTTAGGTAGGTACTGTTAGCCCCCTATAAAATTTTTGACAAGAAAATTAAGGGGCTAAATTTTTTCTGAGCCTTCAATGAATGCATCTCCCCTAAAGACACATCATCCTTGAAGGCTCCTGTGCCTGTGCCCTATGAGGAAATCCCCTCTACTGATTCCCATTATGAAGCCTCTCTGATTGCAAAAATTGTGCTCCTGAAGCCCTTCATTTTCCCCTTGTATCCCTGCAGAATACCCCATTTTAACCCTTTATTCCCCCTTGTCAAAATTCCCCTATAACCTTTCTAAATCATACCCATGCCCTTTTAAACCATTCCTACATCCTTTGTTTAGCCAAATTTCCCCTTCTTCCCTCTATCGCTACCCATTTTCGGCCACAAATTTCATTAAAAGGGGCCGAAAAACCCATACTCTGCACATTGTGGTCTTAGCCCCCTACGGATCTAGCCCCTTAACCTTTTTCCCCATGTGACTGAACGCCGAAACCAAGCGCTAGCCCAAAGAGCGATTATCTCATTTGGTTATCGAGAGTAGCTTCCGCCGTTGATCTACACAGATTGGACGGTGATCGCGGCCCATGAAACCCCCACTATTCACAGTCCACCTCTCCGATCATGCCATCGCCATTCGTTTAACCATTGATTTGATGGTCCCGAACGTGCCTGCCCCTATGGTCCCCGCCCACGCACTATCCCGAAAACCAACGGTTTCTATCGCACCGCCTTTGGGTAGGAGGCGGTATTTATTTTTTGGGAGCGATTCCATACATCATCTAACGCGTGGCACCAGTATAGCGGTAAAACCACCCTCCCATCACGCATTAAAGTTTGTCCATGGATGCAAAGCGATATCGCTGTGCATCGTTTGATCTGGGGCAGGAAATCCAACGGCGATCGCTCCATGAAGCTACGCACGCGATAATCCATGGCCACCTTACCCCTGACCCACCATTCATTGCCCTCTTATGCGTTCCCAGCCGATGATCTCCTCCTGAGATCGGACGGTCCAGATTCAAAATCAGCCCGCCATTGTACCGTGCCGCCACGTCGCTCATTCCACGTGTTTCCGCCCACCCTCCATATATATATTCATTCAAACGATAATTTTCAAAGGTTTTCATTTAAATCTGCTGTGCTCCACCAACTTTCACCATTTTCCACTGTTCGCCCGCATTATTCCACCATTTCACCAGCTGCATGGCCATTTTCATCATCCGCACTGCATCCACCACCCCCATTCATTGTTTTCTTAACTTTTTTTCATATTTTGCAGGGTTTCGAAAAGGCGAAAAACCACCATGGTTCATATGTATCAATGTAAATGGCGTGTTGTGCAGAGAAGGTTGAATTTGGAAGCTGGTACTGCAAGGAAATGTCCAGAAATATGGTGGCATCATAAATATTATCAAAGGACAATTCAATCTCCGCGAAAACCTATCTGGCACCATTAAAGCCCAGATTTTTGCAGATTATGACATTTATGAAGCAGCAGAGAAATACCAGTGAATGATCAGCGAGCTCAACATTTAGTATTGAAGATTTTTGAGCCTTAATACAGTGGTTTAGGGGCAAAGCACCAGATTAGCGACATCATGGATCACACAGAGGGTACAACACGTAGAAGACCATATCATCGGGGTTTTCACATCAGCAGAATGTTTTCCCACGAAAGGACAAATCGCCCATGCAGTGTTCAATCTATGCCGTGTTCTAGAGAGATTTTCTGCCCTGACAACAGCCCTGGTGCTATCAAAGCATTTGATTCACAGTATGGTAGACCCTAGCATCATTTATTTACCTTTTTTTTATTCACCAGAAGTACTACAGAATTCTACAGCAGAGTACATTAGAGATATGCCTGGAAACCTAACGAAGACCACTCTTTCACCCAAGAGTGCTACAGATTAATGCACAGAATTTATACAGAGTGGGCTTCGGCCTTCTTCCTCTTCTGAGTTTTTAATGCTACATTTAGTTTTTCACCTACCTTCTTCGCTCCATTAGAGCTATAAATTCATGAAGAAACTCATTGTAAAGGTTGCTGATCAGTTATCAGAGATTTGCAAGTAGTTTCTTTTGAGAAACAGTCCCTATGTAAAGTTGTGAGATAGGCTAAGGAATATGATTTCAGACTGAGTATTCAGCTATTGGAAATGTTGTACTTGACTGGTATTGCTATTTAATATGACAAGCACATTTCTTTGGATCCTGATCTAAAGCAATGGTGATGTTTTCCTATCTCTGTGTTTTAATTCATTTCATTTCGTTTCTACTGGCTTGCATCAGAATATTGGCATAGGATTTACCCTTGTTAGGTACCCTATGTTTCTACTCTCCTTGCCTTTGATGTTTTCTACTAAATGTGTTATCTAAGAATTGATTTCAGCTAATTTAACCAGTGTAGTGGATGTGATTTCCAGCTCTCTCATGTATGAATTAAATGAATCTGTTCTAGATGTTATTGTTAGGATTCAGCTGGAAAATTTGGGAACACTGGGGACTAGAGTTAGCCCTGTCCACTAGGATCCTTGTGCGACCAACTGATCTTTAAATTTGTGTTCTAAACCTTTACTATCCCTCCTCTCTTCCCATTCCATACCACATTATCATCTTTAAGATCCAACGTTTTAGATGACTAGCCCAATTGAAAGCCTACCTATTGATTAGCAAGCAAATCCTTTCCTCACTCCATTGCCCAATGGTCTTGAATGCTCTCTGGAATACTTCACCTCTGCCTTATTCCTCTTTTCTCATCCTTGTCTTACATTGAACCCTTCTTTCCTGATAACCAGCAACCAAACAAACAATCAAACAAACAAACCCTGAGCCTTATAACTAGCCTAACATCTTAACAATGAGCTTCAAAGTCATATAACTTTGACATATCGTAGAGAGATCCCTCTCTGGACCCAGGAGGGCTAGATCCTAAGGTTTGAAAGTGGTTTTGATGTTGTATCATCTTTTTGTCTTGCCAATCTGGCCAAAACATGGGAACCCCAACAGGTACAGGTATGGCTCCTGAATTTTCTCCACACTATTTTGGTTATAATTCACATGCATATTCTTATCCTAACTCTCATCAGCAGTGGTAGTATGGGAATAAATATCAACATGGGCATCCTTCTCAACCATGGAAACAAGGTTGGAGAGGGCCAACTCATTCTTCACATTCCTACCAGCCACCTATGCAGTCATATCCATCTACGCATACAGCTTATTCAATGCCTCAACTTCTAAGTCAGTCCACTCCACCATTTCCTTTACCTCCACCCTTTCAACCTCCTCAGTTGCCTGCTCAACCTATGCCCAATCCTAATAATAATAAAGAAGTGCAAATGATCTATGTAAAAGACCCACCTTTATCATTCGAATACCAGTCTATTCCAGTTGGGGTTCACGATGTTCAATTAAGATCGGGAAGGACTGTAACATCAAAAAATTAGAAGCAACCTATGGTGATCGTTGAAGAGAAAGAAGAAGAGGAAAATCTTAACCATTCTCTAAAATATGTCACTAATCAGCCCTTACCCTCTAAATCTTTGTCATCTTCTTCCAACCAACCTCCTTTCCCAGAGAGGCTACTAATGTAAAGAAGTGAGCCTATTTCTGAGACTAGTTTGGCATCTGAGCTTCAGAATATTTTCATTAAGATACCTTTGCTTCAAGCCATTAAAGAGATCCCCATTTGTACCAATATTATTAAGGAACTCCGTCTCAAGAAACCCGGGAGGAAGATATTAAAACCCCAAACCATTCAATTTGTTGGTAGGCCAGCAGAGTTGATGATGGGATGTGTGTCTATGGAAAAATATACTGATCCCGGAAACCTTGTTGTCTCTATTAAGATTGGTAATTTCCTTGTATCTAATGTTCTTATAGACCTATGGGCAAACATTAATGTCATGACTAAGCAAACCATGGATCAACTTCGGTTATCTCATCTTCGCCCTACTCCCATTGTACTTGAATTAGCAGATAGATCTAAAATTAAGCCAGAAGGAGTATTGGATGATGTGATCATCTCATTAGATTCTTGGGAATATCTTGCTGATTTCATTGTGCTTCAGCCAAAGAATCCAGTAGGAGGACATCCCTTGATATTGGGTCGACCATGGCTTGCTATGGCCGATACATATATTGGATGTCATTCTGGTGATATGTATATTTCACATGGAGATTCTAGGAATAAAGTTACCTTATACCCCCCTACCAGATCCATTCAGGACCTTCGAGATACTTTATGGTTGGATCAAATCAGTGATGAGGAGACTCAGTCTATTTCCCTTATCCATCATTATACTGGGTCTTCACCAGAATATGAGATTCAAGATTTCCTGAATAATCTAGACACTGCCTAATTATGAGCCATTGAGCCAGATTTTTAGCCTAGATTTTCAAGATAATCATGATTCTCATTCTTCTGTACCATTGAATTTGACCACTCCCTTGAGTACTCCCAAGCCTAATACCACTCTTTTTGAGATTAGCCCTGGTAATTCCTTGCATATTAGTTCAGATTTGGACTCATCTCAGCAAGAGAAGCTTGTGAATTTGTTGCAAAACCATCTTAGTGCCTTTGCTTGGGGCTATGAAGATATGAAGGGTATCCCTCCTAAAACTTGTACACGTCATATTTATATTCAGGAAGGAACCTGACCTGTCCGTCAACCCCAAAGGCAAATGAATCCAGCTCTAAGAGATATTTTGAAGGAAGAAGTGCATAAACTCTTGGATGCTGGTTTTATCTATCCTATTTCTGATAGTTAGTGGGTCTCTCCATTCGTGCTTGTACCTAAGAAAGATGGAAGATGGCATATTTGTATTGATTATCAAGAATTGAATAAATCCACTCTTAAATATTACTTCCCTCTCCCTTTCATTGACCAGGTGCTTGATACCCTTGCAGGAAAGAAATATTTTTCCTTTTTGGATGGCTTCAGTGGTTATAACCAGATACATATTGCACCCGAAGATCAGGATAAAAATACTTTTACATGTCCATGGGGTACATTTGCTTATAAATTTCTCCCCTTTGGTTTATGTAATGCCCCGAATACCTTTCAAAGGGAAGTCCTGGCCATTTTTGCTGATCTGGAATTTGTAGAAATTTATATGGATGACTTTTCTGTGTTTGGTGATTCTTTTCGGGAAGCTCTCAAAAATATGGAGAAAGTACTTCTTCATTGTCAAGAAGCCCATCTTGCTTTGAGTGACAAGAAATGTAGATTAATCTGCAAAGAGGGAGGGGTACTTGGCCATTTTATTTCTGATAAAGGTATCCAGGTTGATCCGACAAAGATTGAGATCATTCTGTATCTTCCTACACCCAAAAATCAAAGGGAAGTAAAAGGTTTTTTAGGATATGCTGGTTACTATAGAAGATCCATTGAATTTTTTTTGAAGATAGCTGCCCCTTTTTTCCAACTTCTAGCTAAGGATAGTGAATTTTGTTGGTCCACATCTTGCCAACAGTATTTTGAAAAATTGAAGGAAAAGTTGGTTAAGGCACCAGTTTTGCGAGGTCCTAACTGGTCCCTTCCTTTTCACATTTCCTTTGATACTTCAGATTTGGCTATTGGCGCAGCTTTGGGACAAGAGGAAAATAAGCAATCCTATGATATTTACTATATTAGTAAGGATTTTCCTTCTATTGAATTGAATTATACAGTTATAGAGAAAGAGTTTTTAGTTGTAATTTTTGCAATTATTAAGTTCAGGCACTATATTAGAGGATATGAATTATTTGTACATACTGATCATTCTGCGATTAAATATTTGATGAACAAACCATTGACAAGAGGTAGAGTGACTAGGTGGTTGCTATTATTGCAGGAGTTTAATGTTACTATTGTTGATAGACCAGGGACATCTAATGTTGTAGCAGATTTTCTTTCTAGATTAGATAATCCTGGTGAAGTAACTCCTATTAATGATGATTTTCCAGATGAGCATATTTTTGCTATGTCAATAGATTCTCCATGGTTTGCTTACATTTCTAATTACTTGGTTACTGGGAAAACACCACCCCACTTGTTTGCTCGCGAAAAGCGGAATATTATTCAGAAAAGTGCTGCATATTCCTAGATTCAAGGAGATCTCTTTTACACTGGTCTACATCTGATTATCCATAGATGTGTGAGAGAGGAGGAAGTGCTTGAAATATTGAAATCTGCTCATGATGAACCTTGTGGAGGCCACTTCACTGATAATCAGGCTGCATATAAATTATTGCGTGCTGGTTACTTTTGGCCTTCCTTGTTTAAGGATGCCAAATAGTATGTCAAGTGATGTGATAGCTATCAACGAATGGGCTAGCCTAATCAAACCATTGAAATGAATTTATGCTCCCAAGTTATGATTGAGCCATTTTAAAAATGGGCTATTGATTTTATAGGGCCAATAAATCCAACATCCTTAAGTAAAAAGCATATTTTGGTTTGTACAATTTTTGTTACAAAATGGGTAGAAGCTAAAGCTGTTTCTTTTGCTACAGAAAAAGTTGTTGTCGATTTTATTTTTACTAAAATCTTTACTAGATTTGGTGTGACTAGAGAAATTTTTTTTGAAAATTGTCCGTAGTTTATTTCTAATATGGTACAGGGTGTGTTGGAACAATACAAGATCTGGCATAAGAAATCCACACCGTATCACCCGCAAGCAAATGGCGAGGTGGAATCTACAAACAAAGTGATCGAGTCCATTCTTACAAAGACAGTCAATATGCATCAGAAATACTGAGCTAAAAGATTACTAGAAGCTTTGTGGGCATACAGAACCACTTGGAGAAATAGCACGGGACATAGACCATATGATCTGGTATATGGCAAACAGGTTATGTTACCAGTTGAGTTCCAGATCAAAACTTTCAGAACTGTAGTTTAGTTAGGACTAGATCTCTCTGAGGCACAACAACAACGTCTTCTCCAATTAAATGAGTTAGATGAACTTCATAAAGATGTTGTTCAGCAGAACATACTAATTCAGTAGCAATGCAAAAGGTGGCATGACAAGTCTATTCAGAAAAAGCAATTCCAACCAGGTGATTGGGTACTCCTATAAGATTCTAGATTTAAAATTTTTAAAGGGAAGTTCCATACACGTTGGATGGGACCTTATAAAGTGATCCGAGTATTCGAAAATGGAGCAGTAGAAGTTAAAACCATTGATGGACAAAATTCAATATTCTTGGTAAATGGACATAGATTAAAAAAGTATTTTCAGCCACTTGCCAAGAAGTATTTTACACAGCAAGTCCAACAGCAATTTGGGACAATAGTGGTGAATGGTAATAACAACCTTTTGAAGACATGAATCCTTCTTTCTCTTGAAAAAATTTTAAAATACAATTTTTTTTAATAAAAAATTAAAGAAAAAATATTTTCCTGTAATTGTGAAAATTAGTTCGCTGACATGATTGCATAAGGGTCAACCTGAAAACCAGCTTGCTGGCAGGAAGATCAAAAATTTCTAATAAAAATAGATTTTTTCTTGATCTGTAGATATGCTACTGACCACCGAGTAAAAGCAGGTTCAGCAGGACCAACCT
Source organism: Pinus albicaulis (assembly GCA_034641835.2). Taxonomy (NCBI): domain Eukaryota; kingdom Viridiplantae; phylum Streptophyta; class Pinopsida; order Pinales; family Pinaceae; genus Pinus; species Pinus albicaulis. Next base: position 1,817,664,449 of record CM076578.1, read on the forward strand.
TTATACATTGGGGTAATTAGAATTGATATTTTTATTCAAGTAACACTTAATTCTCGCTGCAGTTATTTTTCTTGCACCAGTGCAGGCAGACCTTCCAAATTTTTTTTTCCCTTTCTTCATATCCCATTTCATAATATTCCCTTAGTTTTCTTCTTTAAATCACATAATGATTAACCTTCCCACATTCTTCTGAATTTACCCTACCTGCTTCGTAAAAATCCCACTTTACACTTGAATTTCCCTATCCCACTTCTGTTTATCCCCTCTTGTGGTACTATTCCTGGAATCCCTGTAATAAAATTCCTTCCCATTCTGAAATTTTCCCCTTTCGCACTTCTTTGTTCCCTCATGAATTCATTGCAGGATCTCATACACAAAGAGCAAAAAGATGCTCTGAAGCATCAAGAAAGGGCAAAGAAAATTTCTAGTATCAGTTGAGGAAGCCATGTTAGAAGTCTAGCCTATATTTTACTTAAATTCCCTATTCTTTTTCAGACAATATGCTTGCGCTAGTGCAAGCATATCGTCCTATATAATAATACAAGTAGAATGGTACCAGCAGAACAACATAGTAAGCGGTGTAATTAGATCGGTGCAAGCATGCACCTTGATAGAAGCAGAGTACAATTTGTTCTTTTCATGAACATATGTCATAGGAAGTGGTCATCATAAAATTTTACAAGCAACCTTTTTCACTTATTTGATGAATACTGGTGCTATCATATTAACTAGGAGAAAATTATTTAAAGTACAAGGTGTTTTTAGTTAAGAATCTTGATCAGTTTTTTAATAAATGCTAAAGTTATTTTTTGAATTATGAAGGAGTGCGGAAATGTTGAACTGTTGCTTGGATATAATTACCCTTTCCACCATGATCCTAAACTTCCTTCACTTATAATGATTGCCTCACCTAGCCATTAAAAAACCACCGCAAGTACCAATCCCGAACGATTTCAAACATGCCACGCATCCATAGCTATTTTGCTGGAATAGATTGGTGATAAGATAGAAGATATGGTGGATGATTGGATCCCTATATATAAAGAGCCAAATTTTCTTGTATTGCATGCAATTTTTGAACTATTCATAAATGTTAAGCAGTGATGCCACTTGTTCGATGTGAACCTTCATCTCTCAGTGTGGTAGATCAGACCGCTGAGTTTCCCAAGAGTCTTTCACTATTTCAAGACTCAGGCTTTCTTTAGATTTTTTCAGAAATTTGACGAGCACAATAGTGAAGTGGCCCTACAGTTTGCAAAGAGTTTTAAAAATGACCGTGTAAAAATTGGGCCCCTAAAATTTAAGGTCACGGAAGAATCTATAGCAACAGCGACGGGCTTGCAAAATACTAGTGTGTAGTACTTCAACAATCAGAAGCTCGAGAGGAAGCACTGGCAGCATTTCATCATTGATAAGGATACGAAGGTAGATTGGAAGAAAGGAGTTCCACTCAACGCCTTGCTGGGACAGTGGCGAGACCTCCCTTTTATCCTCCAGAAATTCATGACTTGCGAGGGAAGGTACTCCCTCACCTTTGTGTATCATTTCAGTATGCTGCAAAATTTTGAACTTGGTCAACACATCCGGTGGAGGATGGATTTCACTTATTTTTTCCTGAAGAGCTTGGAAAATATGGCCAAGAGTGTATAGGTTGCACCGGCGGATCAGGCCGACAAGAAATTATATCACCATGGCTTGATCAAAATCTTGGTTAAGAAGCAGTTGGAAATTAAAGGTATGACTTGGGAGGCACTATTAAAATAGCTGCATAAGAAGATAGCTACCAAAAAGAAGACAAAGACCCCCACCAGCACAAGCAAGGGTCCGAGTGTAAAGTGAAGTCCTTCTTGCACTAGTGCAAAAAGGAAATGACCCGAGAAGTCAACAGTAGAAAAGGGCCCATCTCCAAAGAAAAAGAATAAAACCAGTAAAACTAATGAAGAAAATCCTCTGATGCCACCAATACATAAACAAACCCCCAAGGAAGACGATTTGTTATCAGTCCTTGCAGACGCAACAAAATCTGTAGAGGTCAAGGATGACACTCTGTTGGCCGATTTCATTAAAACGACCTAGAAAAAAAATGAAGAACCTGGTGCAGAACCACAGCCCCCATAGAATGTTGAATCTCCTCCTGCACCAGTGCAAGAATAAGAAGTGCAAGAAGAAGAAGAGACAGAAGAAGAAGAAGAAGGAGAGGAAGAAGAAGAATAAGAAGAACCAGAAGAGCAAGAAGAAGAAGAAGAAGAATTTACTGAAACCCTGAGGGATATTGAGGTCCCTAAAGAAGATATAGCCCCTATTAGGACAGAAGAGGAAGAAGAATTAGTAGTTCCTCCTACTTGGATAGTTGAGCTAGAGCTTCAAGTGCAGAACTTGGAGCAGCTCGTAGCTAAAGCGCATGAGGAAAAAGAATAGAATAAAGAATAATTAACGGCAGAGATCCAGAAAAAGAAAGGAGAAGTCAGAGTGTGGAAATACCGAACTATGCATTGTTTCAAATGACTTAGAAAGGTGACAAAGAAACTGAAGAAAAGCAAAAAGAAGAAGTTTGAAACATTGTAGGCTGATGCTAGTATGACAGAGCAAGAGTGAGCTGGAACGCTCAAAGTTTTGAAGGTATTTTGCAGAGGTAAAGAGTTGTGTGAGGACACACAATAGCTTAGGGATGGGAGGATGTTAGCCACCTAATTTTCTCTCTTTTTACCATTTTCCCCTTCCTAAATTATAACCATTTGCCTCTGTTTCACCTCTTTTATGCACCCTCATCTTGCACCAGTCCAAGAACGGTGACATATTTCGTATAAACCTTTATTCTTCATGTTTTAATTCAATTTAGAATTAATTAAATATTTATTACATTATTTCTTACTTTTAAATCACTTTTGTAACTTATCGATATCTCCAATGGTTATTTGATAGTTAGAGTGCTTACTATGACTGCTAATCTTAGTGCAAGATCAGATCTTGCACCATTACTAGCATAAGAGATCTTTGCAGTAGATTCGAACCTCCTTGATCACCGCCTTGTCTTCAGCCACGACAACATGATTTATCCAAATGAAGCCAAGACCAAATCCGTGAAGGGAAAAACGACTAGAGGTTAGCTACATCTGGTTTTATTAGTTGCCTAATTTTGAAGGCCGAATGCTAAATTCTGCAATGGTTATGTAATCAGTTGAACGATCTATTTCGGCTTTTGGCCAACAGATCTATATAATGTAAAATGTAAATAGGACTTAGGAGGAGAATTTTTGGAGCAGATTTTTTAGAGAAAATTTTGATAGGAGGTAACAGGTTGTTTTGTTATCGCCCGAATCTAGGCTGGACATTGTATTAACGCATGTATTCGCCTCAATGAATTAATAAAGTTTTTTCCGTCTCATGTTTCAGAAATTGTGTTTCTGTCTTTAAGCTGATGAATTGACTAGTTTACTGAGCAGCATTTTAACTTAAAAGGGAAATGTGCTAGTTGGATAGGGCCCAGCCAACACAACATGTTTACCCTATTTTCTGTTTCTTGTAATTTTTGTTTATATTGTCAAAGTGATTTAACTTTCAGCACATGTATTCCTATCTGAGTGAAAACGGATTCGTTGTATGAAGTAGATATATTTTCTTTCCCTACAATTTACTTTCCTGCGCTTGATTTTAGATTGGGTTTCCTCTGCCTGGTACAAGCAGGAGGAACAAACCTGCACCAGTGCACATTGGTGCGATATTTCCTTTTCTTGCAATTCTATTTAATTGGTTTCCTCCGCCTGGTACAAGTAGGAGAAATAAACCTGCACCAGTGCACGTTGGTGTGATATTTCCTTTTCCTGCAATTTTGTTTAATTGGTTTCCTCCGCCTGGTATAAGCAGGAGAATAAAACCTACACCAGTGCACGTTGGTGTGATATTTCCTTTTCTTGCAATTCTATTTAATTGGTTTCCTCCGCCTGGTACAAGTAGGAGAAACAAAACTGCACCAGTGCACGTTGGTGTGATATTTCCTTTTCCTGTAATTTTGTTTAATTGGTTTTTCCGCCTAGTACAAGAAGGAGAAACAAACCTGCACCAGTGCACATTGGTGTGATATTTCCTTTTCTTGCAATTCTGTTTAATTGGTTTTTCCACCTGGTCCAAGTAAGAGAAATGAACTTGCACTAGTGCATGTTGGTGTGATGCAGCAAGCTTTCTTAATCTAGTTTTTGCAATTTAATTTCTTTCTTTAAATTCTTATGACGGGATAAATGATTGTTTCTTTATTTCTGCATTTTGTTAAGATCAGAAACATTCACTTTTATTTGTGCAATTTGATTCAATAGTAAACTAGCACTTGCAATAATTGAACACTCATTTTAAGAATTAAATGCTAAGTACAGGAAGCTCTGATCCAATGCAAGAACTAGTTTCTTTCCACAATATTAGAGTGCTCTAAACCTTGAAAATTTTGAGCCCTTGCATGAAGGAAAAAAAGCCTTCAGTAAAGACATTATTTATACCTTCTACATAAATCTCTGATCCTACACTAGTGCAAGCACTATTGTAGGAAAGATTAATGCAAGAAGGAAATATCTAAAGAAGCAGGTTTAAGGGCCCATCTAACAAGACTACTAAAGTGTCTCTGCTAGAGGAAAACACACACTCTGTAGATTAAACAACCATTAGTGGGAGTGATTTCCTTTTATCTTTAAGTCTCTCTTGCAAATGTGTACTTCCTCGTTCCAGTCTTAAATTATTTTTGATGGTTCAAGTTGCCTTTTTCTCTTTTGATCTGATTCTACAATATTTCCTTTAAAGAAAGTATGGATTTACATTAGGAACAGTCATACCATCTCTGGCATTGTGTGTTATTCGTCTCTAATTTTACGAATCTCCTAGGTTGACGAATTAAGTGTTGAGGATTTTTGAGGATTTTTCTTAAGTGTAATTCCTGCACCTAACAAAAATTGTGTTTCCTTTACGGCCAGCTCTTTCTTCTCCTGTGTAGTATAATCCATAGGGGAAACTCTCGTAGTAAGAAACTGAATGATATCAAAAAAATTCTCATCTGCAACCCGAATCATGAACAATTGTGCATCAGGTAATCCTTCTTCAATATTCGTTGGCTCTTCGCCTGTCTTGATCCTAGACAAATGATGAGGTCCAACATTCAAATGTCTTGGCTTGACTATCACTTCAAAATCATACTCCTAAAATAGAAATTATTAGTGGAATTTTGAGGTCTATAATGGGCCTCCTAAGGAAATTATAAAATAATAGTGGAAATAATAAAATAAGATTACATTACATCATCAAATTTTGTAGGGGAAAAAACTACCTTTTAAACTCATATTTTCAACTTATATCCATATGGGTTTACTCAAATTTCTAGAGGGAACACTAATTGGATGCGTAATTTGATTCCTCATCAAAATATTACCCATGTTTCATACTTTTTATGGACCCCATTACACGAAAAATGAGAAATACATGAAAAGCATGATTGCAATCACATTTTTTCATGTATTTCTCATTTTTCGTGTAGGAGGGTCCATTGAAAGTATGCAACATGGGTACTCCTTGGATGAGGAAGTAAATTTTTCATCCAACGAGGCCTCCCACTCGAAATTTTAGTAAAAAATTAGGGAGATAAGTTGAAAATACAAGTTGAAAAATTAGCTTTAGTATTTTATAATTTTTTAACCTTTTTACCTTTTTACCCCAAAAATGGTGAATCATAGCCCATGGTTGAAATCATCACCTTGAATCCTATTGGTTCTTATAAAGTTTATTCTAATTGCAGATTTTTCATAGGAGACCCATTTTAGACCTCAAAAATTCTCTAATGATCCACCTGCAAATATTTTTCCACAACATAGACTTGTTCACCAGGTATTTTAACTTAGAATGATCGGTGAACATTTTAAAGTGCGCACCTAATAAATAATGTTTAAATTTCTGTAGCGCATATACCATAACTACCCCTTTGCGCTCTGTGGTCAAGTAATTAAATTTTTTTTATACAGAACGCCTTCTCCTTGCTGTGCTAAAGCAACTCCCAAAGCTATGTAGGATGCATCGACATCTACATGGAACTCCTTCTTCCAATCTGGAAAGACTAGAATTGGCGCAGTGACCATATTTTCCTTCAACACATTGAAAGACTAGAATTGGTGCAGTGAACACATTTTCCTTCAACACATTGAGTCTCTTCTAATAGTCATCATCCCAACAAAACTTGAAATCCTTCTTCAAGTGTTTTCCCATTGGCGCAGTTATTTAGCGCGTAGGTGTTAATGAAATTTTTACAATCGCCCATATAGCTGACCGTCGTGCGTAGCTACTTCACATTTTTCGGTGGCTCCAAATTTATAATCATATTGATCTTTATAGGATCTACCATCAGTATCCGATTGCAAACAATGTTCCCCAACAATATAACATATGGCACCAAAAATTACATTTCTTCAAATTCAAGTAGATTTTATACTTCCTGCAGGTATTTAGCATCAAGAATAGACTAAAAATATGTTTCTTTAAGAATTCAAAGACTGTCTAGTCGTCAAAATAAACCTCCAAATTTTTTTGGATATATTCTTTAAATGTCACGACGACGACTCTGGAAAATATTATCGTCACATTCTTCAAGCCAAACAACATGACCGTGTACTGAAATGAGTGCCATTCAATCACGGAGGTGGTATTTCTAAGAACCTTCTAGCGTGATCCTGATATGATGGTATCTTGAAAACCCATATATAAAGGATTAGGTTTCCTTCTCTCCCACATTCTCCAAAACTTCATCACTGAACGATGTCAGAAATAAATCATGAACATATGCATCATTAAGTTTTCTTAGATAAACACAAATCGTTATCTCTCCACTAGTATTTTTTTCCTAGACCTCTATAGGGCTAACCCACTCAAACTCCTTCACCTGTTCAATAATGCTAGCAATGAGCATCTTGTCGAGTTCTTCCCTTATTTTATTTTTATATTTTAGGTTCAACCAATATGGGAATTATTTGACCGGATTCACATTGGGCTTCAAAGTAATGTGCATGACTCCCAAATCTAATATAATGCCTTTCATCTCAGGGAAATTCATTGTAAATAGCTCCTGGTACTCATGCAACAACTCAGTTACCTTACTGACCGTATCATCATCCCAGTAGTCTCCAATCTTCACGAACTTGGGCTCTACTTCTAAGCGTATGTTGAATTGTCGAGTCTTGACAGGTTGTGCTATGTTAGGCATCTCTAATTTAGGACCTAAAACCTTGCGATGTCCTTCAGATTTAGAAATATTGATGTTTCATGGATCCTCCTTGTTGTCCTCCATGATCACTTTGTAACATTCTCGTGTTACTTCCAATTGTGCATCCCAATCAGTCTGTATTGAAGCCATTGGTTTAGTGGTTATGCAGAATATTCCTATTCTAACTTCCTGAAGAGTGTCATTAATACAATCTCAACCATCTACGAAGATATAGATCAATAATAACCCTTCATTCATCTTGTACCAATCTGGGGTGTCATGTTGCAACTCTATTTCAGGATACCATTGCTGACGTATTATATCCAAGGTTTGGAAGAACATGTGTACCCATTCAGGTTGAAGGTCTTCGTCCCAGCCCATAGTCCAATGACAAAAATTCTTGCTAGGATCATCCTTACCATTGTAATTCTCCATGATCCTAGTGTGTGTAGGACCAAACCTGAGCCTCATCATTATGCAATAATCCTTCCATCCTCCGAAAGTTTCTCTATTCGCACCCAATCACCTGGATGGGGTCGACCTAAAACTGAAGTCCAAAGCTTCATATTGCTGCTCTTCGAGCACCTTCTTCTCAAAATCATCAATAAATGAGTTAATATCCCCAGTTCCATCATGTCATGCAGCTCTGACATGTCACAGCGAAGTGATTAGCAATTCTATTACATTGCTTCGCAGAAACTTCATGCAATCGGTTCTATTGATTCTCCAATTCTTCGTCCAAGTCTGAAACACAAGATCTATCATGCTCCCAACTTATCCTTCCATCAACAGTCATATTGATCGAATCTTGATCATGCGTAGTGATCTTATAGATGTTTTCGATATCACCATATTCATTCTGAATTGATTATGAATATTGCATGCCTTGAAAGGTGTCCAAAGGGACAACAACCCTCATACCATTCTTTTAAAACACCATCCTCCTTTTATTCATATTAATTATGGCCTCCATATTATAAGACCATTCGATTCAAAGCAAAGCAAGATACTCATTGCTATCATCAACAATCTCAATGACTTTGAAGTCTGATAACACACTTTCACCATTAATGTCTACTTCAACACCATGAAATCGACCCATAGGAATACTTTTTTGTTGACTAGCCATTCTTAGCTGAATTTGATACCACTTCAGTTTTGGTCATACAATTCATTCCCATGTGTTCTTTGGTAAAACATTCGTATATGATTCTAGGTCAAGAATGATTTGGTCAATTTCATAATCGCCTATCTATGTAGTTAATAGTATTTCTCTACCAGTTCTCTTTATTTCTGCATACCTTGTTCACTGCACATTGTTGAGGTTGTGACTCTCCTTTTCCAACAAAATTTTCAATCAGCTCCTGCAATCCTTCCACAATTTTTTGATCCCTTCGAAAATTCATACATGTATGTAAAAATGACTTAATGGATGGATCACCTTCCTTTTTTTAGTAATATCCTTAGGTTTATTCTTCTGTGGAATCAATTGGGTTTATTCAAAGCTCAAGGGCCCATAAAATTCTTCTTCACTTCTATGAAGGTTGATCTTTCACATTGTACATCGAACCCATTATTATTTTCTCCAACTTTCGAGACCCATGTATCCTCCATATGCTTCTTTCATTTCACTTTGGCTTCTCCACTTTGCGTCACTATTTTGGCACATAGATCTTCTTCGTACGGTTCAACTCTCATCATTTGTATGTTATGGACATGTTACTGATTTCACTTTTCCTTTATTTTATCCAATAATGTAGGAAAAAATTCTATTTAATTATCAAATGTGTATCACTACTTACAAGATACTGCAGTGGGATTATTACAATCCATGAAAAAATGTCCAGGCTGACTACAATTATAACATATGATATGTCCACGAACTCGTACAATACCTCCTCCAGGGCCATGCCCTCGGTTTTGGAAACATCCATGCATTGTTGGTGATCCTGGATCTTCATGTCCTTCAAATTTAATTTTTTACATGCAAAGACTCTGCGCATCATTAAATCATAGCTCCGACAATTCATTTTTTCATGACCCATCGAGCTACAAAATTTACAAAACAATTGCTTCAATGACTGGATAAAATTTTGCAGCAAATGAAAATATGATGTGGGGTACTAGCCTGCAACTTGGCATTGGCTACACTAGACATTCGGTCCCACACTTGGCCCAAAACTTGGTCCAGGCTTCAATGGACTTGGCATCCTATTACCCATGTACTCTGTATAGATAAGACATCGATCCTTATGGTGGCCCTCCGCTTTGCACTTTATGCACCAGACTTCTGAGCGCATGTTAGAACGAACCTATTTTCCCTTTTTCAGGTCCTAGATTTCAATATGTAATCTCTCCAAATAGGTATGGATATGTTGAAACCCTATGCTTATATCTGCTACAGGCAAAGCTTCTAGTTTCATCGGAATCTCCAATGCTTTCGCTTGGGTTGTGATCTTCTGCTTCGACAATGGTAATCTGAGGTGTGGTAACAACGCTACTATAAACCATTCCTTGTGCTTCTTATCAAGGATATAAAATTTTAATCGAATTAGAAGAGTCTTAAACATTTGATCTACATCCCAAACATTTTCAGTGACTAATTGCTTGATCTCTTTGATCTCTGTAATACATTGTAACTGTGGTTTCGGCTTCCTAAATTTAGAATTTAGTGCAAGCTTTGTCTGAGCCAATGTGGAATTTTGTTTCATCGTAGAGTACTTCATATACCAAGAAAATGATGTTTCCTGCAACGCTGTGACCATCTACACTTTCTTCACATTCTCATAAGTGACATTCAGTGATCTCCACATTTCTTTTGCAAGAAACCAAAATTTATCGGAGTCATCTAATCCCTTGCAAACAAGAAAATTCTTTGCATGACCCATGTTAAATGGGGGAGGTGGAGGTGGAGGAACAATATGGGGATGAGTTTTTCTGGGAGTGGAGGGTTTGGGAATACCAACATCGCTCCGATGATCTACAAATTATATAAAATCACATTTGCGGGTCGGAGGGTTTCTTTCTCCTTCCTCGCTTTCATACCCAAACAATGGATTGTACTTAGACTCAATACAATTATTGGGATATAACCTAAATATCTTACCACATTGTGTAGTTCCTATCTTTCTTAAAATTAGATTGCATTTGCAGCAAACCCTTTTCATCACAATAACAACTTAATCCAGAGCTTCAATGATTTTAAGTACTTACCTCATGGGCCTGTTATGAAACCGAATCACAAAATAAATGAAAAATTATAAATATTAGAGGGGGAAAACTCCTTTACATTACATAAATGAAAAATTATTGGATGATTCAAATGAGAAAACCTCCTTTCTATAGATAGGAGTCCATGGGGTCATAATATAATCCTATCTGACCTAACAATAATAATGTAAGGGCACAACAATAAAAATAGTGGGCTTTTATGGGGCACAATAATAAAAATATGGGGACTAGAAGGGTACAACAATAATAATAAGAGTCTACAGTAACAACAATAAGGGACTACACTATTAATATAGGGACCTAACATTCTCCTCTCCTTCAAAAAAGTGTTGTCATCAACACTTGAGTAACTCTAGATGCTTCTATATAAAATTCTCATCCTCCCATGTGGAATCTTCAGTGGGTAAGTTCTTCCACTTGATGAGATACTCTGAAGTTGATAGATTGTGTAGCTATCGAGTTCATTTTTCTGTGACAGATTCATGTTCCAATATGATTTTTCCTTCGTCATCAAGTTCTAGAAATATTGTTTGAACTGGAAGTTTGTCACCTATAACCTTCTTTAAGCATGAAACATGGAAAAATTGGTGCACTCGAGAAGAAGCTGGAAGCTCCAACTTGTATGCCATAGTACCAATCTCTTGCAACACCTTGTAAGGGCCATAGTTCTTCGGCAATAATTTATTATCCTTCTTAGCTTGCTTGAGGGATATTTTTTTGTATGGTTGTAGTCGTAAAACAACCCAGTGTGCTACATCAAAACTTCTCTTGCTATGATGTTGATCTTCCTTTTGTTTCATTCGATTTTGCACCAAATTTAGGTTATCCTTTAAGAGTTGGAGAACTTTTTTTTGATGCTCGATGTGATCTTCCACTGCTTGAACCTTAAAATTTTCTCTTAAATATGATGTGATGGACGGTTGATGATATCGATAAAGTTCCATAAATGGGGTCATTTTTGCTGCAGTATGGAAGGAAATGTTATACCACTATTCAACCAGAGTTATCCACTTGACCCATTGCGTTTGTTTATCAGATAAAAAATAGCGACGATATCCTTCCAAACATTTGTTCACTATCTCAGTTTTCCCATCGGATTGGGGATGATAAGATTAGCTATGAGCTATTTGAGTACCCAAACAAGAAAATAATTCCATCCAAATATTTCCAATGAAAATGGGATCTCTATCACTTAAAATAATATTTGGGTTTCCATGTAGCTTTTCAATTGTTTCCATAAATGAAGTATCAATTGTTCTTGCTTTAAATTAATGAGATAATGCACAAAAGTGTGCATACTTGGTAATTTTATCAACTACCACCATGATGACACTCTTTCATTCATACTTAGGTAAACCTGTGATGAAATCCATTGAAAGATCCTCCCAACTTTGACTTGAAATGGAAAAAGGTTGTAGTAGACCCGCGGTCTTAATTGTCTCAACTTTATTTGCTAGAAATCCAAACATTCCGCCAAATTTTTTTGAATATCATATTTAAGGCCATCCCAAAAAAATTATTTCTTCACCCTGTGGTAATTTTTTAAAAATTACGAGTTTCCTCCTAAGGGAGAGGTGTGCAATTCCAAAATAATATTTTTTTTAGTTCCAAATTATTACAAAGATATAAGAGATATTTGTACCATAAGGAATAATTTTTGCAACTAAATGTATCAAATGTACTGGGATCTTGCTGCAACTTTTGAATGAGTGTCCACACTTCTTCGTTATTCTTCCATTCCTCCATTGCTTCGGTTATCCAATCTGGATGGATGATAGAAATGGCACAAAGCAATGTTCCACCTCCTCATCCTTTCTTGAGAGTGCATCCGTAACAACATTTAAATTCCTTTTTTTGTAGATGATTTCAAAGCCATAAATGAACATATTTGTGACCCATTTTTGCTACTCTTCTGAATATAGTCTTTGTTCCAAAAATTATTTAAGACTATCATGACCAATTTTTACCTTGAAGCATGTTCCCATTAGGTAAGGTCACCATTTCTTTAATGCATGTAGTATTTCCAACATTTCCTTCTCATAAATATCTTTCTGTAACCACTTTCCTTTGATTGGATGACTTTCAAAAGTAATCAGTCTTCCTTCTTACATTAAAACAACAACAACTCCATTTCCTGAGGCATCACATTCCACGATAAAGGTTTTTGTGAAGTTTGGCATAGCTAAGACCGGTGCTAGGCACGTTTCCTCTTTAAGATGTTCAAAGTTACCTTAGTTGATTCAGGAGTCCATGAGAATGCATCTTTCTTCAATAATGTTGTTATAGGTACTTCTATTTTCCCATAATTCCTAAAAAAATTGCGATAATACCTTGTTAAACCGAGAAATCCTTGCAACTGATTTATGGTTGTGGGAACTTTACATTCATTAATTTATTTAATTTTGTTAGGGTCTATCTCAACACCCTCTTGAGATGAAATATGACGTAGATATTCGACCTCTTGTACTCCAAAGAAAAATTTGGAGGTTTTTGCATATAATTGTTTCTCCTTGAATAGTTTGAGCACCATGTCGACATGTTGAACATGATCCTTCCAAGACCTGTTGTAGATTAGTATATCATGTTGGGAAACCATCTCCAAAAATAGAAGAAAAGAGATATCAACGCCTTATAAATAAGCCACTTCGAGGGGGCATCCTCAAATACATTACATGAATGAAAAATTCTTGGATGATACAAATTAAAAAAGGAGTCCATGGGGCCAAAATGTAATCCTAGCCAACCTAACAATAACAATTTAAGGGCACAATAATAACAATATGGGGGTTATAGGGGTACAATAATAACAATAAGGGGGTTACAATAACAACAATAAGGGACTATAACAGTAATATATGGACCTAATATTCCCCTCTCCTTCAAAAGGTGTTGTCCTCAACACTTGAGTAGCTCGTTGTTCTGTGTAAATTATCATCCTCCCTGCAGTGTCCAGGTGGTAGGTTCTTCATGGTGGAGATCACTGCAGAGTGATCGATTCCGCAAGTTGTTGAGTTCTTGTTTCCATGACTGCTTCAAGTTCCAATATGATTTTCCTTCCTCATCAAGTTCTGGAAATATTGTTTGAACTAGAAGTTTGTCACCTATAACCTTCTTTATGCATGCAACATGGAAAATTGGGTGCACTCGAGAAGAAGAAGGAAGCTCCAACTTGTATGCTATAGTACCAATATTTTGCAACACCTTGTAAGGACCATAGTACTTTGGCAATAATTTATTATCCTTCTTAGCTTGCTTGAGGGACATTTGTTTGTATGGTTGTAGCCATAAAACTACCCAGTCTCCTACATAAAAACTTCTCTTGCTGCAATGTTGGTCTGCCTGTTGTTTCATTCGATTTTGTCCCAAATTCAAGTTATCCTTTAAGAGTTGGAGAACTTCTTGTTGATGCTTGATGTGATCTTCCACTGCTTGAAACTTCGAATTTTCTCTTAAATATGATGTGATGGATAGTGGATGATATCCATAAAGTGCCATAAATGGGGTCATTTTTTCTGCAGTATGGAAGGAAGTGTTATACCACCGATACCAGGTAACACTTGTTGTTGTCATTATTTTGTCATATACCAAACATGAAGATAATATTCAAGAATTTATGCCTGTCTAGGTTTGATTTGACCATTGGATTGAGGTTGATAAGATGAGCTATGAGCTAATTGAGTACCCAAACAAGAAAATAACTCCGTCCAAAAATTTCCAATAAAAATGGGATCTCTGTCGCTCACAATAACCCTTGGGTTCCCATGTATCTTTTGAATTGTGTCCATAAAATTAGTAGCGACTGTACTTGCTTTAAATGGATGAGATAATGCACAAAAGTATGCATACTTGGTAAGTCTATCAACTACCACTGTGATGACACTCTTTCCTTCGGACTTAGGTAAACTTGTGATAAAATCCTTTGAAATCTCCTCCCAACATTGACTTGGAATGGATAAAGGTTGTAGAAGACATAGGGTCTTAATTGTCTCAACTTTATTCTGCTGGCAAACCAAACATTCTACCACAAACTTTTGAATATCAGATTTAAGGCCATCGAAAAAAATTCTTTCTTCACCCTGTGGTAAGTTTTTAAAAATCTTGAGTGTCCTCCTAAAGGAGAAGTATGCAATTCCAAAAGAATATTTTGTTTTAGTTGGGAATTATTACAAATATATAAGTGATCCCTATACCATAAGGAATTATTTTTCCAACTAAATGTATCATATTTACTAGGATATTGGTGCAATGTTTGAATGAATGTCCACACTTCTTCGTCCTTCTTACATTCATCTCTTGCTTCGGTTATCCAATCTAGTTGGATATTAAAAATGGCACAAAGCAATGCTTCCACCTCTTCATTATTTCTTGAGAGTGCATCGGCAACAACATTTAACTTCCATTTTTTGTAGATTATTTAAAAGTCATAACCCAACATCTTTGTGACCCATTTTTGTTGCTCTTCTGAAGATATTCTTTGTTCCAAGAAGCGTTTAAGACTATCATGATCATTTTTTATCTGGAAGTGTCTTCCCATTAGGTAAGTTCGCCATTTCTTTAGCGCATGCAGTATTTCTAACATTTCCTTCTCATAAATAGGTTTCTGTAAATACTTTCCTTTGATTGGATGAATTTCAAAATAAATGGGTCTTCCTTATTGCATTAAAACATCACCAATTCCATTTCCTGAGGCATCACATTCCACAATAAAGGTTTTGTGAAGTCTTGTGTAGATAATACTAGTGCTAGGCACATTGCCTCTTTAAGATGTTCAAAGGCCTTAGTTGCTTCAGGAGTCCATGAAAATGCATATTTCTTCAATAATGTTGTTAGATGTGCTGCTATTCTCCCATAATTCTTAAAAAACTTGCAATAATACCCTGTTACCCCAAGAAATCCTCTCAACTGCTTTATGGTTGTGGGGACTTTCCATTCCTTGATGGATTTAATTTGTTAGGTTCTACCTTAACACCCTCGGGAGATACAATATGACCCAGATATTCCACCTCTTGTACTCCAAAGAAACATTTGGATGTTTTTGCATATAATTGTGTCTCCTGCAATAGTTTGAGCACCCCATCAACATGTTGAACATGATCCTTCCAAGACCTGTTGTAGATTAGTATATCATCAAAAACTACTAGCAAAAATTTTCTAAGGAAGGGTTTGAAAATGGAATTCATCAACCCTTGAAATGTAGAAGGTGAATTGGTAAGGCCAAAAGGCATGACCAAAAATTCATAATGACCCTCATGAGTTTGAAATTTTGTTTTCTGAATATCTTCAGTCTTCATTCTAATTTGATGATATCCTGAACGAAGATCCAACTTGGTTTAATAAATTGCTCCATGTAATTCATCCAATAATTCATCAATCATAGGAATGGGAAATTTATCTTTAATGGTGAGATTATTGAGCTCCCTATAATTAGGACACATGCACCATGATCCATCCTTCTTGTGTACCAATACTATAGGAGCAGAGAAAGAACTTAGACTAGGTTGAATTATACCCGCCTCTAACATTTCTACAATCATACATTCAATTTCGCTCTTTTGGACATAAGTATATCTATAAGGCCTGATGTTTGGAGGAAAAATTTCTGGAATCAAATGAATAGCGTGATCATGATCACGAATAGGTGGGAGCCCTTTGGGAGTTTCAAACACCTTGGAATGATTTTCCAAGACTTTTTGGAGATCTACAGAAATAGATGATTTTGATGTTGGAACTTCTAGTGAGCATAATTATGCAATTACACCTCATTTTTATTTATTTAGAAGCTTTATCATGACATTATAGCTTATTATATTTCTCGGCTTCCCTGAAATACCCCGTAATTTGACTTCCTTTCCTTCTAAAAAATTTTTCATGAAAATTTATTGAAAACTAAAAGCTACTGTCCCCAAAGATTGTAACCATTATACTCCTAGTACAACATCAGCACCTCCCATAGGAATGGAAAGCATTGGACTATTCAATACATATTCCCCCATGTTTAGCTTGATATTATGGAATTTTCCAGAGAAATTTATAGTTCCTCCATTTGCAACCATCACTTGACATTCTGGTGCTGGGTATAGGAAACAATTCAATTCCTTGGATACCTTACAATGAATAAAATTATGGGTGCTACTTGAATCAATCAACACTATTACCTTGTTCTTCTTGATATTTCCTTCTATCTTGAGAGTTTGAGGAGTGGTAATTCCTGCCAATGTGTTACAAGATATGGTCAGACTCATTTCTTCCTCTTCCAAGGCTGGTTACTGGTGTATATCCTCTTCTTGTTCATTTTCTTCCTCCTCTTCACAATCTATGTAAAATAATTTATTCTCAGCACACTTATGACCTTTAGTGTATTTTCTATCACAAATGTAGCAAAGCCCTTTTGCTATTTTTCCTTCCAATTTTTGCGGTGTCAACCTTGTAGGTTGTGGAAATCTAGGAGTAGCAACACTTCTATATTTCTAAAAGTGAGTGGTAGGCTTCCTTGTCGCCATAATTTTACATTCAATTTTTCTTGCCAACCTGATTGCCTTCTCCAATGAATCAAGTTCCAAAACGCAAACTTCATGTTGGATGTTATTCTTTAAAGTACCTATGAAGAGACCAATTATGTGTTCCTATGGAATATCATTTACCCTTATATTCAATTTTTGGAAGTCCTCAATGTGCTACGCCACTAAACCATTTTGTTTGAGATTTATCAATTGGATAAAGAAGGTGACAATTTCTTTACGAGAGCAAAGCCATCGATACCATACAAATGTATTTTGTTCTAAATGTAAAGTTGCAATGCATACATTTTGTGTGTTTTGCACATTATTGAGATCAAAATGTTGCTCCATATGTAGTATCCATGTTATGGGATCCTTGCCATCAAACTTCCTCATATCCATCTTTGGAATATGGTGGTTCTTTAATCCAACATTAGAGTTTATGAAATCATGATTAACATTTATTTTTTTGTCATCATGATTTTCATCTACTATCTTTTCGCCATTAGGAATCATTTCTTGTATCAGCTTTGACAAACCTTCCTTCAAACCTTCCATGTCTTCCTTCAAACCTTCCATTTTTTCTTCCATACCATCCATTTTATCTTCCATACCATTCTTTAAACCATCCATCGTAGCTTCCATGCCTTTCTTCAAACCATCCATCTTAGCTTCCATGCTTTTCTTCAAAACATCCATTTCATTTTTTGTTGCTCTTTCCTAGAATGAATTTTGGTGCACTTGCTCTTGTAATTTTGATAGATCATGTTGTAATTATTCATCTTCATGAGTCATAGTAGAGTAATATGAGGGCTTAATGGGTGTTGAATTCTTTTTAGGAGGAATTTTAGAACCCGACACTGATATCTATGCTCAATAGGCCTTTGGAATCACTTAAAACTGATTTTTCAAACAAGACTTGTGCAAATTGAAAAAAAATACACACCTTTTTCTTGATTTTGAGGAGCTCAATATTGAAAGTGAATTATCTTTGTGATTCTGGATCTTCAATATCTAAAATTTGGCCCTAACATAACCCCCTGAATCTTCTTTCAATTGCCATAGGTCTGACTTGATTTGGATTCTTCAAGGAAAATTTATTTCCAACCTTCCACAACGACCTAATTATGGACTGGTTCAGTAGAGCGAACTTGTACGGCTTGCCACATGTCACTGTTTGCTCCCTTGGCTCTGAAATTTATAGACAGGAAACTACAGTCCGTGTACTTCCAGTCACTTTTTACATAATTCCAATCCAATGCTCAGAGAGAGAGTTATGAATATTTTCCCATGATCACCTCTTTGAGATGAAATTCAGGAGCCTAAAAAAGACCTAACTTCCATAGATCATATATCCAAAAATATTGCGAACCAAGTTCTGAACGTTTGCGACAATGTTCCTTAGGAGTTTAGTTTCACGCTCTAAAAATTTCTGCTCCTGAACCTTCGTGGAATAAATTTATAGAGAAAATTTTGTATTTGATGCTTTAAGTGAAACGCAGGCCTCGTAAAAAAGACCTGACTTCCACAGATGATATCTCCGCAAATATTGCGAACCAAGGTCTGAAATTTTTAGACAAGCTTCCTCAGGATTTCGGCTTCGCACCCTAAAAATTTCAGCTTCTGAAACTTCGTAGAAAAAAAGTTATAGCGAAAATGCCACGATGACCTGTTTGGAGCAGCGAAACCCTAGAATCCAAAGCTCTGATACCAAATGTTGTGTAACCAGCTCCAAAATTAGAAGAAAAGAGATATCAACGCCTTAGAAATAAGCCACTTCGAGGGGGAAACCTCCAATACATTACATAAATGAACAATTCTTGGATGATACAAATTAGAAAACCTCCTTTCTATATATAGGAGTCCATGTAAAATACAGACTAATCCTACCGGGGGAAAAATATAATCATAGCCTCACTCCAACAAATAATAATTTATAAGTACAATAATAACAATATGGGGGTTACAGGGGTACAATAATAACAATAAGGGGGTTACAATAACAACAATAAGGGACTATAATAATAATATAGGGACCTAACATATCATCAAAAAATACTAGCAAAAATTTTCTAAGGAAGGGTTTGAAGATAGAATTCATCAACCTTGAAATGTAGAAGGTGCATTGGTAAGGAAAAAAGTCATGAAAAAAATTCATAATGACCCTCATGAGTTCGAAATGTTGTTTTCAGAATATCTTCAGTCTTCATTATAATTTGATGATATCTTGTGTTACAACATTTTTTGGTCATCTAACCTCTTATCATTAGATGGACCCAAGTACACCATGTAAGACCAATTTTACCCTAAGTAAAATTGCTTTCACTATGTAAAATAACTTAATAAACCACATTTATTAGGTTGTTTATTGTCAAAACAGGAAACCCCATGGAATAATTAATTAAACCATAATTTAATTATTATTCCTAGTCATGTTTAACCCAAAACAAAGAAATTAATTAGATAAACCTTTATTTATCTTATTATTTTCCAGGAATAATTATTTAAACCTTATTTAGATAATATTCTTTGTTAAATATGACTAAATCACCCTTAAATAATTAAATAAATCATTATTTATTTGATTATTACTCAACCACATCCTTAAAATGATAAAATAAATCATTTATTTATTTATTATTTACAAATAAATGGATTTGACCCAAGTCAAATTCCTTTTCCCTCCAACAAACATAATAAAATATTCCATAAAAGTTGGATCTTGATTTGGTTAATAATATTTTAATTATGCACCAATATCTAGACTAACTCAATATTTTGTTATAAATAGAAGGGTTTTTCCATTCATTCACTACCTTTTGTTGCCTAAAGATCACTCCGGATCTATACTTTTGGTCACATTTTTCTACATTATTTGTTGTGTGAGCTCCCTTTGAGTTCTATCTTTGTCTGGGTTTTCTACACCAACAGGAGAGAGAAATTCTAGATCTGAAGTGTTGAGGACTTCCAAGAACCCATCCCATTGAGGAGAATTGGAAACATCTTCTTGTTTTCCTCCCAGGTGCCCTTAATACAAAAAATTCTTTAAAAAATTGTTCTTGTCTTGTCTATTGGATATATGGAGCAAACCCTTCATTTTATTATTTAATGTCTTTCTATGCATAGATCTGGTTTTTTGCAGCTCTTGTCTTAATCAACTAACTGTAGATCTGAAGAAATTGGCAGCCACTTTTGATGTTAGGGCTATTAGTTATGCGTAGCTAAAGTGGTCTTTTTTCGTACACATCGACAAAGATTTATACTAACAAATGGTGACTCCACACGGGTTTTAAATTACGACCGCTGTCATTTTTCATATTCCTACATATCCAGCTGCTTCTGACCCTAGGGTTTCTTTTCAGCTTTTTGTTTTTCCTATTTTTATGTTTTTTTTCTCACATAAAACCCTAAAACATTAAAATTTCTAACTTCCGCGTGTTTCTGGCCCTATTGCGCAGGTGACCGATATCAGCCACAACTGAGACGACAACTTTTATGAAAATCTACCGCCGAGACACCCGAAGCTTCAGGTCGCACTTTTCAGCCCATAAATTGTGACCTAGACCTCCAGGTCGCACTTTTCAGCCCTTTTTCTGCGACCTGCACTGAAAACAAGTCAGAACCTGTGACCTGCCAATTTTTCAGCTGTTTTTCTGCAATTTTTCTGGGTTTTTCTGAAGCTTCTGTTAGGGTTTTCCAGCCTCTGTCTCAACCCGTTTCGACCTGGTTCTGATCTGTTTTTTCTCATCTAAGTGGGAACATAGCCCCCTAGGGCTTCAGTACCCTCCAATTTTTGTGGAAGAGTTTTTATCTGTTTCAGGTCTGTTTTTTCAGAGTTTCAGCCCCCCTTTTTTCAGATCTGATACCTCCTTTTCAGACCTCTTTTAATCAGCTCTTCTCCCTTTCAAATCACCTCCTGAATATTTTTTTGGATCTAATTTTAGGGCCTCCTCCTTGCCCCTCCTGCTTTTTGCTGATTTCCTCCTTTTTTCTAGCCACCTTGCCTTTACCTCTTGGCTGTGATCTGCACCTCTTTTCAGCAGTTTTTCCCTTTAGATCCCTGTCCCTTTCAACCCTAGATCTATTGGCCTCTTTTTCATGTGTTCTGACTAGATTTTTTCCCTCTTTTAGATTAGTTTTGAGAGACCCGCCTTTTTGGGTTGAAACGATGCAATAGTAGATGTTAATTTTCTGTTATTTCAGCATTATATACTATTCTCTGCAGATTTATTTTCAGTTACGCAGCACACTTTTTCTCTTCCTCTCAAAACGAAAAGGGTTCAAAAATTAAAATTAACGCACACCACACACTCACCCTAAGCGAAGAAGAGCCTGGTTTACACCGCTAGGAAAAGACTCTAAAATCAATTGACACTGCACCTATCTACCCTTGTTTCGACATTGTAATCACTTGATTCTGCACCTCCTTACCCTTGTGGTCGTTATTCTTCCCCTTGTGCCATGTTTGTGTTGTCATCATTGCGCCCCCAAGGTGCACTTCTCGGAGACTTCTTGGCCTTCACCCTCAGTTTCCGGTCGATCGACCTGCTCCGTCCCGCCGTCGTCGAGCCAGTCCTCCTCCGAGTCCGCACTCCGACTCCTCTTCTGATTCTTTAGGTTCTCCTTTTCCTTCTAGTTCTCCCTCTGTCACCTTCACTATGTCTAGTCCAAGGCCTAATGCTAGCGGTGCTCCTGGCCCTAATGCCGAAATTACTACTAGTAGAACCGCCATAGGAACTACCTCGGCCACACCCTTGCTGTCGTACATCACAGGCCTTAGCCTCCCCGATTTCAATCAGTTGATCAATGACCCTATCTTCCATGATGTTGGTTGGCCTACTATGCCAACCAAGCTCCCCTCCAACATTCCTAAGTTTGAAGGCCTTGCTGGAGAAGATCCAACCAACCATGTTCGATATTTCCACATGTGGTGTTCCTCCAACTCCATTACCGATGACTCCATCCGTCTTTGGTTGTTCCAACGCACGCTTACCGGTGAAGCTTCTAAATGGTATGTTGACCAAGCCACCTCTTCCCATACCACCTTTGCAACCATTGCCCAAGCCTTTTTATTCTACTTCTAGCTCCCTTTCCAATATGATACTGGTACGGAGCTTTTGACCTCTTTCAAGCAAACCTCTTCAACCCGCCTTTCCGCTCATGTCCAGGAATGGCGATGTAGATGAAGCTTATGTTGAGCTCCCCCCTTCGAAGATCAGATATATATGGACTGGTTCCTTCACTCTCTCTTAGCTCCCATTGGCAAAGATGTCGCCTCCAATTTCCCTCAAACCAAAGAAGCCGCCCTCCAAATAGCCTTGAAATATGACCTGATCTATGCTCAGTCTGGTTATGTTTATACCGTCCTCCCTGTCCTCCCAGGCCCGGTGGCACTAATTCCCTAGGGGCATCTCATTCCGCCGAAAGTATCATTGGAGCCCTTTCTCATCCATATGCTCAACCTCCTATGGGCTATGGTCTCCCTCAGGGAGGGGCCAGCACCTCTAGCACTCTTCCCCATCCCGGTAGCATGTATCCAGGATACGACATGCCTCCTCCTTTTTCCAAACCTCCTGCTTACCTCAATGTTGCCCAACCTAACCATTACCTTTATCCGCAGTCTGGCGTGCCAGCTCCTCCAGCATATGCGCTTCCACCTCCCTTGCCTCCTCAACCCCAGCAACAGCACCTATAGCTCCCTCCAGGGCAATTATTTGCACAGCAGGGCATGAATAATCCCCCTTCTTCTCAAAGAAGGCACAGAGGCAATCCAAATCAATCTACCCCTGGTACTCGTGGACCCAATCCTCAAGGTGTTGACCCTAACACTGCTAACCAGCAACAGGGCACTCAGCCCAAGCCGGACAGGCCGCTTCGCACAAATAAGCCTTGTTCGTGTTGCGGTGTTTATGGTCATTACACCATTGACTGTCCCCTTTTACCACAGATGCGGCAGATGTGGGAGTCTCAAGCCACATTGCGAGGACAACATGCCTCCCCTCATGCTCCCCCTAATGTGGCCACTACTCAACCAGCTGTGTTTACTGATCCTTTCCCTCAACAAGGATTCGTGGCTACCCAACCACCTGATGGATAGGTCCCCACTTCACCTTCCATTTATATTTCCTTCGATTACCAGATCCTCATGATGAACTCTAATCCTTCCCCTCCCGTCGACCTTCACCTTCAAACTCAGTCTTGCCAGTACCCCAAGCCTCCCGCTCAGTCTGCCCCCAAGCCTCCTTCTTCAGGTTCTACAGAGCCTCTTTCGACATCCAGTGGCCCCTTACATATCTCTCAACCCAAATTTGAGGTTCATACCAAGATTCCTAAGGGACCATTACGTCGAAATGCTGCTTCTGTTCGAGCTTCTCATTTGTATAGCATAGTAGATGATTTGGCGCAATCTCTTGCTGCCATTTCCACATTGGAACTCCTCCAATTGTGCCCTTCCCAAAAGAAGGCTCTACTATCTGCCGTGGGCACTGTAGATCCTGCTGATGACCAAATGATTGTTTTCGACGCCCATCAAGTTGAACATCCTCCTCTCCCTGCTTCCGTCGCCTTCCAAATGCCCGTCAAAATCCGGAATGCCAATGTTTCTCGGTGTATAATTGATGAGGGGGCATCCACCTGTGTGATGTATGCTTCGGTTTGGAAGCAACTCGGATCTCCTGACTTGGCCCCTTCCATGATCACCCTTCGAGCGTGGGATGGCCACGCCTCCCAGCCCATCGGCATTTTCCGTAATTGTCCTATCACCCTTGCCGGTAAGACTGTTTGCATTGACGTCGAAGTCATCGACGCCCCTCTAGATTACAACATTCTATTGGGGCGAAGCTACACCTATGCCATGTCTGCTGTCCCCTCTGCGGTTTTTCGCAAGATGTCTTTTCCTCACAATGGAAAGATAGTCACCATCGACCAGTTGACTTATCATGAGCCAAAGTCTTAGACCTCCCCTGAGATGACCATCTCTTCTGTAGCCAATAAGTAAACCATCTATTCCTTGACTAGTGTCTCCCCCGGCGTCTACAAAGATTCCTCCATGCTTGAAACTTTTCCTAGTCTTCCCCCTCCTCACATCTCTGATCCCAGCTTATCGAATGTTTGCATGATGCAATCGTCTCGGGCTGCCCTTAAGCGACTCGCTTCGGCTAGTCAGCAACCTCAGACTCAACCTCGCCCACCGCAACCCACTCCTAGCCCTTCATCTCCGCCAGCCGGACCTCCTCCTTCTGGCCCTTCTCTTACAGCTGGTATCCCTGAACCCCTTTATCCCCCTGGATCAGTTCCCCCAAGCCTTAACCATCTCGGAGCCGTCCCTCCTGGTCATTATCCCGCTGGTCAGATACCGCTCCTAGCTCCCCCTCCCAGAGCCTATTCGGTCCCCATCATGGCCACCCTCTCTCTCCCTAACCTGACCCTGGGTATACCCATCTGTTACCTTGACCCTCCAGCCGCTACCCCTCCTGGTCACCCCACACCCTATCTTGCTTTGACACCGGTTCAACCAGTCCCCCTTACTTTCTCTGCTACTACCATGCCCCCTGCACCTCCCCAGGACCATACCCCTATGGTGACAGCTCCAGGAAAGAAAGGCAAAGCTCACAAGGGGGCATCCAAAGACAAGGCCACCCTAACTGACCCTGCTCCTCCCCCGACCGCAAAGCCTTGTGCCTTGTGTGATGTCGTCGGTCATGCCAGCCATACTTGTCCTGAGTTGCCCCGCATTCAACCCATGGTTAAAGTCACATTCCCTGAGTCTATGGTCTCCGACCCTTCTCTTCCGTCCTCGTCCGTAACCAAGAACACAAAAACTATTCGCACTAGCAAACCCTGCGCTTTGTGCAGTATCCATGGCCATTACTCCCACCATTGTCCTCACCTGATGCATTACCGTGCCTCTTTAGAAGTAGTCTGAGAGTATGAGGTTGAACAAAATCAATCCGCCTCTCCCATACTCGCATATTATGCTTCGGGCCAACTTGAGGATCCCCCCGCTCCCATCGACATTCCCCCCCCTGATGTTCAGATGACGGAGTCTACTATGACCATTCTTTACCTATCCTCCTCTGTGCGACCTTTAGAGCCCAGTCCCCTTGCATCCTCCCTTCTTGTCTCGCTTGACCCCCCTTCAGCGACCACCCTTGACCCCCTCGTTTCTACCCATACACAAGATCCATTCACCTGTATCTCTGTTGACCTCCGCAGCCCGAGTCCCCGCCATACCTCCTCTAGCCCTCATATACCACCCTCTAGTTTATATATGAGTCATAGCCATCCTGCTCATTGCACTCCCTCCCGCAGTTGCCACTTGGTTTCTTCCGTACACTCACGCTGCTGTCATTGTATCTCCTCCCCCCATTTTTTGTCTTGTAACACTATTTCGCAGGATCTCCCGTCCCCCCCCCCCATTTATTGGTTACGCCGATGGTGCAAGTCGTTACTCCCGGAATCTAGCCTCGGAAGGTTGGGCCATTTTCACCCCCTTGCATGCCCTTGTTCTCTCAAACGGGGTCTTCATTGGTACTGCCACCAACAATCAGGCTGAATATGATGCAGTGCGTGGTCTCTTAGCCGATGCCCTCTTTCATCGCATCCTCCATCTGCATGTTCATTTGGATTCCCTACTTCTTGTCATGAAACTAAATGGTGTTTATCATGTGCATAACCCTGTGCTGTTTAGACGATATTTACGAGTGAAACTCTTGATACGTGAATTTGAAACCATAACTTTCAACCATGTACCTCGAGAACAGAATCACTATGTAGATAGTATTGCAAACCATGTTCTAGAGTGGCATTTATCACACGCATTTCATACAAGACAATAAAATTCATAATCATTAAAAATGATGCATATCCATAATATGTGTCGCAAAACATGTGTTTACAGTCCATCTACTCTGATACATATGACATGCCGATAGCATGTTACAAAAACTCAAAACTGGGGGCACCATCTGCCCCTACATACACACTAGGGGGCACCTCATGCCCCACACCTACTCACTGTCTAGCGGATCCCGAGCCAATGGCTCTACCCCTGTAGCCCGTAGATCACATATGCCTTGACCGGCCATCGCCATGCACCGCATGACACGTCACCATTCCGAGGGAAGACCAATGCATGCCTCCACGTACTGGTCATCTAAGTCTTGCCACCCGCGCTTTGAAACTCCGGTCAGCAACCTCTCACATCTACGGCGGATGTCCTCCAGAAGGGCGGCTGCATCCTCATTGCACGCTGCTCTCGATCCACTCGACCCTGCAGTTCCAGAGGCTGCCGGGTGTCCCATATATCCGGCCGATTTTACCGGAGCTATATCTGCATACCAAAAGTACATGAATCAGTACCATATATACTATTCAATAACTTTAACATGCCCATACAAGAATAGTAATCTGTCACTTACCATCGGGCCCCCATACTCGACCAGGTAGAAGTGGCAGGTCTGGATCTCCACAATAACTCATCCCACTATAGGGATATTCGTCAATGTATAACGACATCTGATCCCAATGGGAAAAGAACTCAGGTCAAAACACTCGTCCGACTGCCCCTCCTCCTCCTCTGCATAGTAGCCGCCCCCACCGGCGCATCCTGGGCTCTCTCGGGCCCCCATCTGGGAGCTGTATACGAGGTCGTAAGGTCGGGATCTTCCCAAAGAAGAAGGCATGCAATAAAGTCCCATACGAGCAATCGTGGTTCACTTGCTGCTTGCAGAGTGACAACTGTCATTTTAGCGACACTAGCATCATTTGGGCCCACCCGTAGTAGGTCCCACTCAACACACTCTCCACAATCATCATCTACCCCCTAGTGATGTGATGGAGCGCCTGGTTTCCTAGGATACACAGCACTGCTACGACCACTGCACGGGTCTCTAATCTCTCTAGATCCCTGATCAGTATCCGAGTCCCCTTGACTTGGAGACCCGGTCGACAATGTCGCTCCACAAACTCCATGATATGCCGCCCCCGCGGTAATACTGGCTGCGTGTTTCCCACCATCCCCAGTGGCGAGAGACCCATCAGGAAATACACATCCTGGACTATCAGTTCGATCTTGTGTCCCTGCACTACAAAGACCTCATGCTCTGGATCCTAGTAACTGATAATTCGGGCCAACAAAGGCTCTCCCACTCTCATCAAAGGGTTCTCCAAAAACTTTAGAACCCCAAACCTGGCCAACACACGACGGACACCCTGATCTGCCTGGATCTCTGCCCGTAATGTACTCAGGTCTCTCTCTCTCTCCACTTAACCCGTATATCTTCCATATCTGCATACAGATAGGGAATACCATAACCAAACACAAAAACCCAACTCTCAGCCATAAAAATGCACTAAAACCCCCTCATCTTCTAGGTCGCACTTTTCTGCCCAATTCTGGGATAGGTCGCAGTTTTTTCCCTGAAACCTGCTTCCCAGGTCGCAATTTTTGGCCCAAAAAGTGCGACCCGGCCGTAGAGATGAAGGAGGGTCTATTACTAAGATTTTGGGCCCTAAACTGAACTTTTAATCCATCAAATTGAAAGAGTAAGGTTAGGCCTCTTACCTGCCACTAACGGATCTCGATTCCAACGGTCGATTTGTCCACTACACTCGCCGCAAGATTTAGGGCCTTCTCTCCTCTCTACATTCACCACAACAACACTAGAAAATGAGTGAATTTGGAGGGAAAACTGCCTTATTAAAAGAGAACCCTTGTTTCTTCTTTCGCCTGCTGCGACCATACCGTAGCCCCGTTTGAAAAACCGTCTACACCATTAGAAAGCTCTCACCGAGCCCTCAAATGGGTATCTGTTAGTTTTTTGTGATTTGATACTTCACTAGGACACATTTTGTCCAAGATGGGTCACTTCACCTCTCCTTAAAATCGCATTTCTTCACTTACGACACTTGTACTTGGGGCACCATTTTTCCTCCTTACTTGTCTTTGTTCATGTCAATTTTCATCATGAGTTACCATCTTGTACTCATGTTTTCATGGTCCCCCATTGGGCCTTTACTGTGTGGCAGCACCATCGAGTCGCCCTTGTTTAGAGCATCCAAGTTGAGTCATCATTTCATTCATGGAGTCTATCATGAGTCCCTTTATACCCCACTATAGCCCTCCATCCTTCATTGCTTGGTCTCTCTCTTGTGTCGCACATTATGGCCTTCAGTCTCACTGTCCCCTATCCCTTATGATATTGCGTCAGTTGCTGACATGTCGTTCATGCCCTTTATGCTATAACAAGGGAATTTGTCCATTCGCTACTCAGTCCCTTCCATTTCTCCATCATCATTGGTGTGAGTCTGTCAGTCGCTCTAATATTTTCTCTCGTGCCTTAGTTGAGGATCTCTCATTGCCTCACCTATGGTGGACCTCCTTCTGTCGACATCAGCTCCTTCATTACAGAAGACAGGTCTAGAGGGCGGTGTACCTTGGTTCCAGCTTCCACTCTTGTTTGGCGCCTCGAATCAGGCAAAGGGATCTCTCATTTCCCTTTGACTTGATTGTTTCTCTACTCCAACTCCTTTCAGCATGATCGAGATCTGTATACTTGATGGTTCAGTGATGCAGCAGCAGCTCTTGGTGATTCTCGGGTGTGTGTGAGATGTCTCAACCCTCATGAGGGGGTGGCCCTGCAGGTAGCCCCCCACATGCTCGGATGACCTCTTCATTGCAGCCTTCGATGCAGCTCCCTATATTTGATGATGATGGTATTAGCTGCTTGCAGCACCTCTTTGATTTGCATGTATCAGTCAGATTTTGTGAGCCCTTCCCTACTTATAGGGGGCATTCGGGTTGTATTTGTATCTCATGTACTCAGATATTATTTTATAAGTCCTGGTTGTTATCCCAGGAACATCATGTATGTGGGATCCCTCATTGTATTTTTATCTGGCTCATGTTTATGGTGGCTGTACATTATGGTTCGGTCCCTTGTTTACTGGACACACTATTCTTTTATACTTTGTCTCGACGAGCATAGGTATGCCTTCCCCGCCGCCTTTAGCATAGGTACCCTCTCATAAAAAGAGACTTGTTGCACCTTCAAGTCTCGTCTCCTCAGGGTCTAGTTCTTTAGCACCTTAATCTACATCACATTCCTCTCTCTGACTTCCCTCTTGATGTCTAGTGGTTGAGTTCTTACAACGTACTTCGGTCATACGATTTGCTCCTAACACTCGCATGCTGGGGGCAATCTGTTACACCATTTTTTGGTCATCTAACCTCTTATCATTAGATGGACCCAAGTACACCATGTAAGACCAATTTTACCCTAAGTAAAATTGCTTTCACTATGTAAAATAACTTAATAAACCACATTTATTAGGTTGTTTATGGTCAAAACAGGAAACCCCAAAAGGAAATATTAAACAAACCTATATTTGTTTGATTTTCCTCATGGAATAATTAATTAAACCATAATTTAATTATTATTCCCAGTCATGTTTAACCCAAAAACAAAGAAATTAATTAGATAAACCTTTTATTTATCTTATTATTTTCTAGGAATAATTATTTAAATCTTATTTAGATAATATTCCTTGTTAAATATGACCAAATCACCCACAAATAATTAAATAACTCATTATTTATTTAATTATCCTTCAACCACTTCCTTAAAAAGATAAATAAATCATTTATTTATTTATTATTAACAAATAAAGGGATTTGACCCAAGTCAAATACTTTTTCCCTCCAACAAATATAATAAAATATTTCATAAAAGGTGGATCTAGATTTGGTTAACATTATTTTAATCATGCACCAAGATCTAGAATGGCCCAATATTTTGTTATAAATAGGAGGGTTTTTCCTACCATTCTTCACATTTTGTTGCTTATTAGATCACTCTAGATCTATACACTTGGTCACATTTTTCTACATTATTTGTTGTGTGAGCTCCCTTTGAGTTCTATCTTTGTCTGGGTTTTCTACACCAACAAGAGAGAGAGATTCTAGATCTGAAGTGCTGAGGACTTCCAAGAACCCATCCCATTGAGGAGAATTGGAAACATCTTCTTGTTTTCCTCCCAGGTGCCCCTAATACAAAAAATTCTTTCAAAAATTGTTCTTGTCTTGTCTATTGGATATATGGAGCAAACCCTTCTTTTTACTGTTTAATGTCTTTCTATGCATAGATCTGGTTTTTTGCAGCTCTTGTCTTGATCAACTAACTGCAGATCTGAATATATTGGCAGCCACTTTTGATGTTAGGGCTATTAGTTATGCATAGCTAAAGTGGTCTTTTTTCGTACACATCGACAAAGGATTTATACTAACATCTTGAACGGATATCCAACTTGGTAAAATAAAGTGCTCCATGTAATTCATACAATAATTCATAAATCATAAGAATGGGAAATTTATCTTTAATAGTGAGCTTCTTGAGTTTCCTATAATCCAGACACATGCACCATGATCCATCCTTCTTGTGCACCAGTACTACTGGAGCAGAGAAAGAACTTTGACTAGATTGAATTATACTAGCCTCTAACATTTCTGCAATCATACGTTCCATTTCACTCTTTTGGACAAACGGATATCCGTAAGGCCTGATGTTTGGAGGAACATGTTCTGAAATCAAATGAACATCATGATCATGATAACCAATAGGTGGGATTCCTTTGAGAGTTTCAAACACCTTGGAATGATTTCCCAAGACTTTTTGGAGATATGGAGAAATATATGATTGTGATGTTGGAACTTCTAGTGAGCATAATTGTGCAATTACGCCTCATTGTTCTTTATTTATAAGATTTGTCATGACATTAGAGCTTATTATCTTTCTCAACTTCCCTATGATACCCCATAATTAAACTTCCTTTCCTTTCGAAAAAAAATCAAGAAAAGTTCTTGAAAAATAAAATCTATCGTCCCCAAATATTGTAACCATTTTACTTCTAGTACAACATTAGCACCTCCCATTGATTAACAGAACTTTATAGTTCCTCCATTTTCAACCATCACTTGACACTCTGGTGCTGGGTATAGGAAGCAATTCAATTCCTTGGCTACCTTACAATGAATAAAATTATGGGTACTATCGGAATCAATCAACACTATTAAAATTTTATTCTTGGTATGTCCTTCTATCTTGAGAGTTTGAGAAGTGGTAATTCTTTCCAATGCATTACAGGATATGGTTAGACTCATATCTTCTTTATTTAGGGTTGGTTCTTGGTGTATATCCTCTTATTTTGAAGTTTCTTGTTCATTTTCTTCCTCCACTTCGCAATCTATGTAAAATAATTTCTTCTCAGCACACTTATGACCTTTAGTGTATTTGCTATCATAACTACAGTAAATCCATTTTTCTATTTTTGCTTCCAATTATTGTGGTGTCAACATTGTAGGTTGTGGAATTCTAGGAGTAGCAACACTTCCATCTTTATAGATGTGAGTGGTAGGCTTCCTTGTTGCCATAATTATACTTTCAATTTTTCTTTCCAACCTGAATGTCTTCTCCAATTAATCAGGTTCCCAAAGGTGAACCTCATGTTGGATGTTATCCTTTAAAGTCCCTATGAAGACATAAATTCTATGTTCCTCTGGAATATCAGTTACCCTTATATTCAATTGCTGGAAGTCCTAAATTCGCTCCAGCATTGAACCCTTTTGTTTGAGATTTATCAATTGGATAAATAAGATGTTTCTCTTTGTATCCTCATAATGTTCTACCATTTCCTCCTTAAAAATTGATCAAGGGACAATTTTTTTACGAGAGAAAAGCCATCGATACCATAAAAATGCATTTTGTTCTAAATATAAAGTTGCAATGCGTACCTTTTGTGTTTTTTGCACACTATGGAGATCAAAATATTGCTTCATATGTAGTATCCATGTTACGGGATCCTTTCCATCAAAATTCCTCATATCTATATTTGGAATATGGTGGGTCTTCAATACAACATTAGATTTTATGAAATCATGATTAACATTTATTTTTTTCTCATCATGAGTTTCCTGTACTACCTTTTCATCGTTACAAATCATTTATTGTATCACCTTTGTCAAACCTTCCTTCAAACCTTCCATTTATGATTTTAGATTATTCTACATGTATTCCATGTTGTCGTTCATTTTTTCATCTATCTTAGCTTCTATGTCATCCATCTTAGATTCCATGCCATCCATATTAGCTTCCATGCCATTCTTCAAACCATCCATCTTATCTTCCACACCTTTCTTCAACGCATCCATATTATCTTCCACACATTTCTTCAAAGCATCCATTTTAGCTTCCATGCCTTTCTTCAAAAATTCCATTTCATTTTGTGTTACTCTTTGCGAGAGAGAAATTTGGTGCAATTGGTCTTGTAATTTTGATATATCATGTTGCACTTCGTCCTCTTCATAACTCATTGTAGAGCCTTCTAAGGGCTTAAAGGGTGTTGAATTATTTTTAGGGGTCATTTTAGAACCCAATACTGATATCTATGCTTCAATATGCACTTGGAATCACTTCAAACTGATTTTGAAACAAGGCTTATGCAATTTGAAAAAACAATACACACCTTTTTCCTAATTTTGAGGAGCTCAATATTGAAATTGATGTATCTCTGCAATTTTGGATCCCTAAGATTTTATCTTCAGTCCTTTAGTAGCCATAGGAATTGTATTTCCAATGCAACAAGTCTGACTTGATTTGGATTCTTCAAGTCAAATTTATGCCTCATCTTCCGCATTAATGAATTAGTTATGGGATGGTTTAGTAGAGTGAACTTGTAAGGGAAGCCACGTGTCATTGCTTCCTCCTTCGACTCTAAATTTGATAAAAATGAAAGTATAGTTTGTGTAATTTTATATACTTTTTATATAATTCCAATTCGATGCTTAGAGAGAGAGTTATGACGATGTTCCGAAGGTCACCTCTTTGAGATGAAATTGAGGAGCCTCCAAAAACCCTAAATTACACAGATTATATTTCCAAAAATATGGTGAGCCAAGACCTGAAATTTTTACTAGACGTTCCTTAGGATTTATTTGAAAATGGGTTTTATTTTTAGCTTATGAACCTTCATATAAAAAATGTTATAGTGAAAACTCCACGATGACCTGTTTGAAGTAGCGAAACCCTAGAATCCAAAGCTCTTATACCAAATGTTACGAAACCAACTCAAAAAATAGAAGAAAATATAGATCAACACCTTAGAAATGAACCTCTTCGAGGGGCAGACCTCCTTTACATTACAAAAATGAACAATTATTAGATGATTCAAATGACAAAACATCCTTTCTATATATATCAGTCCATGGGGTCATAATATAATCCTAGCCAACATAACAATAATAATTTAAGGGTACAAAAATAAGAATAGTGTGTTTTTATGGGGCACAATAATAATAATTTGGGGACTATAGGTGTACAACAATAATAATAAGGGACTATACTAACAATAATAAGGGACTACACTAGTAATATAGGGACCTAACAGTGCATTTGAAACATCTGTGCCTGGCTTCATTGTAGGACATAGATGTATCGATGAAAAAATTAGTAATAAAACCTCCAAGTATACTATTGATTCAATAGTCGAAAACCCTTGATATATTGTTGTTTGTCTCATTTATTTGCTTAATTAGCTTTGGGTTCCATGAAGTAGTCATGTTGTTGAAATGGGTCATATTGTTAGCTAATATAGAAAGCCACTCATGCAACTCTTTATCGAATGACAAGAAAATGATCTTATGTTGATATGTGAAGATATACTTTTGTAACAAATTTTCAGTCAATAGATGCAAATTTATGTTTTCTTGCACTTCAAATTCACGATCTTTGAGATCTACCCAGTCTTCAATATCTTTTATTGACGGATGCCACATCCACATATCCCTCAGTCAAATCCTAGTGTCAAGAATGGAACCATTTGTTGGCTTGATGGGGCATAGAACCAGGTTTAGATATGCCTGCGGGATCTTAAAAAACCCACTATTACCGGCCATTTTGGCAATGATCTATTGCGTAGACCAAAGTGTCACCCGAGGAAACATTAGGGGATGTTAGAACTAGGTTTCTGCATCTAGAGAGACTATGGAGTATTTTATTTAGGGCTTATCTTTTATTTAACACTTATCAGAGTTTTGTAGAAAAATATGCTAACTATGCAGTCATTGTTCAATACTTCTAGTTAACTAGCTTTCAGACTACATGATTCCACTTAAAACATGTATTAACCAACACAAGAAACTATAATCCAAACTTCGCGATGAAAATATATGTAAAAACCTAACTCAAACTAGAAAAATAATAGATAAAGAAAACAAATAAGTAAAAAACATAGATACGTCTTCAAAATATTATTTTATTACTTCAGATATAACACTTTCCACCCTATGCACTCAACTACAGGTGTTTGTGCACTCAGTTGAAGACTTTCTAAGGTCTCCACGCAATTAGCTAGAATAGCCTTGCCTTTCAAACAAAACAAAAAATACAAGCTCAATACAACCTTATATCCAGATGCATTCTATGATTCATTCATGAGTTGATATTTTTGAAGACTATCCTAGACTCCTTATATAGCTATCTCTCTTATAATACCATGGTCTGAAAACCATGGGCGGAGTTTGAATTAAAAAAAATATTACCATCCCTTTACAAAATAAGGGAATTTGACCCCCCCTGAAATTCCCTAAGACTCTATTACATATGTACGTTGCGTGATCCACTCCTAAAAATGTGGAGTCTTTATCAACATCTTTAACCAAGGGTTTCCCTGTCCAACACAAACTTTTGACTTCTTTGAAACAATCCTCGTCTACACACATTTATGATCATAGACATGAATGGAGACATAGATGTCATTTAGTTAAGGTTTTTATTCTAGATCAGATTTTAGCTGAATGGTTTATGAAATGATTGCTTCCAATCACTACTCAAGATGTAGCCAAGGGAGTTGTTGTAACTGAAGAGCATGTAATTACTTGTGCCCAGTATATAGACCTTTTGTACACATAGTCTGGAACTTTTTACGATACAATTCTGGATTTTCCTCGCCCTGGTCAAATAATATCAACTCCTAGAGGATCCCACACTGTTGATGGTGTGATTGGTTATGTTAGCCATCAAGATAAGAGTAAAAATAAGAATTCCAAAACTACTCAGATTGTGACTTTACCATATTCATCCAAAGAAAATCCTTCTCCAAAAGTTACTTATGAGATTATTTTTGTAGACTCCTCTACTAGCAAGAATCAATTTTCTGGAGGGAACAAGAAAGGAAAAGGTAAAGTAAAACAAAATGCTTCCCCAAAGGAGAAATCATAAAAAATAACCATCTGACGAAAATAAAAAGCCTCGTTATCCTTGTATAATTTGTGATGAATATCATTACACCAATGAGTTCACTCATCGTGCTAAGGTTACTAAATTCGCTAAAGGTCACCCTATTATGTTGTTTTGAAAGATATATTTCCTTCTCAAGATAGTAATATGGTTTCACACAACCCTTCTTCTTCTTCCACATCGGTGGATATCATGATGATGTCATCACAAGTTATGGTAGCCACAAGATATAATAATTACAGATCTAAGGGTCTTATCGTATATGGAAATGATGCTAGTTCACCTAGTCAATATTCCAAACCAATTCCTCCTCCATCTAAAACATTAAAGATTGAAAAACAAAATTATGACATGGTGATTTGACTGCCTCCTAAAGGTGTTCTTCAAAAATCAACTTTTAATCCTCATGTAAGATCTAGTGAAAATTACAACATTGTTGAAAATTTGGCGTTCTATCCTTCACGAATGTTGGCCCTTGAAGTGTTGAAGACTTGTCTAGCACAAAGGAAATTTCCATTGTCAGCAATAGGAGCTATTGATCTCCAATATTCTAATCTCATTTTTTTTAACCTTGAGATTCGCGTACCTAGACTTCCACATCAACTGGAATTTCAAATACCATTTTTCGTCAAAACTAAATGAGTCTTTCGCATGGTAATTGATGAAGGAGATGCTACATGTATCATGTCTATTGCTTGTTGGAAAGCCTTGGGTTCTCCAACTGTCAATCAATCTCCCACAACTTTGAAATCCTTTGATGGAAGAGGTTTTCGACCATATGGAATTTTAAACGATCTACCCATAGAGTTAGAAGGTAGGATAGTTGCAGCTGAAATTAAATTTGTTGATTCTTAGCTTGATTATAACCTTTTACTAGGTCGAAGTTTAACCTATGCTATTTTCGAAGTGGTCTCATCATTGTTTCACATAATAATGTTTACCCATAAAGGAAAAATCGTGAAGGTAGACCAATTTTCTTACTACACTTCACACCTTAATTCTACAGGTAGTGTACCCTTTATTGGAAAACTAATTACTCTGTATGAAGATGTTGGGGTAGGTTTTCTTAAGGATTTGTCACTCATGAGAACTTTTTCACTCCCTCCACAAAATTTTCCTCATAATGTTTCCCATGTTAACATGATTACACCAAGAACATTGAAATCTTTTGATCATTGGATTGTTCCTTTAGAGCTTGCATTGATCTCGTATGTTAATGAGATTCATTTGAGACCATTTGAATCGGTTTATCATGAAGTCCAATTTCTTTCCAACCCATCGTCATACGAAATTGATAGAGCGAATGTGATCATTGATGATTATTATCATTTGTCATGTTTAGTACCAATATCATTTCCTGATCCCTTCAATAATGAGTTTCCAAGTAATGTAAATATCATGGAAATAATGACTTTGAACGTAATGCCATGGGATGATTATCATCATCATTCATCCTTTCTTCCTAGACTTTATAAAATTGAGAATTATTTGTCATATATGTTTTTATCTGAGATTGTGGATAGTCCTCAATGTCCTATGTGAATCGTTCATTTTGAATCTGAAATGAATCTACGAAACCAATCTACAACTATACCAATCGGCATCTCAGTTAAACCTGGAATTACCGAGAACATTCACATAGGTTCTTTGTATTCCCTTGAAGAAATTGAGACATTTAAAGCCATATTTAAGGAACTCTAAGGCATTTTTTCCTATTCCTAGGAGGAAATGCCATGTTTTGTAGCTCATGTTTAATTTATCCTCATATGTTCAAAAAAGAAAAATTATGAATGTACTAAAAAAGAGGGAGAAAAAGAACAAAATAAAAATAAAGTTCTTAGTTTTATGATTTTTATTAGGTGTTAATGGTGGATTAAGCATTGATTTAGTTTAAAATATGGTTATTAAGTTAATTAATCCTAGTGGGTCTGAGCAAAGTAAAATTTAAATTCATGTTAAATGTTAAATGACTCGTTGAGTACGATGGAAAGAGGGTGTCAGGCCCATCCGATGTTTCAAACTTGACGGCACAACATGCCCGATGGTTATGCCATCAGGTGCTCTTGTAAAAATTATCAATGATCTTGGTTGACTACACATCAATGGTGGAGATGGATTACGGGAGCACTCTGGCAGATTTCCTCCATAATGGAGTGTGCCCCCATAGAAATCTGGAAAGTGAGCATGGATGACCCTATCACCACCTTGTCATCATTCCATCACCATCATCTCACTATCCATAATAGCCGTGTCACCGCCACATCACTGTGTCACATCGTCTAGTATTTTCACCAGGTCATCAATCCGTACACACCACATGCACATTTATTCCCATTTTCCATCCATTTTTCAGTTTCCTCCATAAATCCCATTTCATATTTACCCTATTTATCATTTTATTGAGTTCTCTATCTTCTTAAGTCACAGTTGTATAGCTCAAAGCTCCACTAAGCATCAATCATTTGGTAACCAGGTATTTACAGGTCATTCTCACTTGTCCAAGCTGTTAGAATGTTTAAGAAATCATTTTTAGTAGGGTATTCCTGTCACATTCCCCCCATGGACAATAAGAGGGATGCTTTTGACCCAATTTTCTCCCTATATTTCATAGAAATTTGCTAGCATGTTTTAGTCAACTAGAAGGAATCCCCTGTGTACATTGCAGTTGTCAGGCCTGTTCTTTTAATTGCCATAATTCCCTGCACCTATGTTTTCCCAGAATTGATCTATTGGCTAGCCTCTACTCTTTACCCACATAAATTCATTGTCATGGAAAAATTAGGTCAAAATATCTTACAAGTGTCTTGAATTTTAATTCAGAAAGCCTCGATTTTTCCTTCTTCAAGTTCTTACACTTCATTCTCAGAGGAAATTTTGTTGTCAACCTTTCAAAACCTATCTACGAAGAACTATGCTCAAATGAACTTATTTTTAATGCCCATTGGAAAGAATTTTCCTTTGGAACCCACTCATTTTTATCTTGATACCTTTCCTGAAGAGGTAAGACCAATTATGCAAGTCATTTCCAAGGTTTTTGGAAGGGAGGACACAAATATCATTGACCGGGCTATTCTAGGAATTTTTAAATTAATGTTGCAACCTAAGATAATTTTTTATATACCTGCTTTCTAGGAAAAATGGTCAATTCAAAGTTAACATATCTTTCTCTCACTAGATGTTTCAGATTTCCCTCTTTGGTAACATACCTCTTTTTGTATACTCATCTGGAAAGATTTATGAACCCAGAACTAAATATAATGGACACTCATAAAAATAATAAATCAGTGGTGATTTGGAAAGATACCATAAGAAGTAATTTTAATTATGAGGGGTTTATATATTTCACCACTTCTTTCTTGACAATTTCTTATTCAATTATAAATGTTTCTCTTTCAACTTGTATCCTACCAAAGGCTCAATCTCTCATGCTTAGAAAATATGTTGAAGTGGGTGACTGGTTCCTGTTTGAATATCACGTTGTAATTAGACTATATGGAGGAGAGGTTTCCCCTTATAGACTCCCCACATGATGTTGTTTTCCTTACATTTTATCAGAAAAATTCTAAATGTTTATCAGGTGCATTTTTTCCTAGTAAATAAGGGACATTTTATTAAATTTCTAAGGACAATTGGTCCTTTTATTGTGAATAATAGGCAAGCCATGGGAGAGGTGCAGAAATTACTTGAAGGTATGAAACTACAGCTGGGTGAAAAATGGTCATGTGACCCTCACATATTATTTCAAATAGAAGAGTTGAAAATTCCTATGCTCCTTATGTGCATGAGCTTCAACTAGATGTAATATTCCTAAATTAAAACACAACTAATTGGAATATTATTTTTTTATTTTTCTTCTTAGTTAGAAGAATAAGAGGGTATGGAGACCCATAAATATACTTAGTAGGAATAAAGACACTCCTAATGTGAAAGGGAGGTCATCTAAAATATGGACTGAAGACCCTTATCTATGAAAAGGGGTTGGAGTATGAAGGCTGGGTCAACTTTGACCAAATCAAACAATGCTGGTATGGAAGGAGTGGCATCCATTATGGGACAGAGCAGTCTTGGAGGGAGACTTCATGCATGGAAGTAGTGGCTTTAATGAGTGGGGCCCAAGGTGAGGAATCTCACCAAGAATATAAGGAAGGGGTGGCAGCCATGGAAGGGATGATTGGATTATTATTTTGTTGATGGTTTGTTTAGACTTGTTGCTCTATTCAACTATTTAGCTCATATTGCAGTGTTGTTTAGCACTAGGTTTTCCTGAGCAGGAATCCCACGTCTATCCTTGAGGGACTTCTAGTGCCCACTCAGGAAGAGTATTTTAACTACATTTCCACATTCTAGCATTTTTCCAAGCTACAAATTTCTTCAACAGTGCAGTTTCTTCTTAGAGTTGTGTTGTGTTGCAGGGTGTAGAAGTGGAGGTTTGTATTGGGTGTTTTCTGAGCTATTTGTCAGTGGAGAAAGGTTTCCTTCCATTGGGAGGATATTAAAGAAGCCCCTTGGTTTTTATTGATATATTTTTCATCAGGCCAAGGTGATTTTATCCCCTAAAGCACAGTTTCAGTCCAGATCTATGTTATTTTAAGGAGGAGTTGCAGGGGTGGTTGCAGTGTCTGATATAGGAGGTGATTTCTTGAGTGAGTGGGATATCCTTTCATCCAGAGGATCTATTGGATAATATCTACATCATTATACATAAGCTTAGTCATATCATCCCATTTTTTGTTGCTACAACAAACCTTCAACCCTAGGTCTATAGCTCACATTTGTATATTTTGTGTATTTTCCCGGAAACCCTCTTGGGTTATGTTGGAAAGGTGATATAGGGCTTAGATCTGTTTTTATAAAATATGTTGAGGCATATATCATTATATTTTTATCATTGTATGATCTCCAGCTATATTTATGCATGTTATGACTATGCTATAGCAACTCTCTGACATTTTGTATTATAGAATCATCTCATACTTGGGAGTGATTGTTTATGGGAGGCTTGTTTCCTCATATCATATGACTTGTGCCTCACTATTTTGTATTGATTTTTTGTTCTTATACATAATTTTATGGCTCCATATTGGTCTCCATTGTTGATGTGTTGATTTACACTACTATTTCCACTTTTATGCACCATATATATGCTTTTCCCATTTGGTAATATTATAGTGGTATCATAGCATAATCTTGGCTCAGCTTGTGGATCTTAGCCATTATGCTATCAGGAGAATAAGAAGAAGGAGAAAGAGATCAGAATGATGGAAGGAATGAGTTTTATCTCATCTCTTTTCAGATCTACGAGGGACCTCACCTAAGAGGTCAAGAAAATAAGAATGGAGAAAATCCATGAAACCACAATAGGGTTTCAAAATGAGCAAGGTCCATGTACTTCCTATCAGCAGAAGAAAAAACTGATATTGCATAGAGCTCCAAAAAAATACACTATGTCTACTTTTTTTGAAGAGGAAGGTGAAAGACATGGAGATGGAGGAAACTTATATCAAGATATTCTAAGTGATTATCTTGCAGAGTACGAATCTCAATCAAGAGCTTTCAAGGAGAATCTAACTCTCCCACAGTTTATTCAGATCAAAGAAGAGAGGAGACCTTGCAGCTATAGAAGGAGAAAATAAAATAGATTTATATTGTCTACATTTTATGGATCATTCACATGCATAGAAAGGGATTGGGGAATGGATTTGGATGCATTATTTATGCTACATCCTATAGTAGAAAGAGAAGTTGTTGATATTGTAGTGATGCACCTTGAGGGTGAAGCAAAAATTTGGTGGTTCAGCCATTTGAGTCATCCAAGAGTGACTACATATGCATATTTTACTCAAATACTGATCAAGAAGTTTGAAAATAAGAAATCAAAGGAGAGGATACCTTCACCACCACGTTCTGCAAGATAATTTACATCAAGAGAAAGAACACTTGCACCTTTGCAAAGTGGTCTTGATCTCTTAAAATTTAGAGTCACATGCACTATTCTGGAGATGAATGAGGAGGAGGAGACTTATACCAGCACTAGTGCAACCATAGAGGAGCAACCATCATCATCAGTAGTTGGGGAAGTCATCACACCAGTGGGAGGAACGCTTGTACCAGTACAAGATGTTCCCAAGAAAAACCAAGGTATGCAAATGTTTCCACCTTTTGTTATTTCGGCACATCATATGGAAGGTTGTGGGGACATGCCATTGCATGACCTAGGGTCAAGATACATTGCTGATTTGGAGTAGTAGACTATCACTGCAAAGAGGACCCTTGATAGAATCAAGGAGGATATATACATTCATCCTAGTATGTCATTGTTTAGGTGAACACAACTCTTGGGGTTGGAGTGTATATTTTTGGAGGATAGGATGAGTATTGTCCTAAACAATCTAATGCAGAACTATATGTTTAGCATTGAGCATGATCATGAGACAATATATGCACCGTCATGGATATCACCAGTGCTATCATTGAGTAGAAGTGATGAGTTAGGGGCCCAACCATTATTGGAGAATTCTAATGAGAATTCTACATGTGTAGCAGAGGATGGGAAGATGGTTCATGAGAGACATCTTATCTCCAATTGTTATGATGGATCTTTCTTTATAATCACTTCACAGCTAAATGAGAAGATTTTTCCTTCAATATACTTGGATCCTCATGGGTTCAACATGGTCATTGATGAGTGGTCTTCATATGGAGATCTCTAGGAGGATGCACTTCAACATCCCATGAAGTGTAGAGATAGTGATTTGATTTGGGAGGATGGTATTCTCCACTGGAGGAATACCCATTGGGAGCATGACAATAGACACTCACCATTGGATGGATGGGTGATGTTGATGAGCAAGAATCTGGTGAGCCACTTGTAGATATATGACACATGGCAGTAGGGGGCAAGGCTGCGCTGGCTACTCTTGAAAGAGTTTGGTCAGCATGTGACATATCCTACTTCAAAGGGTATGTGGTTGGTTGGGACTTGGAAGGGCACTTGCATTATATGGCAGCAAGGAGTTTGGTTGAAATGGGGTGATGTGACCTTTCTCATGTCAATCATCA
This sequence comes from Pinus albicaulis, assembly GCA_034641835.2. Classification (NCBI taxonomy): domain Eukaryota; kingdom Viridiplantae; phylum Streptophyta; class Pinopsida; order Pinales; family Pinaceae; genus Pinus; species Pinus albicaulis. The sequence goes on from CM076578.1 coordinate 1,817,706,751, forward strand.
TGTTTTCAGTCCATGGTCTATATGATGGAGGTATGATGAGGACACAAGAGATATTTTTTCTCTGGTTACTCTTGGGAGAGTATGGGTTGATTTTATCCCATACCTTGCATTATGATTCAAAAATGGTGGATGGAGACATCTACTACTAGGATATGATCTTCTTGACTTGGACCTCCAAGCACAAGAAGGATTATTGGCATGCATCACATGGGGATTCTCTCTCTAGTCACATTGATTTCATGAAGACATATTGTACTATCATAGAGAGATTCACTTGGGAAGGCATCAAAGAGGAGATGCACCATCACATGAGGAGATGCATGGATTATTTGAAGGATGGACACAATTCTTTGATAAAATTAACACAACCACGTCCTTCCTCTTTGGGGATGAGAATAGGTTCATCTATGAGCCACTTCACCAAATTTTTCAAGGTACATGGTAAGGGTTGTGTTTATGTGCATCATGATTCACTTACTATGTGCTTGTATTTATTTTCCATCCATGTACAGGTCATTGCTCCAAAATGGTGCATTATTTCTTATAGACCTCATGATCCATTTGGGGACATAAATAGTGATGGTGATGGCCACTCCTTAGGATATGTTGGGGATATGATATATTTTTCAGAGTGTGCTCAATGTGCACCTCACATCATACACATTCTCCAAGCATGCGAGAGGATTGGGGCAGCAAGCAAGTGATTGGGAAACCACTCATCATATCCTATATTGAGGCATTTTGGAGTAAAATTGTGCTGGTTGCACTTGAGGGATCATTATCCATCTCCAATTTTATATATGGTAGCCAGTATAACTCTAATCATGATCCCATATGTTGATGATGTACTTATCATTGTTGTGGGCATGGTTGGAGATATGACACATGGATTGGATTTTCTTATTAGAGATGATATTCTCCACATTACTTATGCTTCATATTTCAGGGAGAGCATTGGACCATCCGTGATTTCTATATTGGATCTCTTGTTTCCTTAATGGATGAGCCATTTAGGTAACTTGAGCACTTGGAAGGTCCCTCTCATGAGTATATGGGAGGATTTTTTCTATGAATTACCATTCTAGAGGGTGATTCATTTTGTATGGATGATAGCTTGGAGACTGGAGCTCCATATGGGAATGACGGTTCCCCACATTTTTCAGTTCTGTTCTTACAATTTATTGGGGACAAGAAACACTTGGGAGGGGAGGATTTTAATATTCCTAAATTAGTCCACAAATAATTAGAATATTAATTTTTTATTTTTCTTCTTAGTTAGAAGAATGAGAGGGTATGGAGACCCATAAATCTCCTTAATAGGAATAAAGACACTCCTAATGTGAAAGGGAGGTCATCTAAGAGCTGGATTGAAGACCCTTATGTGTCAAAAGGGGTTGGAGTATGAATACTGGGTCAAATTTGACCTAATCAGACAACACTAAGATGGAAAGAGTGGCTTTCATTGTGGGACAACACAGTCTTGGAGGAAGATTCCATGCATGGAATTAGTTTCTTTAATGAGTGGGGCCCAAGGTGAGGAAGCTCACCAAGAATATAAGGAAGGGGATGGTAGACATATAAGGGATTATTGGATTATTATTTTGTTGATGTTATGTTTAAACTTGTTGCTCTCTTTAGCTTTTTTGCTAAGATTGCAGTGTTGTTTAGCACCGGGTGTTCCCGAGCGAGAATTACACCTCTATCCTTGAGGGACTTCTAGTTCCCACTCAGGAATAGTATTTTCACTACATTTCAATATTCCGACATTTTTCCAAGCTACATATTTCTTCAACAGTTCAGTTTCTGCTTAAAGTTGTGATGTGTTGCAGGGTGCATCAATGGAGGTTTGTATTCGGTGTTTTTTGAGTTGTTTGTTAGTGGAGGAAGGTTTCCTTCCATTGGGAGGCCAATAAAGAAGCCCTTGGGGGTTTTTTTATATATTTGGTATCAGGCCAAGGTGATTTTATCCCCCACAGCGCAGTTTCAATCCAGATCTGCGTTATTTTAGGGAGGAGTTGCATGGGTGGTTGCAGTGCCTAATTTGGGAGTTGATTTCTTCAGCGAGGGACATCCTTTCATCCGGAGGATCTATTGGAGAAGATCTACATAATTATACATTATCTACAGCCATATCTTCTCTTTTTCTGCTGTTACAAAAAACTTTCAGCCCTAGGGTTGTAGCTCACATTTGTATATTTTGTGTATTTTCCCGAAAACCCTCTTGGGTTACCTTGGAAAGGTGATATAGGGCCTAGATATGTTTGTATAACATATATTGAGGAATATATCATTATATTTGTATCATTGTATGATCTCCAGATATAGTTATCCATGTTATGACTACATTGTAGCAGCTCTCTGACATTTTGTACTATAGTAGCATCTCATACTTGGGAGTGATTGTTTATGGGAGGCTTGTTTCCTCATATCATATGACTTGTGCCTCACTATTTTTTAATGATTTGCTATTATTATACATAATTTTATGGCTCCATATTGGTCTCCATTGTTGATGTGTTGATCTACACTATTATTTCCACTTTTATGCACTATATTTATGCTTTTCCCATTTGGGAATATTACACTAGATGTAGAAAAACTAGCAAATGGAGGTCAGAAAAATGTACCAGGAGGAATGGAGGTTGAGATTCGACATCCAAGTAAGAAAATTTTGAAAATAGGAAGTGAATACATTATTGATTTGGAAGATGAATAAGGTAAAGGTTCAAAGAGGGAAAAGCTCTTAGAGAAGGAGACATAGATTGAATCACCAGCTGGTAGTTCCTCAACATCAATGAGTTTTCAATTGCAGTTGGGAGATATTGTTTGTACATGTTCTTCTCATATTCATCTGCCATGGACCTTGGGAGAATCCAATTATAGTTATATTTCTCTCACCCCTATGCTTTGACTATATCATCATCATTACATTTCAAGACTGTCAAATTGACAGTATATGCAAGAGAAATCCCATTACCTAACAAGATCAAATTGCAAATGCATACTAGAATATTAATATATAGTGATTTGAATAAGACATCCTTGGTTGATATCAAAGATGAAGCTTTGTTTGGTAAAGTGTTAAATCAATTCAATATGGAAAAGGAAAATTCCAGGGACCTTGACCACTCAAAATGAATAATTAAATAATTTTTTTGTGAAGGTCAGTGTGAACACTAATGACATGAGTGTTGTTCAGAAACTACTATAGGGAGCTGAAAATGAAATTTAAGTGCTCAGAAAGAAGCTTAAATTTCCTTCTGTGGAACATGTTATGGCCCCATAAGTAAACCAAGTAGAGAAGAAAAAACATGTTTTAACTAATGAGCCCCCACAGAGAAATGATGATATCGAAAAGCTTAACGAGATGAATTATGTTCTACAACAAAAAATAGATTCTTATGTTTGTACTATCTTAGTACAACCAGATTCTGAAGACCCTATAGATAACTTTACCAGAGTGATGAATGAGGTTAAGATATCAAAAAATGAAATGGAAAAGATCTAGAGCAATTTTGATGATGCACAATGTTTCAAATGTATTCAAATTACTTAATTTTCAGTTTTAATAAATCGAACTTATATTCACTATTGCTTTCATAAGTTCGAATTTCATTGTCCAAAACATCGCCATGTGTATAGTCATTAAGTGGTTTGGTCAAAATCTTGAAACATCGTTGAGTCGTGGTGAGTCTGTCACAAATTTTGATTAATTGAGTCATGTGGTATGTGTCAATAATGAATTTATCAGAAGATCTACTTGAGTCATTTTCAAGTTAGTTTCAGTTGAAAATCCTACTGCTCAAAGCAAGATTGTCTTTAAGAGAAACACATTTCTCTACTCTCCTAGTCTATTCATGTCTCCCTAAGACTTTAACCCGAATTTCCCATTTCCCATTTCCATTTTCCATTTATTAAATCCTATACCTTATCCCCCTATTAATTAATCATTTCCTATTCATAAACCATAACTTTCTTATTCCCCATCCCATCCTAGTTATATCCCCTTAAAGGCCATGATTGTGAATCATATGTGACACAACCCATATATCCCCTCCATTATCCAAAGTACCATACCCGCCAAAACATTCTAATGATTCCCCCATATATTGTTACACATTCCAAGTTAGTTGGAGCACTCCAAAAAATATGGTCAAATCATCATAATGCTACCTATACAGTTTGATGCATAGGCACTGCACAAGTGCTACACATACTTTGTTTTTGAAATCCTTTTGAAAGGATGATTCTGACCACACGAAGGAAAAATATAGAAGAAAGAGAGAGGTTTTTCTCAAATATGTGCCAAGTAACAATAAAATCTTCCTATTTTTCCATAAGTGTCACATATCAGGAGTTTCAAATACATCTTCAAGGTCTATTTTTAAGACTTTCAAATTTTCATGTTTTAGGCATGCTTTTGCAGAGCATCTTCTAAGAATCCAGGGCAGAATTTTGAGAAACAGAGAGAGGTTTTTCTTTAAGACAAGCTCATATACAATAAAATCCTTCAGTGTTTACACATTTTTTATATTTTGCAAGCTACAGGTGTTTCTTCAAGGCCCATGTTTGTAGTTTTTTCTTGGCACAATTACGAGTTTATTTTGCAATTTAGTTTTTGTGAAGGTTGTGTTTCACTTTTTTGGATTCTAAAGTTGTCATGGGCATATTGAGAATGTTGGATTTTTTTTTTATTGTTTCATGAAGTCCTAATGGAAAAAATGAGGCACAATACTCATGTGAAAATTGAATTACATAGTCACTCTACAGCTGTTGCACACATGTCTACACATGTTTTTGAGGGTTCCAACCGTAAGAAATTGAATGGATGGAGGTGTTGTTGAGTTGGGAGTTGAGTCACTATTGATTCATCAGCTAGGTGTCACTTATTTCGGGGAAAATCATGACAGCAGGGCGTTCTACCTAGTTTCTGCACAACACAGACCTAGAAACTCATTTTTTTTTCTTCTTTTGGTGCCAGAAAATTATGGCTCATTTTTTATGGATAAATCTCATGGATTTGGAAACTTTTTGTAAATAATATAGAGTGATATAACCATAGTGGTTTTTTTTCATTAAAAGAAAAATACTGCAAAACATGTTAAGGTTTCTTCTTTTGTGTTTGATTCGATCCACTTAATGGATCACATATGCATTAAATCTAGATATTTCTTTTTAAATGATGTATGTCTATTTATTGCTGAAGACTTGAATGAACGAAGGGGTCGAGAGTATTACAAACTAGTTTTAGAGTTTGGTGTACTATGATTTTTTCTTTTATGAATAAAATGCTTATGGTTCAGGTGTTCCAGTGACCATTTTCAAATATACTTATGGTATGATGCTTTGGATTTGTTTATCCCCTATGTATTAATTGTTTTATTGATTTTCCTCTGCAATATTTCTAGTGTATGGGTATGATGATTCAACTGTGTTAGAATTCAATCTAGCGTTGCTCTAACTCAAGTTGTGTAAAATATTTTGGTTGCAAATGGAATATATTATAATTTTGTATTTTGTTGTCTCTTCTCAAATTCTTACTCACAAACATGCAGTATCAGAGTCCCAACTAATCTGTTACTTCTAAAGAAGTGTCTATTATGTTTATTTTCTACTATACTACAAATTTGTTTCCTTTATCTAAAGTATATGATTGATAAGTCTTTGTGACTATTATTGGATGTTATATGCATAAGCATGATATATCAGTAAATTTTTTGGTCACAAGTGTTTCATTCTCCATAAACCTTCATTTTTTCAACAATTTTTTTAAAACTCCCTTCATATCTGGTCTCTATGTGCCTTATAATTTCAAAATATTTAGTTTTATTAAGTGAGGGAGACCCCTTCAGCTAGAAAAGACTAGTTTCTAGCCAGGAGTAGATTGTGCTTAGCTTAGTGGCCTTATTCTTTAGCCTAGGGGAATTCATAGAGTGTTAACATAGTTGCACAATTGTCGGGGACTGAACTGTTTCATATTCCCTGGGAAAGATCATCATAGTTTAAGATATAATTGTTGATGGTGAACAACAGTTGGACATAAAAAGCCTGAATCATTTACCTGGAAACTCTGAGTTTAAAGAATCCAGTAGATTGAAATTTCATGGTTACTCGACTGGTCAAAGATCAATAATTTCAAAAATTATTGTTGACTTATTTCAAGATGGGTGCAAGAATGAATCCTAGGTATGCTCCTATGGACATAGCTCACATTCCTGGTTTTCTGAATCCCATGCCTCCTATTTATTGGTCAAATTACCCCCCAATATTTAGATATGGAATGAGAGAAGATGTTGCATTAAATTTAATTAAATTTCACATGCATGTATGCAGACTTGAAGTTGTATTTCACGAGGATTCATTGATGAAAATTTTTATGGAAACTTTAGAGGGAAACGCAAGATCATGGTATGAAGGGTTGCCTATTGCTATTCTATTATCTCTGATGGATTTCTATTCAACATTTTGTACAAATTTTAAAAAAACTCATCCTTCTATAGTGTTAATAGAAATATTTTGTGTAATATTTAATGATATGTTTTAGTTAATGGGTATTAACATCTATGCTCAAGATGTAATGACTGATGAAATTGAAGAAACCTTGTGTGAACTATATTTTCCTGAGGGTTAAATAGGTGAACTACAAGAAGAAGCAGATGAATATGAAAATGGTTAGCCAGAGGTTGATGAAGAAACACAATAGATTAATCCTCTTAAGCCTAAACAAGAAGAGGAGAGAAGTGAATAAGAATAGTTGATTCAAGGGCCTCTTGCAAAAGAAGAATTCATTCAGGGAGATATACCTCCAGATTCAGAAAATGAAGAGTCTGCTGAAGAAGAGAAGGTTGTTTCAGATCCTATGGATGTGTGCATTATTACTGTGGTTGCCTCAATTGAAGAGGGAAAAATCAAAGAAAAAAGTCCTCTTGTTGATCATCAAATGAAGGTAACCAATAATTTGTGTGAAGATCCTTTTACTAGCCTCTTTTAATCATTGAAGGAAGAGGTTTGTCTTCCCATGGGAAGTTTACTTCCTGAATTATGGGAGGTTGTGATTTTTTTGGATTCTAGTTGTTAGCATCAGTGGAATTTTGAGTTTCTAATCTATTTTTTCTTCTCAAGGGAACTGTTAGCAACATTAAGTCAAGTTGGCATTTACTTCACTAGTTGCATTGAAGAAAAGAGGTTACCTAGTGTATATATCTTCAGTAGGTGGGTGGTTATCATCAGGATTTGAAGCCCGAACTGAAGGCCCTAAGATCTTGTTAGTATGCTTCCATAATTAAGTTCAGTCAGTAGTTAATTTTTAGTCCGTCGGTTAATTTCCAGTTTTTAATTTTTTACTACATTTCCAAATGGTCCAAAATAGGCTACTAGTATGTGCTTTTGTTCTTGGCACCTCGCTTGGAGGCTGCCATCCTCATTGGAGGCAATGTTAGGGTCAACGATTTTACATTTGTCGAATGCCTTCGAATTACTTAATTTTTAGTTTTAATAAATCAAACTTATAGTCACTGTCATTGTCAAAATTTTGAATGTCACTGTCCAAAACATCCCATGTGTCTATTTATTAAGTGGTTTGGTCGAAGGCTTGAAACAACGTTGAGTTGTCAGGAGTCATTGTCACAAATGTTGAGAAATTGAGTCATGTGTTATGTGTCAATAATGAATCTGTTGGAAGGTATACTTGATTCATTTCAAGTCAGTTTTAGTTGAAAATAATATTGTTCAAAGAAAGATGGTTTTTAAGAGAAGCACATTTCTCTTCCTCTCCTAGTCCGTTCATGTTTCCCTAAGAATTTAACCCACATTTCACATTTCACATTTCTTGTTTCCATTTTCCATTTATTAAATCCCATACCTTATCTACCTATTCATTAATAATTTTGTATTCATAAACCATATAACTTTATTGTTCCCCATCCCATCCTAGTTCTATCCCCTTAAAGGCCATGATTGTGAATCATATGTAACACAACCCATATATCCCCTCCACTATCCAAGGTACCATATCTTCCCAAACAATATAATGATTCCCACATACTTTGTTACACATGCTAAGTCAAGTGGAACACTCCAAAACATCAGGTCAAAGCATCATAATGCTACCTAGATAGTTTGTTGCACAAGCGCTCCACATACTCTATTTTTGACATCCTTTTTAAATGATGATTTTGACCACATGAAGAAAATTCATGAAAAACTGAGAGTGAGTTTTCTAAAAAATAGGCCAATTAAAAATAGTTGCTTCTCATTTTTTAACAAGTGTCACTGGTTGGGAGTTTCAAATACATTTTCAAGGCCCATTTTTTGGACTGCCAAATTTTCCTATTTTAGTCATGCTTTTGTAGAAACGTTTCTACAAATCTAGGGCAAAATCTAGAGAAATGGAGACTGATTTTTCTTCAATAGAAGCTAATATAAAATAACCTTCTTCAAGTTTTACACATGTGTTGTATTTTGGGAGATACAAGTGTTCCTTGGAGGCCTAATTTCACATTTTTTTGGTGGCAGAATTACGAATTGCTTTTGCAATTCAGTTTCTGTGAAGGTTGTGTGTTTCATTTTTTGACATTCTGAAGTTGCCCTCGGCATGTTGAGAATGTTGGAATGTTTTTTTCTTATTTCATGGAGTCCTAATGGCATGACGGAGGCATAATAGTCTTTTGAAATTGAATTACATTGTCACTATGAAGCTGCTACGCACATTTCTACACATGCTTTTGAGGGTGCCAACTATCATAAATTGAATGGATGGAGGTGTTGTTGAGTTGGGATCTAAGTCATTATTGATTCATCAGCCAGGTGTCACCTTATTCAGGGAAAATCATGAGAAATTAACATGCTACTTAGTTGTTGTGCAATAAAGACCTGGAAACTCATTGTTTCTTCTTTTGGTGCCAAAAACATATGGTTCGTTGTTCATGGATAACTCTCATGGATTTGAACACTCTTGTAAATAATATAGAGTGATATTATCATTGTGGTTTTTTTTTTTTCATTAAAAGAAAAATACAGCAAAACAGGTTAATGTTTCTTATTTTGTGTTTGATTCAATCCACTTCATGGATCATAGATACATTGCATCTAGAAATGGATTTCTAAATGATGTATGTCGATTTAATTTTGAACACTTGAATAAAGAAAGGGTTGGAGAGTATTGCGAACTCATTTTAGATTTTTTTGTACTGTGATTTTATATTTTGAGAGTAAAATTTGTATGGTTCAAGTGCTCCAGTCAGCAATTGCAAATATACTTATGGTATGATGCTTTGGATTTGTATATCCCCTCTGTATTAATTATTTTATTCATTTTCCTCTACAATCCTTCTAGTGTATGGATATGATGATTCAACTATGTTAGAATTCAACCTAGTATTTCTCTAAATCAAGTTGTGCCAAATATTTCAGTTTCAAATGGAATATATTATACCTTTATACTTTGTTTTTTATTCTCAAATTCTTACTCATAAACATGTAGTATCAGAGTCCCGTATATTTTTTTACTTGTGAAGAAGCATCTATTATGTTTATTTTCTACTATACAAAAAATATCTTTCCTTTATCTAAAGTATATGCTTGATAAGCCTTTTTTAGTGTTATTGGATGTTATATGCATAAGTATGATAGGTTAGTAAATTTTCTAATCACAAGTGTTTCATTCTCCATAAGACTTCCTTTTTCCAACAAACATTTTAAAAATCCCTTCAGATATGGTCTCTTTGTTCCTTTTAATTTCAAAATCTTCAGTTTTCTTAAGTGACGGAGCCCCCTCCGACTAGAAAAGACCAATTTCTAGCTAGAATAAGTTTGTGGTTACCTTTGTGGCCACCTTATTCAACCTAGAGGGTTTCATGGAGTGTTAACACACAAAATATTATACAGGTGATTGAAATAGAACCAACCATGGCCCATGAGACTCAAAGTATAAAAATGATTTTCAAAATTCTTCTCAAGAGATCAAGGAATTGAAGGAAAAACTGAAGGGAAACATGTCCCTTATTCAAGCCTATGAAATAATATGGAATGAGATAATCCATACAGTGAATAATTTTTTGGAGTATTTATCTATAATTACAGAAGAAAAGGCCATTGTCAAAGACATGGAAAGTATAATTTCTACCAGCAAGAAAAAGCTCCAACAATGTGCCCTGTTTTCCAGAAAGATGTTTGATTTCCTAAAATTAAAATAATCATAAGATTTAATAGAATTAAAAACTGAAGATAGAAAAAAATTTGTTTTGGGGATTAATAAACTGATTCTGAACAATTTATGCAAGAAAACATCTGAGCCAAAGATGACAAAGGTAAAAGAAGTGGTTATGAAATTCAATATTAATTTTGATAAAATAACTAGAGCATGTATACCTTCATTCTGGGATCAATAGGGAAATCTACTTCCCTGGGAGACTTATCAAAATTTTTTGGTGGAAGCTAAGAGAAAAATTGGCTCTTTACATGAAAATAAAACATTTCTTAAGGGAGAAACATTTGTAAATTACTTGCACAAGGATTTTTAGTTGTTGTCGCTAATGAGAACTCTTTTCATTGACAAGCCAACTTATAACAAGATCACCAAATTCAGAATGGCACACACAAGGTTTTCCAAGAGTATGAATTCAGATATGATAGTCTGGAAAAAATGTAGAGAGTGGATGTCACCTAGATAAAAAAGTGCAGTGTTAGGTCCCTATATCACTAGTATAGTCCCTTATTTTTGTTAGTGTAACCCCCTTATTGTTATTATTAGACCCTTGTAACCCCCATATTGTTATTATTGTGCCCTTAAATTATTATTGTTAAGTCGGCTAGGATTACATTGTGGCCCCACAGACTCCTATATATAGAAAGATGGTTTTGTAATTTGTATCATACAAGAATTTTTCATTCATGTAATGTATTGCAGGTTGTCCCCTTGAAGTGGCTTATTTCTAAGGCATTGATATCTATTTTCTTCTATTTTTGGAGCCGGTTTCACAAAATTTGGTATCAAAGCTTTGAATTATAGGGTTTTGCTACTCCAAACACGTCATCGTGGAATTTTCAATATAACGTTTTTTCTATGAAGGTTCAGAAGATGAAACTTTTAGAGTGCGAAGCCCAAATCCTGAGGAACATCGTCGCACAATTTTAGAGTTTGGTTCACAATATTTTTAGAGATATGCTCTGTGGAAGTTGGGTCTTTTTCAGGCTCCAAAATTTCATCTCAAAGAGGTGATCATGGGAAAAGCTTTATAATTCTCTCTCTCTCTGAGCAACGGATTGGAACTCTTTAAAAATTCACTGCAATTACATGGATTGTAGTTTCTGCTCTATAAATTTTAGAGCCAAAGGAGAAAAAAGTGACACGTGGAAGGTCATACAAGTTCTCTCTACTAAACCAGTCGATAATTAGTCATTATGGGATATTGGACATAACTGTGCCCTGAAGAATCCAAATCAAGTCAAACTTATGGCATTGGAAAGAAGATTCAGAGGAATACTACAAGGCTGAGTTTCAGATATTTAGGATCTGCAAGTATAGAGATAAGTCAATTTCAATATCTAGCTCCTCAAAAGCAAGTAAAAGGTGTATATTTTTTTTTCCAAATTGCATAAGTCTTGTTTGCAGAATCAAGTTGAATTGATTCCAAGGGCATATTGTAGAATATATATCAGTATTTGATTCTAAAATGGCTCCTAAAAATAATTCAACACCTATTAAGCCTTTAGAAGGCTCTACTATGACTCATGAAAATGAAGAATGGCAACATGATATATCAAAATTACAAGAGCAAGTGCAAAAAATTTCGCTCTCACGAAGAGCAACAAAAAATTACATGGAAGTTTTGAAGAAAGGTGTGGAAACTAAGATGGATGGTTTGAATAAAGGTGTGGAATCTAAGATGGATGGTTTGAAGAATGGCATGGAAGCTAAGATGGATGGCATGGAAGCTGGCATGGAATCTAAGATGGATGACATGGAAGCTAAGTTGGAAAACATGAAGAATGATCTAATAGAAGACATGGAAATTTTGACAAAGTTGATAAAAAATATGCTTCCTAATGGTGAAAATATAGTAGAGGAAACTCATGACGAGAAAAAAATAAATGTTAATCGTGATTTCATAAGCTCGAATGTTGGAGGGAAGAACCACCATATTCCAAAAATGGATATGAGGAAGTTTGATGGAAAGGATCCTATAACATGGATACTATAGATGGAGCAATATTTTGATCTCAATAATGTGTAAAACACACAAAAGGTACACATTGAAACATTACATTTAGAACAAAATACATTTGTATGGTATTGATGGCTTTGCTCCCGTAAAAAAATTGTCACTTGGTCAATTTTTACGGAGGAAATGATAGCACATTATGAGGATACAAAGAGCAACACTTTCTTTAGTCAATTGATAAATATAAAACAAAAGTGTTCAGTGGGGGAGCACATTGAGGACTTCCAAAAATTGAATATAAGGCTAACTGATATTCCAAAGGAACACAGGATTGATCTCTTCATAGGTACTTTAAAGGATAACATCCAACATGAAGTTCACATTTTGGAACCTGATTCATCGGAGAAGGCATTCAGGATGGAAAGAAAAATTGAATGTAAAATTATGGTGACAAGGAAGCCTACCACTCACTTCTATAAACATAGAAGTGTTGCTACTCCTAGATTTCCACAACCTACAAGGTTGACACCACAAAAATTGGAAGAAAAAAGAGCAAAAGGGCTTTGTTATAGTTGTGATAGAAAATACACTAAAGGTAATAAGCGTGCTAAGAATATATTATTTTACATAGATTGTGAAGAGGAAGAAGAAAATGAACAAGAATCTTCAAAAGAAGAGAATATACATCAAGAACCAGCCCTAGAAGAGGAAGAAATGAGTCTGACCATATCGTGTAATGCATTGGTAGGAATTACCACTCCTCAAATTCTCAGGATAGAAGGACATATCAAGAATAAAAAGGTAACAGTGTTGATTGATTCAAGTAATACCCATAATTTTATTCATTGTAAGGTAGCTAAGGAATTAAATTTTTTCCTGTACCCAGCACTAGAATGTCAAGTGATGGTTGCAAATGGAGAAACTATAAATTTCTCTTGAAAATGCCATAATATAAAGCTAACCATGGGGGAATATGAATTGAATTTTCCAATGCTTTCGATTCCTATGGGAGGTGCTAATGTTGTATTAGGAGTACAATGGTTACAATCTTTGGGGATGATAGCTTTTAATTTTCAAGAGCATTTCTTGATATTTTTTTCAAAAGGAAAGGAAGTCAAATTACGGGGTATTGAAGGGAAGCCGAGAAAGATAATAAGCTCTAATGTCATGACAAAGCTTCTAAATAAAGAACAATGAGGCGTAATTGCACAATTATGCTCACTAGAAGTTCCAACATCAAAATCATCTATTTCTGCAGATCTCCAAAAATTCTTGGACAATCATTCCAAGGTGTTTGAAACTCCCAAAGGAATCCCACCTATTCATGATCATGATCATGTTATTCATTTGATTCCAGGTATTATTCCTCCAAACATCATGCCTTATAGATATCCTTATGTCCAAAAGAGAGAAATTGAACGTATGATTGCAGAAATGTTAGAGGCGGGTATAATTCAACCTATTCAAAGTTCTTTTCCTGCTCCTGTAGTATTGGTACACAAGAAGGATGGATCATGGCACATGTGTCCAGATTATAGGGAGCTCAATAAGCTCACCATTAAAGATAAATTTCCCATTCCTATGATTGATGAATTATTGGATGAATTACATGGAGCAATTTATTTTACCAATTTGGATCTTCATTAAGGATATCATGAAATTAGAATGAAGACTGAAGATATTCCGAAAACAGCATTTCGAACTCATGAGGGTCATTATGGATTTTTGGTCATGCCTTTTGGCCTTACCGATGCACCTTCTACATTTCAACGGTTGATGAATTCCATTTTCAAACCCTTCCTTAGAAACTTTTTGCTAGTATTTTTGATGATATACTAATCTACAACAGGTCTTGGAAGGATCATGTTCAACATGTTGACAGGGTGCTAAAACTATTGCCGGAGAAAAAATTATATGCAAAAACATCCAAATGTTTCTTTGGAGTAAAATAGGTGGAATATCTAGGTCATATTATATCTCACGAGGGTGTTAGGGTAGACCCTAACAAAATTAAAGCCATTAAGGAATGGAAACTCCCCACAACCATAAAGCAGTTGCGAGGATTTCTCGGGTTAACAAGGTATTATTGCAAGTTTGTTAAGAATTATGGGAGAATAGTAGCACCTATAACAACATTATTAAATAAAGATGCATTTTAATGGACTCCTGAAGCAACTAAGGCCTTTGAACATCTTAAAGAGGCAATGTGACTAGCAGCGGTCTTAGTTACGCCAAACTTCACAAAAACCTTTATTGTGGAATGTGATGCCTCAGGAAATGGAATTGGTGTTGTTTTAATGCAAGAAGGATGACCCATTGCTTTTGAAAGTTGTCCAATCAAATTAAAGTATTTACAGAAACCTATTTATGAGAAGGAAATGTTAGCAATACTGCATGCACTAAATAAATGGCGAACTTACCTAATGGGAAGACACTTCAAGGTAAAAACTAATCATGATAGTCTTAAACACTTTTTTGAACATAGACTATCTTCAAAAGAGCAGCAAAAATGAGTCACAAAGATGTTGGGTTATGACTTTGAAATAATCTACAAAAAATGGAAGCTAAATGTTGTTGCAGATGCACTCTCAAGAACGAATGAAGAGGTGGAAGCATTGCTTTGTGCCATTTCTATTATCCAACTAGATTGGATAACCGAAGCAAGATATGAATGGAAGAACGATGAAGAAGTGTGGACACTCATTCAAAATTTGCAACAAGATCCTCATACATCTGATACATTTAGTTGGAAAAATGATTCCTTATGGTACAAAGATCGCTTATATATTTGTAAGAAACCACAAATAAAAAAAAAACGATTCTTTTGGAATTGCACACTTATCCTTTACGAGGACACTCAGGATTTTTAAAAACTTACCACAGGGTGAAGAAAGATTTTTTTTGGGATGGCCTTAAATCAGATATTCAAAATTTTATGGTGGAATGTTTGGTTTTCTAGTAGAATAAAGTTGAAACAATTAAGATCTCGGGTCTTGTACAACCTTTTTCCATTCCAAGTCAACGTTGGGAGGATATTTCAATGGATTTTATCACAAGTTTACCTAAGTCCGAAGGAAAGAGTGTCATCATGGTGGTAGTTTATAGACTTACCAAGTATGCACACTTTTGTGCATTATCTCATCCATTTAAAGCAAGTACGGTTGCTACTACATTTATGGACAGAATTCAAAAGCTACATGGAAGCCCAAGGGTTATTGTGAGCGACAGAGATCCCATTTTTACTGGAAATTTTTGGACGGAGTTATTTTTTTGTTTGGGTACTCAATTAGCTCATAGCTCATCTTATCATCCTCAATCTGATGGTCAAACTGAGATAGTAAATAAATGTTTGGAAGGATATCTTCGTTGTTTTGTATCTGATAAACATACACAATGGGTCAAGTGGTTACCTCTTGCTGAATGGTGGTATAACACTTCCTTCCATACTGCAGCAAAAATGACCCCATTTATGGCACTTTATGGATATCATCCACCATCCATCACATCATATTTAAGAGAAAATTTGAAGGTTCAAACAGTGGAAGATCACATCGAGCATCAACAAGAAGTTCTCCAACTCTTAAAGGATAACCTGAATTTGGCACAAAATCGAATGAAACAACGGGCAGATCAACATCGCAGCGAGAGAAGTTTTGATGTAGGAGATTGGGTATTTTTACGGCTACAACCATACAAAAAAATGTCCCTCAAGCAAGCTAAGAAGGATAATAAATTATCACCAAAGTACTATGGTCCTTACAAGGTGTTGCAAAATATTGGTACTATGACATACAAATTGGAGCTTCCTGCTTCTTCACGAGTGCATCCAGTTTTCCATGTTTCATGCTTAAAGAAGGTTATAGGTGAAAATATTCCAGTTCAAACAATATTGCCAGAACTTGATGAGGAAGGAAAAATCATATTGGAACCTGAAGTGGTCACAAAAACAAGAACTCAACAGCTACGAAATCAATCAATTTCAGAGTATCTCATCAAGTGGAAGAACTTTCCCACTGAAGATTCGACATGGGAGGATGAGAATTTTATACAGAAGCACCAAGAGCTACTCAAGCAATGAGGACAACACTTTTTGGAAGGAGAGGGGCATGGTAGGTCCCTATATTACTAGTATAGTCCCTTATTGTTGTTAGTGTAACCCCCTTATTGTTATTATTGGACCCCTGTAACCCCCATATTGTTATTATTGTGCCCTTAAATTATTATTTTTAGGTCGGCTAGGATTACAATTTGGCCCCACTAGGATTACATTGTGGCCCCATGGACTCCTATATATAGAAAGGAGGTTTTATAATTTGTATCATCCAAGAATTTTTCATTCATGTAATGTATTGGAGGTTGTCCCCTCGAAGTGGCTTATTTCTAAGGCATTGATATCTCTTTTCTTCTATTTTTGGAGCTGGTTTCACAACATGCAGAAGCTAAACCTTCAACTACAATAAAATATCAGCCAACTCAATTATTTGATGCCACCTATTACTGTAATAGAATTTTTGGAAATGTTTTGGCAAAATTATGTATTTTTGTATTTTTTTTTTATTATCATTATGAATGTTGTTTTCAGAAGACCAAATATTTTTTAATTAGTTTAGGTAGTTGACATTTTTTGAAAGTTAAAATTTTCATAAATATCCTTTTTGTAATTATCTTAGAAAAGGGAATATTCTAAGAGAAGCGAGAATTCCGAGTTTTGGACCTCGGAAGCAAAAGCCCCTTTTTTATTTTCAATCTTCTTGGTGGTTTTAATAAATCTTTAAAAGTGATTCCATACATATGTTGAGTGTGATATGTGTTCCCTGTAATATTCCATTTTATGTTATTCTACTATAGAAGAGAGTAATGACATTGTCGGCCTTTAGCATTACAGTCTCACAAACATTGATATATGTAATTTAAAGTTAGAAAGACCTTTAATATGTGCTCCTCTTTTCTATATTCCATTTCATCTTACTTCCATATTTCTTCTAAAATTTAGGACAAAATATTTTTCTTCAAGTAGCTTATTGTTTAAATCTTTTTCACCATATTTTCCTCACTATACTATAATTAAAAAAAAAATTGCATTCATCATCAGAAGAACACTTGGAAATTTTTTTTTCCCATAGAAGATTTGAAAGAATTTTCAGTAAAATTAATACTTTTGGGGTTTTTAAAAATGGGACAACAAATTGATCTTTACACAATTTTTTATAAATGTCTTGGGCACTTACCTATTCTTAGCCAAGGGTTGTTTTCCAAGATACACATTTTTGGCTTCATTTCCGGGGAATGGAGAAAAAAGTTATTTTTCCCTAGGTTTTATTGTCTGTCATTTCTTTGTCTGGTGAGCAAATAATTTTTTTAGGTAGAGTTATCTCACTAAGAAAAATAGTCATGGCTCAAAAAAGGCTACACACGACATCTGACACATCACAACAAAAGGATGTTTTCCTTTCTGATCCAGAGAAATTAGTCTCCTGAAGAGTTTGGAAAGAAAAATCTCCAATAACTCCAAACCCTACCTTATCATCTCCTGTTACCAACTCTACCTCTCAATATCCTAGAAGTTGTCATTTAGAATAAGTTGTTAGGAAGTTTGATTTTTCCCAAAGACGATTGCCTTCTCCTCATAGTATTTTTATAGAACCTACACTTGAAGAATAATGCTTTGAATCAGTTTCTTTTTCTTTCCCATAAATCAAAGAAATAAAATCAGTTAATTTGCTAGTTTTACATTAGCCTGTCTCCGTTGTCAGTCATCCAATCCCAATTTCTGCCATTCCACCTCAACCATTTGTATTTTAGGAAGGAATTTCTTTTGTTCCTCTTCCAAATCAAAACATGGCAATTCTAGCTTTTCTTTTAAACAAATATGCACCATTGAACTTTCCTCAACCCATGAATCCTATGCCTTAATATTATCTAAAGTTGTTACCCAGGTTTATAGGGGAAGATGAATTAAAAAAACAAGAAGCATGTGACATATTTTTGTGCTTTTGCTGAAAATTTAAATGTTGAATATCTAGAAGTGGTAATGAGACCATTTGTGCAGCCACTAGATGGATAGTCAAGAAAGTGGTTTAAAACACTTCCATCTAATTCTATAAATACTTGGGAAGAATTTGGGAATGTATTCACAAAAATATGGGGTGAAAAGAAAGATGATAGTTATTTTCTGACTGAATTTAGTGCAATTAAGAGAAAATTAGATGAAGATGTAACTAAATTCATTAAGATATTTAATAATTTATGTAATAGCTTTCTTGCAAAAATAAAACCACCACCTGCAGGAGAAAAAGTGGTGTTTGAAGGAGTATTTGAATATGATTTTGGTTTTACTTTTAGGGAGAGGAAATCCCATAATTTGGACCAAATTTAGACTTATGCACTAGAAGTCGAAGGAAATTTATCTTTTATAGGGAAGATTAAATCAAAATTTAAATCTGAAGATAAGAAGAAAGGAAAGGAGGAAGCTAATCCTGCTAGTCATCCTAAATATTCTCATGAGCATAAGCTTGATGAAATGACTAAATACATCAGAATTTTGTCAAATAAGATGGTAAAATTAGAATTGGAAAATAAAAATCCTCTGAGATAGATTCAACAAGCACAAATAATAAATTTCAATCCTCAGTTCAGGAGACAGTCACTGAAAATTATGTAGAGAGACAAAAGATATCAGGATCATATACAATGACCTTTGTATATTGAAGATGCACCAAAAGAAGCGGTGGAAGAAACTCTTAAATTGCATGAAAATAAAATTTCAACCTTGTATGAAGAATAAGGATAAATATTCATGAACGAAAACTCCAATTTGGAACCCCAAGTGGCTCTGGATGATGAATAAATTAAAGAATGCTATAAAAGGTTCACATATTTTATGCAAGAAGAATTGCATAAAAATATGATCTCGAGTAGAGAAAGATATCAAGAATTAAGTACAATGTAGAGGATCAATCCAATCAAGCAGTTCAACCGCAATCTCTGAAGCAAAATTATAAAGGAAAATAGGCACTGAATGCAATCCCCACAGTTCAAGATCAGCAAGGAGAGAGTTTAAACGGTCAACAAGACACAAGGGTGTTGGACAATTCATTTTAGAAACCTATTTTCAGGTCACAAAATGTACCAAAAATGAAGTCAAATGAAGAAGAATAGTTGAAAACTGTGAAGGAGGTTCATTCTTTTAATTTATTAGAAGAATTAGAGAAAATAAAAATTCCAATTTGATTGGATGAGTCAATAAAGACACTTCATTACAAAAGGAGGTTTCTGATTTTATAAATTTGTCTCAAGATAATCACTCAACTAATGTAGTTAATTTACGGGAAAAAAGGCCAGTGGTGATGTTTGGCCCTCAGGTGTAAGAACAAGATTCTTCTATACCTCATTTTTATATTTCTCCTCTCATGCACACTTTCATTCTTCATAACTGTATGTTGGATTCAGGGGCCTTTCATGATTTAATTCCCCTCTCAGTTATGAGGCAACTTAATTTGTAAAACCATATAAGGACCTATATTATTTTGATTCCAAAAGGGTCAAATGTTTGGGTCTTATTAAATATTTGGTGGTTTCATTGGCTCATATTCCATCTAGAAGCATTGTAATGGATGTGGTTGTTGCAGATATTCCATCTCGATTTGGAATGTTTCTTTCTAGATCTTGGGGACCCAAGTTGGGAGGAGTTCTCAAATTGGATTTTTCATATGCTATTATTCCATTTTTTGGTGGGGAAGAAAGGAGGTTATATCGGGAGACTAGATATGTGAATACCATTACCAAGGAGGGTTCAATTAATTCTGCTATTTACAATCAGGAAAAGATGATTTTTCCTATTTTATGTTACAAGAATATTGGGAAATTGTTGAAGATACAGAACTGTAGATTCCTTTAGCAATTAAAATCAAGGAAGTAGTAGTTAGTGGAGTTTGGAGGCTTTATTTTGATGGGACATATTTAAAAGAAGGGAATGGAGCTGACATTATTCTTATTTCCCCTAAAAGTCATATTATTTCCTTCTCTTATAAA
The DNA here is from genome assembly GCA_034641835.2 of Pinus albicaulis. NCBI lineage: Eukaryota > Viridiplantae > Streptophyta > Pinopsida > Pinales > Pinaceae > Pinus > Pinus albicaulis. Next base: position 1,817,726,943 of record CM076578.1, read on the forward strand.
TTAGAATTTGATTCCACAAACAATATTACTGAATATGAGGCTTTGGTTCTTGGTTTAAAAGATGCAAAAAACATAGGAATACAATGTATTTATGGTTTTGGGGATTCTAAGTTTATTGTTAAACATGTCAAGAATAAATGCTAAGCCAAACATTCAAGGCTTCAAAGCTACAGAAATGAAGTGTGGGATTTAGTGGATAATTTATTTTCTTCTTTTAATATACAATTTTTACCTATGGGAGGTAATAGATTGGCTCACTCATTGATAGTTTCAGCTAGCACTTTTAAGCCTCCATTAAATCCCAGGTTGAGATATGAAGTTGAAATTAGGAGTAGAACTTCCACTCCAGATAATATAAAATAGTGTAATTTTTTCTATGATGAAGAGGAGATTAAAATATTTCTTGAAATGGTAGGTGAAGTTTCAAATTTAGAGATCGATCTAGAGGCTGAAATTGAAAAAGTTCAAGAAGAAGAACCAAACAGTGAGCTTCCCTTGAAGAATTTTGTGGGAGCTAAAAAAATAGTGCAACTGAAAATCAATGTGATCCATAAAGCTTTGGTACCCCTAGAAATATTTTTCAATACAAATGATGTTGTTGTTAATGCAAGGAAAACAAATTTGGAAGATTATCTTGAAGATTGTAACCTTGGAATAGAGCAACAACCAAAGTTGGTGAGTTTGGAAAATGATATTCCAAAAGAATATAAGCAAAGGTATGTAAATATTTTCAAGAAATATGTTGATGTGTTTTCATGATCTTATGAAGACATGAAAGCTTATGATACCGAAATTATTCAACACAAAATTCCTTTAAAACCAAGGGTTAAGGAATATAACCAAAAATTGAGGCAAATAAATCCTTTATTGTTTCCATCAGTTGAGAAGGAAGTCAAAAAGTTATTACATGCAAAGATAATTATTCCTCTTAGATATTCTGATTAGGTGGCTAATTTGGTACCTGTGAATAAGAAGAATGAGGAGATTCAATTACTATATTAATTTTCAAAATTTGAACAGAGCATCATTGAAGGAAAATTATCATCTCCCAAAGATGGATTACATTTTACAAATAGTAACTGATCTTCGAGATTATCAATGATTGATGTATTTTCACGCTATAACTAGATTTCAGTGCAACCAGAAGATCAAAAGAAGAGAACATTAAAAACCACATGGGGGACTTTCATGTATGCAAATATTCCTTTTGGATTAATGAATGTTGGTGCTACTTTCCAGAGGGCTATGGATATATCTTGTGTATGGGAGAAAAAGAAGTTTGTGGTAATCTATGTATATGATATTACAGTTTTCTACAGGTCATATGAAGAGCATCTCAAACATTTGGAGAAAATTTTTGAAAAGTGTAGAAGGTATGGCTTATCTTTAAATCCCAATAAGCCTCATTTTGTTTTGAAGGAGGGGAATTCACTTGGGCATATTGTATCTAGACAAGGAGTGAATATTGATCCTAAAAGGGTAGAAGCAATTAAAAATTTACCTCTGCAAATGACTAAAAATAAAATCCAATGTTTTTTGGGAAAATTAAATTTCCTTAGGAATTTTATCCCAAATTATGCAGAAATTGTAAAAGAGATAACTAATATGTTGAAAAAGGGTGCAGAAGTCAGATGGACCATGGCTTCTAGAGATTATTTTGCAAGAATAAAGGAAGCTTTCCAAGAAGCTCCTATATTTGTGAGTCTTGATTATAAGAAACCTTTTCAAATATTTTCATATTCTTCTCATTTTATTGTTTCTTCAGTACTTTTATAGAGAAATCAAGACAATAATGAACATCCAGTAGAATTTTTTAGCAGGATATTAAGAGATCCAAAGTTGAAGTATAATATCTTAGAAAATAAATCTTATGATGTGGTTAAAGAATTAAAATATTTTAGATTTTACGTTCTCCAGTCTCAGATTAATGAATATGTTCCTAATGTTATTGTCAAGGACGTGCTAACTCAAAGTGATAGTGATGAGAAAAGATGAAAGTGGATAGAAAAGATCAAAAAGTGTGACATGGACATAAAAACAACCAAGTTGACAAAGGGACACAGACTAGAAAAAATGTTTATAGAGGCTAATTATCAAGCTATGGGAATCAATTTGCTAGCTGAAGTTGTTGAATTAAAGACTGCAGAAGAAAAAGGTAAGGATAAGGATCCTGATAAGAAAATCTAATATAAGTAACTTTTTCTCAGTGGTATAAAGATATTTTCCATTATAGGTTTTTTCTTAGCTGTCACACATCTTTATATAAAAAAAAGTAAAAATATATGAAAGTGAAAGCCTAGAAGTATGTGATAACAAATGGTAGGCTATATTGGACGGATCTTGCTAGTATTTTATTGTTCTGTTTGACAAAAGGGGAGACTGTAGAAATTTTTAATGAGTACCATGGATGTATTTATAGTGGCCATTATAGTTGGAAAGTTACAACAAAAAAAATATTGGTTTCTTTTGGACCTCTTTTTTCTCAAATGTTTACATACTTCAATAATTTGTGAAAAGTGCCAAATGTTTGTTGAAAAGAAGAAATTGGCACAATTACCACTGATTCTTGTGTTTTTTGAAGAACCATTTAGAAAATGGAGTCTGGACTTTATATTAGAAATAGATCCACCTTCCAGCGGAAAAAAAAAATGGATCCTAGCAGGGATAAATTATTTTACTAAATGGGTGGAAGATGTTCCAACTAGGATGGAAACTGATTTAGTGGTAGTAAAATTTCTGGAGAAGAACATTTTCACTAGATTTAGTTGCGTAAATAATTTAGTGGCAGATAATGCTCATGTGTTCAGGTCTCCAAAGTTGATTGACATTTTCCAGAAATAAAATGCAATACTTTCACATTCTACCACCTATCATCCTCAGTGAAATGGGTTGGAAAAATATTGAAATAAATCTCTATTGAAGGTACTTAATAAAAACATTGCAGAAAATAAGAAAAACTAGGATTCACAGCTGAATTTTTCCTTATGGGAAAATAGGGTGACTACTACGAGGTCAACTGGAAAGTCACTTTTTGAGTTGTTATATGGAGCAACTGTCTTATTTCCCAACCAGTTAGCAAATATTTTTGTGGCACTTTTTCAGGATGGTGAAGAAAAGCCAAATGCACTAACAAGAAGGATGAACCTATTAGTGGAATTAAATGAAAATAGAGAGAAGGTAATGGAGAATTGGATCAGCTACCAAGAGAATATGAAGCTGATTTTTGACAGAAAATCCAGAAATATTTTTTTTCAACCTGGAGATTTGGTTCTTAGATGGGATGTGAGAAGAGAGGATAAAGGTAAACATGGCAATTTTGATCCTCTATCCTTTCCAAATAGCAAAAGTAAGAGCCAATAACACTTTTATTCTAGATAACTTAGATGTTGAACTATTACAGTTTCCTGTTAATGGGAAGTATTTGAAACACTAATTCCAACACTGATCTCATTTTATTTCATCATTGTACATTCCAGTTTGACCACTTTGAATACTTAGTGAGTTCTTCATTGTAATGTTTCAAGCTATTATTATGAATCCATGCCCGAGGTGAAGCCACTAATCTACAATTCTTAGTGTTTTGTTTCAAAACACTATCCCCAAGTGGAGTCAGATGTTGTAGCTCATTTTTACTTTGTCCTCATATGTTCAAAAAATAAAAATTATATATGTAATAAAAAAAAAGGAGAAAAATAACAAAATCAAAATCAAGTTCTTAGTTTTAGGATTTTGATTAGGTGCTAATGGTGGATTAAACATTGATTGAGTTTAAATTGCAATGATTAATTTAATTAATCCTAGGGGGTCTGAGCAGAGTAAAATTTAAATGTAGGTTAAATGTCAGATGATTCGTCGAGCATGATGGAAAGAGGGTGTCGGGTCCATCTGATGGTGCAAACCCAATGACAGAATATGCCCGATGGTTATGCCATCAAGTGCCCCCGTAAAAAAATTCAAAGATATAGGTTGAACGAAGATCAACAATAGAGATGGATTACAAGAGAAATTAGATGGATTTTCTCCATACTGGAGTGTACCCTTGTAGTACTTCAGCAAGCAAGTGCAGACTGCCTTGTCATCATTCCACCACCACAATCTCACTATCCATCATAGCCATGTCACCGCCACATCACCATGTCACGTCATCTAGTATTTTCACCACATCATCAATTCATACATTCCACACATACACGTATTCCCATTTTCCCTCCATTTTTTCGTTTCCTCTTGCCCCTATTTATAATTTTCTTGATTTCTCTATCTTCGTAAGTCACAGTTGTATATCTCAAAGCTCTAGTTATCATCAATCATATATTAAACAGGTATTTACATGTCATTCTCACTTGTCCAGGCTATTAGAATGTCTAAGAAAGCATTGGTAACATGTTTTTCCTCTCACATTCCCCTCATGGACACCAAGAGGGACGTTTTTGACCCAATTTTTTCCCTATATTTCATAGAACTTCCTCAACATGTTTCAGTCAACTAGAAGAAATCCCCTCTATACATTGTGGTCCTCAGGTTTGGCCTTTTAGCTACTATAATTCCCCAGACCTACGTTTTACCAGAATTCATAGCCTCTACTCTTTACCCACAAAAATTATTTGTCATGAACAAATTGGGTAAAATATATTCCTAGTGCCTTCTGTTTTAATTCAACAAGGCCTGGTTTTTTCTTCTTCAAGCTCTTAAACTTCATTCTTAGAGGAAACTTTGTTTTCAGCCTTTAAAAACCTATCTCGGGAGAAATATGCTCAACTAACCTTCTTTTTAATTCCCACTAGAAATAATTTTCCTTTGGAACCCGCTCATTTCTCTCTTGATACCTTTACTAAATATGTAAGACCAATTTTGCAAGTCATTTCCAAGGTTTTGGGAAGGGAGAACACAAATGTCATTGATCGAGCTATTATGCAAATGTTTAACTTAATGTTTCAACCTCAGACAATTTTTGATATACCTTCTTTCTCAGAAGTAATGGTCAATTCATAGTTAACATATCTTTCTCTCACTGGATGTTTTAGATTTCCCTCTTTGGTAAGGTACCTCTTTTTTTATACTCATGTGGAGAGATTTATTCACATGGGATTGAATATAATGGACACTAATAAAAATAAGGAATCAATGGTGATTTGGAAAGATACCATAATATGTAATGTTAGTTATGAGGGTTTTCTATATTTCACCACCTCTTTCTTGTTAGATTCTTTTTCAATTATAAATAGTTCTCCTTCACCTTGTATACTACCAAAGGCTCAATCTCTTATTTAGCTTAGCAAATATGTAAAAGTGGGTGTTTGGTTCCTTTTTTAAGATCATGCTGAAATTAGACTATATGGAGCAAAGGTTCCCCTTAGAGACTCACCACATTTATGCCTATGAGGTTGTTTTCTTTAGAGTTTATTAGACAAAGTCTTAATGTTAATCAGATGCAAATTTTCCTAGCAAAGAAGGGACATTTGTTAAAATTGGCAAGGTTAGTTGGGCCTTTTATTGTGAATAATAGGAAATCCATGGGAGAAGTGAAAAAATTCCTTGAAGGTATGTTGGCTTGAGGGGTCCTAACCCAAGTTCAGAGTTTATCGTGCAACCAAAAAACCGTCCAACTACTGGCCCTTTCGGCACTAACCTGATTCTGCAAATCAAAGTCTCACCCAAAGAAGTATGGGGGGTGTTGGAACCATGTTTCCGCACCTTGAGGAAGAAAATAATGTAGTGGCCCTAACCATATTGATTGCAGAACTTATACATATTTTAACAAAAATACGCACTTATGGAATAATACTTATCAGGTCACAGGTAGAATGTCGATCACTTCGTCACAGATATATCATAATAGAACCAGATCCATATCTATTTAATGCATAATCAATTAAGCATATTAATACACGTATTCAACCATTAATACAAATTCATGCTTACATAAGAGATGTATTCGCGTAGATATAAGTAAGAAAAACAGAGGTAAAGCATTCTTAAGAGAAAAAAATAAAAATATTACTCAAATATATAACAAAATGCTTCTGCCATAATCCGTCCTTATATTAATTTTATAGAAATTAATTACATCATACTTTCCATTAAACTTTACCCTTCTATGCACACATCCAGCGGAGTCTGCACACAGCCAAAACTAGGTCTTCATAGACACAGCGAGCAGGAGCATTTCTACCCAACCCAAACGGGGACCCTTACAAAAGTATCATAGACACATAAACATTTTTATCCCAAAGATGAATAATGATTGACTATTTCCTTAGATTCATTCTATATATTTATATCGAATCTAGCATGCAAATACTATGGTCTCAAACCATGGTTTAAGGCCCACACTTTACCCTTAAGACCCTTTTACATAAAACAGGGACTTTGAACCGCCCCAAAGCCCCTTGACCTATTCACACAACATGCATATACAAAAATTATACAAAAAAGATACCAAAAAGCGTACCCCAGGGGACTCCGCTCCAACAGTCCCCCAACACAAACATGTGACTCATCCCGAGTCACTATGGTATATGTTCCTTCATCTTGGCTTGGAGCATACTGACAGAATATTTGAGAGGGAGCACCATTTCCAGAATCTGCATAGCATCACCCTGCGTTTGAAGAACCAATTTCTGAGTGGTGGGCCCTTTAGTGGCCAACTCAATACTTCTCTACATTTTTTGAATGTCATTCAATGTATTTTCCAATGTCTGCGATAGCTAGAGAGCCTCCTAGGCTCATGGTTTTATTTTGGCCTCCAATAGCTGCTCTTTGCAACGTAGGTCCTCGATCTTAGTTTGGACGATCCAACCCTCTTATAGGAAGGCAAGGCACTTTGTAAGAACAAGAGTAGGCGATGCCATCCTAATATTAGAAAATTGTTTCTCCTTTGTGTAGCTCATTGAATAGCTGTTGCACCACAGGGTCAGTAGGAACCACATTCTAGACACCCATAGCCTCATCCAAAATATTTTCACAATACATGATTGCAGTAGCAATACTGTCAGTGGCCTGCTTTACTTTAGTAACCTGCTTTTCTGCGACTTCAGGTGGAGTTCCTGGCTGTAATTTGATGTTGACCAATATTTGTTGCACTTTTTGTCCAAAATTAGCCATTGGATCTGGACCCTAATAAGGTAGGTCAGTGATCCTATGGATCAACACAACATCAATGGGAATGCACTCTCCCGACCATAGTGCATCATCATGCATGAGCGTGAGAAATTTATAGGCATAAATATCATTTATCGAGCTACACTCGAAGTGAGGGATCTACAATAAGTTCAAGAATCCTACCTTGTGCAGACCCATCACCCATCTCTTTAGCTCTAAGTGAATGATTCCCCCTTCATACTGAACATGGTCTAAAAAGAGCTCCAGTGCAAGTGCCGGGAACTTATCAATGTCTATAATGTACCAAACCTCTAGTCTTAGTTTTGGCACTTTAGAAAATATGTCACCTTCCACTGGGAAGTTTTCCAGAATCAAGGGCATATTGATGATTGTCCACACCTTATCGAGATCTTTGGGAACTCATACTGACATTTTACCCTATGTGACATAGGTCGGAAATTGTAAGAATGGGGCCACTTTGACCACATCCTCCTCTTCTTCCATAATCACCTCAGGAAGCTCTGTCATTGGTCTTTCCAGGTCCTCATCTGTAGTGAAGCACAACTTGGGGTCTCTTCCCTCAGGGATTTCCTGTTTCCCGATGTTTGGCCCTTCTTCGATTTCGTGGGCACAAGTGTTTTAGCAATCGACATAGTAGGAACCTCTGGCACAACAAGGTCTTCTCAGGGTTGTGTAGCTATCATATTAGGAAAAATTGCATAACCCAAACCTCTCTGACACAACTCTTCCTCCATTCCCAAATCCAAACTAGACATAGACAACGAATATGTTGTGGAAATAAAAGAGCTCAGGGAAAATAATTCACTCAGAAAGCAAAGAGAACTATTGTGACCCCATAAGTCATATCTATACTTTTTTCACGTCTTGAATGGTTCCTTAAATGCATTAATGTGTCTTCATAAATGACAAAATGGTCCCAAATCTGGAAAAATACCTTCATTAAATTCAACCTAAATGCTCCCATAAATAGTAATAAATTTGTCTTTTCCAAATTTACTACTCCAATTGTTAGTTTGTATCACCTCTGCAACACAACCAACCTCCTCATGCAACTACTGCACATGCGTCACACCTTTCCACGCATCCGCCATCTCGTATGCGTAGAGTTGATACTTTGGCGATTAGGTCATTTGGTGAGCAAACGGTCATCCCTGTATGGCTTCAATCGACTTCCATTGACATACCCAGGAAGGTATTCTATGCTCAATGTGTCTAATGAACTGCACCTCCATTAGTGATTTCCTTAACAACATATGGCCCTAACCAATGCATCTTCAACTTCCCTTGGTGGCATGCAAACTTGCTGTCATACAACAAGAGAAAATCATCTTCCTTGAGCACCTTTTTCTAGATGCGCCTATCATGCCATGATTTTTGATGTGCCTTTTGAACTTGCTGGTGATAATTGTAAATAAAGTGATCTTCTTCTAGTGTGACCAATTGCGTCAACCGTTCCTCCATAGCATCTGCTTCAGCCATATTTGTGAATGTCACAATCCACAGACTAGGAATAATGAACTCCATCGACAACAGAAATTCCTGCCCATATAACATCCTGAAAGGTGTCCTACCAATCAAATTATTATAGGTGGTCTGATATTCCCAAAGAATTGTGGGTATATGCTCATCCCAATCATTTCAGTTACCATTGCACACCTTGGTAAGTATAGTCTCCAATATCTTATTGAATGCTTCCACCACACCATTCGCCTGGGGATGATAGGGAGAGCTCTTATGATGATGAATCTGGAACTGATATATCAGTTCTTCAATGGTTTCATTCACAAAATGTGTACCCTGATCACTTATTAGAATCTTAGGACATCTAAAGCGAGTCAAAATATTCTCAAATATGAAATGTGCAGCTGTATCTGCAGTACAATCCTTCATGGGTTTAGCTTCAACCCATCTGGTTACATAGTTTGTTGCAGTGATTATGTAATGCACACCACTCTTCTTGCCTAGAGGATTGATAGGTCCAACAAATTATATATCCCATTTCTCAAATTCTTGCAGCACCATCTGTAGAAGCAAGGGCATCTTGTCTCTACACGATGGATTTCCAGTCCTCTGGCATACATCAGAAGTGTGTCAATTTGCAAAGGCATCCTTTTGAAATGTGGGCCACCATAACCCAGCTCGTGGAATCTTTTGTGTAGTTGCCTTACCTACAGAGTGCCAACTGTCAAACCCTCCATGAGCTTCATCTAATATTACACTCCTTTCATACTCCAAAACATATCTTCGCAGAAATTCATTTGCATCCATTTTGTACAATTGGCCAACAATAATAGTGAATTCTACTATGAACACCACAAGATCTTTCTTCCGTTGAAATATATATTCTTCAGGCACGTGCCCAGGAGCCAGAAACTTAATAATATCAAGGAAATGCTCATCAACTACCTTGATCGCAAACAATTGTGCATCTGGTAATCCATTTTCCAAGTTCATAGGTTGTTCACCAGTCTCAATGCATGACAAATGGTATGGCCTAGCATTCAATATTCCTGGTTTCACAATACTTTCAAAGTCATATTCCTAGAATAGCAACAACCACCTACATATCTTCCCTCCCCAACATAGGATTATGGACCAATTAATTTAAATAGGAATGATCAGTAAACATCTTGAAATTTCCTCCTAATAGGTAGTGGCTGAATTTCTGCATCGCATACACCATCACTATCATTCCCTTTCTGTGGTTGAGTAATTTTGTTATACGCTTGAGATTTCCTAAATGGCATAGGAAATAGGGTGATCAATATCTCCAGCTCCTGGCTACACTAAAATAGCTCTGAGCATGATATAGGAGGAATTAACATGCACATGAAACACCTTTGACCAATTTGGAAATACCAGTATGGGCGGAGTGACCATGTTTTCGTTCAACAATTAAAAAATATTTTGACAGTCATCATCTGAGAATAACATCGCATAATTCTTGAGAAAATTCTCCATGGACACAGTTATTACCGCATAACCCTGGATTAACTTTCAATAATAACCAGTGTGCCCCAATATTGAGTGTAATTACTTAACATTCTCAGGTATCTTTAGATTAAATATTACTATGATCTTCGCAGGATCTACAATCAATCCTTGCTCGCACACAATGTGTCCCAACAGTATCCCAAATGGCACATAGAATATACACTTCTTCAAATTCAATGAGATCTGGTATTTTCTACAGGTATCCAGCATTAGGCGTAGATTTGAAACATGCTTCTTCAAAAACCCAAAAACAATCGAATTGTCAAAACATACTTCCAATAAGTTATGGATAAATTATTTGAAGATGGCTACTACTACGTGCCAGAAGATGGAAAATGCATTCTTCAAGCCAATGGGCATATCTATATATTGGAAAGATCACCATTCAGTTGCAAAGGTAGTCTTATTGTGATATTTTGGCTCAATCCTGATTTGATGATACCCTGAAAATCCATCTGTGAATAAATATGCTTCTTGGACTCCAACATTATCTAGGATTTCATTAGAGAATGGAGTTGGAAATAGATCATTCATACAATCATCATTCAACTTATGTAGATCTACACAGATTCTGATTTCTCCTTTGATCTTCTTGTATTGCACTACCATTGGACTTACCCAATCAAACTCTTATACTATTTATATGATGCCTGCAACAACCATTTTCTCTGATCCTTCCTTCACCTTCTGCCTGCATCTTCGATTCAGCCTGTATGGGTGTTGCTTCACTGGGCATGCATCAAGATTCAAAGTGATCTCCATAACATCAAGTTCTCTAATAATTCCTTTCAACTCTAAGAAATTTGTAGGGAATATGTCTTGATATTTTGTCATCAACTCAACAAATTTTCCTACTGTATCATCATCCCAGTAGTCTCCAATTTTTTCCAACTTAGGTTTTTCTTCAAATCCAACATTCACCTGCTAGATCTTTCGAGGTTTTTTCACATCTACTGAAGCGATCGAGGGCCCATCCAATACATGTTGTCCCTCAGATTCTAGAATCATGATATTCCTTGGATTGTCTTCACTCTCTTCAACCATCATATTTATGCAATTCACAATATCCTTCATTTGCGCATCCCATGTTGGTGAAGCGCACTCGATTGCAAGTTTTGTTGTATCAAAGATGACTTCTTCAATATTATGAAATGCTTTACCAATAACATCAAATCCACTCTCAAATATGAATTTTAGAATGAAGCTCTCCGTCAGCACAGACCATTCAATAGTACCTTGGTGAAACTCTATCTCTAGATACCAATCAGTAGGTACCCTTCCCAATGTATGAATAAACATGTGGACCCATTCAGGTCTTGGTTCTATGCCCCATACCTTATTCCATCTAGCCAAATGTCTGCATGAGTCATCCTTTCCAAAGTAGACTTCTTCCATTCTTATTGTTGGACATTCAAAGCGTAACATCATCATACGAGCACATTCATCCTAATTTCCCATGTTTTCTTTATGAGTTTCCCACCATATTTTTGGAGTAGCGTGTAGTCCGACATCCAAAGCATGGAATATATGTCCTTTTGGTATAGTTCTTTCAAGCTCTCCTGAAAACACGTTTACATCAGTTAAACCATCATAATGTAGTAATTCACGTACCTGATATGTTATACATCGAAAAGATCTGGTCACATGGTTACAACATAGTGCAAATACTTCATGCACTTGGTTCTACTAGTTTTCTAATTCTTCATCAGAATCTGAAAAACAAGAACTGTCCTTTTCCAAATTAAGATTTCCATCCACCGTTGGGTTGATCCAATCCTCCTTGTGCAAATTAAGCTTATATATCTGATCATTATCATCATCATTGTGCACAGGCTTTGTGTATCTTTGTCCTTCTGTAGGGTCTAGGGGAATGTTGACCTTGATTCCATTAATTTCAATCTCCATTCTTATTTTCTTCAGGTTTATGAAACCATCCATATAAATAGCCCAGTCCAATCCCAACAACGTAGGAAAAGGATCAGTATCATGTACAATTTGAATAACTTAAAAGTCTACCATTACCTTAACACCATAAATATTGACTATAAACTGTGACAACCTTCCTAATGGAATGATTTTCTGCTGATTCGCCATGTGGAGTTGAATGGTAGACCATTCCAACTTAGGTTCTCCCATATGCTTCCACTTTTTCTTAGGTATAAAATTTTTATCAGACTCCAGATCTAACATAACTTGGTCCAGCTCATAAGCATCGATTTGTGAGGTCATACACATTTCTCGACCTGTCCTTTTCTTGCTCTTATATATTTTGTTGGCAAATATTTTTTCTACCATCATTTTTTCGTTCTTTGTGTAATTATCTATCTAGGCCTGAAGGTTCTCTACTTCCTTTTTTGTGCAGTAAATTAATGCACGCTTGTGGAAATGGTTTTATCTCTTCATCTACTCCTACTTCCTTCATTGGTCTACCTGATGCCAATGCAATTCCTTCTACAAATTCTTTACATGCTTCAACAAAAGTCTCCTTTGCCCACTGTAAATTAAATCCATCTCAATTCTAAGGGGCCTTATGGATCCACATATCATTAGCCGGTTGATTTCCCTTATCTTCATTAGTAGCTGCATTGCAACTAGTGACCACATTTACGCTAGGATATATTTCGCGAGTTTCCACTCTAACCTCTTGAATATTCTATGTTGGAGTCTGTGTCTTTTCCTCCTGCATTTTAGCAATCAAAACAGGGAAATATTCTATTACATGGTCAAAATGTCTACAATACCTGCATGATTGTCATGCTATATTTGGGTAGTTGCACGCATAGTGACCAACATCTCCATAGTTGTAGCAAATAAGTTGTCCTCTTCCTTGACCAACTGATGCACTTCCTTGTCCTCTTCCTATGCCCTGGAATCCACCACGCCCAGAGGGGGATGCTAGTGAGGAAGGTTAGAACTGCATTCTATATATTTCATATTTTTCCAACATCATATCATATGTGCGAAAATGTTGTTCATCATGTCCAAGTGATGAACATAACCTAAAAAATAGTTGCTTCAACTCAGGCTGATACTTTCTGACACTTGGGAATAAATCTGTTTCATGCAATCTGGAAACTTGAAATACTGTGCACCATAATGTGCTCTTCAATGGACTAGGGCGTTCGGCATTCAGATAATTATTGAAGACAAGAAATTGATCCTTATGGTGCCCAACAAATTTACATTTCATGACCAAAATTTTGCACAAACCTCCATGCCCTTCTCTTAGTGCAAAATTTGAATCTATAAATGCATGCATTCCAACTGATTTTGATTCTGTTGAGTTCCAAGCACAAAAGATGTTGGGGTAGCTTATAATTTCATTGCAATCTCTACAACCTTAGCATCTGGGGAAATCTTCTACTGACCCAAGGGCTGGCGTAGATGCGGAGCAACATAGTAATAAAACATTCCTTATGTTGAGTATCATTGATGGTAAATCCACCAAATAAGATAGTGAGCTTCAACCTCTAATCTGCCTCCCACAGATTCATTAAATTCTTGAAGAATCTCTGTCATTTTTGTAACCAACTCCGTGTATGACTTGGGATTCTTAAACTGTTCTTTTAGTTCATATTTTATTTCATCTAAGGTGGCATTAGGGTTTGTTTGGACATTTTTGATATAACAATATAATGCGCGATCTTGGAAAGCAATGGCTAACTGCGATTTCTTAATATCATCATTATTAACATGCTAAGCTTGCCATAAAACATTAGGCAAAAACCAAAAATGCTCAATATCTTCATTTCCAATACCTCTGAAATTAGGCAGCCATATCTATGCTTGGGAGAGGTGGAGGTGGGGTTAGAGATGGACTGCATGGTGGAGTGGGTGCTTTGTGAGATGAGTTTGGAAGCAGATTCGATGGGACTTGAAAGAGGACCAAGGCTCTCCGATCATTCTGGTTTAGTGAAAATTATTCTCCTTGAGAGAGCGCATATTCATGAGAGCTACTAGTCTCTAGTTCACTGTCACTATCATATCTATGCTTTAGAGGGATATAAATAAATCCTTTCTTTGGGTATTTACGATAAAGTTTTCCACTACGCGCAATCAGGCCTCTTCGCGGCATTCAAGAAATATGTTGACACAAAAAACCATGTTCACACAATAGCATCTTCAACAAAAACTTCAACGATCGCAGAAACTTACCTCTAGGACCCTTGAAAGATCTTCTTTCTACTTAAGAGTATGACACAAAATGATCAATGGAAAATTCAGTCAAAAATCCTCCCAAGAGATGATCAATCCAATGATCTACTACACGGGTGATCTTATTTTCTAGATTTTCTAATTGCTGAATCAATTCAAGAGTCCACTCAGTGACTGCATTGTCCTTCGCACATATGTTGAATTCAGTCAATTGCGATAACCACTCTTGCAGATCAATTGCATAGGAACAAAAGAATATCTCGTGAACTTCTACATAGATGTACTTTTAAAACACATTTTTAGTAGATATATTAGAGCTTTGATTCTCTTATATCGTGAATTCAAGGATATTTCTATAAAACCAATCTTTCAATTCCTTCTATGAGGGGTGCCACAACATCAAATCTCCCTCAAAATGCTCTCGGTCCTGGCAACAAAACCACTTGTTGGCTTGAGGGGTTCTGGCCCAGGTTCAACGTTTATTGCACAACTAACAAACTGTTCAACTACTGGCTCTTTTGGCATTGACCTACTTGCGCAAATGAAAGTCTCACCCGATGTAGTATGGAGGGGGTGGAAGAACCGGGTTTCCACACCCTAAGGAAGAAAATAATGTAGTGGCCCTAACCATATTTACTGCAGAACTTATAGAGATCTTAACAGATATGCAAACTTATGGAATAATACTTATCAGGTCACAGACATAATGCAGATCACTTCGTCACATATATATCATAACAAAACCATATCCATATCTATATAATGCGTAATCACTTAAGAAGATTCATCCATGTATTAAACCATGAGTAAACTTCATGCATACATAACATATGTATTCGCACAGATATAAGTAAGAGAAACATAAGTAAAGTGATATTAAAGAAAAACAATAAATATATAACTCGGATAGATAACACAATGCTTCCTCCAAAATCATTCCTTGTATTAAGTTTAGAGAAATTTATTACATCAGAGTTTCCCTTACACTTTACCTTTCCACGCATACATCTAATGGAGTCCGCACACAACCAGGACTAGGTCTCTATGCACACAACCAGCAGGAGCCTTTCTACCCAACCCAGACTGAGACCCTTACAAAAGTATCACATACACATAAACACTTAGATCCAAAATATGAATATTGATTTACTATTTCCTTAAACTCAATCTATATATTTATATCGAATCTAGCACGCATATACTATGGTCTCAAACCATGGTTTGAGGCCCATAGTTTACTCTTAAGATGCTTTTACATAAAATAAGGATTTGGACTCGTCCCAAAGGCCCTTTACCTATTCATGCAGTGCGCATATACAAAAATTATACAAAAAATATAATAAAAAGTTTACCCTAGGGGACCCCGCTCCAACAAGGTATGAAGCTACATTTAGGTGAAAATGGTGATATGACCCTCACCATATTATTTCAAATAGAAGAGTTGAAAATGATTATTCTCCTAATGTGCATGAGCCTCGACCAAATGTAGAAAATTTAGAAAATCGAGGTCAGAAAATTGTACCAGGAGGAATGGAGGTCGAGACTCAACATCCAAGTGAGAAAAGTTTGAAAAGAGGCAATGAAGACATTATTTATTTAGAATATGAAGTAGGTAAAGGTTTAAAGAGGGAAAATTTGTGAGGGAAGGAGAGAGAGTTTGGATCTCTTGTTGGAAATACTGAGAGGGGGGGGGGTGTGAATCAATATTCCTTTCAATTAGAGCATTAGTTAATCTTCAATTATTATCAGTGTTTGTACAATGATAGCAGGAAACAAGAGGAACACAAATGCACACAGTTTTTAAGGTGGAAACCCACTCTTGGACAAAAACCACCTAATGCTTTTCTAATAATTCTTTAATATTCAACTCCAATTGAAAATAAAGCTCCAACTTCCTAGAATCTAGAAAAGCATTCTTCTTCAGCTCCCATCGGATGGATGCTCCAACGCCTGATATTCTTCAGTAGTCAACTGAGTGGATGCCCCAACACCCAATGAGATACAACTCACCCTAGCACCACCCTACCACCCTATAGAAGAATAAAATAAGAATGGACTCCCGTACCAGGGAAAATGGTCCACTTTACAATGATATAGAATGATGTAGAAGAAGAAGATATACTAGAACATAACCCCAACTTTGACACAACCACCTAATGATGATCCTAGACCTCCCAATACTGCCTCTTCAACCCTTGGTAGATAGAAACTAGTACAATTTTTACAATAATGTATTTACAATGACTTAGTACAATGATACCTTTACAATGATTGTATGCAGTGTTGCCCACTTGAAGACTTCATATGATGAACTTCTTGCTGCTGCTGTTATGCACCTTGGTTTCTACTCTTGTCATGCTACCCTCTCCTACACCTTGCCTTGCTTTTCTGCTGTAGAAATTCTGGTCCTTTGCAATCCTTGACAACACATGATCTAGCTTTTTCTTTCCTTCTAGGAGCTCGATATTGAATATGGTGTATATATGTTATTTTAGATCGTCAATATTTTATTTTTGGTCCTGTTGTAGTTCTCAGAGTTTTCTTTCCAATGCCACGGGTCTGACCCAATTTGGATTCTTCAAGAGAGAGTTATACCCAATCTCTCACAATGCCCTAATTATGGATTGTTTCAGTAGAGCGCACTTGTACGGTGTGCCATGTGTCACTGTTTCTTCATTTGGCTCTAAAATTTCTAGAGAAAAAGATACGGAATATGCAATATATTCCAATTTTTACATAATTCCAATCCGATACTCAGAGAGAGAGTTATGACGATTTTACCAAGGTCACTTCTTTGAGATGAATTTTAGGAGCCTGCAAAAACCTAGACTTCCACAGATCATATCTCCAAAAATATTGTGCACCTTGATCTAAAATTTTTACAGCAGCTTCCTCAGGATTTCGTCTTCAGCTCATAAAAATTTCAGCTTCTGAACCTTCGTAGAAAAAACGTTAGAGTGAAAATTCCATGATGTCCTGTTTCAGATGGCGAAATCCCTTGCCTAATGAGGAAATGAAGATCACAATTTATATAAATTCTTAAGTTGAGAGGGGCTTCAACAAGTGAACATGGGAGGGATTTTAGGAGCTTAAAAAATATTAATTATTACTTTTCGATGACCCAAGCCCCAACTCCATGGGGTTTTAGCCCACTAACTGGGGGTACAAACTTCAAACATGAATATCTCTCAAACCATGAAGAATTACAGGCGTGCCATATATCAATAGAAAAATCTTGAAAAGTAGAAACCATCGAAGCATTAATGACCCAGAATATATTAATTTGGTAGGTCAAAAATCCCATGCAATATTGGGTTAGCCCCTGGTGCTGCTTGGGTTGACATCAATGACAACCATTGATCAACATCTCTAGCTAGTAGTTCCTCAACATAAATGGGTTTTCAATTGAAATTTGGAGATATTATTTGTACACTTTCTTCTCCTATTCCAAAATAATCTTCTAAAAAAAATAAAAAATAAAACTCTACCATAAAACAACTATATACCCAAATAGAATAAAGGAACAAAATTCAAAGGAAAATATGCAGTCTCAATTGGAAGCTCAATCTATTTCTGAATATCAATCTAGATTATTATCTTCCATGGACCTTGAGAGAAGCCAATTAATTTTATGTGTCTCTCACCCCTCTGTTTTGAATATATCATCACCGTTAGGTTTCAAGACTGTCAACTTGATAGTAGATGGAAGAGAAATCCCACTGTCTGACAAGGTCAATTTTCACAAATATACTAGAGAATTAATATATAGTGATTTGAATAAGACATCCTTGGCTACTAGAAAAGTTGAAGCTTTTTTAGAGAAAGTGGTAAATCAATAAAAGCTAGAAAAGGAAAATTCAATGACCTTGACCACTCAAAATTAAGAATTAAATAAGTTGATTGTGAAGGTCAGTGTGAACCATGAGGAAATGAATATTTTTCACAAACTTTTACGGGGAGCTAAAATTTAAATTCAAGTGCTCAGAAAGAAGCTAAAATTTCCTTCTATGGAACATGTTATGGACCCAGAATTAGCCTAGGTGGAGAATAAAAAATATATTTTAGCTAATGAGCTCCTGTAGAGAAATAATGAGATTGCAAAGCTTAAGGAGATGAATTTTTTTCTACAACAGAAAATAGATTCTCATGTTTGTACTATATTAGTACAAACAAATTCTGACGCCCTGTAGATAAGTTGCCCAGAGTGAGGACCGAGATTCAGATATCAGGAAATGAAATGAAAAATTTCCAAACAAATTTTGATGATGCAAAAAATATTATACAAGTGACCGAAAGAGAACTAGCCATGGCCCATGAGACTTATTCAAACTATAAAAATGATTTTCAGATTACTTCTGAAGAGATCAAGGAATTGAAGAAGAAATTGAAGGGAAACATGTCCCTTATTTAAGCCTGAGAAATATTATGGAATCTCATCATCCATACAATGATGAATGTTTGGGAGTCTTGATCTATAATTTCATAAGAAAAGGCTATTATTAGAGACCTACAATGTATAATTTCTTCCAACAAGAAGAATTTCCAGAAACATGCCCAGATTTCTAGAAAGTTGATTGATTTCCTTAACTCAAAATCATCAAAGGAGTTAAGAGAATTAAAAAATGAAGATAGAAAAATTTTGCTTTTGAATATTAATAAAATGATTCTGAAGAATTCATGCAGGAAAAAAACAGAGACAAAGTTGACAAATGTCAAAGAAGCTTTTATGAAATTCAATATTGATTTTGATAAAAGAAAAAGATCACATCTACCTTCATGATCAGATCAAAATGGAAATCTACTTCCCTGGGAGGCTTGTGAAACTTTATTGGTGGAATCTAAGATAAAAATTGGCTCTTTACATGAAAAAACAACAGTTCTTCAAGGAGAAACAATTGTAAATTACTTGCACAGAGATTTTAAATTGTTTTGGTTAATGAGAACCCTTTTTGTTGACAAGCCAACTTGTAGTAGGATCACCAACTCCAGAATGAAATACACTAGGTTTGCCAAGAGTCTGAATTTAGATATGACAGTGTGGGAAAAATGTAGAAATTGGATGTCACCTACAACAGCAAGTGTAGAAGATGGACGTTCAACTGCACCAGAATCTCAACAAACTTGATGAGTTAATTCCACCTATTACTGCAACAGAATTTTTGGAAATGTTTTTGAAAAATGATGTATTTTTGTATTTTTGTATTATCATAATTATGAATTTATTTTTTGGAAGACCAATTAGTTTTCAATAATTTTAGGTAGTTGATAGTTTTTTATAGTTGGCAATTTCATAACTTTCATTTTTGTAATTATCTTATAAAAGAAATTTTTCAAGGAGAAGTGAGGGTTCTGAGTTTTGGACCTTTGAAGAAAAAGTGACTTTATAATTTTGAATCTTCTTGGTGATTTTAATAAATATTTTCAAGTAATTTCACACATATGTTGAGTGTGATATGTGTTTCCTGTAATCTTTCATCTAATTTTATTCTACTATAGAAGAGATTAATGAAACTGATGTAATTTAGCATTACAGTTTCACAAAATTTGATATCTATAAGCTAGATTTAAGAGTTCCTTAAATATGCACTCCTCTTTTCTGTATTCCATTTCATCTCACTTCCATATTTCTGTTGAAGAATAAGAAAATATATTGTGTTTCAAGTAGCCTTTAGTTTAAATATTTTTGACCATATTTTTCTCACTATACTACAATTTAAAAATAAAATCACATTCATCATCATAACACCACTTTGTGTTAAGTATGTGTTATATTCTTTCCACGACTAGTCACAAGGGGGGTGGACCTGCCCATGGTTTTGTGCATGGGTTTGCACATGGTTTTGGGGCATGATGGTTTTCAGCCCCTGGTATTTTGTAGATCCGGTCAAGGGAACTATGGTTATGTTTTAATCTAGGGTTAATGGATTGGGGTTTATGTATGCTTTGGCATGTATATATGTGTTGTAACACTAAAAGGAATATAATGAAAAATCAAGCTGGTCGTCCCGATTTCAGATCCAGGGGAAAATCTCTATGTATATCTGTTTTATGTTTTATGCTTTTGTTATTGTTCATTTTCTGTTTTAACATTCGTTTGCAGATAATTTTTATACAGGGTCAAAACCTATATTTGGTATCAGAGTTGTTTCAGATTCAAGGGGATGCCTTTGCTGCTGAGGGGTTTTTTACTTGGGCTTGTGGTAGAACCTGTTCAGTAGGAGATCTGCGGGATTGATTCTTGCGGTGAAAGAAGATGACGAGCAGTGGAAAGATAAAGATTAAGAAATTTAATTGTCAGAGTTTTGAATTTTGGAAGCTAAAGATAGAGGATTTTTTGGTGGATAAAGATGAGTGGATCATAGTAGATCTAGGTATTAAACCAATAGAAATGTCAGATGAAGACTGGAAAAAGTTGGATTGGAAGGTGAAGATCACAATATGGTTGTATGTCTTAGATTTGGTATTGTTGAATGTATCTGGGGAAGCTACGACGAATAATTTTTGGGAAAAAATTGGGACTTCGTACCAATCTAAGTCTCTTGCGAATAAATTGTTCCTCCGGAAAAAGCTGTATAACTTGAGGATGAAGGATGGAGACTCAGGGAAAGAGCATCTGAATTCCTTCACTACAGTGGTAAGTCAACTGTCATCTGTTGATATTAAAATTTCAGATGAAGATAAGTGCATCAGTTTGTTCTGTTCTCTACCAAACTCGTGGGAAAGTCTGGTTATTGCAATAGGTAGCAATACAACTACCTTGAATTTTGATGACATTGTCTTAGCCTTTCTATTGGAGGAAATGATATGGAGAAATATGGAGGGTCAGAATGGAGATTCTTTATCTGTACGAGGAAGGTCCAGGAATAGAAACAAGAATAAGGCTTGGAGTGGGAGATCTAAATCTCCTGGAAATTTTGTAAAGGTGTGCTGTAAATTCAGAAATGAAGGGCACTAAAAAAAGGACTGCATATATAAATCTCCTGAGAAAGGAAAGGGATCTGATGATGCTCCTTCTATAGAGGAAAAAAACACCTCAGATGAAGGTGAGGATGCGTATTTGGATTCTTCTTCAAATACACATGTATAGCATGAGTCATGGTTGATTGACTTGAGTGCATCCTTTCACTTCACTCCCCATAGGGAGTGGTTCTGCGAGTATGAGAAATATGATGGTGGTGATGTCTTCTTAGGTTATGATAGGAAGGCCAGAATCATTGAACGTGGAAAATTCAAGCTGAAGCTGCAAGGTGGAAGGATTAGAACACTTCCTGGTGTTTTGCACATTTTTGCATTGTCCAGAAATCTTATTTCTGTAAGCAATATGGATGATGCAGGTGTAAAAAAAGTGTTCGAGAAAGATACTTGTAAGATGGTTCGGGGAGAAATAGAATTAATGCGGGGAGTTCGGATTGGAACTCTGTACAAGATTCAGGGTAACACTATTATTTATGGGTGCAACAGTTTTGTGGTTCCCGAAAGTGGAGTAGAAAGCCTAGCGGTCTCTGGAGAAAAGACCATGATATGGCATCAAAGGCTTGGACATATTGGAGAGAAGGGCCTTCAGATACTACATGGAAATGGTATGGTAGAAGGTATGTCTAATATCTCTCTAGATTTTTATTTCTGTGAACATTATGTATATGGGAAGCATAATCGGGTGATTTTCCCTTCTGGTGCTAAGAGGGAGAACAAGATATTAGAGCTTGTGCACAGTGATGTGTTTGGAGCTGTGTCAGTTCCATCACTGGGTAAGTCTATGTACTATGTTTCATTCATAGATGACTTCTCAAGGAATACATGGATATATTTCTTGAGGAAGAAATCTAAAGTATTTGACTTATTTAAAGAATTTAAGGCTCTAGTGGAAAGCCAGACAAAGAAGAAGATAAAGGTGCCGAGGAGAGATAATGATGGGGAGTTTTGCAAGAAGGAATTTGAGGATTTCTGTATGAAGTGTGGTATAGTATGCCAGAAGACTACTCCATACACACCTTAGCAAAATAGAGTTGTAGAAATAATGAACAGAATGTTAATGGAAGAGGCAAGAAGCATGCTCAGTGGTAATGGGTTAGGACAAGAATTCTGGGCAGAGGAAATGGAGACTGCATGTTACTTGGTTAACATATCACCTTCATCAACGTTTGAGGATAAGACTCCACATGAGGTATGGACTGGTAAGAAACCCTCTCATTCACATTTGAGGGCATTTGGATGTGATTCATATGTACATGTTTCAAAGGAGAAAAGGACCAAGTTGGATAATAAATCTGAAAGGTGCATCTTTATTGGGTATAAGGATGGTTTAAAGGATTACAAGCTTTGGAACCTGGAAACAAGGAAGGTTGTGTACAGCTGAGATGTGGTGTTTAGAGAGGTGAAAGATGTTGTTAAACATGAATTCCTACCAAAGGAAATTGAGAAGATAGTTTTTGAGCTAAAGGAGGATGAATTAGACTCTACAACTAAAGAAGACTCAGAAGAGGAAGAGCCACAAACTCTAGTGGTGAGAAGATCAGTTCGGGAAAGAAGACAACAAGAAAGGTATAGTCCATCTTATTTCTGTTCAAATTTTGCTTTAAATATAACTGATGATGATCCCAAAACCGTTAGGGAGGAAGTATATTCAAAGGATGGAAAACTATGGAAGGAGGCCATGGTTGAAGGGTAGATTGTAAATTGTAGTTGCTGAAGGGAATTCATAAGAGTGCATACTTTCTACACTAGTGAGTTGTTGTTGGCATGATAATTATCACACGCTTGTGTCTATAACCCCATGCAAATATTTAGAGAGGAAAAATTATTATACTGAAGGAGAACCTATTGTTCAAGACCCCAGGAGAAATCTGTACGACATCAAGTCATTAAGTTGTAAGATTACTCTTTTTATTCAAGATAATACATATGGATCTCTTTTTCTCATTGAGTTGTTCTTATGCTTATTGAAATAAAATCAATACTTAGACTCCTTGATCACTAAGTTGGATTAGATTTTATTAATTATTATATGTTGTAGATGCTTTTATCCTTTTTCTTGTCTTTTATTGTAGGTTCTACTTATTGGAGAAACCAATTTGGAGCGACGGGAAAAAAGACTACATCGAACGTTTGGATTTCAAGGTAGGGGCATGTCCTCTGCACTTTCTTATAATAATTTTGAAATGAAATTAATCTAGAGGGAAAGGTTTTCAAATGGATCTTTGTTTCTAGTTACTCACTGGAGTATTAGGGAAATCACTCTTATCTAGAAGAAGGATTAATCCATGTAACAAAATGGTGACTCCACTGGGAATCTAGAGCTTATTTTTCTTTATATATTTTCCATTTGAATTTAAGATTTTTCTGATTTTGACTTCTTTGAGTCGGGTTGGGTAGATAACTCTTAAGAATCCCTAAAAAAGAAAGCTGATTATTTATTTTTTCCATGCTTTTTCCTTGCTTGCGCAATTTTCAGCATAAAACAATGCGGCAACTTACACATTTTAGTTCAATTCAGTGAGCATGCACTCT
Source organism: Pinus albicaulis (assembly GCA_034641835.2). Taxonomy (NCBI): domain Eukaryota; kingdom Viridiplantae; phylum Streptophyta; class Pinopsida; order Pinales; family Pinaceae; genus Pinus; species Pinus albicaulis. Next base: position 1,817,750,721 of record CM076578.1, read on the forward strand.
ATCTTCCACTATAAACTAGACACCCCCGGAATTTTTTTGAAAAAATTAAATTTCTCTTTTTTAGAGCCAAATAACCTGATTATTTATGTTTTCCCTGATCTATCGTAGCTGTCAAATCTTGTGTGAGAATTTATTTTCAGAAAACTTTTCGTTGGTGTGATTTATCATCCTATTTGCATTTTATAAGAGTTTTCCCTAGTTTATTGATGCTCCATACAAAAGATACCTTCATTTACCTCAACTTAGTGGTATGATGATATTGTCCTTTTGAGCCATTAGGATCATTGCAAACCTTACTTTTATGAAAATTGATTCCTTTTTCATTTGCAAATTTGGAAGAGCTTTTAGCTTACTAAAGCATGATATTACACCAAAGCATTTGGATGTTTTCATATTTGCTGATATAAGTAGAAAAAATTCTTATTTTGATCACAAACTATGAGAAACCATCCTCAAACATTCTAGATAGACTTCGAAATTAGATTTTTATTTGATTTTGAAATTTATGTTCTTAGAATTTTTTAGAGATTGTTTTCCTTTGGAAATGGAATATTTATTGAATTGTAGTTTTTGATTTGATTGTTCAAGGAATTTCATTTCAAAAGAATAATTGTTCTTGCAAATTGATTTCTTTAAGAAATCATCTTCTTTTGAAAAATGATTTTGTTTATGAATGGAAGAATTGGTACTTTGAAAATTGATAAATCCCTCAATATTTTCCTTAAATAAGATTCATTGAAAAGAAAGAGTTGCACTTCTCATTTAGATGTGTTTAGATTATTTTTTGAGTTGGGTCACAAACATCATTAAAGTTTCAACTCCATTCCCTTTGTCTTAAGCAACAACCAAATTAATACAACACATTAATAAAATCAATCTAGATATTTTACATTTTCTAGGGTTCATTCCACCAACATAGCTTAGGCTAGTGTCTTGGAATAGGTTGTAATAAACATTCCAAAACATTTTAAACAAAAAAGTAGAATCTTGCAGTAGAAAAATCCAATTGTGGCATTTCTGCTTTGGGAAGCTCTTCTTAAAATAGTCAAGCATGAGATCATGTTAGAACCAGTGAGGTAATTGTACCTAGGAAAGATAGAAGATGTGCACGTAATACAAACGGTAAACCTCAGATTAACCATTGTCGAGGAGCCTGGGGTCACTTGTTGGCAAACCTCAGATTTACCACATCGAGGAGCCTTCAAGGAGATTGAGCTTGATACTCTGCCCTTGCATGTATATCGGATCATAGACTATTCCCCCAAGTATATTTTTTTCCGTTGGTGACCTTAGTGACCATAATATTTAGCATTTTTCCCAAGGTGACGGTGGAAGGAAGGTCCCACTATACTTGGAACTGAGTTCGGCTAGACTCACTTGGAATTTCCGGAGGGTACTCTTCACTTTGAGATGTCATCAGTGGAGGGACTTACACTAGACTATTTCATTAAGCAGGTTTTCGGGGTAACTATTCCAACTGCCAAGTTTTCCACATTAGAATTCTACAATGTTGGATTTCATCACCAACTAGTGTTTTTAGTGTGGAAACATAATGTTTTTGTGTGGATTGCCTCTTATATTTTGTAGGTGTGTGTTCAATTTGATTGTTTCCTTAGCGAATTTAGGTCTATTTTGTTGACATATTTTTTGATTTTGTGTGTTAAACATTAATCGTGGTTGAATTACTACGACACTCCCATAGAATGCAGGGGAAACCCCCTGAGTACACTCCAAGTCAATTAGAAAATATTAAATCTGAAAGAGGTCAACCAACAGGAACCAGATCTAATGAAAAAGAGGATACATCAATAATTATACATCTTGATTATGAAGTAAGCCAACCTCAGATAGAAGAAAAACCAGAAATTTTGAAATTAATCACAGTTGAGTCTGCAACCAGTGAATTTTCTGATAGTCAACTTATTGGACCCGACATATCTGAACCTCAAACTGAATCCACTTGGTCTGTGTCAACTTCAAAGTTCATAGCCCGAACCCTTGTTCATTCTCATTCACCTTGAGTGAAGTTTCACATCATTGAGAACCTTCCTCCTGACCTCATTAGTATAAAAGAGATGACAGACACATAAGAAGAATTTATACTTTATTCACATTAAGAATCCTTAGATCTAATGCTTAGTGAATTGATTTACCATTATATCCCTTTAAACCAGACCCTTGGTATTCTCAGTTAACCAACTTTCTACATAATTCTGGTCTCAATTATTTGCGATCCTGTATTCCTTTTTAATCCATACCCATAGGTAGTTACATGCCTTCATCAAACATGTCTAGTGAGTCATCTGTGTTTTCTTGATCACCAGAATTTTTTTTTTATCGTGGTCCATCAGTTCCTATAGGATACCAGTTGCTTTCTGGTATTTTTTCTAGAGCATCTCCCTCTCCAAAAAAACTTATATAATCAATTAGTCCCAATGACTCTGATACCGAAACATTGACAATGGAATATTTCTATATGATGTCTAGAAATATTCCTTTACCTGACCCTCAAGGTAGCAATTGACTGCCTGGGGTGCATCCTCAAGGACAGTAACCTCCTCAAGGGTAGTAGTTTGTACCAAGGCCATAGCCTATTCAATGGAAATACTCTATCCCACAACCACAACCTCTTCAAGGGTAGTACCCTATGCCAGGGAAACAACCTATTCAATGATAACAGCCTCCTTTGGGGCATAAATGTTATGAAGAACAACAATTATTTCAAGGATTTGAACCTTTTAGTTGAAATTATCCAGCAAATTATCAAACTTACATTCCAATTCCTCAACCTGGTTCTGGTCAACCTTACACACTACAACATTTGATGTGAGACTCCTTATCTTGGAGTAAACATAATGTGGATTCCGTAGTTGAACCAAAAAAATTTGCAACCTACCATGCAAGTACCTTATAATCATCCTGATCAGCCAACTAGTTATACCCAAATCCAGCAACTTGTCCAACCTACGCTTCATGTTATACCTCAGGTATCTATACCTAGTAGTATTTAGAAACTTGGTCAAAGTACACCTCGAATTCCTGTCCAATCTGCTGTATAAACTTTTGTTCAACAACCTAGTACACCTATCCCTAGATTTTTTGAAGTCCCTATTGCTACAACCCCTGAAGTAAAGACATCAATTGTATCACAACCAATCCCTCAAGTCAATGTTCATCAACCTGGACCTAAGGTTCATTCTACTATTCAAACCTCTGCAGGAGAACCTGGTACAACTACAATTTCAACAAGCCAACCTTAATTAGGTCAGCTTTTTTATCAACCGTATCAAGGGCAGTTACAATAGGGACCCGTAAGATAAAGTCTAGTTTACCAAACTCAACTGTACCCTGTTATACATATCAGATACTAGCTCAAACTCATTTTTTATGGCTAACCCTAGTTATCTCGAAGGTATTCCAATTCCAACCACATAGGCTATTCTAGGCTACCATGGATATCCTCCTCCCAGTATAGTATCGTTCCTCAAGGTTATCAGTTTGCTCAATAGGACCCTAACCACCGGTTACCATTCATTGCAAATTTGGAATTTCCAGATTTTTCGTGCCTCACAAACGATCCAATTTATTATCTTCTATTTTGGCCAAGAATGTTGAATAAGTTTCCCAGTGATATTCCTAAGTTTGAAGGTAAATCGGGAGAATACCCCTCAAATCATGTCATGACTTACCACCTTTGGTGTGCATCCAAATATTTAATCGAGGATTCTATTTGATTGAGACTGTTTCAAAGAACATTGATAGGCTTAGTTTCAAAGTGGTATATTGAACTACCATGTGGCTCATTCAACAATTTCAACATGTTAGCAACAGCTTTCTTAACACAATTTCAGTTTCTAGTTCGTTAAAACAATGGAAAGGAACTCTTAACTTCATTAAAACAAAGTACGTCTATGTACATTTTAGATCACATACATGAATGGAGACGTAGATGATGTTTAGTGAAATTTTTAATTCCGGATCATATATTAGCAGAATGGTTTATCAAACGGTTACTTCCTAATATTACTGAAGATGTAGCTAAGGGAGGTGTTGTTACAGAAGAATAGGTCATAGCTCAAGCACAATACTTAGACCATGTATATACACAGTCTAGTACTTTATACAAAAAAAATTCTGACTTGCCTCGTCCAGGTCAAATATAGTGCAACTCCTTCTGGTTCTCATTCTATCGATGATGTAGTTGGTATAGTTAGCGCAAAAAAGAGTAAGAAGAAGTCATCCAAATCTACTTCTCTCATTATTACTTTACCAGATTCACCGAAAGGAGATTCTTCCCTTGAAACTTCTGCCGACATTCATGTTGTAGACTCATCCATAGCTAAATCTAAAACCGGTAATAAGATGAAAGGAAAGAATAAAAAAAAACAAAATAAATCTCCCAAAGAGAAAATAGAAAAGAATGAACCAGCTGAAGAAAAATGGAAACCTCGTTATCCTTGTCTTATCTGTGATGAGGATCACTATACTAAAGAGTGTCCACATCAGTCCGAGGTCTCCAAATTTTTCAAAGGTTCACCCACACCCACTGTCTTGAAGGATCCTTTTCCCACTCAAGATAGTAAAATGTATTTCGAAACTAACTCTAAAAATAGAAGAAAAGAGATATCAACGCCTTATAAATAATCCACTTCGACGAGGAAACCTACAATACATTACATGAATGAAAAATGCTTCAATGATACAAATTAAAAAACCCCCTTTCTATATATAGGAGTCCATGGGGCCACAATGTAATCCTAGTGGGGCCATAATGTAATCCTAGCTGACCTAACAATAATAATTTAAGGGCACAATAATAACAATATGGGGGTTACAGGGGTACAATAATAACAATAAGTCGGTTACACTAACAACAATAAGGGACTATATTGGTAATATAGGGACCTAACATGCTCCTCTCCTTCAAAAAGTGTTGTCCTCAATGCTTGAGTAGCTCTAGGTGATTTTGTATAAAATTCTCATCCACCCATATAGAATCTTCTGTGGGTAAGTTCTTCCACTTGATGAGATACTCTGAAATTAATCAATTCCATAGCTGTTGAGTTCTTGTTTCCATGACCGCTTCAGGTTCCAATATGATTTTTCCTTCCTCATCAAGTTCTGGCAATATCGTTTGAAATGGAATATTTTTACCTATAACCTTCTTTAAGCATCAAACATGGAAAACTAGATGCACTCGTGAAGAAGCAAGAAGCTCCAATTTGTATGCCATAGTACCAATCTTTTGCAACATCTTGTAAGGACCATAGTACTTTGGTGATAATTTATTATCCTTCTTAGCTTGCTTGAGGGAAATTTGTTTGTATGGTTGTAGCCGTAAAATACCCAGTCTCCTATATCAAAAATTCTCTCACTGTGATGTTGATCTGCCTATTGTTTCATTCGATTTTGTGCCAAATTCAGGTTATCCTTTAAGAGTTGGAGAACTTCTTGTTGATGCTCGATGTGATCTTCCACTGCTTGAACCTTCGAATTTTCTCTTAAATATGATGTGATGGATGGTGTATTATAGCTATAAAGTGCCATAAATGGGGTCATTTTTACTGCAGTATGGAAGGAAGTATTATACCACCATTTAGCAAGAGGTAACCACTTGACCCATTGTGTTTGTTTATCAAATACAACACAATGAAGATATCCTTCCAAACATTTATTTACTATCTCAGTTTGACCATCTGATTGAGGATGATAAGATGAGCTATGAGCTAATTGAGTACCCAAAAAAGAAAATAACTCAATCCAAAAAAATTTAGTAAAAATGGGATCTTTGTCGCTCACAATAACCCTTGGGTTTCCATGTAGCTTTTGAATTGTGTCCATAAATGTAGTAGCAACTATACTTGATTTAAATGGATGAGATAATGCACAAAAATGTGCATACTTGGCAAGTCTATCAACTACCACAATGATGACACTCTTACCTTTGGACTTTGGTAAACCTGTCATAAAATCCATTGAAATCTCCTCCCAACGTTGACTTGGAATAGATAAAGGTTTTAGAAGACTCAGGGACTTAATTGTCTCAACTTTATTGTGCTAGAAAACCAAACATTCAACCACAAACTTTTGAATATCAAATTTAAGGCCATCCCAAGAAAATTCTTTCTTCACCCTATGGTAAGCTTTTAAAAATATTGAGTGTCCTCCTAAAGGAGAAGTGTGCAATTCCAAAAGAACATTTTGTTTTAGTTGGGAATTCTTACAAAGATATAAGTGATATTTGTACCATAAGGAATCATTTTTCCAACTAAATGTATCAGATGTACTAGGATCTTGTTGCAAATTTTGAATGCATGTCCACACTTCTTCGTCCTTCTAACATTCATCTCTTGCTTCAGTTATCCAATCTGGTTGGATAATATAAATGGCACAAAGCAATGCTTCCACCTCTTCATTCTTTCTTGAGAGTGCATCTGCAACAAAATTTAGCTTCCCTTTTTTGTAGATTATTTAAAAGTCATAACCCAACATCTTTGTGACCCATTTTTGCTGCTCTTCTGAAGATAGTCTTTGTTCCAAAACGTGTTTAAGACTATCATGATTAGTTTTTACCTTGAAGTGTCTTCCCATTAGGTAAGTTCTCCATTTCTTTAGTGCATGCAGTATTGCTAACATTTCCTTCTCATAAATAGGTTTATGTAAATCTTTCCTTTGACTTGATGACTTTCAAAAGAAATGGGTCTTCCTTCTTTCACTAAAACAACACCAATTCCATTTCCTGAGGCATCACATTCCACAATAAAAAATTTTGTGAAGTCTGGCATAGCTAAGACTGGTGCTAGGAACATTGCCTCTTTAAGATGTTAAAAGGCCTTAGTTGCTTCAGGAGTCCATGAAAATGAATCTTTCGTCAATAATGTTGTTAGAGGTGCTACTATTCTCCCATAATTCTTAACAAACTTGTGATAATACCCTATTAACCCGAGAAATCCTCGCAACTGCTTTATGGTTGTGGGGACTTTCCATTCCTTAATGGTTTTAATTTTGTTAGGGTCTACCTTAACACCCTCGTGAGATACAATATGACCTAGATATTCCACATCTTGTACTCCAAAGAAACATTTGGATGTTTTTGCATATAATTTTTTCTCCTGGAATAGTTTGAGCACCCTTTCAACATGTTGAACATGATCCTTCCAAGACCTGCTGTAGATTAGTATATCATCAAAAAATACTGGCACAAATTTTCTAAGAAAGGGTTTAAAAATGGAATTCATCAACCCTTGAAATGTAGAAGGTGCATTGGTAAGGCCAAAAGGCATGACCAAAAATTCATAATGACCCTCAAGAGTTCAAAATGTTGTTTTCGGAATATCTTCAGTCTTCATTCTAATTTGATGATATCCTAAACGAAGATCCAACTTGGTAAAATAATTTTCTCCATGTAATTCATCCAATAATTCATCAATCACAGGAATGGGAAATTTATTTTTATTGGTGAGCTTATTAAGCTCCCTATAATCTGGAAACATGCACCATGATCCATCCCTCTTGTGTACCAATACTACAGGAGCAAAGAAAGAACTTTGACTAGGTTGAATTATACCCGCCTCTAACATTTCTGCAATCATACGTTCAATTTCGCTCCTTTGGACAAAAGGATATCTATAAGGCCTAATGTTTGGAGGAACACTTCTTGGAATCAAATGAATAGCATGATCATGATCATGAATAGGTGGGATTCCTTTGGGAGTTTCAAACACCTTGGAATGATTGTCCAGGAATTTTTGGAGATCTGCCGAAATAGATGATTTTGATGTTGGAACTTCTAGTGAGCATAATTGTGCAATTACGACTCATTTTTATTTCTTTAGAAGATTTGTCATGAAATTAGATATTATTATCTTTCCTGGCTTCCCTGAAATACCCCATAATTTGACTTCCTTTCCTTTTGAAAAACTTTCAAGAAAAGTTCTTGAAAATTAAAAGCTATCGTCCCCAAAGATTGTAACCATTGTACTTCTAGTACAACATCAACACCTCCCATACGAATTGAAAGCATTGGACTATTCAATACATATTTCCTCATGGTTAACTTGATATTATGGCATTTTCCATAGAAATTTATAGTTCCTCCATTTGCAACCATCACTTGACATTCTGGTGTTGGGTATAGGAAACAATTCAATTCCTTGGCTACCTTACAATGAATAAAATTATGGGTGCTTCCTGAATCAATCAACACTATTACCTTTTTCTTCTTGATATGTCCTTCTATATTGAGATTTTGAGGAGTGGTAATTCCTGCCAATGCATTACACAATATGGTCGGATTCATTTCTTCCTCTTCTAGGGTTGTTTCCTGGTGTATATCCTCTTCTTTTGAAGGTTCTTGTTCATTTTCTTCTTCCTCTTCACAATCTATGTAAGGTAATTTATTCTCAGCACACTTATGACCCTTAGTGAATTTTCTATCACAACTGTAGCAAAGCCCTTTTTCTCTTTTTCCTTCCAATTTTTGTGGTGTCAACCTTGTAGGTTGTGGAAATCTAGGAGTTGCAACACTTCCATCTTTATAGAAGTGAGTGGTAGGCTTCCTTGTCGCCATAATTTTACATTCAATTTTTCTTGCCAACCTGAATGCCTTCTCCAATGAATCAGGTTTCAAAATGTGAACTTCGTGTTGGATGTTATCCTTCAAAGTACCTATGAAGAGATCAATTTTGTGTTCCTCTGGAATATCAGTTACCCTTATATTCAATTTTTGGAAGTCCTCAATGTGCTCCCCCGGTGAACATTTTTGTTTGAGATTTATTAATTGGCTAAAGAAAGTATTGTTCTTTGTAACCTCATAATGTGCTATCATTTCCTCCGTAAAAATTGACCGAGTGACAATTTTTTTATGGGAGCAAAGCCATCAATACCATACAAGTTTATTTTGTTCTAAATGTAAAGTTTCAATGCATACCCTTTGTGTGTTTTGCACATTATTGAGATCAAATTATTGCTCCATCTGTAGTATCCATGTTACAGGATCCTTTCCATCAAACTTCCTCATATCCATTTTTGGAATATGGTGGTTCTTCCCTCCAACATTAGAGTTTATGAAATCATGATTAAGATTTATTTGTTCTCATCATGAGTTTCCTCTACTATCTTTTCACCATTAGGAAACATTTCTTATATCAACTTTGTCAAACCTTCCATGTCTACTTTTAGATCATTCTTCATGCTTTCCATCTTAGCTTCCATGTCATCCATCTTAGGTTGCATGCCAGCTTCCATGCCATCCATATTAACATCCATGCCATTATTTAAACCATCCATCTTAGTTTCCACACCTTTCTTCAAAACTTCCATGTCATTTTTTGGTACTCTTTGCGAGAGAAAAATTTGTTGCACTTGCTCTTGTAATTTTGATATGTCATGTTTCCATTCTTCGTCTTCATCAGTCATAGTAGAGCCTTCTAAAGGCTTAATGGGTGTTGAATTCTTTTTAGGGGCCGTTTTATAATCCAATGTTGATATATATTCTACAATATTCCCTTGGAGTCAATTCAACTTGATTCTTCAAAAAAGACTTATGCAATTCGAAAAAAAATAAATAAACACCTTTGACTTGCTTTTGAAGAGCTCGATATTGAAATTAACTTATATCTATATTTGCAGATCCTCAATATCTAAAATTTGGCCCTGTATTAGTCCTTTGAAGCTTCTTTCAATTTCCAGAGGTCTGACTTGATTTGGATTCTTCAAGGAAAATTTATGTCCAATCTCCCATAATGACCTAATTATGGACTAGTTCAATAGAGAGAACTTGTGGGACTTGCGACATGTCACTATTTGCTCCTTTGGCTTTGAAATTTATAGATAGGAAACTACATTCTGTGTACTTCCAATCACTTTTTACATAATTCCAATTTGATGCTCAGAGAGATAGTTATGAATATTTTCCCATGATCACCTCTTTGAGATGAAATTAGGGAGCCGGAAAAAGACCTAACATTCACATATCATATCTCCGAAAAATTTTCGAATCAAACTCTGAAATTTTGTGAAGATGTTCCTCCAGATTTTAGCTTCGCGCTCTAAAAATTTTAGCTTTTGAACCGTAGTATACAAAATGTTATAGCGAAAATTCTGCAATGACCTTTTTAAGTGAAATTTAGGAACCTGCAAAAAGACCTAACTTCCACAAATCATATCTCTGAAAATACCACGCACCAAGCTATGAAATTTTGTGACCCTGTTCCTTAGGATTTCATCTTTGCACCCTAAAATTTTCAGCTTCTGAACCTCCATAGAAAAATAGTTATAGCGAATATGCCACGATGACCTGTTTGGAGTAGAAAAACCCTAGAATCCAAAGCTCTGATACCAAATGTTGTGAAACCAGCTCCAAAAATAGAAGAAACGAGATATCAACACCTTATAAATAAGCCACTTCGAGGGGGAGACCTCCAATGCATTACATGAATGAACAATTCTTCGATGATACAAATTTAAAAACCTCCTTTCTATATATAGGAGTCCATGGGGCCACAATGCACTCCTAGTGGGACCACAATGTAATCCTAGCCGACCTAACAATAATAATTTAAGGGCACAATAATAACAATTTGTGGGTTACAGGGGTACAATAATAACAATAATAGGGTTACACTAACAAAAATAAGGGACTATACTAGTAATATAGGGACATAAAAAAATGATAGTATCTTCTTCAAATTCATCGGCATATATTTTAATGATGTCTTAGGTCATGGTTGCGACATGATCTCAAGACTATGGAACTAAAAATCCGGTAACTAGTAAAGAGACACAAAATTCTAGTCAAACACCAGTAATACCTCCTTCAGTTTCTGAACCACTTCAAATAGAGAAACCTAATCCTGGTTTAGTCATTAAACCACCTTCTAAAGGTGTACTACAAAAGTTAGTATTCAATCCACATGCGAGAGCTGCTCAGAATTACAACATTGTTGAAGATTTGGCGATATCCCATTCAGCAATTTCGGCCTTAGAAGTGCTACAATCATGTCCAGTATAGAGGAAATTACTAGTATCATCTATCAGAGCTATTGATCCTCAGGATTAAAACCTCATGGTATTTTATCTCGAAAATTTTACAGCCACAATCCCTCATCAAAGGGCTTTTCAGAGTCTAGTATTAGTCAAATCCAGATGAGTTTTTTGTACTGTAATTAATGAGGGGGAATCTGTGTGTATGATTTTGTTAAACTATTGGAAAAATCTTGGTTCTCCAACACTCAACCAATCACCGAATATCCTTAAAGCCTTTGATGGAAGAGGATTTCATCCATACAGAATACTCCACAATCTACCTATAGAAGTAGAAGGAAAAATTGTTAATCTATATGTGGAAGTTGTTGAAGCCCCTCTTGATTACAACCTTATTTTGGGTTGTAGTTGGTATTATGCCATGATTTTTTTCATTTCATTAGTATTTCGGGTAATCATGTTTCCTCATAAAGGAAATATTGTGAAAATCGATCATTTGTCATACTTTTCATTAGACCTTGCTTCTACAACCATCATCCAGCATGTAGGAAAAATGGTTATCCCATACGAAGATGTTGGTGTAGGTCTAGTGAAGGATTCCACTCTCATGGGAACTTTCTCCATACCTCCACCCAAGGTACCGTGAACAATTGTCAACATAAATATGATCTCATCAAGCACTATACCATTTGATAACACCTAGGTAGTGCCTTCAGAATCAGAATTGGACTCTTTCAATGGTGATATTCCATTGATTCCTTTTGAAAATGAATATGTATCAGTACAATCGTATTCTGACACACTTTCAACTACTCCTAATCAAATGAATGGGATCAATGAAGAATCATATTCTCTATCAAGCTCAGCCTTGACATCATTTTCAGATCCTTTTCAACATGTATTTTACACTAATGAAAGTATTCGAGAAATTTTTTCATTAGATGAATTACCCTGGGATGATCTACATCATAGACCTTAATTTTTACCTTACGTTGATAAGTTTGAAAATGATTTTTCGTCTATTTTTACGATTGATTAAGTCAAGGAACCACAGAATCCCATATTGATTACACATTCAGATTTTGAGACTAATTTGGGAAATATTTCTACAACAATTCCTATCGACATATCAGTTAAACCTGGAATTATTGAAAACATTCATATAGGTGCCTCTTGTACGATGGAAGAGATTAACACTTGAAAAGCCCTATTTCAAGAATTCCGAGACAATTTTTCCTAGGCTTACGCAGAGATGCCAAGAATTGATCCTAAGATTGTAATTCATGAAATTAAGACATACCCAGATGCCAAGCCTATTAGACAAATATTACATCCAATACATCCTGTAATATTCCCAAAAGGGAAAATGTAGTAATACTGAAACAAAATATAAGAACTATAGAAAAGTAAACAATAAATCTAAATACACATCAGAATGCACAGAAATATCTAAGAAAATTTATTATATAGGAGGTCAAAAAGAAAGTACAACAATGCTCAAAATATGAGACACTCAAGCCAAAGGGATGGCCTGGAATGACCCTACAATGATCCCACAAGAGGGACTGTGTAATTGATGAACTGTTGGAAGGTAAACTGCGCCACCCCTACTGCAACTGTTGGGATTGCAAGTGCCTAAAATATATAAATTCAGATCTAGGCAGAATGGGAGCTTCGATGATGCTGAAAATAGAGATCTGAGCTCTATGATGGATAACCAAGATAAACCAGGAAGGGTTTCTCAGATCTGTCAATATAAGAAAACCACCCTCTTAGGGCTTCACATATATGCTGCTGGGTATGCAGATATGAAGCTAGATCTAATGATATGATGGCTGCAATGATGCACAATCAGATCTATGCAAGAAGGGCTGACCCCTCCACTAAATCCTTGGGCTAAAAGCTCAAAATCTAGCTCCTCCAATCTCCTTCACTAAAAATAGTTGATGGATGAACAATAGCTCCATAAAAATGTGCTATCAGAGAGGGAGGCTCAATAGCCTACTGCTAAATATGTAAAATCAGCTCATGAATGATGGAAACAATAGATCCAATGTGAGGAGTTGATCCCTCACAGGATTTCTAGCTGAAATACTAGAAACTTCCTTCCTCCAATAGATCTAGAGGACTAGACTGTGAATCCTTGAAGAGATTGCTGCTGCATGGAGGTAAAACCCAATGGCCTAAATTTTAGATATAGATCTGTTGCTCCTCAAAGACTGAATGTGAAGAACAAAGTGGTAGGATGAAACCTCCACCGGTTTACTAGATGAATGTTAGAAAAAAACTCCTAAAGATGGCACCAATTCCTGATAAGGAAGGAAGTACAACCCTCTTTCAAGGGATACTCAATGAAAGAGGAGGGATTCCTGCTAGGGAACACCCTGTGCTAAACAACACTACAATATTACCTAAATAGCTCAAAAATGCATATGAATTTCCTAAGACAAATCTAGATCTAAACAGATCAAGAAATGAATAATCCAAATCATGCCTTCTATTATGCCTTCACCTTCATAATATAGATATGAGCCTTCCATAGCCTAGGCCCACTCCAAAACTGCGATGTACATATGGACATAAGACTCCATGGTTGACTGAATTCTTTCTCCATGTCCTCCATCATGTTCATATGGGGTGATCACCTTCTCCATCATGTTTGCATTAAATGCATCACTTTCTCCACTAACTTATCATAAGTGCTCTATGATCTTCTTTGAATTCACTATGATCTCAGTTGAACTTATAAATGATCCTCATGATTTTACATTTAAGATCCATGATCTTATTTTACTGTTTGATCCTCCATAATCTATCTCATAAATGAGACATGATCTCCATTAATGGAGCTGCTCCACTACTCCATGATTTTAGATCTAGATCTAGAATATCCACATACACACATTAAAAGTGGATTTTATTCATATTTAAGGTTTTTGGGTCCCTCCACCCTTTTATTTACTTAATTAATTAAGTTTATTAATAACTCTAATATTCCAAATATCATGTGAAAATTTTGGAATATTATAGTCCTCCCCGGCAAAATGTTGCTTGTCCTTAAGCAACTGCAAAAGTAGATGCTACAGCAATCTGTCCCCCTCCAAATGACATCCACAGAAGGAAGGTCTCCCCATTTTCTACAATGAGTTATGTATACCCAGCACCAAATTTGCCTCTCTATAATGTCTAGATTCATCTCTAACTCTGTAGCTAGATGTCCCTCATCAATCATGAAGTTCCAAGTGACAACCATAAGCTATCCAACATCCTCCACAATACATGAGGTGCATAAATATAGATGGTTCTTTCCACAAGAGGAAAGCTCCAACTCACCAAGTATACCTCCATCCCATGCTACATGAAGTAAAGAGAGGATTTTCATGCCTCCATCCTTAGCGCTATTGGCCTTGTTGGATATAAGCATAATCCAAACATTTTACAAAAGAAGAAGTAGAGGTATATGGGTAGAAAAAGATGTCAAACCATATTCTCCCAATAGTATCCAACGCATCAATGCTCCCTGCTGCCACACCACACCATCAAAATACCAAGTATGGTGTCCATACTCTCCAAGTAAGAGCCATCAGAGGAATGATTCTTTCTGCCATCCTCCAACACTATCATAAAAAGTGGGGGAGTATGTAGGGCCAAAGTCCCCCAATAAAAGCCAAAGAAACAAGATCTCTTACTACCTCTTCACATCATCATGTAAATCACGGAGCAACAACAACATATTGAATGACATATAGAATGGCATATCAACCCAATACAAACAAAATCCATTATCACATATCATGAGAGTATTATGCCACATTACAGATAATACAAAACACATAAACATGGGAAATGTCATGTGATGGCCAAACTCTCTTAAGGAAAATTAACATGCCTTCTTCTGCTTCATTATGTCATTGATACACAAGGAATGAGTCAAGGGAATATGAGCCATTGGGTGGTAACCATACTCACCCAAGAGCATCCAACACAACCATTCATTACATGAGTGTTTTTCAAGGCATGGATTAAAGAAATAGGAGCCTTCCCCAAAATGTAATGCTTCCATTGTCGACAAGCTTGCACAATGGAGTACATTTCTTTGTCATATGTGGGGTACTTGCGAACTGTGTCAGACAATGTCTTACTGTGAAATGCCACTGGATGTCCCTGTTGGGTAAGAACTGCCCCAATAGCATATTCAGAGGCATCTGTCTCGATCTGTTGCAAGTCTGGTAAAGTGAGCACTGGGGCAGAACAGAGGCGGTTTTTCAGTTCTGTGAACGCCTTTTGTTGAGGTTCCGACCAAAAAAACATTTCTCTCGCTCCTCCCTTGGTGACTTGACTCAAGGGCCAAGTGATATGACAGAATCCCAACACGAACGTCCGATAGAAATTAGCAAGACCCAGAAAGCTACGAAGCTCTGTTATACTGGTTGGGGCTGGCCAATCCCGAATGACTTGGATCTTGGCTGGATCCACATGCACCCCCCTTTCATCAATAATTTATCCTAGATATTGAACCTGGGTCATGCCAAAAGTGCACTTCTCCAAATTGGCACACAACTTGTGTTGCTGGAGTGTTTGGAGGACTTGTCAGATGTGGTGAAGGTGCTCTTCCCAAGTCTGGCTGAAGATCAGAATATCATCCAAGTACACCACTACAAATGAGTTGGTGAATGTCCACAAGATGTCATTCATCATCCTCATGAAGGTGGCGGGAGCATTTGTCAACCCGAAAGGCATGACAAGCCATTTGAAAAGGCCTTCCTTGGCTTTGAAGGCAGTCTTCCGCACATTGGAGGGTTCAATTGGTACCTGGTGATACCCAGACTTTAGGTCGATCTTGCTGAAATATTTTTCACCTTTGAGTTGGTCCAGAAGGTCATCAATCCGTGGGATTGGGTACCTATTCTGGACAGTGATCTTGTTCAGCACCCGATAGTCAATACAGAGTCTCCACGTCCCATCCTTCTTCTATACCAACACGATCGGGCTCCCACAGGGCGATGAACTTGGTCTGATGTGACCTTTCTGCAACAGCTCCTGAATCTGCCTCTTGATTTCATCATTTTCCAGAACAGAGCGTCGATAGATCAGTCCATTGGGTAGCGGCGCACCTGGGGTCAGATCAATCGGGTGCTTGACCTGGCAGTGCAGAGGAACCCCTGTGGGTGAGGTGAAGATGTCCCCGTACTCCTCCACGACCTTATCCATTTCTTGTTGTCGTGCAGAGGGGCCCTGTCTGGAGGTCGTGGCCACAGTCTTCTTCTTGCCCTGGGGGCGGATCATCAGGAAAATGAATTTCCTGGTTTGGGAAATGAGCTTACTACATTGTTTTGCAGTAACCAAAGAGATAGCCATAGGAGGTGGTACCTCTGGTATCCTGTACGACTTATTTCCCAAAGTAACAATAACAGCACGAGGTCGAGACTCATACACAGCATGACGCTTCCACAAGTATGGTTGTCCTAATAATACATCAGAAACATCAATAGGAGCAACATCACATAGTACCTCATCCGTGAAGGGCTTGATGCTATAGGGAAGGCGACACTGCCGGCTGACGCGGAGATCTCGTCCTTGGTGAAGCCACCAGATGGTGTATGGATGTGGGTGAGCTGTGGTCGGCAAGCCCAACCGCTTCACGGTGTCTGCTGAAATGAGGTTCTTTTGGCTCCCATTGTCGACAATGAACTGTACCGGGGAGCCCTTTACCCACATCTGGGAGTGGAAGAGACGTTCCTCCTCCTCTGGATCTTTCGGTTCCTCCTTTTGGATATTTGCAGTGGCAACAGTGGCATTGGGCTCCGCATCAATAATCTGTTTCCATTTTTCATTCGCCTTTTCAGGTTCTGATTTGGAGTCAGAGCATGCATCTGAGTCAAAAGCCCTCATCTCAGCCACTAGCGACTTCTTGGCCCGACACTCACTTGTGTTGTGAGTGGAACTCTTATGGAACTCACACCACTTTCCCGTGTCCTTCTTTGGCTTTGCGGTACTGTTCTTTTCTTGTGGCTTTGACGAGTTGTCTTTAGCCGCCATGCCTTGGCTCGGTCCTTTGTTCTGCGGTTTGGAAGCACCTTTCCCTTGCTTTTGATTCGCAGATCCAAAGTCTCGCTTCTTCTGCTTGAATTTCTGCTCAATATTGGAAGCATACCGGTATCATTTTGTGAGGAGATGTCATAACTCCATTCTCTGAGATGTATAAATATGATTAGCTCAGATACTGCTTTGGATGTTTCTACGGAATATTTGATACCCAACAATGTGGTGCTGAATGAATTATTCGACTCATGCACATCTTGATCTTCTGCTTGTGTGTGTGGTCCATTGTATGTACTTGTCCTCACAGCTCCCCATGGGATAGTATTGTTCCTTGTGAGCGTCTTGGGAAAAAATTCCAGAATTTAGTCGAGAATAGGGTTAATACGGTCCTTGTTCTCATGGTAGGTTTCCCACAGTCCTTAACATGGGGGGTAGCTTTGAGGAGTGCAAAAATAATCCTTTGCAGTCCCTGAAGGTATGACAGAAGAAATGTCCTTCATGATTCAACCATCTATCTACGACATCTGCATCTATTTGACCCTCAAATATGGGAATGTCAAAATTTACTTGTACCTTAAAAAGAGTCGCGCCTCCAGAGTGGCTGCTGGATGCAGATGCGCCGCCGGTGGGTAGCCGTTGAAGGATCTGAGCAAAGTTATCCATCATCACGTTCCTTTGTCTTTCGAGGGCCTCCTCGAGCAATATTTTGATAGGATCTCCTGCTCCCTCATCTTTCTTTTCGTCCCCCATGGGCGTCCTTCGAGGTTTGCGAGGCTGATCTTGCAAAGGTTCCACCAGATCGAGCCCTAGCTCCTTACACCCCGACCTCGTTGGGGACATGCAAAGAAGGATCGAGAAAAAGCAGACCCCTCTGATACCACTGATCCGGATTTATGCAGGAACGCAACAGAATAAACATATAAACATAAATACAGAGATGTAGCGGAAATAACACTTCATTTCATTAATATCAAGGAACTGAAATTTGCTTACAGACAGAATGGAAATAAAACTAGCTAGGGCGCTGGTAGCTATCTCTGAGAAGAGATGTGGCAGCTACAGGCCTCTGAACTCAGTTACAATGAGGCTCGAGGGCCTATTTATTATTGAGAAACAATGGAGAACCCTAAACATCCAAAAACCTAACCCTAGGAGATGAAGCGCCAAACTATGGGCCCCGTTTGAGTAAATTGGTGTTTCAACTTCCCAGGGACGTAACTTTTAGCTCGATCTGGATTGACGCATACCATACCTCGTTAGAGCTATTTTAGGGCCCAAAAAAATGTCTTTTAGGGCCTCAAAATGACTCCAGGAAGTTGGACAGAAAGAATACAAAATAATGCATTATTTTGGCAGATTAAGCTGAGAAATAAGTGATGATAATGGTGGAGCCCCAAGTGGAATAGGCGGGTGACCACCAATATCCACCTGGATCATATTCTAAAAATGGAAAATGAAGTAATACTGAAACACAATATAAGAAATGTAGCAAAGTAAACAATAAATCTAAATACACACCAGAATGCACAGAAATAGCTGAGCTATTTTATTTTATAGGAGGTGAAAAATAAAGTACAACAGTGCTAAAAATATGAGAAACTCAAGCCAAAGGGATGGCCTGGAATGACCCTGCAATTATCCCACAAGAAGGACTGTATAAATGCTAAACTACTGGAAGGTAAACTGCACTGTCCCTGCTACAACTGTTGGGACTACAACTACCTGAAAGATAGAAAGTCAGATCTAGGCAGAATGGGAGCTCCGATGATGCTGAAAATAGAGATCCAGGCTCTATGATGGATACCCAAGATAACACATGAAGGGTTTCTTAGATCTGTCAATCTAAGGAAACTACCCTCTTAGGGATTCATATATATGTTGCTCAGTATGGAGATTTGAAGCTATATAATGATGCACAATCAGATATATGCAAAAAGGGTTGATCCCTCCACTATATCCTTGGGCTAAAAGCTGAAGATCTAGCTCCTCCAATATCCTCCATGAAAAATAGCTGTTGGATGAACAATAGCTCCAGAAAACTATGCTGTCAGAGAGGGAGGCTCAATAGCTTGCCGCTAGATATGTCAAATCAGCTCCTGAATGATGGAAACAATAGATCTAATGTGAGGAGATGATCCCTCATAGGATTTCCAGCTAAAATATTGGAAAATTCCTTCCTCCAATAGATCTATAGGACTGGACTGTGCAATCCTTGAAGGGACTACTACTGCATGGAGGTAAAACCCAATGGCCTAAATGCCAAACATAGATCTGCTGCTCCTAGAAGATTGAATGTGAAGAACAATGTGGTAGGATGAATTCTCCACCGGTTTCCTAGCTGAATTCTAGAAATAACATCCTAAAGACGGCACTAGTGCCTGATAAGGAGTGAAGTACAACCCTCTTTCAAGAGCTACTCAATGAAAGAGGAGGGATTCCCGCTCGGGAACACCCTGTGCTAAACATCACTGCAATATTAGCTAAACAAATCAAGAATGCATAGAAATGTCCTAAGACAAATTTAGATTTAAATAGATCAATAAAAGAATAATCTAAATCATGCCTTCTATTGTGCCTTCACCTTCATTATATAGATATGAGCCTTCCATAGCCTAGGCCCACTCAAAAACTGTGTTGTACATGTGGACATAAGCCTCCATCATTGACTGTATTGTTTCTCCATGTCCTCCATCATGTTCATATGGGGTGATCACCCTCTCCATAATGTGTGCATTAAATGCATCACTTCCGCCACTAAGTTATCATAAGTGTTGTATGATCTTCTTTGAATGTACTATGATCTCAGTTGACCTTATCAAATATCCTCATGATTTTTCATTGAAGATCGATGATATTATTTGACTTCTTCATCCTCCATAATCTATCTAATAAATGAGACATGATCTCCATTAATGGAGCTGCTCCACTACTCCATGATTTTAGATCTAGATCTATAATATCCACATACACACATTAAAAGTGAATTTTATTCATCTTTGAGGTTTATGGGTCCCTCCACCCTTTTATTTACTTAATTAATTAAGTTTATTAAGAACTCTAATATTCCAAATATCATGTGAAAATTTGGGAATATTACACATCCATGGAAAGATGCAGCTATCAAAGTTGAAGTTGAGAAGCTATTACGAGCAAGATTTATTTATCCAATTCCATTGACAGATTGGGTATCTAATATAGTTCCCATTACGAAGAAACAAGGGACTATAAGAGTATGCGTTGATTATAAGGACATTAATAAAGCCTGTCCAAAAGACAACTATCCTACACCCTATATCGACCAAATTATTGATGATTGTGCCGGAAATGAAATATTTTCATTTATGGATGATTTTTCTGGCTATAATAAAATCAACATACTCCCCGCCGATCAACCAAAAACAATGTTTATATGTCCTTGGGGGACATTTTCTTATTGCAAACTACCTTTCGAACTAAAAAATGTTGGTGCAACTTTTCAAAGAGCTATGTCTTATGCTTTTCATGATATTAAACATATTGTACAACCTTATCTGGATGATTTACCTGCTCATTCTTTACATAGAGAAGATCATCCTACACACTTACGAGCTATTTTCATGAGATGTAAGCATTACAAAATTCGTTTGAATCCGCACAAATGTGTTTTTTGTGTGCAATCGGAACGATTACTTAGATTCATCATTTCGAAATATGGCATTCGTGTCGACCCTTCGAAGGTTGAGGCTATCATCAATTTACCTCCTTCCACTCTTTGCCAACTCCAAAGTTTGCAAGGGAAAGAAATTTTTTTACGTAAGTTTATCCTGAACTATGTTGAGTCAACAAAAGGTTTTACCCAGATATTGAAACAAAGTGTTCCCTTTATTTGGGATGATATTGCCGACAAATATTTTGATGCACTAAAAAACGTGTTGACCCATGCACCGTTATTGCATCTGCCCAATTACCACAAAGATTACTTTTTATACTTAGCTGACTCTGATTCCACAATTGGAATGGTCTTGGTTCAAGGGGATGAATCTCACAATGAACATGTGATCTATTACCTAAGTTAGAATCTCAACCCAACGGAAATCAAATATTCGCATGTGGAGAAATTGGCCTTAGGAGTCATTCAAGTTGTCCAACGATTCTGTCACTACATATTGTTACGTAAAACAACAGTGATATCTAATTGCAACTCGATGATGTATATCTTGTAAAAGCAATTACTCAGGGGCAAATACTCCAAATGAATTGTCACCCTACAGGAGTTTGATTTGGAATTCAAGAAATCGAAGTCAAAGAAATCACTAGTGTTTGTTGAGCTTATGTGTGACTTTCCCAATACTAAGATGAAAACCATGGTAGAGAATCCCATCACCGATGAATCTATGTTTCTCATCAGTACTTTAGAACCATGGTATGGAAATATCATTATATATCTTTAAACCCAAACCTTTTTCCTAGATCTTTCACATTCAGATCGACGGAGAATCTGATATCAATCCAAGAAATATAATATTGTTGGAGACACTCTTTATCGTCGTGGTGCGGATTCTTTTTTTCGACGTTGTATAACTCACGAAGAGGCTGAAAAGGTTTTAAATGATTGCCACTCTAGAGCATGTGGTGGTCACATGTCTGGGTTTGCCACAACCCAAAAGATATTTCGCGCTGGTTATTTTTGGTTGTCCTTATTCAAGGATTGTATCATTGCGGTTCGAAAATGCCACAACTGCCAAATTTTTTATCGAAAGATGCATGCACCTCCAACTCCTCTTCACCCAATCATTGTTGTCGGTCCTTTTGCAAAATGGGGTATTGATTTCATTACATGTAACCCTCACTCGGGCAGGGGGCATTGGTATGTTATTCTTGTCATAGATTACTTTACCAAATGGGCTGAAGCGATGCCTACATTCATGGTTGATGGAAAAACTGCAACTACGTTCGTATTCAATCATGTGATTGCTTGTTTCGGTGTGCCTCAAGCTATTATCACAGAACATGGGATTCATTTCCGAAATATTATGATGACTGAAATTTCTGGTCAACTTGGCCTACGTTATGATAATTCTACTCTGTATTATCCATAGGCTGATGGTAAAGTTGAGGCCGTCAACAAAGTTTAAATCACCATGATTAAACAAATTATCGGGACTCATAAATCAAATTGGCATACCATGCTTTTTTCGGCATTATGGGCATACCAAACCTCTGCAAAAATTGATACAGGGTTCACTCATTTTCAACTTGTCAATGGTTTAGAAGTTGTGCTACCCATTGAATGCGAAATAGCCTCAGCATGGTAGATCGACGGTTGTTACCATCTACCTCTGAAGAGGAGAAACACTTTCTATACTTAACAAAATTAGATGAGACTCGATGCACCACTGCATTGGTTGCCGAAGCTCATAAGAAACATGTGAAATCTTAGTATGATCAAAGTGTTAACCCTCGCGTTTATTTAGAGGGTGACCTAGTTTTAGTATACGATCAAGCTAACGATGAGCTAGGTTTTGGAAAAGCTGAACCGATGTGGCATGGTCCTTATATTTTCAAGCATGTGATTGAAAAAGGAGCCTATGAATTATTTATTATGACGGTGTCTTTTAGATAAACCCAAAAATGGTCTTTATCTTAAGAGATATTATGCTCAACTTTCGTCTTAAGATCTCTCTTGTACAATAGTTACTTTTTAGAATAATGTCCCTTAGATTAGATAAGTGTTCCTAGATTAGTTTTGTTGTTACTAATATCGATGCTTATCTTGATTACTCTTGATATTGTAGATATCGAAATCCCTTCAAAAATACACTGGTTTTGCTGATGGTGCATATTGCAGTACACAATTAATCTCTCTAGTGGCTTGGGTTATCTATTCACCTGTCGATGAGTTAGTTTTTATTCATGGGATATGCCTTGGTCAAACAATGAGCAATATTTCAGACTATAACACAGTCATTGAGTTATTATCTGATGCCATTTAATTTAGTATTCGACGTTTGATCACTAGGTTGGATTCACAACTCATTGTATTACATGTAAACAACTTTACGTAATTAGAAATCCATTGTTATTAAGATTATTTTTGAAGGTTCGTTTCTTGGAACGACAACTTGATTATATTGAATATCAACATATTTCAAGAAATTTAAACACATTGGCTGATGCATTAGCTAATCGTGTTCTAAATAGACATTTGCAACATTGAAAAAGTAAACCAAAACAACATTCAATCCAGGTTGAACAAGATACTCAGAAAACGAAAGTAGTAATATCATTAGGATAAATAAGTTTGTGTTCAAAAAATATTACATCATCTGTGATCATAGGTTCAAACACCTTATGATATAATAGATAATAATAATAATAAAAAAAATTGATCTACATTGACCATCAACTATCTATGATGATGATCATGGTAATAGAATATAGCACACGCCACCTTTTGTAGAAATATCCTGAATGGACCTAGAACACTTGTCACATGTCTCTAAAGCCTAAGAGGGATATCATCCATTCCTCTCTTAGGAATATCTATGGTCAACCTCTCAAGGTTTTACTCCATGTCTGCTAGGGTCTCTGCTTCCTGGTCCTGTGCAGGTGCTATGGGTTGTGCTTCTCGCCTGTCAAAGAAAAGAAGCATTGCTGGTCGTTGTGGACCGACATCTACATTAAAATATTTTTGTAAGTATTGAATGATAAAAATAAAATAAAATTTATATTAAAAACATCAAAATAATTCACTAACCTATCTTTTCCCACTGTGCCTTTGGAGGCAAAGATGTTGCAGATCACCCCTATAATTGTCGGTGTCTACGGTTATCATGTGGATTTCTCGTGGACCCCTGAGGGCATATTTTAAAACATAAAATTATCCTAGAAAATTAAATAAAGGCTCAAAATAAAAAATGAAATGGATAAAAATGTAGCTAACGATGGTGTGGATTACCTGGTTCTGACGATTCAAGAAATGAACGGTCGGTTCTCTCGATATCTGCTCTAGAATTTTTTTGGCCAAAATCTCTATATGCACTGTCCTAAACACAAAATGTAAAAATGACTTGTTTTAATCCCTTTTTATAGTTTTTAATGAATAAAATATTATTATTTTATTTTTTTTTCACTTTTAAAAGGTAATTTTTAATATTTTTACTTTTTGGAAATAGATATGTGTAATATTTTGAGTTTTTGTGCAGGATATAAGATTTTTTGGTTGAAGGAATTATTTTGACATTGAGTATACTTTATCACTTTTTCGAGCTTCGTAAAATTACAAAAAATTGAAACCCTCGAGTTCTCTTTTAAGCCCTTTTTAGACTCTCGAAATATGAAAAGGTCACTGAGTACTTGAATATTCGAACTCGTTAAAGTAAATGAATATTCGTCCCTTCAGTATAATTTTACCCCTTTTCTGGATTGAAATGGACTAATTACGAAAAAGGTATATGTTGAATAATCATGGTCAATAGAGTTCTCTCCTAAATTATTTTATCCTTTTTTCAGGCATGAGAGACTAAATTTATGAAAAAGAAAAACTATGGAGTTTACTTATGTTTTTTCTTCTGACTCCCTAAAATTGAAAAACGTCAAATTTCTCCTATACTAGACTCATTAAAATTTACTAGTAAAGGGCCTGTAGATTACAAACAGGATCGAACCACTCCTTATTAGGGTTCTATTTTAATACTAAGATGTACTGATCCGAATGATGAGCTTACAAAACCAAGAAAATGTTATTCTCCTCAAGCTTGACAAAAATGAAGCGGTACTTTCCAGCAATGGTGGGGGAAAAAGAGAGAAAAAGATTCCAATTGTAACCCTTTTTTAAAATGCAGATTTCCACTCTTGAACATGATACTTTGTCACACTTATACCTGCGTTGGGAAATCCTGTATAAAATTTAATCAAACCAAATTGAAAGTTTTCAGTCATTTTCTAGGTATTAGCTTGAGGTCAAATGCTACCAAGCCATCTACAACGCTGTTATGTGTTCAAGAGAGAGTTAAAATAAACCATTCATTGCAAATATTTGTCTCCATTCACATTGACCATCCCTGAGTCGGTCCTTGCAAATTATTTCTTCAAAACTTCATCTAATGGGTTCGTATCATAGGCTTTCCCACGACAGATCACTTTCTATCAACGCCATCTCATCATCTAGAAAGTTGATCTAGAACCCTATCAGTACCTTAGGATCTGCATGCCCTAATGGAAAATTTCTCACCTTTGATGACAGGTTGCATCATTAACCTTTGATTGAATGATTCTATGACTATTCGAATGCAAATCATTCAGTCACACTTCATCGATTGTACTGGAATACTTTGAGATCCATTATCATTATTGGTGGTTTCTCTCACACTTGTTAGCATTTCACATCATTGACCGGTAATCAAGTTGTTTCTACCATGTTCGACTTCTACACAATAAATCGCTTGGATAGATTCATACTAGTTCGAGAAAAGGAAATCTAGACCCTGGATCTAGTTTCCACCATCCAAGTTGTGAGGAATTTTACTATTCATGATAGAGTATACTACTCATGACAAATTTTTGAGCCCATACTGTGTCTACTTTTGATGTAATATTGAAACCATATATGTACCAGAACATTTATTTAGTTTTGATCTGAGTATGGGAATGCCTACCTCAGCGATGATATATATATATTTGCATTGAATGTTTTTACAGGTTTTCCACCAATGTCTCTAATCCAATCCTTGGAATGATAAAGCACTTCGCACTTTAGAATAACCTCAGACTTCACACTTTAGGGGGAAATATCTTACACGTCATTTTGTCACCATGACATTTGACTATTCTTATGGATTTATCACTACCTATATCATGTTCCCTTAGATTTCTAAAACACCAATGTTCCTAAGTCAAGTCTTGGAGTTGGAAAAAATATCTATAAAACCTTTAAATTCTACCTACATGGTTTTTCTAGCCTTTCCTTGCGGATGTGAAAATGTTTCGTCCATAAATTGCAGCAAGCCCCGCACTTTTTTCCACTATTACCTGCGCATCCCCATGAAAAGAAAATAAAAGAAAAAAGTAAATTCTAGAAGCCTAGCTAGTAGAATATTCTCCCAACTGGAAGCTTCTAGAGTCGCAATCAGTTCGAGAATCATCCCTCCACTCATGGAGCTTATCCCTTGGTCCATGGAGCTCAAATCCCTTCATGAGAGGAATACATCCCCCTCTTCATGGAACTAAAAATTTCTCTGTTTCCCTATAAATTGAACTCAAGGTTTAGGTTGAAGGGTAGATTGTAAATTGTAGTTGCAGAAGAGAATTCATAAGAGTGCATAGTTTCTACACTAGTGAGTTGTCGTTGGCATGAGAATGATCACACCCTTGTGTCTATAACTCCATTCTGGTATTTGAAGAGGAAGGCTTATCAGATTGAAGGAGAAACGATTATTTAGTACCTCGAGAGAAATCTGAATGACATCGAGGCATTAGGTTGTAAGATTTCCCTTTTTATTCAAGATAATACATATGGATCACTTTTTCTCATTGATTTGTTCTTACGCTTATTAAAATAACATCAATAATTAGAATCCTTGATCACTAAGTTGCATTAGATTTTCTTGATTATTATATGTTGCAGATGCTTTGATCCTTTATCTTATCTTTGATTGCAGGTTCTACTCTTTGGAGAAACCACTTTGGAGTGAGAGGACAAAATAATACATCAAACGTTTGGATTTCAAGGCAGGGGCATGTCCTCTCTACTTTCTTATAATAATTGTGAAATTCAATTAATCTAGAGGAAAAGGTTTTCAAATGGATCTTTGTTTCTACTTACTCGTTAGAGTACTAGGGAGATCGCTCTTGTCTGCAAGAGGGATTAATCCATGTAACAGTGACTCGAACTATGAAACACAAGTCAGATTTATGTTGTAGTTTCAATTTTTAAGTTTATTTGTTCCCTTGCTAACCCTTTGGTGCCTTGGTTAGCATGTTCTGCTAGAAATTTCTTCCCGTGGGGTCCTACGGAAATGATCCTTCCTTTTTTGGTCATACTGCCTCTTTACCGATCTTCGGCCCTTTAGGTAAGCCGACTCCTTGTACTTCTTCTTAGTTCTTCTTTGTTTTTCTTTTTTTTTTCATGTTCGTCACTTGCTGTATTTTTTAAATATTTTGTGTGTGGGTTGTGCCTGTAGGTGCTAACCTCGGCTATCTCCCACTACTGTCATGGTCCAGTATTTTCCTAGTGAAATAGGGTAGGACCCTTCCAATGTACAATAATAATTTTTTTCTATTTTTTTGTCAGATACGAATCTCACAAACCCTCAAAGGTATTTTTTGAAGCTTGTAGTTGCTGTATAATGTAGTATTTAATTCTTTGGCACTTTCCTTTATTTGTATAAAATATTACAATATTTTCTTGCTTGAATTAATAAATTTTATTTACATACCTTGTAATAAGGTTTATTCGACCAAGAAATTCGTTTGGAAAAATTTTAAATGAAAATAGTAAAGGAACATAATTAAAATCTGTTATTAGTATATTTTTAATATACCTATGCTTCTTTGTCTCTAGAGTATGGCTTGGTCCTGCTCATAAACTTCTGGTCCTGTAATTTTCCTTATTCGATATGGTTGTCCTTCTTGTATATTACTGGTCCTGCAATTTTAATTATTTGATATGGAAAGACTTCAGCACATTTTAATACTCAGTTTAATTTATAATGAAGAGAAATAAATATTCCTCAAATTAAAAATTCAATAACACTTTCTTTATTTACTCACACACACAGATTCACTTTATTGACACTCTCTGTTACACAGTAATTTGTCACCGTCCCTGCCATTCCCCATCCCTCACATTGGAGGGCTCATTCCGTGACCTGTGAGTGGAGACAATACTTGAAAACACTTTCATGACATCCCTCTAAACAAGAGCTTTCATTGCCCTGAAGGTATCTCCTTGTGAAAAACCCTAGAAACACCCCTTTTTGCATTGGCGTGGGCAGCCAGTTTAGCACCCGCGCCAATGGGGAAAATCCTTCAAAGAGGTCGCACCAAGTGGTGCTCTGTCCTAGAGTCACACTTGCGCCAGCCAATTTAAGGAGTGTTTTTTAAAAATAAATGGCAGAAGTTTCGTCCTAACAAATTCCTAGACTGCTATCTATCTTGAGTTGGGAGGGCTACGGATTTCCATAGAGAGGAAGTGGTTTTCCACCTCTCATGGAAGCTTCCTTGATGATAGGGCCAATCCCATGATTATAGGGATCCCAAATCCCCTTCCTCCATCTATAAAAGCTTGCTCATCTCCTTTGCAAGCTAATCTCCAAGTTCCCAAGAGACTTATGTTGTAAGAGCCTTGATTCATTCCCTTGAGGCCAAATCCAAGCAAGGAGATCATTGTCAAGTATCCGAAGAGAGAGGCTTGTCCCATCCCTAATAGGCTTTATCGAGAAATGTTCTGCTGACGACCCACCGAAGGAGAATTCAGCGTCGGAACTATGGTTGTATTCTTCTTTGATTGATTAATGATAAGCAACTATTGGTTATGGTTCCACTCTTGATTGTTAATTATTATGATGAGTTATGTCTTTTCCGACTGAGATATAGTTGCATATACTAGATTTTACGCTTGCTTTTTTTTTGTTTCTCGCATGTGTAGGTGTCCGATCATGGAGATCATGAGGATTGTGATCTAC
This sequence comes from Pinus albicaulis, assembly GCA_034641835.2. NCBI lineage: Eukaryota > Viridiplantae > Streptophyta > Pinopsida > Pinales > Pinaceae > Pinus > Pinus albicaulis. The sequence continues at coordinate 1,817,779,409 of CM076578.1, forward strand.
TAGAGCTAAGGAACGGGAGTGCTACTTTCTCTACGAGCAACAACGTTAGATTCTAGGTAAGACTTCATCGTTAGTTGGTCTATTTGCAATTAGGAACCTGCACTATAGCGTGAACGATTGTTGCTAGACCCGATCTGGGCTAGTAGGGATCTCTGAGCCTGATCTTTGGTTTTGGTTACATTTTTTTTTACTGCTTGAGTGTTCTGGAGCCTTGTTTGACTGACTGTGACCTCCTTCCTTTGGTTGTTTGCCCATTTCCATCGATTTTACATTCTATCCCTAGGGCATCTAGGTGCTTTGGTGTGTCGAGCCTCCCTTGGGAGTTTTTGGTTTTTGTCAGTTCAGTCAACTTCGTGATTGCTTCCCTGCATTCGTTTGACAGTTGTTTATCGTTTTATTGCGCTATTTGAGTGATTGAATCCTCCTTCATTCGAATTCCGCTTTGTCTCGTTTTGGGCCTAGATTACACGACTCATTTGTGTCTTTGGGATTTCCTTGGTTTTGAGGGAATTTTCGGTCGATTTGAGATCTGATTGTGTGTGCCATTGAGTGAAATTTGCTTGTTTTTTCTCTCTTACCATCATTTCTTGAATTTCTCTTTTCATTAGTTTTCATTTTGTTTAGTGCATTTTGCTCATAAACATTGAAAATATATAAAAAAAAATCTCTTCTTCTTTGAATTAGTTAGTGTGAATCAAAATATTTTCGGTGTTATTAGTGATTAGTAGCTTTGAAAGAAAAGTTTTTAGTTTCCATTAGCTGCATTAGAGATATCACTGGTTGTTTTTTGATCATTTTATTGTGTGAAAAGCTCTTAGCTCTCTTGTAATTAGCTCTCATCGAATGAAATGATATACTGTGGCATATATTTTTTCATTTAGGGGATTTTGAGACATCACATTCGTTAGGGCCTAAAAACTGAAATGTAATTGAAGATAAACTTTAAAATTTACTCAATTTACACTAAGGCAACATTGAAATCTAATGAAACACATTTAGAGGTCTAGGCTAGAGACGTGTTCCAACGTCTTAAAACCTAGTAGCTGTCGTTCGCCTCTTGGATTTAGATAGCGCTAGTATGGACTTGTGCTCCCCATACCATCGTGTATATAAAGGGAGACGCCACTAGGTTTCAATCCTTTATCCATAGGAAGCCAAGTCTGCCGCCCTATACCTGTGATACACCAGACACAGCATTCGGGGAGATTTCCTGCACGTACAGAAAGTCCTTGGTTGATTTCTCTTTCATTTTGAAACCAAGGTGTATATTGTAGTTCAAGGTTATTTGGTACACCCTTTGCCTAGTATTCCTAAGTAGTCATTTGATCTTTTCTGACTATTTAAATTTGAAAGGATCACCAAGCGCTTGTCCTTTCACACTTGCTTCAAAACTGAAAGAGACAGAGTCACCTTTTATCCGTTTCTCGACTCTTAAAACATGAAACGGTGAAGTTTCCTATTTTTCAATGTGGTAAAAATTAATCACCCGTGATCACACTCCCTGTTAGATTTTTCTTGCTGGCCATTTGATTGTGTGCCTTGACTCTTTTTCAACCCGTGTGTTGTGTTTGATCATTTTCTCTTGTCGTTACTACCACAGTGGTGGAACCTTCGGTTTCATCTACTGGTAGTCCATATACAGATGATTCATCAGAGGCTTCCCAGCCCTCTGTTGAACCTCAGCAGTCCATTGTTTCCGAGTTTCCTGACGGGCGACCAGTTCTTGCTGAGCAACCCTTTGGGGGACCAGTTGAGTTCAATTGGCCATTTTCCGACCCTTGGTCTGAATTAAGGGTAGGGGCATATTTCCTTTCTCTTACATCGGTTTCGCCTTTTATAGCTGTTGTTTTTCCTCCTAGTCCTCGCCGTCTATTACGAGATCTAGTGGCAGGCTCAAACATGAGTGAATCTAGCAGGGAAATTCCTACGTCTGGTGAAGATTACCAGTTATTCCCTCGGAGATTATTTCCGGAAGACAACCCTAAAGCATCTGTTATGTATTCGCCCATTCCCTCATTACTAGCTAGGTATAGATCTTTAGGTCAGATTATTGCTGCTGCCGCCTCTATGGGGGCATCAGCTTCTTCTACAAGGCATATTATTCCTTCATTAGGGATGTCTCCTCAGACTCCCTTCACTTCTGTACCCGTTAGGCCCACTGTCTGTGTGGCTGCATCCGCACCTGCTGTAACCACTCAGTCTGTAAGGGCTACATCACTTTCCGAAGAAGTTTATGTAGCATCTGCAATAACGGAGAACATCTCTCCAGAGGAGTATCAGTTGTTCTTACAACAACCGAACCCAGAAGTTGGACAATCCTCTCAAGACCCCAACCACTCATACTTTTCGCATTATGCTCAGGATGGTACTCCCGTGTATGCTTTTACAAATCATTACGATGAGCACGGGGATATGTTGCGTTTACCTGCTCCAGAGGCTTACCTTCATGCTCAAGATTTACCATATAACCAGGCTGGACAGGTATATAACCCACAAGGGAAACCTTTTCAAGGCCAAACTTCGGGCCAACCTGGCTATCCTTATGCCCCACAGGGACAGCCCTTACCAGGTTACCCTGCGGGCCAGCAAGGGCCACCATACGGTCCGTAAGGACAATATTACAACCCTTCCGGTCAACCTATACAGCCTCCACCGGGGCACCAGCCAGGACCGGTCTGTGGTCATGGGGGGCAAGTCGAACCTTCCCAACCTATGCAACCATAGTATCCTATTTCTCCTCATGTTGCACATCAGCCAGAACCATCTTATGGTCCTGTTCTAGGTCAAACTGGTTACCAGCCACCACCTGGCTCCATTCCTCCACCAGGCCAACCGGTCCATCCGGCACAACCCGGTGTTCCACCACCAGGCCAACCGGCTCATCCGGTACAACCTGGGGCTTCACACTATCCAAGTCAACCTGTGCAACCGGCACAACCTATTTATCCGGGTCAACCTGTTCAACCAAGGCAGCCCGCTCAGCCACGTCAGCCTGTCCAACTAGGCTAGCCTTCCCATTCTATCAACCTTGCCCAGCAGCCGATTTATTCAATGCTGCAGCCAAATCAACCGCTGCGCCCTAATTATCAGGCTCCACAGGGTTCCACCTATCAACAGCCCACTCAACCTCAGGGCGATTACTATTCTCATGGTCAATACCGACCAAATTATAGCCAGCCCCAAGGTTCTAACTGTTACTCTCAACAACCCGGCTACACCTATACTCAGCAGCCAAATCCAAATGTTGCTTACACAGGGCTGACATATAATCAGGGTCCATACTCTGGTTATCAAGCCCCACACGCTGGTTACCAGTAACCAAATTAGACTGGTTATACAACCTATACCCCCTACAGTCAGAATCCTATGGGACAGAACCCCTGGGGGCAAGGATATTCCCAACCAGCATGGAGTACAGGTACCGGTCCTTATCCAGGACCGGGAATGCCGTCCAATCCGCCATTTTTGTTCCTGGCTACCTTGGAATTACCGGATGTTTTGAAATTAACCAATGATCCGATTTTGCATAATCCTTATTGGCCTCCGGTTCCTACCAAGGTGCCCGGTGATTGCCCCAAGTTTGAGGGTAAAGCTGGGGAGGACCCCTAAGCTCACGTGATGACTTGCCATCTTTGGTGTTCGTCCAACCCTTGAGTCGATGATTCCATTCGTCTGCACCTCTTCCAGTGTACTTTGACTGGTGCGGCTGCTAAGTGGTATATTGAATTATTCTGTGGCATCTTTCAAGATTTCAATATGTTAGCCACGACTTTTCTGACTCATTTTCAGTTACCGGTTTGCTACGAAGTTGGGACACACCTCCTAACTTCTTTGAAGCAGGACAAAGCCACCCACATTTCTGATCGCATTCATGAGTGGCAACGTCGTCGTAGACTAGTCAAGTTTCATATACCTTATCATATACTAACTCATTGGTTCACCACCTCCTTCATTAACAAAATCGCCCAAGATATTGCTATGGGAGCGTGTGTGACTGAAGAACAAGCCATAGCGTGTGCCCAATATCTGGATCTGGTATATTCTCAGTCTGGAATGCTGTATGATATTTTTTGCTCCACAGTCTGGAACCTCTAAAGCTCCACCTACCCCGGCGATGGATGGTGTTATTGGTTCCATGTCTCAGAATTCAAAGAAATATTTGAATGGGAAGCAGAAGTCCAACTCATCCAACAATCATGCTCTTCCCGCCCCTCCAGATTCTGGCAAAACTGCGGAGGTCAACGTCGTTCAGGCCAATCCTATGGAAAAGAACTCCAAAGGAAAGAAGAAGGGAAATGGTAAATCCAAATCCAATGCCCCAAAACCAGAATCTTCCAAACCTCGTACCGAGGACGGTTCCCAATGCAAACCAAAGTACCCCTACCTCATTTGTGAAGGAGATCATTATACTAAAGATTTTCCACGATGATCTGAAATTAGTCAACTTCTTAAAGGCTCCAAAGGGACTCTGGCCGTTCTTAGAGAACCGTTCCCATCTCAACAGACCCAGATGGTTGAACAACCCTCACCATCTGCACCATTTGGGTCCCAGGTCTTTATGATGAATGGTGCTGCACCTATCTCTATTGCTAAGCATTCGAAAGATTACAAAAAATCGTGTCAGGCACCTGGGAAGGTAGTTGTGGACGATCCACCTCCCCCACTTGTCTCTGGTTCGTTGGAAATCGAGAAGCCTACTGCTGAACCCGTTGTGAGGCCACCTTCTAAAGGTGTTCTATGAAAGTCTTCCTACAATCCGAATGCCCGTGCCGCTCAGCACTATAGTATTGTTGAGGATCTGGCACAGGCACCTTCTACCATGTCTGCATTGGAAGTTCTTCAAAGTTGTTCTTTGCAACGGAAAGCTTTATTATCTGCAATCGGTGGAATCGATCCCACCGATTCTAGTCTTCTCACCTTTGACTTAGAAAATTTCACCCCCCGACTTCCACATCAGATTTTTCTTGTTATTCAAGTCGGGATCAACGGTCTTAAAATTTATAGGGCCATTGTGGATGAAGGTGCCTCTACCTGTGTCATGTCATCCACTTGCTGGAAGTCCATTGGCTCTCTGGCCCTCTCATCGTCTCCCAATGCCCTAGAGGCATTTGATGGTCGGGAATCCAAACCCCTCAGTGTTCTCGAGAGTCTAGCGATTACTTTACAGGGGAAGACAATCAATGTAGAAGTAGAAGTGGTTGACGCCAAGCTTAACTACAATATACTTCTTGGCCATAGTTGGACTCATGCCATTCTATGTGTGCCATCCACCCTCTTTCAACTTCTTAAGTTCCCTCACGAGGGAAAAATCGTTATGGGGGATCAGTTGTCTTTCTTCACCTCCACCTCCGAGAACAACATTCCGTACATGGATCAGATTCCAAATCCCCCTGATAGTGTGGGACCCGGTCTCTTCAAAGACCCCATCCTCATGGGTATTTTTCACGCACCACCACCACACACCGCTCAAGTTAATATGATCTATAGGTCTGACGACCCATGGCTCATCCCTACGCCTGAGCAGGTGATTGAGTTTGGAGAATCGATACCCTTAACTCCAGTGGAGATTAGCTACAGTGAAATTGTTGCCGCATCTGATCCTCCACCGCCTCAGCATGCTCCTTCGAGCATGGCTTTAGAAATCTATTCTCAGTCCCCCTGGCTTGGCGAGGCCAACTCGCCGGATCCTCTTAAAGATATTTTTCCTTTCGATGAAGCCATTATTGAAACAATGTCTCTTAAGGAGCAGGCTTGGAGCGATGGACATCATATTTCCTCCTTCATGCCTAGATTGGGGGCAATGTCAGATTTTCTAGAGCGTTTGCATCTTTAGGTTCCCAGTCCACCTCTCCAGACGCCCATATTGACACATGAGGTGCTTTCATAGGGAAACTTGAGCAAAATTACTCAAACTATTCCGATCGACATCTCCGTTAAACCGGGGATAGTTGAGGACATTCATGATCTATTTGGTCATCTCCCTCCTGAGCCTCCTCCGTTGAGCTCATCGGAGCATAGTTCTTCTACTTGTGCCAAGCTCCTAAAACAATGAAACAAGTCACTACAAGGACAGTTCTTTTAAGTGTGTCAACCTCTTTAAAATAATGAAACACGAGCCTATTCAATTCGAGTAGATTTAGATCAATATCTAGTGTGTTTAACCTTCACTCCATTTCCTATGGACTGAAGCTTGGGGGGCATGTACCTCAAATTGAGACACCATGCTGGGGGGCATACCTGTTTTCCTCATTTCAAGCATAGTTTGTGTTTTAAGCTTGTATAAAAATAAAACTCATTTTCAAGCATAGTTTTCATATGTGTGTTCATGTGTGCTTTTAAGCTTGCATAAAAATGAAATGTGTGATTAAATACATTGTGTGAAGTGAAATTTTTCATTGGGTTGTTTGCTATGCAACTGATACATTAGATAACATTGTATTTGATATTTGCATGACATATAAAAAACATCATCACATGTAAGAAGATCCATCCAGAAATAGGTATGTATATATATATGTGTCAAAATGTTTACATAGTGTGCATCACATAAAAACAAACTATACATGTTTGTCTTAATACAGCCGGAGATGACATGTCTCTCAAAAAATATGCATGAAAGAAGTCCTAGATGTCTAATCTGCATGGTGCTCGTGATAACAAGTCACGACACGCACTAAGCATCTCAACAGTCAGTGGAGGCGACTGGGCACCCCTATAGTGCGTCACTGGTATGCTAGCGGAACATCTGCTAGCCGTGCATAGTCCAAGATCCCCCGGGCAATGCCCTCCAGGTTCTGAATCAGTTGACCTCCCTCGCCACACTTTGCCTGAGGGTCATGTTCGACATGGGTTCTCCGCGCGATGGGCAACATGCCCGCGAGCCTTTTTGGGCCGACATATACATACGCATAACAACTGTCATTAGAACGAACATGTATTACAAAAAAAAATCATAAATACAAAAAATCAAAAAAGAGAGTATCATACCCAACTCCTCATCCCACTCATCTCCCTCTGGGAGTGGAAGATCGGGATCTCCGGTGAAATCAATCCCAGCATAGGGCCAATCCTTGACCACAATCAACTGTCGTCGTAACCACACAAAAAAATCGGGTCTCCAAGACATTTGTTGACCCCCTCCTGACCTGGGCATGAGTACTACCCAGCGAGCCATCCTCGGCTCTCGTGGTATCGGCTTAGCGACTATGGCCCCTTGGCCTTGGAAGATAGGCAGTCATTCCAAGATGAACGACACCAAAATGGAACCGTAGCCGAACTGTTTTAGTTTGGCTTTTTTGCATTTCGTCAGCTGCCTCTTGATGTTGACTGTTACTGCAGTGGCCCAATCAAAAAATGTGGGGCTCATACACTCAGAGGATAGAAGGAGTTGGGCTTTGGTGGCTTCATGCGGGGCCTGCGATCCTGCAGCCCACGTAATGGTGTGTAGCACTACTCTGAGTGCTAGATCCTCGACAGTGTGAATGTCTACCTTTCTGCTTCCTGATCTGGTTCATGCCCTTGGGCACACCCTCACCATTACCTGCTCCATATTTTCACCAGATGGTCTGCTCCCTGTCAATATGGGCACTGGACCTCTGCGCGATAGTCCGGTTATGAAGTATATGTCAGAAACCTCCAGTTCCAACACCTGGTCTCGAAGCTTGAATACTTCTTCACTTTCGTCCCAAATACTAACCAGGTACTGTAGAAGCTCGGGTTGAGCTTGTAAGCAAGGTGTCAGGAAGAATTTCTTAAGCCCACAATTCTTGAGGGCATTCATACAAGTTTCATTCTCCATGGCTAATTCATCCTCTTCCCCATGCTCCCTCTCTTTCCATTCGATCACAATTGTACTCTGTTGCCTGCATCAACAAGGTCAAAAACCCTTGATTGGATCTCTGTCATGCTTGAAAATCCATTTGAGTCACCCACAAATTGGAAATTTAAAGCGGGAAACTAAATTGCGCCATTGGCGCGGGTCCGTGCCCGATACTCGCGCCAATGGGCGGAGCCCTAAAATTACAAAAATATTTCACAAAAGTCTAATGTGCAATGGGAAACTTTTAAAAATGGTTTAAAATGGAGTAAAGGGAAGCACCTCTTACCTATAATGAATGGGAATCTGAATAGTAGCCCGGATCAGTTGCAGTCACCGTCAGAAGTTTGCACACAAATGGACCACTGTTTCCCTCCAATGAGGTAAATAGTAAAAGTAATTTTTTTTTTACCATTTGAGACTTATTTATAACTTTTTGAAATCTATTTAGGTTTTAAAAGCCATTTTTTATTAATATTTTAATATATTTTGTCGAAGATGGATTTTACACTTGCCTTTCTGTGCAGCAGCAGGTTTTTTACGCGACTTAAACGGTGAAACGAGTTGTATTTTATACTTTTTCGGACTCGATAAAAACACGAAAAAGTCATTTTGGAGTCATATTTCAGCTCTTTTCTGACTCTCTAAACATGAAAAGATTGATGAGGCCCTTGCCGTTTCGATCTCGTTAAAGTGGCCATGAAACGACATCTACCCAGTATACGTTTACCCCTTTTTCGAGCTAGGATGGATTATTTACGAAAAGGGAATACCCTAGTCTATTGTGACTAGGAGGTTTTCTCAGATATTGTTTTCTACCATTTTGGGTATGAGAAACTATTTACGAAAAGGGACCGTTGGAGTTTACTTTTCCGCTGTCTTTTCAAACTCCCTAAATATGAAAATACGCCAAGTTCTTCCTTTGTCAGACTTGTTAAACCTTGATGACATCATATTCAGTCGTAATGACGCTATTCGAGTCACTCCTTCCTAGGGCTCGTTAAATGTACTAGGATGGATCCGTCCAAAGGACGGACTTATATTACAAGCATATGCTATCCCCTTCAAGCTTGTTATAAAAAATAATTGGGGTACTCGCCAGAAATGGTGGGGAAAAATGGAACCAGGATCATTGTCGTGTCGGCAGTATGTCGCTCTTGAACATGGCAGTTGTCTGCATTTGTATCGGGTTGGGGACATCTCATCACGTTTTTCACTTGCCTCCGTGGGTTTGGGTAATCCATTTTGACCTCTCATCTACTCTTTTCCTCGTCGCCATGACCTTTGAACTATTGATGTCAAATACTGTCAAACTCAATATCGTGCTGCCATATGTTCAAGAGAAGTTGACCTCTGCAAGTACCAACATTCCTCTGATTCTCATATGATCATGATTCACAAATACATTATGCTCCTCTGTCTCGCATCGATGATGTGGGAAACACTATGGCCCACCTTCGATCAAGTTCACTTCCTGTCGACTTCAGCTCATTATCCAGGAAGCTAATCTAGAGACTCCCTTCTGGTACCTTGGAGCTTGCATGCCTCAATGGTAGGTTCTTCACGTTCGACATGAGGTTTTCATCATTGGCCTCAGTTCGAGTGATTCTACAGGTGTTCGACGCCAGCTCATTAATTCACATGCCGTAGATTGTACCTACAGTACCTTGAGGGCCATTTTCATTATTTGTGGCTCCTCTCGCGTCTGTTAATAACTTTCATCATTGGCTGGTAATCAGATGATGTTCTTGCATGTTTGACTTCAGCTCATTTATTCGTATGCTTGAACTTATACTTTGTTCGGGTCGAGATGGAGTGCAAGACCCTGGATTCCTGTCTATTATAATCCAGGCTGCGATTTTGTGGATTATTATGATTAGTTTCATGACTCACTCATTGGATGGCTGCGACCATACCTGATTCTATTTATCGATCCTTACTGGATGGCTGCGTCCATGCCTTGGATCTGGATTATTGTATACTCTATTATGGATGGCTATGCCCATACCACGTATATATCATGTATTTGAGACATCAGTTGTACTTATTCATGCAGGTTTTCCGATGGCGGAGTTTTCAGTCGGACACGTTCTCATAAAGCATTTCACCCCTCTCTCTTGTTTGGGCCTCATACTTTAGGGGGCATCTGTTACACATAAATTTTTCACTGTCCCTGCCATTCCCCATCTCACACATTGGAGGGCTCATTCTATGACCTGTGAGAAGAGACAATACTTGAAAACACTTTCATGACATCCCTCTGAACAAGAGATTTCGTTGCCCTGAAGACATCTCCTTGTGAAAAACCATAAAAACACCCCATTTTTCATTGGCGTGGGCAGCCAGTTCAACACCTGCACCAATGGGGAAAATCCTTCAAATAGGTCGCGCCAAGTGGTGCTCTGTCCCAGAGTCGCACTCGCACCAACCAATTTAAGGAGTGTTTTTTAAAAGTAAATGACGGAAGTTTTGTCCTAACAAATTCCTGGACTACTATCTATCTTGATTTGGGAGGTTTGGCTACGGATTTCCATAGAGAGGAAGTGGTTTTCCACCTCTCATGGAAGATTTCTTGATGATAGGGCCAATCCCATGATTATAGGGATCCCAACTCCCCTTCCTCCATCTATAAAAGCTTGCTCATCTCCTTTGCAAGCTAATCTCCAAGTTCCCAAGAGCCTTATGCTGTAAGAGCCTTGATTCATTCCCTTGAGGCCAAATCCAAGCAAGGAGATCATTGTCAAGTATCCGAAGAGAGAGGCTTGTCCCATCCCTAACAGGCTTTATCGAGACATGTTCTGCTGACGACCCGCCGAAGGAGAATTCAGCGTCGGAACTATGGTTGTATTATTCTTTGATTGATTAATGATAAGCGACTATTGGTTATGGTTCCAATCTTGATTGTTAATTATGATGATGAGTTATGTCTTTTCCGACTGACATATAGTTGCATATACTGGATTTTATGCTTGCGTTTTTTTTGTTTCTCGCATGTGCAGGTGTCCGATCGCGGAGATCGTGAGGATTGTGATCTGCCAGAGCTAAGGAATGGGAGTGCTACTTTATCTACGAGTGACAACGTTGGATTCCAGGTAAGCCTTCATCGCTAGTTGGTCTATTTGCAATTAGGAACCTACACTATAGCGTGAACGATTGTTGCTAGAACCGGTCTGGGCTAGTAGGGATCGCCTCTGTCCATAGAGGGGATTTACCTCTTCAACACTCTCCTTCACTCTACGGATGGTAGACCCTCACAATGGTGGATTTGGTTTGGTTTTACGCCTTTCCAAAATCCCCATATGGTTGATAAGTTGTCATTCAGTTTCAGAATAGTTTATTAAAACTAAATACTTAACTAATCCTAATTTAAATATTTTTTTAATATACAAACTAAAATGGTTGTGTTAGCCCAAATTAATTTGAAACAAAGTAAAATATAATTCAAAACTTCTTCTTCTGTCCAGCAGAACAAATCAACTCTAGCTGGAGCCTTTCAGTTGGATGCTCCTACATCAGGCTCCCAGGGAAAATTAAAATCATGGCTCATGTCCATGAGCTCTTCAATATATTACCTGGTGCTTTTTATTTGGGTAGTGTCCAAACAAAGAACAATCCTCTATAGGACGGTCCTTCCATTTGACCAGATACTCCAAATAATATTTTCTTCATGTCTTCCTGGCTACCTGTGTGTCCAAAATCTGTTCAATTTCCAAAGGTTGTGCTAGAGGCATCTATTTAATCCATGATCTCTCCTCATCCTGGGTGTCCTGTGTTCACCTCTCAAAACTATATTCCTCATCAACAACAATGTATGGGTACATATCAGCCACATTAAAAATGGGCGAGATTTCTACACCCGGAGGTAGCTACAACTCGTAAGCATTTGCAAAAAACTTCCGAAGGGTTCTACAAGGCCCAATTTTTTCATCTTCAACTTGTTGTATTCACCTTTAGGAAACCTCTCCATGCGCAAAGCTTCCAATACCAGGTCTCCTACTTCGAATTGTACCTCCTGCCTTTTTAAATCTGCTCTTTGTTTATATCTTTGGTTGTTTTCTTGTAGCTTCAATTTGAGTTGTTCATGTAGATCGTTGATTTCTTTCTCGAAATATTCACCATCAATACTCCTGCACTCCTACTGACCCAAATCCCGCAAATAAAATACTCCACATGGGTGCATTCCATATAGGATTTGGAAAGGAATTATTCTCGTACTTCTGCTGGGTGAGTCATTGTAGGAAAAATCCACTTGTGCAAGCACACGATCCCACTGTTTGGAATTTTCACAAACCAACCTCCTCAGCAGATTTTCCAGACTCCTGTTCACAACTTCGGTTTTCCCATCAGACTGTGGGTCATAATCCGAACTGAAATTTAGCTTGGTGTCTAGTTTCCGACATAATTGTTTCTAGAAATGGCCTATAAACTTTACATCCCTGTCCGAGATGATGGACATCGGCAAGCCATCTAATCTGACTATGTCTGAAAAGAAAAAGTGTGCTACATGTGTGGAATCACTTGTCTTTCTACGTGGAATTAAATGTTCCATTTTGGTGAAATGATCCACCACGACCATGATGGAATCAAATCCCCATTGTGTCTTCAGAAAACCTAAGACAAATTCCAAGCTGACTGAGTCCCATGGTCTGTTTGGAATGGCTAAGGGTGTATACAACCCTACATTCTGGCTACATCCCTTCGCATGGTACAAACTTTACACCTAATCACTAATCTCTACACATCTCTTCGCATCCTCGGTCAATCGTAAAAGTGGCTCAGCTGATCCAAATTCTTATCTATGCCAAAATGTCTGGCCAAAACTCCACTGTGCTTTTCCTAGATTAGGTTCTCTCGCATAGAACATTCGGGAATACACAACTGTCCTCCTTTCAACAAAAACCCCTCCTTCATTTTATAGTCCAACCATGGACGATTGTCTCTCAAGAGTGGATTTTTTCAAGCTTCATAAGCTTCCTTAAAATTTACATCCATGTCATACAAGTCTTTGAGATGCTCAAATCCCAACACTTTTACTGCGCTTTCTTGTAATATCAAACTCCTCCTTCTTAACGCATATACCACCTTGTTTTCCTGACCGCTGATGTGTTTCAAAACGAATGTAAAACTCTGCAAGTACTCAACCCATTTCGCATGTTTATGATTCAGTTTGTGCTGCTGCATAATGTATTGTAACGCAGAATTTTCTAAAAACAAGACAAATTCATTAGCCAAAAAATAATGTCTTCAATGCTTCAACACTTGGATGATTGCATAAAATTCTTTGTCATAATATGTATACTTATTCCTGCTCTCATTTAACTTCTCATTGAATAATTCTACTGTCTTATCTTCTTGGCTTAGTATTGCACCAATGGTTGTCCCACTGGCATCACAACGAACTTGGAAACGTTTGTTGAATTCTAGAAGTTTTAGGATCATTTTTCAGTGATCTTCTTAAAAAGGTGAAAACTTCTCTCAGTAGATATTTTCCGATTAAAAGGTTTATTTTCCTTCTTAATGGTATCCACCATTGGTGCACAAATACCACTGAAGTTCTTAATAAACTTCTGATAGAAACTTTCGAGTCCATGAAAGCTTCTTATTTCAAACAAACTTCTGGGAGATGGCCGGCTAACTATGGCTGCAACCTTCTCTGGGACCATCTTCAACTCATTTGCAGAAATAAAAAATCCTAAATGAATCAATTATTTCTTGAAAATATATATATTTTTAAATATATCAACAATTTCTTTTGCTGCAATTTTTCTAGCACATACCTGACATGATGAAAATGATCTTCCTTCGTCTTGCTGAAAATAAGTATATCATACAGATATGTGATCACAAACTTATGAATGAATTATTTCAACATCTCATTCATCAAACACATGAAGGTTCTGGGACCATTGCTCATCCAAAATGGCATGACAAGCCATTCATACAAGCCTTCCTTGGTCTTGAAAGTTGTCTTCCATTTGTCACCTTCTCGAATCCTGATCTGGTGATAGCATATTTTGAGATCTATCTTTGAAAAGTACGCTGATCCACTCAGAAAATCCATCATATCATCCAACCAAGGTAAAGGAAACCTATACCTGATAGTGATCTTATTTATCACCTAAGAATCAGTGCACATCTTCCATTCACCTCCTTTCTTTGGAGCTAAAATGGTCGAAACAGCACAAGGACTCAAGCTTTCCTAAATCATCCCTTTATTCAAAAATTATTGTACTTGCTTCCTAATCTCCTCATTATCTTTTAGACTGGTCTGGTAGGCAACCTTGTTTGGCAAACTGACTCCTGGAATAAAATCAATATGGTGAATAATGCTCCACTTTGCTGGTAATTTATCTAGTAGATCATCTACCACAATATCACTAAACTCTTGCAACATGTCTTGTATTTCCACAGGAAAATCAGTGATTTCCATATGCATCAATATTGCTCTTCGCCTCCACACAACTGCATAATTTTCCTCATTATCCTCAATCTATCGTAGAAACTCCTTTCTACCTATCAGCATTGTTTTAGTCCCACTATTTTTTGCATTATCTTCTTCTTTCATGGGAACTAGCGTATGCTTTATCCCATTCTTAACAAACCTATAAAAATTCTTTTTCTCATCATGGGCGACCTTTCTTCCATATTTCCATGGTCTTCCTAACAGAATATGGCACACGTCCATAGGCATAATATCGCAAGTGACCTTGACCTTGTACATCCCAATGTGAAACTCCAATTCACACTGCTCATCAACCAACAGTTGGTGTCCTTTCTGCAACCAAGAAACCTTATATGGATTTGGGTGCTTTGACTTCTTCAAACCCAAATTTTCCACCATCTTAGTGGCTACCAGTTTATCAGTGCTTCCACTATCTATAATTAATTTATAGCATTTTCCATGCGACTTGCACATAGTCCGAAACAATGCTTTCCTTTGTGTCAGGTCAGCCATCTCCTTAGCTGGTTTTAGTAAAACCTTGTTCAACACCAAGGGATCTCATCTCTCAGGCACATTCTCCACTTCTTATGATGGTGCCTCTGCTATATCGGGTTGAGCAACATACGCTCCCCTCTGTCCAACTTGCTCATTTTCAAGACATCCAAAAAACCTGTGTCCCCATTTGTGACACTGGTAACACTGGTAGGCATTTCCTCTTCCTCGCTGGTATGGCCTTAGACCTTTGGTGTTACCTTCCTTCTCAGTCTATCCTGAAGTCTTCGAAATATTTCCCTCTTCATTACTATTGGAAGTTTTACCTCTGCCAAATGACTATCATCTTCCTCTATCAGAACCACATCCTTTCCTTACATTATGCTTCCTGGTAATATTTTCTTCAACCTTCAAAGCACATTGTTATGCCTCCTCTATAGTTTTATGGGAAATAATGCTAATCTCATCTAAGATCTCCATCCGTAGATCATTCACAAATCTTGTTGTCTTCTTAGGGGTATCTTCAACATACTGAACCCTCAAGTTCACTTTATAGAACTCTTCTATGTATTCCTCTATAGTCATCGTTCTCTATCTTAGATTCTGCACTTGTATGTAAAGGGAAATTTGGTAATATTTAGGCAGGAACTTGTTTTTCATCTTTGCAATCATCCTGTCCCATATCTTAATCAAAGGCTTGTTCAATATTCTCCTTTCTTCTTGCACACTGTCCCACCATAGTGTTGCATGTCCTTGCAACTTAGTGACAACAAACCTGATTTTCCTATCCTCAATAACTTCCTCATACTTGAAGCATTTATCTAACTCACTTATCCAATCCAACAATGCTTATGTGGACAAACTGCCATCATAATTAGAGAGTTCTGATTTTGGCTTGCTCCTAGCCATCAAAACTAATTTCAATAGTTTGATTTATGGTGTCTCGTCCTCTGACCCATCTGTCAGTGCCATTGTCTTACCTTCAATATCATCCCCACCTTCAGGATCCCTACGCCTTCCTGCTTCCATTGCTTTCCAAAATTGCTAACAAAATTCTAATTTCTTCACGAAACCCTTCATCTACTGCTCCCCTTGAAGCTCTTCCTCAACCTCTTCTTCCTACTTCCATATCCACTTAGGAATAAATATTTACTTTGATACCAAAATTGGTGGGGACATGAAAATATTGAATTGAATTGACACTTTTCAAAAATATAACCAACACCTCTTAATACAAAATTTTATTGAATAATGAAATGAATTCAAATCCGCCCCTTTACACTTTCGCTTAGCCGATGCGACCAGGGCCTTGACCAAATGCTTAACACCACACATTAAAATGTCATAAACTTAGGGTTTATCCCTCATTTCGTTTGTTTCAATGTGAGGGGTTTTTGGAGAGGAAAATGTGCACGGGTTTCGACCCTGCCACCAACTGCAAACTTGCATAGTCCTCCAAGAGATTGAGGGGGATTCAACCCTGCTATGGCCTACGAGCTTACACGCCCTCTCAGATTTTTGAAAGGGATTCCAACGCTGCTACAGCCACCTTCGCAAACTGTTGCAGTCACCAAGTCTATTTTTTGGTAATTTTCTTGGTTTTTTTTTTGTTCCTGTTCATTTCTTCTCAGTCCTCTCTTGCCATACTCAAAAGTTTAAATTTTTCTTTGTGCATTTAGAAGGTGTTGGATTCTTCTCCAAGGTTACTTGAACTTTGCAACATGGGTAAGCTTTTTGTTCTGGTTTCAATTATTAAGTTTCTTCATTCCCTTGCTGGCCCTTTGGTGCTTTGGTTAGTAGGTTTTTCCTGCGGGGTCCTGTGGAAATGATCCTTCCTTTCTCCATCACACTGGCTCTTTACTGATATTCGGCCCTTTAGGTAATCCAAATCCTTGTACTGCTTCTCAGTTCTTTTTTTTTATGTTTTCTATTCGTCACTTGCTGTCTTTTTTTAAATCTTCTGTGTGTTGGTTGTGCTTGCAGGTTCTGACCTGATCTATCTTTCGCTGCCTTCATGGTCCGGTATTTCCCTGGTGAAACAGGGTAGGACCCTTCCAATGTACAATTGTAATTTTTTTATGTTTTGTTGTTGGCTAGGTATCTCACAAATCCTCAAAGGGATTTTTTGAAGCTTGTAGTTGATGTATAATGTAGTATTTAATTCTTCGACACTTTCTTTTATCTCTATAAAATATTATAGTATTTTCTTGCTTGAATTTATAAATTTGATTTACAGACCTTGTAATAAGGTTTATTAGACCAGGAAATTCGTTTGGAAAAATTTTAAATGAAAATAGTAAAGGAACATAATTAAAATTTGTTATTAGTATATTTTTGATATACCTCTGCTTGTTTGTCTCCAGAGTATGGCTTGGTACTGATCGTAAATTTCTGGTCCTGCAATTTTGGTTATTTGATATGGTTGTCCTACTTGTATATTACTGGTCCTGCAATTTCATTTATTTGATATGGAAAGACTCCGACACATTTAAATACTTAGTTGAATCTATAATGCATAGAAATAACTATTTTTCAAATTAAAAATTCACTAACACTTTATTTATTTTCTCACACATGCATATTCACTTTAATGACATTCTCCTTCTCTCTACGGATGACATACCCTCACAATAGTGGATTTGGTTTCATTTTACGCCTTTCCAAAATACCCATATAGATGAGAAACTGTCATTCAGTTTCAAAACAGTTTATTAAAACTAAATACTTAACAAATCCTAATTTAAATATTATTTTAATCTGCAAACTACAATGGTTGTGTTAGCCCGAATTAATTTAAAACAAAGTAAAATAAAATTCAAAACCTCTTCTTCTCTCCAACAAAAGAAATCAACTCCATATGTAGCCTTTCAGTTGGATGCTCTTGCATTAGTTAGGCACTACAACAACTAGTGAGTTATCTCCCCACTTGTCAAAACATCGTAATCCCACTAGTGTAGCCGAGCCAATTTCTGCATGACCCATTTGGATAATTAGCTTTGAATGTCAAAATATAAACCAAAAAATAGAAAACATAAAAATCATAAAAATTAGAAGCTTTTACCTAGGTCACCCCACTACTCCTTGTTGGGAGTGGGATATATGGGTCACCTATGTAATCGATCCATGCATATGGAAATTATTTTATCATAATGATCTGATGTACCAACCACCCGAAGAGCTCAAGAGTATATTTCACCACCAGGTCATCACCTCCATGGCAAGCCATCAACGAGACCCACAATAGCATGTGAGGATCCCAAGGTCCTCCTACCTCAACTAAGACCTGTTGTGGGGAAAGGAGGGGAATCTTCTCTAGAGAAAATGAAATCAAGATAGCTTCATATCAAAATTTCTTGAGTTTCCCTATTTTTTCTCTAGTCAGTTTCCCTTTCATGTTGGCAACTACCCCTTTGCACTAGTTGAAAATAGTGGGTTGTGAACACTCCATGGCTATTTGCATCTGAGCCTTTGTAGCCAAGTGAAGAATTTCGCTTCCACATAATCTAGTAATTGTAAAGGCGATGGTTTTCAAGGGGAGTCACTCAATGGCTATGATGTCATTTCTTCCATCCTTGAGCTTATCCCCATCAACAGAATATCACCTCAAATAAGTGATTTTGGTTTCTCCACTTGGTCTGTGTCCATACAAAGATATACCAGTCCCTTTGCGGGAGATCCTAGTCAAAAAATAGATATAATCAACATTTATAGTGAGGCATTGATCTCCTATCATGATGCACCGAGCCTGGACATCCCATGCCCTCACCATCAAAGTCATGAGACCTAGGTGAGATTTCATCCCTGGGATTATCCAATATCTGTATAGGCCACAATCTATTAGGTTTTGCAACTTTTTTGGATCATTAAGAGATTCAACACCTTGGTTTTCATGCTCTCTCTCTCCACTCCATTATAACCGATCAAAAATCCTGAAAAAAACAAGTGTGGAATATTAGAAAACATTGTGGGTTATTTTGAAAATTTTGGAGGTGCATTTCATATTGTTTGAAAAACCCTCAATGCTTTCATGAACACTCTTTATGAATAGACCTCATTTGTGCGGTTTCTCAGGAGAGAAACAACACAAATCATAAATTTCCTTGTGTAAAAAATAATTAGTGTGTGCAGTCCTGATGAAGGGTAACTACTCACATCCGAGGGCGCGTTTAAAAGGAAAAAGGACCCAAAAAAAAAATACATGGCTAAATGCAAAATTAATCTAATTAAAATGAAGATAATGAAGAGCTCTCTTACTTGGAGAATATTGTTCTCCATTTCATCCACCGCTTTGTTCGGAATCAGCTTTTGAAGTTTGCGGTAAAATGAGCCTCCTTTTTTCTCTCAATGGGTTAAAAAATAAAATGATAAAAATGATTTTACTTTTTGAACTTTTATAGGTTTTTAGGCCATTAAAATATTATTTTTTATATACCTTTGGCCTTTTAAATTCAAGTTTTTTAGGGTTTTTCTAAAATTTCTGAGTAGTTATGATAATTGTTTAAGTTATATGCACAAAAAACATGTTATAACATAAAAATGGATTTTTTTGACGTTGATCAAACTTTTAGCACTTTTTCAGGATCTTTCAAACTTTTGAAAAGAAAACCCTCAATATCTCTTTTAAGCCCTTTTAAAACTCTCTAAACATGAAATGGTCACCAAGTACTTGACTATTCGAACTCGAAAAAGTAAATGAACAGTCATCTATTCAGTATAAATTTACCCCTTTTCCGGACTAAACTAGAATATTTACGAAAAAGGTATACTTTGAATAATCATGTTCAATAGAGTTCTCTCCTGCATTATTTTATCCTTTTTCAGGCTTGAGGAACTAAATTTATGAAAAATAACACTATGGATTTACTTACGTTTTTCTCTTGACTTCTTAAAACTAAAAAACACCAGGTTTTAATTTCTCTGGGCTAGTTAAAATTTTACACTGAAATAAAACCATGATTTTTATTTTTGTGCCTTTTCAAAACTATTTAAATATGAAAACTAAATTGAGTTACCCCTTCATTGGACTCGTAAAAACTAAATAGTGTAGGACTCGTCAATCATGAAGAAACAGAACCACTTCTTCCTAGGGTTCATTACAAATACTTCAGAGGAGTCATTTGAAGGATCAGTCTACATGAAAATAAGATGTTATCTTCCTCAAGCTTGATAAAAATAAAGAGATACTTTCTGGTAATGGTGGGGGGGGGGGGTGGAATTGGGAAAAGCATTCATTTTTGTATTTCGTTTATGCCAGTATGTTGCCTTTGAACATGAAACTCTATCACATATGTGTCTGGGTTGGGAAATCTATTTGTATAAAAGTTAATCAAACCTCATTGAAATTCTACAGTTGGTCTTGGGCAGTATCGTTGATTCAACTGTTGCCAAGTATAAGTGTCGTGTCACCGATATGTTCAAGAGAAGTTCAACCTACTTTTAAATCACCTTACAATTTGTAACATTCAATCACATCGGCCATCCTTGAGTGAGTCCTTGAAAATTGTTCTTCAAAAACTTGACATGAGTTTCGTGTCGCAGACCCTCCTATGAGGGATCTCTTCCTATCAACTTCAGCTCATTATCTAGGAAGCTGATCTAGAAACCCCTTTCAGTACCTTGAGGCTTGCAAGACTTGATGGCAATTTTATCGCATTCGATGAAAGGTTATCATCATTAACATTCGATCAAACGATTCCATGAGTGTTTGAATTCATGAAATATTTTCACACTCCATAAATTGCACTGGGAGTACCTTGATGAACATTGTCATTATTTGTGGTTTCTATCACACTTATTAATGGTTCACATCATTGACTAGTAATAAATTTCTTTATACCATGTTTGACTTCAAGACATTTATTCGCATGGTTAGATTCGTATCATGGATCAATATAGATGGACATCGAGACCCTAGATCTAGTTTCATACATCCAAGTTGTAAGGAGCTATATCTTCATTATTGTACAAATAGAATCATATTTGATGGTTGCATCCATACTATGTCTATTGTTGACATGATTCTTAGTGTATTACCCTACTATTTTATCGAGTTATGTTTACTATGAGTGCGATAATTCCTACCTAAGTTATGATTATTTATTGCATTATAGCCATTGATTGATTGTTGCAGGTCTCCAACCATGGTCCTTGATCTAATATTTGGCATAATAAAGCAATTTTTTCCTCAAATATATTTTCTGACTCTACACTTTAGGGGGCAATTTGTTACACATCAATTTGTCACCATGACAACTGACCATTAAAATGAATCTTTTTCCATCCAAGTCATGTGTTCTAAAGCACTCCCTTGCAATTCAACAACTTAATCACCTTGAAGAAATCAATAATTTGGGATATTAGTCAAAAAAAATATTTTTTAGTTACATACACTCTTTCCTAGGTAGGTTTTTACCCATGCACAATTCCTACCATTGGTACCTACTCATAACTACACTTTGTCTTCCACTATAGACCGTGCACATGACTCAACAAAAATAAAAATTAAAAGTTAATTATAGAAGCATTGTTAGCCGAATATATCACAACCGAATGCTTGGAGGTCATGCATCTTCGAGCCTAGCCCCTCCCATCATGGAGCTAATTCCCATTTTTCAAGCATCCCTAATCCCACTTTTAGTGGATTTCAGCCTTTTGATATGGATCTGAAACTTCCTCTTATTGGCCTACAAATCAACTACAAGCTAGAGGGCTAGAGGAGGTTGCTGAAGGTAGACTTATGCTGGTCAAATTAGGTTGGAGAGTTTATCATCCAAATATAGGATTGTAGACTTATGGGAGGAGCTACACCTCATCATGGAAAAGTTTGTGAGACTCTTCTATATTTAGGAATTAATACAATTCAGTTCTTTTTCTCACTACATTGTTTTATGGATCTGATGAATGGTTTATTTTATTTCTAATTATCCTTTGAAATGATGCTAGCTACTAATCTCCTTGATCAATAGTTTTAATTATTGAATCATCTATGTTGCATATGTCTTTGATCCTCTGGTTTCTATGTGTGCAGATTTGTTTCAAGCATTGAAGAACTGCATCAAGGCATAACAAATATCTCCATCAAGCATGTCGTAATAAGGTATGCATTCCATTTCATCTCCTTTCTAGTTTTATGATTCAATAAAAGATAGACTCACGAAAATAGTAGTTTGATTGTTTGCTTGTTACTAGGTTTTGTTGGAAATCTAGGGAGATCACTCTTGTCCGCAAGAGGGATTAGTCCAATATAAAAAGGTGCAAGATAAAATCCATAAAGTATGAAAAAGATGTGAATTTACTTCAGGTGAATTTGCAGACATGTGTGATGAAATTGTCATAAAAAAAAATATGCTATTGGAGACACACCTCAAATGAATACAGTTGCAAAGAGACAAAACATGTTTGTTCAGTAAATGGCCAGAGCCATTATCCAATAAAGTAACATTCCTAAAACCTATGTGGAAGAAGCAGTACATACAACATTACATATTCTCAATAAGGAATATCTCAGACCAAAATTTGATAAGACACCTTATGAACTATGGCACGGTAAGCCAACTTCAATCAAACATTTTAAAGTATTTGGGAGTAAATGATATATCAAAAATAATGATGAAAAACTAATTTTGATGCTCAATGAGATGAGGGAATATTTTTAGGATATTAATAAAAGATAAAGGGATACAAATTTTATAATAAAATACTAAATAAGATTGTGGAATGCATAAATGTAAATTTTGACATAGAACTACCTAATAAGAACAAGGGAACAAGTTTTATCAATCCTCCATATCATCATAATGGTGATAGTAAATAAAATTAAGTAAAGATGAAGAATTAGAAAATACAGAGACACATTCAAAACGTCCCTCAAGACACACACAAAAGAATCATCCTGAAATTCAAATCATTGGTGATAAAAGTGGAGGAGTGAAAACAAGAAGGCAACTTGCAGAAAAATCAGACCAAATTCATATTTCTATGTTGTCACAAATTGAGCCAAATAAATTTGATGAATCAAGTAAAGACAAAAAATGGATAGATGTTATCAATGAGGAACGGGTATTCCAAAACAAGATGAATGAACAGGGTCAAATTGTTATAAATAAATCTAGATTAGTGTGCAAGGGGTACTTACAAGTAGAAGGTCTTGATTATGAAGAAAACTTTGGGTTATTGGAGGAAATCATGATGTTTTTGGATTTTTCTTGTTAAAGGATTTCAAAGTATACCAAATGGAAGTGAAGTATACTTTTATAAACAAAGAACTAATAAGGAAGAGGTGTATATGGAACAACCTAAAGGTTTTTTATTATAAAATAATACAAACTATGTTTGCATATTAAAGAATGTATTTTATGGTCTTTAACCAGCACCATGATCATGGTATTCTAGACTGGACAAGTACCTTCAAAAAACAGTTTCAGGAGAGGATGAGGTGATAGTAATTTTACATCAAGGTTGATTGAGATGAATTACTAATTGTGTTTGTGTACGTGGATGATATTTTATTTGGAAACAATAAATATCATCTAGTAAAATGGTTTTTTGGAGAGATGAAGTCTTAGTTCTAGATGTCAATGATTGAAGAAATTATCTTTTATCTAGGGATACAAATCCTACAAAAGTTTGGAGGCATATTCATTTTTCAAGAGAAATACATAAAATATATGTTGAAAAAGTTTGAAATAGATCAATGTAAACATATCTCAACCCATATGGCAAATCGATGCAAGATATGTGCAATTGATGAGAATATTTACAGATCTATGATAAGAAGTTTTCTATACCTAATAACTTCCGGACTCAATATAATGTTGGCAGTAGGATTAGTGGCACTATATCAATCAACACATAAATAGAGTCATATATTAGCAAAAAAGAGGATATTCAAATATATGAAAGGGACTATAGAATATGGACTATTGTACCCAAAATGGAATAACTTTACATTGATAGCATACAGACTGTGCCAATTGTGTGGATGATAGAAAAAGTACAAGTGGTGGTGTGTTTTACTTACGAGACTTTCTCGTTGCATGGCTAAGCAAGAAACAATCATCAATTTCTCTATCTACTAAAGAAGTTGCTAAATATATAGCATCTTCTACTTGTTGCACACAATTTTTTGGATGAAATAGACACTACAAGAAATGAAGATAAATTTCAGTGAACCTATATCTATTAAGTGAGACAATAAAATTGCAATAAGAATTTCGAAAAATCCCGTGATTTATTCAAAGTCCAAACAAATCCGTATAAAGTACCATTTCCTCATAGAACAAGTGGCTGAGAAAAGAGTGAACATGGACTACATACCACAAAATAACAAATAGTAGATATATTTGCAAAGCCTCTTGCTAGAGAACCTTTTGAATATTTTACAAACAAATTAGGGATAGTTCCAAGATTCTTCTCATTAATTTGAATTCAAAAGGACAACCTAAGACATTATAGAGAATATGCGATTGAATGAACTATCTAAGGGAGAGACTACATGAGAAAGAAGGAGTAAAGAAGAGGAACAAGAAGCATATGATTGTGTGTAGAATTTGAAGTAGTCAAGAAGAATCAAGAGCAAAGGACCATCATCAAAATTATCAAGACATCTCCTTCATAAACTCGCAACATCAATCATGTTCTTCATTCAGAGGCTCATTCTTGATTCAATATTTCTTTTTTAAATTGTACATATATTTTGTATGTAAGCATGAAAATAAATATTCTCAAATGTACACAGCCTAGTTATACATTTTCATCATCAGAATTTCTTTATCTTCTGTATATGGAATGCTTCATTGTATAGTTCATGTATTTAGCTAAAATTTGATTTATGAAAAAAAAACAACAATAAAACTGAGATCTATTCAAATATATATACATGCAAGCCAAAGGAAAGGTATTTCCATAAGGGGAGAGCAAATTCTATACATGTTTATGTTTGGCTTATAAAAGCATTGATCATGAAGCATCATGAGATTTACATTTGAACCATATTACATCAAACCTATATGTGAATATAGTTATCTCAACAACTAATGAAATATTATATTGATGTAAAATATAATTACATGCATATATCTTTTATTATTGCAAGAGAATGCTATTGAAATGAAAATTGCACTACAATCAAAAGACCCACTAGTAATTACGCTACAATTCTACATTCCATAGCATCTCGTTGACTCCTCAAATACTTAAGCAGTGTATCACAAAAGAAAATATTTGTATGCTAAGCTACATTTGAATGCTTGAAGCATCAAAGAAAAAATTCCTTGAAGCTCTTCTATAACATAGATTTCATTTGCAGAGAAAGAAAGAACATCATATACAAAGGGCATTCTTTATATCATTGGAAGAAGACAGACATAGTGTGAAAAATAAGGCTTATCTATCACATAGCAAGAAAATACACTATGTTGCAAACTGTTTTTTTTGCAATCACTAAAATGAAGTAACACTTCCAAATAAATTTAAAAAAAAGCCAAATCCATATTTCAAAGGCACAACATACAAAGAAAATTTGGAGAGAATCAAATAATAAACAAGAAGTCAGTGGTGCATGCCATTGAAAGATTCATCACAAGCTTAACTATATATTTTAGAAAACATGGAGCAGAACCCTAAAATATCAAGAAGACTAGCAAGCATTTTAAAGAGTGAAAAGGCATCCCAAAGAGAATTGAGCACCCAAAGTAATTATCATATGTAATGGAAAGAATGAATTGTTGAAGAAAAGACAACACAAGGAAGAAATAATGACTATGGAGTCAGGAATGTAATGATGACAAGTACAGAATGGCAGGAGACAGAATGGGAGTACAATGGCGAGAGACATAAGGATAATGAATATGGACACCCTCAAAATAAATATGTTGCATTTAGTCAATCATAACATGGCCACTCATGAATATATTTGAATATATATTGAGCTATATTATAACTAGCACAACCACATTATATTTACTAATGTGTTTGATATACGCCGATAGGCATATATAAAATAGATTTACAACCACATTCACCAATGTGGTTGATATACGCCGATAGGCCTATATCCACTACACAGTACATTAATTTATATATTTATGATTAAAATCGCCAAAATATTTTATATATATTAATAATATTATAATATGTATTAATAATAATAGTTATTAATTTATTGATATTATTATTATATTTATTAATATATATTATATCATAGTTGGTTATATAATTAATAATATATATTAATTATATTATAATATTATTAATAAATATTATTGATAAATATTATTGATAAATATTATTGATAAATATTATAATATTTATAATAATATATATTAATATATATTATATCATAGTTGGTCATATTATTAATAATATATATTAATAATATTATAATATTATTAATATATATTATTAATAAATATTATAATATTTATTAATAATATTATAATTTTTATTAATAATATATATTATTATTTATTATATTAATAATATTAATATTTATTGATATATTAATAATATTATAACATTTATTAATAATATGTATTAATATATTAATAATATTAAACCCAAAAACATAAGAAAGTAATAAACTCTAAGAATTAATATATTAAACTCACGAGATTAATAAGGCATATAAAACAATATTTAAAAACAAAAAATCTAAGAGATTAATAAACCCTAACAATTAATATTTTAAATTGAAGATATTAATAAACCCAAGGGATAATTTATAATACAAACCCGATGTCATCATAAACCAAAGGTTTAAATATTATAAACCAAAGGAATTAGTGAACCCAAGGGATAATATTATAAGCATAAGGGATCAATATTAAAAACACAAGAGATTAATAAACTCTAAGAATTGATATTTTAAACTAAAAAACCTAATAAATTAATAAACCATAAGAATCAGTATTTTAAACATCAGATATTAATAAACCAACATGATTATTAACATTATAAACCAAAAGAACTAATAGACCGAAGGGTTTAATATTATAAACCAAAGGAATCAGCAAACCCAAGGGATAAATATTATAAACCTAACGGATGAATATTAAAAATAATAGAGGTTAATAAACCCTAAGAATTAATATTTTAAACTGAAAAATCTAAGAAATTAATAAAGCCTAAGAATTAATATTTTAAACTGAAGAGAGTAATAAACCCAATGTGTGATTAACATTATAAACCAAAAGAACTAATAAACCCAAGGGTTTAATATTATAAAAAAAAGGAATTAGTGAACCCAAGGGCTAAATATTAAAAACCTAAGGGATCTATAAGGCTAAGGGCAATATTAAAAACAATAGAGATTAATAAAACCCAAGGGTTTAATATTATAAACCAAAGGAATTGGTGAACCCAAGGAAATTGATTTAAACGTTGAGATAATTGTTGTCACAATGCGACGTTGGACCAACTATGACCACAGTTGGCCATGGGTGATTTTCATATTGAGACAATACTTGCCAGAATGTGACATTTGATCATGGATGACATTGATCGATTATTCATATTATAAACCAAAAGAATTAATAAACTCAAGGGTTTAATATTATAAACCAAAGGAATTGGTGAACCCAAGGGAATTAATTTAAACATGGAGACAATTATTGTCACAATGCGATGTTGGACCAACTATGACCATGGTTGGCCATGGGTGATTTTCATATTGAGACAATATTTGTCAGAATGTGACATTTGATCATGGATGACATTGATCGATTATTCATATTATAAACCAAAAAAACTAATAAACCCAAGGGTTTAATATTATAAAGCAAAGGAATTGGTGAACCCAAGGGAATTGATTTAAACATTGAGACAATTATTGTCACAATGCGACGTTGGACCAACTACGACCATGGTTGCCCATGGGTGATTTTCATATTGAGACAATATTTATCAGAATCTGACATTTGATCATGGATGACATTGATCGACTATGTCTAAAGAAATTAATAAAAACTAATAATTAACCCAATGTATTATTCATATTATAAACCAAAAGAACTAATAACCCAAGGGTTTAATATTATAAACCAAAGGAATTGGTGAACCCAAGGGAAAAATATTAATAACCTAAGGGATCAATAAGGCCAAGGATCAATAAAATTAATAAACAATAATAATTAACCCAAGGGATTATTCATATTATAAACCGAAAGAACTAATAAACCAAAGGGTTTAATATTATAAACCAAAGGAATTGGTGAACCCAAGGGAATTGATTTAAACATTAAGACAATCGTTGTCATAATGCGACGTTGGACCAGCTATGACCATGGTTGGCCATGGGTGATTTTCATATTGAGACAATATTTGCCAGAATGTGACATTTGATTATGGATGATGTTGATCGATTATTCATATTATAAACCAAAAGAACTAATAAACCGAAGGGTTTAATATTATAAACCAAAGGAATTGGTGAACCCAAGGGAAAACCATTACCCAACAAATTATAAACCAAAGGAATTGGTGAACGCAAGGGAATTGACTTAAACATCGAGACAGTTTTTGTCACAATGCGACGTTGGACCAGCTATGACCATGGTTGGCCATGGGTGATTTTCATATTGACAAAATATTTGTCAGAATGTGACATTTGATCATGGATTACATTGATCGATTATTCATATTATAAACCAAAAGAACTAATAAACCGAAGGGTTTAATATTATCAACCGAAGGAATTGGTGAACCCAAGGGAATTTGTCACAATGCAACATTGGACCAACTATGACCATCGTTGGCCACGGGTGATTTTCATATTGAGAAAATATTTTTCAGAATGTGACATATGATCATGGATGACGTTGATCGATTATTCATATTATAAACCAAAAGAACTAATAAACCCAAGGGTTTAATATTATAAACCAAAGGAATTGGTGAACCCAAGGGAATTGATTTAAACATTGAGACAATTGTTTTCACAATGCGACGTTGGACCAACTATGAACATGGTTGGCCATGGGTGATTTTCATATTAAGACAATATTTGTCAGAATGTGACATTTGATCATGGATGACATTGATCGATTATTCATATTATAAACCAAAAGAACGAATAAACCCAAGGGTTTAATATTATAAATAATTGAGTAAGGCAAGGAATTGATTTAAACATTGAGACAATTGTTGTCACAATGCGATGTTGGACCAACTACGACCATGGTTGGTCATGGGTGATTTTCATATTGAGACAATATTTGTCAAAATCTGACATTTGATCATGCATGACATTGATCGACTATGGATAAAAAAATTAATAAACACTAATAATTAACCCAACGTACTATTCATATTATAAACCAAAAGAACTAATAACCCAAGGGGCAATATTAGAAACCAAAGGAATTGGTGAACCCAAGGGAAAAATATTAATAACCTAGGGACCAATAAGGCAAAGGATCAATAAAATTAATAAAAAAATACTCAAGTTGAAGAAATTAATAAACACTAATAATTAACACAAGGATTTATTCATATTATAAACCAAAAGAACTAATAAACCCAAGGGTTTAATATTATAAACCAAAGGAATTGGTGAACCCAAGGGAATTGATTTAAACATTGAGACAATTGTTGTCACAATGCGATGTTAGACCAACTATGACCATCGTTGGCCATGGGTGATTTTCATGTTGAGACAATATTTGTCAGAATGTGACATATGATCATGGATGATGTTGATTGATTATTCATATTATAAACCAAAAGAACTAATAAAAGCAAGGGTTTAATTTTATAAACCAAAGGAATTGGTGAACCTAAGGGAAAACCATTACCCAACAAATTACAAACCAAAGGAATTGGTGAAGCTAAGGGAATTGATTTGAACATTGAGATAATTGTTGTCACAATGATATTGAGACAATATTTGTCAGAATATGACATTTGATCATGGATGACATTGATCGATTATTCATATTATAAACCAAAAGAACTAATAAACCCAAGGGTTTAATTTTATAAACCAAAGGAATTGGTGAACCCAAGGGAATTGATTTAAAGATTGAGACAATTGTTGTCACAATGCAACGTTGGACCAACTATGACCATGGTTGGCCATGGGTGATTTTTATATCAACCATTGGGTTTATTTTATTGTTTATAATATTTATCATAGGGTTTATATAGTTTTTCTTTATAATACTAGTTCTTTGGGTTGAATATTATTCAACCATGGTCAACCATATTTTATCAAATCAATTGTGGTCAACCATGTTTATTCATGGTCAACCATGGTCAGAAGTTGCATTGTGACAAAGATTGTCTCAATATGGAAATCAATCATCGTCTGAAGCTTGGTCCAACCTCACAATATGAAAAAGATTGTCTCAATATGATAATCATGGTCAATCATGGTCACACATGGTCAAGAATTGTTAACAACGTTTTATAAAGTCAAACATGGTCAGCTTCTTGTTGATCACAATTGACCTTGCCGTCGTGCATGGTGGACGTATACATGGGTGATTTTCATATTGAGACAATATTTGTTAGAATGTGACATATGATCATGGATGGCATTGATTGATTATTCATATTATAAACCAAAAAGAACTAATAAAACTAGGTTTAATATTATAAAACAAAGGAATTGGTGAACCCAAGGGACAACCATCACCCAAGAAATTATAAACCAAAAGAAATTGGTGAACCCAAGGGAATTTATTTAAACATTGAGAGAATTGTTGTCAGAATGCGTCGTTGGACCAACTATGACTAGGGTTTGCCATGGGTGATTTTCATATTGAGACAATATTTGGCAGAATTTGACATTTGATCATGGATGACATTGATTGATTATTCATATTATAAACCAAAAGAACTAATAAACCCAAGGGTTTAATATTATAAACCAAAGGAATTGGTGAAACCAGGGAAAACCATTACCCAACAGTATAAACCAAAGGAATTGGTGAGCTTATAGGGAGTTGATTTAAACATTGAGATAATTGTTGTCATAATGATATTGAGACAATATTTGTGAATGTGGCATTTGATCACTGGATGATATTGATCGATTATTCATATTATAAACCAAAAAGAACTAATAAACCCGAGGTTTAATTTTGTAAACCAAAGGTGTGAACCTAAGGGAAAACCATTACCCAGCAAATTACAAACAAAGGTGGTGAAGCCAAGGCGATTGATTTGAACATTGAGATAATTGTTGTCCATGATGATATTGAGACAATATTTGTCGAAATGTGACATTTGATCATGGATGACATTGATCGATTATTTATATTATAGACTAAAAGAACTAATAAACCCAAGGGTTTAATATTATAAACCAAAGGAATTGGTGAACCCAAGCGACAACCATTACCCAAAAAATTATAAAGCAAAGGAATTGGTGAACCCAAGGTTATTGAGTTAAACATTGAGAAAATTGTTGTCACAATGCGACGCTGGACCAACTATGACCATGGTTGGCCATGGGTGATTTTCATATCAACCATTGGGTTTATTTTATTGTTTATAATATGTATCTTAGTGTTTATATACTTTTTCTTTACAATACTAGTTCTTTGGGTTTAATATTATTCAACCATGGTCAACCATATTTTATCAAATCAATTGTGGTCAACCATGCTTATGCATGGTCAACCATGGTCAAATGTCACATTGTGACAAAGATTGTCTCAATATGGAAATCAATCATCATCTGAACCTTGGTCCAACGTCACAATATGACAAAGATTGTCTCAATATGATAATCTTGGTCAATCATGGTCACACATGGTCAAGAATTGTTAACCATGTTTTATAAAGTTAAACATGGTCAACTGCAGTCAATCCTGGTCAACCTTGTGTATGCATGGTCAACCATGTTTTATAGACTCAAACATGTTCAATCATTATCAACCTTGGTTATCCATGATCAATCTTGGTTTATTGTAATAATTGTTTGTAATATTGATTTTTTAATTTATATTTAATATTATTATGAAATTATTTTTTTATAAATTAGATTAATTAATTGAATTAATTATTCTATATTAAATTGAATCATTATTATTATGTTTAAAATATTAATTAATTAAAAGTATTATTAATAATATTATTGTTACTATTATTATTTAATTAAATTATTGAATATTATTTAATTATTTAGTAATTATTTAACATTTTAATCAATTAAAAATTAATAATTTAAATAAAAATAATATTGAAAATAAACTATTAGAATAAAATATGATCTTGAAAATGAATTATAAAACTCGTGCATGATATTGTTTTGTATGTGATTTACAAAAAGATTTTATTCATAAGTATTATTACTAAATAATTATTATTATTAAAATTATGGTTATTAATTAATATTATTGCTATTATCAATTAATATTATTATTAAATAATTAACAATAATAGTAATATATAATAATTAATAATATATTGTATTAAATAATATACCATAACTTTTATTTTTATTATTATTATTATTATATTAATATTGTTAATTAATAATAATAATAATAATAATAATTTATTAAATTAGTTATTTTTGTAATATTATTATTATTATTTATTTATTATATATTTATTATTATGAGTTTAATATTACATCTATTACATCATAATATTTGTTGCAATACTGACCTTCTTAATATTTTAAGATGTCAAAATTATAGTGAGCTTTGGAGGCTTCTCTCCAAGCTTTTTGAACATAGGAATAAAACCTTAAATCAAACTAAATAACTCTTTTCTTTAGGTCCGATAAACCAAAGATTAGTCTCAGTGATCGTTAACCACCACCACCATCATTATCATCATTCATTTATGTATATTTTATTTATTATTATTATTATTAATTATAATTGAAATAGAATAATATTAATATATTTTTTAATGATAATAATATTATTATTATTTATTATTATTGAATATTTATTAATATGATTTTAGTATTATAATTAATATAGATTTATTTCATTTATGGCAATTTCAGTTA
Source organism: Pinus albicaulis (assembly GCA_034641835.2). Taxonomy (NCBI): domain Eukaryota; kingdom Viridiplantae; phylum Streptophyta; class Pinopsida; order Pinales; family Pinaceae; genus Pinus; species Pinus albicaulis. Next base: position 1,817,812,124 of record CM076578.1, read on the forward strand.
TTATTAGTATTATTAATTATAATTGAAATACAATAATATTAGTATATTTTTTATAATAATAATATTATTATTATTATATATTTAACAATATCAATATCAATATTAATATTAATATTAATATTAAGTATGTATTATTAATTTTTATTCTAGTAATTAGGTTAACTAATGTGGTTGTGCATGTGATTGATATATAACCATATTTATTAATGTGATTGTGCTAGTCTATATATCCAAAAATTTATAGCTACAAGTGGAGGTTGAAATAAGTAAACATATAAGGTTAATGAAGAAATAGATAAAAAATAAACTCAAAATCATAATAACCAAAACCATAACAATTAGAATAAAACCTAGATAACAAGATTCAAGAAAATAAAAAAATTAATAAATTTATATTGTAATAATATTTTAAATTTTTTATAATTATATATAAATGGTTGAATAAGAAATTTAATTTTATTTAAAATTTATAAATAATGTTGAAATTTTACAACCAAATAATTTAGTGATATATAAATCATTAAAAAAAATAACTATATTTAAACAACAAATTATCTAAAACAAATTATCTAATTCATCAAGCTCCAGTCCGAATATCGAAAATATGTGGTTAATTAATAAGTTTAATTCCAACGCTAGTTAGCACGCCAATAATGGAATGTAATATAAGCACATGGAAATCTTAAAATATCCATTTCAAATTATCAACAAACATTTCAGTGCAAGTTACACTCATTACCAATTAGTCCAGTTGATACTGGTTTAGGGTATTTTAATATTAATTGTAGTTAATTTTCTTGTATTCCACGTGCTTGTACCTTTAAATTTATTTGTCAAAAAATAGTTTAAGCTAATTATTTTTATACAGTACATCAAATGTGCTACTTAATCTTAAATTTCAATCACAATCAAAATTGATATTTTGTGTCTTATATTGAATTCGGCGTTTAATATCAAATTTTCTATTGCAAATGATTTCCATTCATATTTAATGAACTACAATGACCAAAAACTACCCATGATTTGGGAGTGGAGTTGTAACAAATTTTCATTTAATTTTCATCGCAGGAATTAAATTTCAATCATCGGTTGCACGGGAATTGTATTCAAACCCTAGGAAGAAAATTTAACTGTGTCGTGGACTATAAATTAGCTAATGCCCCATTGAACGATTAAAACAAATAGCATATGAATTCGATAAACTGAATCGAAGTCTCAGAGCTGAGAATGTTGAATATACCTCCTCCTCTTTTCAATATTTCCAAGCCAATGGCGTCTTACAAGGATTGCGTTCAATTCTTACGGTAGACATCTGTAGGTGCTATGCTTTCTGGTTCTCAGCATGTGTTTCTGCCGTTCAATCTTCAGGCAGAAGCAGAGAGGTATAAGATTGCCGCCTGGTCCACCCGAGTGGCCCATTTTGGGCAACCTCATTCACATCCAAAATTTCAATTAGAATTCTATAATTATCGACAATGAAACTTTATAACTTGATCGTATAATATATTTTAATTTTCCGAAATGGAAGACGTCTTATTAAGCTTAATATCCTTACTAGTTAGCGCCTTCTTTAATAATTATCGAGAAGTTCCACTTATATGCTGCTAATAACTAAAACAAATAAATGTTTCAAAAAGTTCCAACTATATGCTGCTACCAACTAAACCAGGCTTTAATTAGACGTGTTTGCGTAATAATGAATAATGATGAGACATGTAGTGATGAGATCTTCAAGGATAAAATAGAAAATGAACAACCACCTAAAAGAAATAATTTCATTCAAAGTAATCAATTCATAAGGTTGATTTTGGATAAATTCAATAAAATTCATTCTGCAACCGACTCACAGATTTGTCGGTGGCTTCCCAGAGTTTAATTTTTTTTTTGAACGCGGGAAGATAGGTTAGTTTAAATTTTATGTGGTCCCATGACCACGTCAGCAGTCCGCAGGTACAATGGTCCCTAACGCTAAGTCAACAGCCAGTCAACAGACGCGTGGCAACTTTTTATTGGAGGGGGTTTTGTTTGGTTGTTTACGCAGTTGAGAAATCTGGACCCGAAATGTTTTAGGGCGGATTTGATTTGCTTTTTGGGTCACAAAAGATGCTTGCATCACCACGTCCAAATCAGACCCGAAATTTTTATGAGGCACATTTGATGAAGATTTTGCATCACAATTTTGCCTGACGTGAGCGGGCTCTTTTGTAACGTGAAATTTGTTTGCATTTTAGTTCAATCGATTTGGAATCCAGTAGGTCCACCAGTGCCATATGGTTTTAATGTTGACTTGGTACCATACATTATAACCATGTCACATTAGTTTAATGTTATGTTTTTTTAGAAGTGCGATAAGGTTTTAATATTGACAATATAAAACAAATAGGGTCTTAAAACCGCTATGGTTAATATGTTAACAATACTAAAACCTAAGAGTTCTTTTACGAGTTTTTTTAAAACAACTCATATAATATATTAACAACAATATTAAAACATGACAACATATTTATGCTTTAGGTTTTAAGTTTCAGGTTTAAGTTTTATGTTTTATAAAAGTTGTTTTAAATTTTATGTTTTAAAATAAAAAAAATTAAAATAATATGTAATAATAAATATTGGGTTTTAGTACTAAAATTTTAATATGTAATATAATATTGTTAATAAAATATTATGTTTTGTTCAAAGGGTTTGGTTCGATATCGACGAGTACACTCGTAAGACATTCCATGGAATAGGCTATGGTTTTAATCATATGTAGGCTGTGGTTTTAATCATATTATATTAAAACTTACAATCTAAAAAGATTATTATAGGAGTAAATTTTTAGTTTATTACCATAAATTTAATTATAATAAGCACTTTACATTTCAAGTTTTAATGTACTATAATTTTAATATAATATATTAGTATTATATAATATATAATACTAATATATTGTTACATATGATATTAAAACTTACAATCTAAAAGGATTATTGGAAGAGTAAACTTTAAAACTAAAAGAGAAAAACAAGGTTTTAGTATTGACAATATAAAACAAATACGGTTTTAAAACCGCTATGGTTAATATGTTAACAATACTAAAACCTAAGAGTTCTTTTACGAGTTTTTTTAAAACAACTCATATAATATATTAACAATAATATTAAAACGTGACAACATATTTATGCTTAAGGTTTTAAGTTTTAGGTTTAAGTTTTTCCAACTTGACATTTCACAACGGCATCCTCTACGCACCAATCAATCTAGCATTACACATAATTTTTTCGCCCGGCGCAATCTACCATGATAAAATTGGAAATCGATCCAATTTTGATCTGGCATTTGGAGATTGGTTTTATCTAGCAGATTTCTCCAACGAGTTGAACACCACTTCTTCCTTCTACGTTTTCGCCATAGTTCATTTTGCATTCGATTCTAAACCCTTAGTTTTCCTTTCCTCTATTCATGCACCAAGGCGTGATTCAAATGCGACGATCACTTCAGTAACTTGCAGAGAATGTGAATACGAATACAACCAGACTCTTACTCGATTTATAGAGTCTTACGCATACGTATGTTTCGTGGAGTGCAATGATGCAATGTGATGCAATGCAACTATGTTATGTAAGACCTTAACCTATCGGAAATCGGAAATCTCCCTGCATCCATTATTATATAGTATTACCTGAAAGCTTTTGTAGTAAGTTGTGCCAGGGACATTCAATGGGACGTTGTAAACCCCCTTTATCACATCACAAAAATCGCGCTTCATGTTCTCCAGCTCCGAGCTCGCTGAAAGACTTAGTATGTGATTAGCCATGAGCGAAAATATCATCTGCACCATCCAAATTGAGTTGAATCCAGGAAATTAACATTAAAATTAAAATTGCAATAGTCATTACATAATAGTTGAATGAAGGATCGAACTTTAGACCGCGTTATGACCTCTTTTGCTTCTTGCATGACATTCACATTTCTCCCTCCCCAACCTGACAAACTGGAAGCTATGATATTTTGTATTTCCAACAGAAGATGGTCTTTGACAACCGAAATATTCACGAAACGCAAGACAGTTCCTTGCATTCTCTTGTGAAAATCTCCACGAGCTTCAAAGATATTCGACTTTCCTAATAACTGTGTGAACTGGGACGGATACTGAGGAACAAAAAGCCAATCATCGTTGTGCAGAATAAACTTGTTGAAATCGGGATTGGTTCGTTGGCCAAACCTTCCACTTCCCGAATCACACCGCTTACCGCCACTATGGCTCGTGTCAAAGGCATGGGACACGTTGCACAACGATTTCAACACGCCCGGCTTGTTGCCACTATGGCTCGTGTGAAAGGCATGGGACACCTTGCAAAACGATTTCAACACTTGCAGAATATTTAATGTTTTAGTTTCCTTCTAGTTGTTAATGTGGCAATTAATAAATGGTACAGTAAATTTTTAATCAAGATTTGTAAATTTTTAATTTAAGTATGGTTTAATCACATGTTTTAGATATGCAAGGAAGTTAGTGAGATAGATTTGATCCATTGATTGAGTGGCCACGACGAGAATATACCAGCATCTTTCAATCTAGATCATCAGATCAGAAAGATTAATTAGCATAATCACAAAAGATTCTATTTCCAATAAAAAAATACGCCTATCAACGTAATTACGGTTGTATACCCTAATTCTAAACATTGTAAATAGCATACATATTGTAGCCTCCTTAATACAATTGAAAATCCGTACGAATGATATTGGCATCTTCTTATGAACATTGCAACAACATTCATGAACGTTGACATTCTTGTGAATAGCATTGCTCTACATATGTGCATTGGTCCTCGAATTATTCCATTTAATAATTCTACTTATTATCTTCTTATGCACATTGCAACAACATTCATGAACGTTGACATTCTTGTCAATAGCATTGCTCTACATATGTGCATTGGTCCTGAAATTATTCCATTTAATAATTCTACTTATTATCATACTTCAGCGCACAATCGCATATTTCCACGGGCACACCATTATTATTATTATTCCTCGCTCAGAATTATTCTTGGTATTATTATTCCTAATGGTTGTTACAAAGTTATTATTACAACGAGGCTATAATTATAATGATGGTATCGACGTTATTGTCCTTAATACATGTATCCATTGGCACCAACAACATTTATTGCTTATGAGTGAATGGACAGTAAATATCCCTTCATGCGTGGACAACAAAGTTAAAATCATCATTGCAACCTGAAAACAAAGCTATAATAGGTTAGTACAGCGTTGAAAGAGGTAAAAAATAGCATACAGAGTTGATAGTATAAGGAGAAGCGTTGATAAAATGCTCCAACGGATGATAAAAATGGTACAAATGCTCCAGGACTGATAAATATCCTCCAACGTTAACAAATATGTTCCAGCTTTAACATATGCTCCAACGTTGATATTGATATATTTCAGCTTTAATATATATGCCCCAACTTTGGCATTACAATGGTATTATTATCCATTTATTATTGACCGTGTTCACTTCAATGAGACAACCTTACTCACAGCAAAGGTCACTTATCTCAGCCATGGTAAGGTTATTTCGCATGAAGTGAAATCCTGGAGCTTTGCAAGTGCATTCATTCTAATCAGAACGGATTGAAAGAGTGAGTGAATATTTTACAGCCCCAAGACATCAGAACAAACGTAGAACAGAAGAGGAAATGCACGGTTTTGGCTCTGTTGATGATTCAGTGAGGACTTGTCTAACGATGAAGATTCAGACGAAAGGGATAGCGACTAAGAGGAGCAGCTTGATATTTTTTTTCATTATCTGAAAGGCGACGTTCATATATTTCTTCTCGAGCAACAACATCCAATGAGAGGAAATATAAGAGAGGACGTTAATACAATGGCCGCTTCGATATTAGGGTTTTGTGCCCTAACATCGTCAAGGTAAAGTATTGGAGAAATAGCGTTGAATAACCATTACAATGCGTTGGATAGATTACATATCGAGTTGGAGCAATGTTAATATGGCATTCTATATGGTTATGTTTAGCATTAATATCTGGGATTATATCTCAAGCTGGAGTTCTAATATGGTATTTTGTATGATTTTGGTCAGCATTAATGTATATATCCATATTACCATATATACAATGCAGCCTCATATTGTGGAGAAGGGTTGTACTATTGTTGAAAATCGTATTATTATTGAACAATATTAGAACTAAATATGTAATATGGCTCCTTTGCATGATATATCGTAATGCATTCAACCTCGTCTCTATCATATATCGTTGCATGCTATACGATCCAACAGTGAGTGACTTTTCGCTCACCTTAATTATTGGCCGATATTTATGTTGGTATATTATGTTCACAGATATTGTGTTGGCATGTTGGCATATGAGAATTGGCACATACTTGTATTGGTGCATTCAATATATATGTATATATGAAATATTATACAACTGCATGTTACATTCATTAAAATTCGTGCTATAACCATTGAAGTAGTATCTATGATTTTAATGCTTTAATGGTGAACATATAATCGAGAAATTTTATGAACAGATTGTAGTTAGTACATATCAATAGAGTTTGCCAAGCTTTTCCATCTTTGCCATTGATCTCAAGGGGAGTAACAATGTTATATTGTGTTGTCAAAATGGGAGAATGTTGGTATTGATGTTATTTGTTGATCAAGGTGGATATTGGTGTCCACCTGCCTATTTCACTTGGGGACTCACCATTATCTCTTTCAATTTTTCAGTTTCGGCACAACTTACTATTTTTAGCAGTTTTTTGGGTCATGAACATCGAGAGTCGTTTTGAGGCCCTAAACGATGTGTTTTGGGCTTTGTTTCTCCGGCAAAGATGATTACGTTTCGAAATATACATTCACGGTCAGTAGTTGTAGGCTTCATATAGATCTTTCTAATGATGTCTCATGTGCATCAAACGAAGATAATATGCCAAAGTTATGACCCCAGGTAATTGATGTATCAATTTATCCCGACGAGGCCCATATTCTCGCGTTTCATCTCCTAGGGTTAGGTTTCTTGATGTTTAGGGTTTTCCATTGTTTCTCAATAATATATAGGCCTTCGAGCCTCATTGTAACATAGAGTTTAGAGCACTGTAGCCACCACATCTCTTCTCAGAGATAAACTACCAGCACCCTAGCTAGTTTATTTTCATTGTGTCTGTAAGAAAATTTTAGTTCTTTGATATTAATGAAATGAATTCGTATTTCCACTGCATCTTTGTGTTTATGGTTATATGTGTATTCTATTGAATTCTTGCATCAATCAGGATCAGTGGTGTCAGAGCAGTCTGTTTTTCTCGATCCTTCTTTGCATGTCCCCAATGAGGTCAGGATATAAGGAGTTAGGGCTCGATCTGGTTGAACCTTTGAAAGATTAGCCTCGCAAACCCCGATGGCCACTCATGGGGGATGAAAAAAAAGATGACGGAGGAGGGGATCCTATAAAAATATTGCTCAAGAAGACCATCGAAAAACAAAGGAACGCGATGATGGATAACTTTGCCTAGATCCTTCAACGACTGCCCACCTGCGATGCATCTGCATCCAGCAGCCACTTTGGAGGCGTGGCTGCCGTTAAGGTACAAGTAAAATTTGACATTACCATATTTGAGGGCCAAATAGATGCAGATTCCGTAGATAGATGGTTGAATCTATTAGAAGGATATTTCTCGGTTCATGACTTTTCCAACGAGGAGAAGATTATTATTTCACTCCTCAAAGCTACCCCCCATGTAAGGGACTAGTGGGAAACCTCCTGTGAGGAAAAGGACGAGACAAAACTCTCTCCATTCTTAGTCGTACCCACTTGGAATTATTTTTGAGATTCCATCAAGGAACAATACTATCCCATGGGGAGCTATGCGGACAAGTACATACAATGGACCATGATGTAGCAACAAAGGGATCAAGATGTGCATGATCTGACGAATCTGTTCCATGCCCTGTGCACAAAGTTGGGTATCAAAGATTCAGAGAAACATTTGGTGCTAAAGTATCGCAGTTGTTTGCACATATACATTCAGGAGGAAATGGATTTCCTTGAAATCTACTCGCTTGGTACAGCATACTAGTATGCTACCAAGATTGAGAAGAAATTCAAACAGAAGAAGTGAGACTTTGGATCTATGGATCAAAAGCAAGGGAAAGGTTCCCCTAAACTGCAGAACAAAGGAAAAAACCAAGGCATGGCGGCCCAAGACAACCTGCCAAATCCGCAAGCAAAGAACAACACCGTGAAGCCAAAGAAGGAAATGAGAAAGTGGTGTGAGTTCCATAAGAGCTCCACTCACAGCACGAGTGTCAGGTCAAGCAATCGTTGGCGGCTGAGATAAGGGATTTTGAATCAAATACATGCTCCAACTCTGAATCAGAACCCGAAAATAGGAATGACAAAGGGAAATAGATTATTGATGCGGATCCCAACGCCACTATTGCCACTGCAAATATCCAAAAGGAGGAATCGAAATACCTAGAGGAGGAGGAGCATCTCTTCCACTCCAAGATGTGGGTAAAGGGTTCCCCGCTACAATTCATTGTCGACAAAGGGAGCCAAAAGAACCTTATTTCAGTAGACGCTGTGAAGCAGTTAGGCTTGCCAACCACAACACACCCACAACCATACACATCAGGTGGCTTCACCAAGGACAGGATCTCCGCATCAGCCAACAGTGCTGCCTTCCCTATAACATCAATCCCTTCACAGATGAGGTATTATGTGACATTACTCCTCTTGATGTTTGTGATGTATTATTAGGCCAAACATACTTGTGGAAGCGACATGTTGTGTATGAGTCCAGACCTCGCGCTGTTATTGTTACTTTGGGAAATAAGATGTATAGGATGCCAAAGGTACCACTGCATGCTGCTATCTCTTCGGTTATTGCAAAACAATGCAGTAAGCTCATTTCCAAAACCAGGAAGTTTTTGTTCTTGATGATCCTCCCCTAGGGCAAAAATAATACTGTGGCCACAACCTCTAGATAGGGCTTCCTCTGCACGACAACAACAAATGTACAAGGTTGTGGAAGAGTACAGGGACATCTTCACCTCACCCATAGGGGTGCTTCTACATTGTCAGGTCAAGCATCCCATTGATCTGACCCCAGATGCGCCACTACCCAATGGACCGATATTTTGGCACTCTGTTCGGGAGAACGATGAAATCAAGAGGTAGATTCAAGAGCTACTGCAGAAAGGTTACATATTGCTAAGTTCGTCACCCTCTGGGAGCCTGATCATGTTGGTACAGAGGAAGGATTGGACTTGGAGGCTCTGTATTGACTATCGAGTGCTAGACAAGATCATTGTCTGGAATAGGTACCCAATCCCACGGATTGATGACCTTCTGAACCAACTCAAATAGGAAAAATATTTCAGCAAGATTGACTTAAAGTCTGGGTATCACCAGGTACCAATCAAACCCTCTGATGTGTGGAAGACAACCTTGAAAGCCAAGGAGGGCCTTTTTGAATGTCTGGTCATGCCTTTCGGGTTAACGAATGCTCCCACAACCTTCATGAGGGTGATGGATGACATATTGCGGCCATTCACCAACTAATTTTTAGTGGTGTGCTTGGATGACATTCTGATCTTCAGCTAGACTTGGGAAGAGCACCTCCACCACATCTGACAAGTCCTCCAAACACTGCAGCAACATAAGTTGTGTGCCAATTTGGAGAAGTGAACTTTTGGCATGACCCAGGTTCAATGTCTGGGATACATTATTAATTAAAGGGGGGTGCATATGGATCCAACCAAGGTCCAATTCATTCGGGATTGGCTAGCCCCAACCACACTAACAGAGCTTCACAACTTTCTAGGTCTTGCTAATTTATACTGTAGATTCGTTTTGGCATTCTCTCATATCACTTGGCCCTTGAGTCAAGTCACCAAGGGAGGAGTGAAATAAAAATTATTTTGGTCGGAATCTCAACAAAAGGGATTTATAGAATTGAAACATCGCCTCCATTCTGCCCTAGTGCCCACATTACCAGACTTGCAACAACCATTTGATATCGAGACGATGACTCTGACTATGCTATTGGGGTAGTTATTACTCAATAGGGGCATCTAGTGGCATATCACATTGAGACAATGTCTGACACAGTCCACAACTATCTGAATTATAACAAAGAAATGTATTTCATTGTGCAGGCTTGTCGACAATGGAAGCATTACATTTTGGGGAAGGAAAGAATCATCCACACAGACCACTAACCCCTACAGTTCATACAGACAAAAGGGAAGTTGTAGAACAATCGCCATCAGAAGTGGTCCACATATCTACAAAAGTTTCATTTGAACATCAAGTACAAGAAAGGTAGCACCAATAATATTGTATAATACCTCAGCCGACCACCGATTGTCGTGCTAACCACCGTTCTCAACTCTTATGGACACGAGACTTCTGATTGGATACTTCTATACAAGAGCAATTCAGAATTTAGTCACACATACAAGGCATTCTTGGGGGTACACAAGTTCCAAATTTTCACGTCCAAGATACACTATTATATCACATGGGACACATTTGTGTTCCTTTAAGAGAGTGTGCCAAGATGATATGGGAAGCACATATAGTCGAGTCACTGGGCATTTTGGGGTCGAGAAAATAGTGGTAGTACTGCAGAATTATTTCTATTGGTTGAACCTTCAACAGGATGTCAGGAAATACATCAGATCCTTCACTGCTTGCGTCATTTCCAAACCGACCATCAAGAAGCAAGGCCTCTATACTCCACTACCTACCCCTATTTGACCTTGGGAATCCATCTTCATGGATTACATGTCAGGCCTTCCTTCTACTAAGCATGGAAACGATTGTGTTTTCATGGTCGTCGACAGATTCTCGAAGATGGACATTATGGCAGCCTGCAAGAAGAATATCACAACAGAAGGCACTGCTAAACTCTTCTTTGAACAAGTGTGGGTGCACTTTGGGATGCCATAGTCTATCTCTCAGATCAGGATAGCAGGTTCCTCAGCACATTTTGGTCCAGCCTCTGGTCAATGCTCGACAGGAAGCTCACCAAGTCCACATCTTTCCATCCCCAAATTGATGCCAGACAAAGGTCATCAATAGCATGATTGTACACATTCTGTGCATGTAAAATTCAAAGTATCCACACGCATGGGATGAGAGCCTCCCGTATGTACAACATAGTTATAATCGGGCTCTCCACAACTCAACCGACCATAGCCCCTTTCAGGTGGGCTTGGGATTCCATCCACTATGTCCCATTGACGTAGCCATTCCATTTGCAGTTACTCAGACCGATTCAGCTCATGTCCAGTCTGAAGCTGACAGAGTGAACATGTTCATCGAGCTCATTTAGAACATCTTCCAACAGGTTCATGACATATTGGACAGAGCCAATGCTAAGTACAAGCAGTGACATGATCAACATCGGGTGCCACACAACTTCCAGGTGGGCAACAAAGTCTGGCTACATTTGTAGAAGGAGCACCTCACTGGACCCCACCGCAAGCTTCGCCCGCTTCGATATGGGTCATACACCATCACCAAGGTTTTAGGAAACAATTTATTTGAGCTCATTATTCCACCATTCCTTGGTATGCACCCAGTATTCAATGTGGACCGCCTTCGTCCCTACTTCCCACCTCTACTGGACACCTCCGACGTTGCAGAACAACTCACACCAACAGAGTTAAACCCAGACTACATGGAACATGCCACCACAGATTGTATCATGGACATACAAATCAAGAACACTCACCAACAGAAGATCCAACTGTATTGGGTTGTCAAAGTTGGCCAACTCCTGCACCAAGGAAAGTGGTTCACTAGGGACCAAGTTCAACAGAAGTTTCTTCATCTCATGGAGGAACTCAACGCAATGGGGACCATTGCTTCCTAAGAGAGGAGGAATAATCCAGGTGGATATTGGTGGCCACCCACCTATTTCACTTGGGGCCCCACTATTGTCTCTTTCATTTTTTCAGTTTTGGTACAACTTACTAGTTTTAGCAATTTTTTGGGTCGTGAACTTCTGGAGCCGTTTTGAGGCCCTAAATGAGCATTGTCGTTTCTCCGAAGAATATGATTCTATTCTGGAATTTAAATTTGCGGTCATTCGTTGTATTCCTTGGATGTATCTTTCTAACGATGTATCTTGTGCATCAAACAAAGATAGTATGCCAAAGTTATGACCCCGGGAAATTGATGTACCAATTTACCCCGATGGGGCCCATATTCTCGGGTTTCATCTCCTAGGGTTAGGTTTTTGGATGTTTATGGTTTTCCATTTTTTCTCAATAACATATAGGCCTTTGAGTCTCATTGTAACATAGAGTTCAGAGGCCTGTAGCCACCACATCTCTTCTTAAAGATAAGCTACTAGCGCCCTAGCTAGTTTATTTCCATTCTGTCTGTAAGCAAATTTCAGTTCTTTGATATTAATGAAATGAAGTGTTATTTCCATTGAACCTTTTTATTTATGGTTATATGTGTATTCTATTGCGTTCCTACATAAATTAGGATCATTTGTTGTGATTGATGTCAAAACATGTTGATGATAGTATGTTAAATCTATGTTAATTTATGTTGATTTAAGGCTATGCTTATAGTATGTTGTTGATTTATGTCTAATGCTAGATATTTTTTATTACAAGGTTTCTTGAAAGGAAAAAGTTGAAAGTGATGTGAAGTGCAAAGGTTGTGGTAATTAATGTCAAGGTTGAACATTGTTGATTGGTTATGATTAATAAAAACGAGACATGATATGTTGAGGCACAAGTTCGAAAACATATGCTTTAATTTAAAAAATAAAATAATATGCTATAAGGTTGGAAAATGGAGCCAATACAAATCTGATTTGTTTGTTGTAATCATTACATTGAGCTACATTAATTAAGCCCTATTTTATATTACAAAATTATGATTTTTAGTTTTGAAAATGAAGAAACAGATTGTGAGTAGTCTTAGAAGACTAAGAGACAACTTCTCATTTCATATTCCTGTAGAGAATCCAAACAACCAATACGCCATGCTTATAAAATATACATTGTTGAATGGACAATTGACTTTTTATGTTAAGCATATTGTATGAGAGAAACATAAGAGGAACATAATTGAAGAGGAGAAACAAATAAGATGTGCATTACACTTGACAACATAAATTTATATAAGGTAACCAGAACTGTTGACTAGGTATTGTGATTGAGATATTGTAGTCTCTTTTCAAGTTATAGCTTGATAAAGAACATGTTGTAGCATGTTGAGGTAGGAGCCTCATGTTGGTTGTAGCCTATAGAAATTTGTGGGAGTTGGAGCTTCCTTTGAGGTAGGAGCCTCTTGTAGATTGGAACCTACAAAAATATGATGCAATGAGGAAGTAGGAGTTTTCCTTCACATCACTTTCAACCAAAAATTCATGGTTTTCTCCCTTGCAGATTTCGACTTATATCTAGAGTTTTTATGGGTTGTTTCTTGAATATTGTGTGAATTCTATTGAATTATGAATAAGTATATCTGCAAATGTCTCTCTCTCATAATTGCAGAAGGAAACCATTAATAATTGAGTATATATATAAATCATGAGTTACATAAGAAGAAAGTTAAGTTGAGTAAATCCCCCTGTGTAATTTCCAAATATAATTATCAGGATTCCCTTGATTCTTTTTGCACAATAAACTCTCTCTCAAGAACCTGGCATGACTCATTGTTAGGCACAAAAAAATGTGATGTATTTCGAATATATGTTTCGTCCTAACCTCATGCATAAGGGGGCACTGTTATCATGGAAAAATCACACAAAATTTTACAAGTCACGCTATTCTCAACATTAGAAAACAATGTGTACAAGTTTAACAAATATCTCTAGAAACACCATGGAACCCAAAAAATAATTTAGCTTTTTTATGTTGGGTATGTGTCAGCCATAATCCGCTTGAGGTAGTCGCTCATGCCTTTTTTTGATGGACCACATCGTCCAAGACCAGAAATATCTCATTCTTAGTATCATTATGGTCCAAAGGGATTCCCCCCAACAACAACCTCATCTTCCAATAAAGGCCAATTGTAAGAAAATATTAGTTCTACTAGTCGTTGGTCTCACCTATGTCTAACACACATTCCTGCACATCCTTGAGAGCTTCATAGTTCAACAAGAATTGACATTTAAGAGTATTCTCAATGTCAAAACTCCCTTATCTCCTCCTAGAACTGTACTGAAGTATATCCTTTGAATAATTGTGTTGAAGACTTTTCCCTCATCCAAGCTCAAACACCTTCATGTGAACCACACCCCCTACCTCCTCTTTGGCAATATTCCCACTAAAGAACCATAGTAGTAAATAGGGATAAGTAGACACAATCCAACCTTGGTGAAAGGAGTAGTGGACAAAGGATGAGAAACAGAGTGAATACACACGTAAAAAATTTGTGACTGTTGGTGGTGACCATGGAAAGCAAGTAAAAGTTATAATTATTACATATAGAAATGAAGAAAAAATTTGAAAGATCACATCAAAGACCAAAAACTGGATTGAATGAGCAAGTGCATGAGAATTAAAATGAGTGAAGCTAAACTAGCATGCATAGAGAGCATTGGTAAGAGGACCCACCACATTGCCATCCTCCAAAAGTTCCATGCCAAAAACCAAGCTTGGATGTGACCCATCACAAACCATAACAACCCTCATTTCGTTTGCATCAACTAAGTACAAGACATCTCCACATGACAACATGGAGTTGAGACACCTCAACATGACTCATTAGTAAGATAACAACTCACAAGACAAATCGCTTCTCATCTTATAAGAGAAATTAATTATTTTAATTAGTAATTAGTAATTAAATTATAATAGATTTTATTATTTAAAAAATAAAAATAAAAGAACAACCTTTTTCTTATAATTAAGATTTTCTAAAGTTTAAAATAAAAATATTTTTGATATATTTTAGAAGTGATTATTACTAGCACAATCACATTTACCAATGTGATTGATGTACGTCGATAGGCTTATATGGAATAGATTTACAACCACATTCACCAATGTGGTTGATATACTTCGATAGGCCTATATCCACTACCCACTACATATATTTCGCCAAAATAAATATTATATATTTATAATTAAAATCACCAAAATATTTTATATATTTTATAATATATTAATAATATTACATAATATATATTAACTTGAAATATATATCTATATAAAATAATATAAAATATTATAATATATAATATTATATTATTCAATAGTAAAATATATTATTAAATAATTTCAATACATTAATAGTTTTAACTCAAACTATAATATAATTCAAAAATAACATAATAATAATATTTTATTAATATTATAATAAGTTTATATCTCTTACCAATATCTCAAGGGATTATTAATATTTTACACTAAAAGAAATAATAAACCCAAGGGTTTAATATTATAAACCGAATTAATTGGTGAAGTAAAGGATAAATATTAATATTATAAACCAAGAAATAAAAAAAGCCATAAGAATAAATAATTTAATCTTAAGAGATTAAAAAACCCTCAGAAATAATAATACTTTAAACCCAAAAACATAATCTTGAAAGTAATAAACTCTAAGAAATAATATATTAAACTAAAGAGATTAATAAAGCATATGAATAATATTTAAAAACAAAAAACGTAAGAACTAATAAACCCAAGGGTTTAATATTATAAACCGAAGTAATTGGTGAAGCAAAAGATAAATATTAATATTATAAACCAAGAAATAAAAAAACCCTAAGAATAAATAATTTAATCTCAAGAGATTAAAAAACCCTCAGGAATAATACTTTAAACCCAAAAACATAAGAAAGTAATAAACTCTAAGAATTAATATATTAAATTCAAGAGATTAATAAAGCATATGAAAAAATATTTAAAAACAAAAAACCTAAGAAATTAATAAACCCTAATAATTAATATTTTAATCTCAAGATATTAATAAACCCAAAAGATTATTAATAATACAAACCAAAAAAACTCACAAATCGAAGGTTTAAATATTATAAACCAAAGAAATTGGTGAACCCAAGGGATAAATATGATAAACATAAGGGATCAATATTAAAAACACAAGAGATTAATAAACCCTTAGAATTGACATTTTAAACTAAAAAACCTAATAAATTAATAAACCGTAAGAATCAGTATTTTAAACATAATATATTAATAAACCAACAGGATTATTAACATTATAAACCAAAAGAACTAATAAACCCAAGCATTTAATATTATAAACCAAAGGAATCAGCGAACCCAATGGATAAATATTATAAACCAAAGGAATTATTAAAATTATAAAGGTAAGGAACAAATAAACACAAGCATTTAATATTATGAACCCATGAAATTAGTAAACCCAACGGAAAAATGTTATAAACCTAAGAGATAAATATTATTATTATAAACGAAGAAATTCATAAACCCTAAGAAGTAATATTTTAAACTGAAGAGAGTAATATACCCTAATAATAAATAGTTTAAACCCAAAACCTAAGAATTTAATAAACCATAGCATTTAATATTTTTAACTCAAGAGATTAGTAAACCCAAGGGATTATTAATAATATAAACCAAGAGAAATAATAAACCAAAGGTTTAATATTATAAACCAAAGAAATTGGTGAACCCAAGGGAGAATTATTAAAAACATAAGGGATCAATAAGGCCAACGGATTAATATTAAAAACACAAGAGATTAACAAACCCTGAGAATAAATATTTTAAATTCAAAAACCTAAGAAATTAATAAACCATAAGAATCAATATTTTAAAATCAACTAATTAATAAACACAAGGGACTATTAATATTATAAACCAAAAGAACTAATAAAACCAAGTGTTTAATATTATAAACCAAAGGAATTGGGGAACCCAAGGGAAAAATATTAAAAACATAAGAGATCAACAAGGCCAAGGGATACATATAAAAAACAAAAAAGATTAGTAAAGGCTAGGAATAAATATTTTAAATAAAAATGAATGAGAAACTCTCATGGTTAATAAAGAGATTAATAAATCTTAGGAATCAATTTTATAAATAAAAATATTTGATAAAGTCACATGATTATTAATATTGTAAACCGATGGGAATAAATATGGTTTACCATGCTTGATTTAAACATTGATACAATTGTTTTCAAAATGCAACATTGGACCAACCATGACCATGGTTGGCCATGGGTGATTTTCATATTGAGACAATATTTGTCAGAATGTGACATTTGATCATGGATGACATTGATCGACTATGCCTAATGCTAATTAACAATGGTTTCCAATGGTTGATTTTCATATTGAGTCAATGTTTTTCATAATGTGAAATTGGACCATGCATTAGTATTAAACTCTAGGACTAATATTTAAACCCCAATATTTGGATTTAATAAACTGAAGGAATCTGAAAAATTAAAGGATCAATAAGGCCAAGGGAAGGTAATAAGGTGGCCGACCTTCTGGCCAATGTGGGGGTGGATAATAAGCACACTCTCCTCACTGGAGAAATTGACATTATTTAGAATCATGATCAAAATCAGGAATGCAAAACACTCATCCAAAGAGATGCGAATTTCCTGGATGCAGGTGCTCCAACAGATGGTTGATTCGATGGGACACAGGTGCGGCGAGGTGGATTGCCACTTACCCATCCCGGACAGCAAAGATCTCAGTTTTATTTGCAACGGATGTTTGCATTTAACTCTCGCAGATACCAAAGGATCTGCTTCATATGGTGTTGTACCTCACCTCATGCCCACAGGACTGGCCTTTGCTATTACTCACTTCTGCGAGGATATATTTAATGCATCAGTTATTATGGGGGATTACCAATACGCGTGCAGGCAAATTAAGAGGTGGAATCATGTTAAGGCCATGGTGCCAAGGTCTTATACGCACAACACTCGCCTCCTTCTCATATATGGTATCAATTCGGCTCCCAATCTGCGTGGAATCGTCATCATCAATCTAGCCATCCTGAGAATCCTGAAGGGGATTCTTCTCTTGAAGCAGCATTCTAGTTCGAATGCAGTTCTACCTCTTCTAAGAATTCGGCATTTGTCTCAGGTCACTGCTCTCGTTTTGAGTTTTCACTCCCCTGCTATTGCGGCTGCTCGGATTCATTTGGTTTCCGCAATGCCTCGTTTGCGCCACAGGCTTTGGAGTCGTCGTGGAAGCTCAAGGGGCCGTCCTGCAAGAGACCACTCCAGCCCATCTTCGATCTCGGCCTCTCTCTCTAGTGGTACTTTGCCCGGCCATTACCCTCGTACACGTAGTGGAAGGGGGCGCTATCTTGACACTCATCATGGCTGGAGCTCCCCTGCTTCTCGTCCCCCTGCTACCTCGCCTCCTCCAACAACTGGCTCTGCGCATTTTACCTTCTCCAACTCCTTGATTCGTCCAAGAATCACTGCGCTCTTCACGGTGGTTTTTCATGAGGAGTATAGCGCCCTTCCTGCTGGCCCTGAGATGGATCGTGCCCAGACTTCGAATTTTCAGATGGGGGAGGGCAGCGCATCGTTGCAGGTGTCGAAGGTTCCTGCCAGCAGCGTTCCTGATGTGGCTATGGCTCCAGCTAATCCCAGTCCCTCTGAATCTGAGGAAGCTCTGGCCAGAGACTTGATGGCTTCAGGTTGGTGTCGAATTGTAGAAGAGCCTCTTGATGATTAGTATGCATTCTGCCTGTTTTTCTTATGTTCCTACTGCCCATACTATTGGGCTTGTCTTTTTTTGAGTGGTTCTCAAGTTTTCCAGCTTATTTTTGTATAATTTTGGTCCTATGTAAACTCAGGAAATTCACAACTGGCTCCCTTGCGTGGGTTTTTGCTATTTTTCTCTGACTAGTTTCCCTATCAAAGGGCAGTCTACACACCTAGTTTACATGACATTCCTGCCTCCAAGGCAGTAGTTCTTGACTGCGGTCTCATTGTATTTTTATCACTCTGTTAATAGATTACTCTTATTTAGAAAAAAAAAACAAATTGAAAATATTTCAAACCTAACCTGTAGTTACACATTTTTTCTGACCCTCAGAGATCCCTCTCCGCATGTCATCTCCCACTATTGTATCCGAGCAAATGTCTAGCCCTATTATCTGCAAGGTACACTCAAGCCATGAGAGCCTGCCCCTAACTAAACAGGCAGCAAGATTTTCATTCTTTACAATAAAAATGCACTTACCTTCAGAATGTAATCCGTAACCAGGTTCGTTTCTTGCCCCTCTATAGCGATAGCCTACAAAAAGAGAATGACAGATTACGAATGGAAAACAAGATTAAATATATAAATAAATTCTTGAATTACAACATTCATACCTTCATAAAAACATCAATATCTGGATCGAGTTTGATGCCAGCCTGTTTTTCTCTTTTGGAAAGCTCAACTAACTTGTCTGTAAATTGGATCAGTCAATCTTAGTAAAACCATGGGGACAAATTTGTACTTTTAACTATAATAATAACAACATTTATTCCTTTTATATCTTTGAATGCTAACTATCATAATATTTATTTAAATTATCACAAAACTCTCAGAACAATCCATAGTTAAACTACTCAACTAAAATGAATCCGAGAATCTATTTACAGAGTCATTATCAAAGAATTTACCATATCTGGTTCTAACCCCTTAACATCGTCGAGAGAAATCCATAGTTTCTCGCACAGTCATTTCACCAATATGTAAATCATGTTGCCTGATGTAAGCCGATGTTCTCTAGGGAACAAATTCTTTTAGTTTGTGCACATTATATGTCACAGAGCCAGACTAATGTAAATAACGCTTAATTTTAGCCTTTTCTCTACGACATTGTGTGGAAAAGTGTGAAATTAAAGGATAGTAAAGGGAACTCACTTTTAATTCTGAATCAAGCTTGCCAGCCAAAGCCAAGAATAAAGATGTTTTCCCCAAGCCTGGCGGTCCCAAAAGCAAAGTCATTCTGCAAAATCCCAACAACTCCAAATCTTCAAAATACTAAACCATTGCAAGGTTTGACACCAGAAATAAAGACTCTCGGAAATCCGAGGATCACAAAAGGAAGGCAGGAAATTAAATGGAGTGAGTGATGTTCACCTGCATGGTCTAATGATAGCGCTAACATCGTGAAGGGTTGAAAAGGGTTTCTTCTTATTTGGAAAGATCTTCAGAAATCCTAAAAACGCCTGAAAAGCGCAATCTCCTTGTCAGTCCCCGCCATAATTTGCATTCTTTAAAATCAAAATGAGTTGATTTAATTAAACATACCTTCAGCATATTCAAGGAAAAGTTTGGAATAGTCGGCAGCGATCTGCTACCAAAACATACATCTGCATCTACGCTCAAATGATCGAAACAGACTTCGATCTTGGGCATGTCAGTGCCCACTCTGCAAACACCAGCCACCGGCAAACATAAAAAAAACTAGAAAACCATGAAACAGCTGCAGTATGTGGCGGCATACAAATTTTTGGAGAAAGCTTGTAACGCCAACCCCGGGCAGAAGAAAATAAAAGCCGTGCATATAACTGGGCACTGATTTGAAGTGTGATGGACGGGTTGAGAATTGAGAGTATTAGAGAATTTCAAGCATCAGACGTTGGAGGAAAATGTTGAGGTGTTAACGTTTCAGCCATTACATTCCACGTTTCCATTTATTCTGCCATTTTCTCTAATCTCTATACGTGTTTATAAACAAGACGCATAGTAAAATTTTAATTAGGATTTGGTAAAAAATTAGTTTATACATGGTTTAAACACTTGATTTAAATATGCAAG
This sequence comes from Pinus albicaulis, assembly GCA_034641835.2. Taxonomy (NCBI): domain Eukaryota; kingdom Viridiplantae; phylum Streptophyta; class Pinopsida; order Pinales; family Pinaceae; genus Pinus; species Pinus albicaulis. The sequence goes on from CM076578.1 coordinate 1,817,832,894, forward strand.
GAAGTTATCAGTTTCAATTTCAGTAATAGATGGAGTGGCGACGACTAGAATATATCAGCGTCTGTCAATTTAGACCGTACGATCAAAATGATTAATTAAAAAATATTAATTCATGCAATTTCAATAGAGGATTACGCCTATCGGCGTAAAAATCTTACTTTCGTCGTAATTGAATGTCACATGGGTGACCGGCCATTGACTCACGTACCAACAAATATCCCGTAAGTGTCGCAGATTTTAATGGGAAATAGATTTCTGTCTGGTGCCTTTTCTTTGTTCTTTAACCATAAACCCATTGCCTATTCACAGTGGGACATGGATGGTGGTCTGTTCACGACATATACCAAACTATTAACTAAAGTCCATTAAAAGAGACATCACACCTAATCGTGATGTTAATAATTTAATCAATTGGCCAACTATGTACTTTCTTAGGCCTACAAAAATTTAATACTCACCTTTTTCTATGAATAAGTCTGTACAAGCTACGGCCCAAAGCTTCCAACTCGGAAGTCAGGTTCACATTATTGTATACGTGAAAATGAATTGAATGGATCGGTATGAATACCCATCCCTTCAACTGTGCTGTATCAGATACAGGTGAAATAGTAAATTCAGTGTAGATTTGGAAATATTTTGAAATTGGATGAATAATAAAATTTTGTTTACTTTGCATATAATGAAACAAGTTAACGATCAAAGAACCAGAGATCTGGGTAGCAGTGAAAGCCTACCTTTTATGAAATATCAGTAGATAATTCTAGGTGAAATAGTTTCTGTTGAATAACAGTAATGAGTAAATCTACATTCTTTGATTGCAGTCAGTGATAACTTTCTTCACTTTTGATTTGGCGATTCTAAATAGTTATGACAGGTTTTCCACTATAGAAAGGAACTAATTAAAACAATTAACTTTAACTCTTAATTATCAGATTCTATTAATATTTGGAAGTCTGCAATCAGAATAAGATAATGGCCTAAGATAATGATGGCCATTCAAGACTACCCCACGGTAGGGAGAAAGTTATACTGTCATTATATTTGTATGAAGTTCCCACTGACTGAATCAAGAATACTTCTGCTGAACAGTAGAAGAGCATACAATTAGCTAGCTTTATAAAGTAGTAATATGTGGCAATATAAATGAATCAAGAGATCAGTATAAGGGCCATATTTAATTAAAATATGAGGCAAAGAGTGGAGCACACTTGCTGTAAGAAGCAGGCAGTAAAGAGAGGATTTTGGTCACCGGATGAAGATAAGAAACTCATACGTTATATTAGAGCAAACGGCCATGGCTGCTGGTCATCCCTACCTGACAGAGCTGGTAACCACTAATAATTCATATGTGATAGCTTGATCGATAGAATCATCATATATTAAATCTGATTTTAATGCAATTAAGTTGCATGGATATCTCGCAGGATTAGAGCGATGTGGCAAGAGTTGCAGACTAAGGTGGATGAATTACTTGAGGCCGGGTATAAAACATACCAATTTTTCGAAGGAAGAAGAGAACATTATCATTTTTCTCCATAGAGTCATTGATAATAGGTAGTTATATTTGAAATTGATAACAGTGCAGTAATGATATTTTGTATGAAGATAATGGTTGGCTGGTGGGTTATGGTGTTTCTGTGCCTATAATTCTAAAGTATCTCGAATATTTGATAAATAAGACTTTAGTTTGTTCATGCACTTTTCTCCTGTCCATCCTATTTCCATAATATTTTGTAATTTTCACATATTAAACTTTTTATGTTTATGATTTTTTCCTTAATATTTTGTACTCTGCACATATTAAACTTGTCATGTTTATGATTTTTTCCTTAATATTGTGTAATATGCACATATTAAACTTGTCAGGTTTATGATTTTGGAATGATGTTAAACTTGTTATGTGTATGAACTTGTTATGTATGTGTGTGGTTAATTTGTATGAACCTGTTATGTAAGTCTGGTCAGAAATAGCAGTCCCAGTATGTTGACTTTTAGATTGATTCTGTTTTGAATTTTTGGAATTGATTCTAATATTATGAATTCTTAAATCTAGTATCCATATTCAATGTGGAGCACGCTTATGTGAATTGCAGATTTGAGGAATATCTTCGAATCTAAGCATCAAGAGAGAGGTCAACTGTTTAACCCCTCTCTTGACCAGCACATTCCTTGATACTCCAAGAATCTACAATATGTGTATGCAATAAACATAAGTCCAGCATTCATTCTGATTGTGGATTTGGACCCTTCGAATTGTTTCTAACCCTATAAAATCTCAACTCTACACCCATATTCACTGTTATTATGGATTTGTTTTGTAGATGGGCGCAGATAGCTAAACATTTGCCAGGAAGGACAGACAGTGAAATAAAGAATTACTGGAACAGCTACCTCAAGAAAAAGCTTCTGGTCGGCTGCAATGATCAGAGTTTAACTGATGTTTCAAAGTCCAGTTATTCAACCATTTTAAAACATCTAGATATGCATGTACACAGTACTGTGGAAGATGATCACATTGTTAACCACCATCGCACTCACTTTGCTAAAATTTCCAATGGATTCATCGAGTGCAGAGCTGTAGAACTGGAGTTGTGTCCCTATAACTCTCGTATCTCTGCCAACAACTTGCCAGTTCGGTTGGCACAGCAGACCATGAGCAGTGGTCCAGAAATGAGCTGGACAAATTGCAGTGATGAAAATTTCAATAAATTGATAGCAGATGCAATGCCAAATTACTCAGTTCATCATAATGAAAATTTCCTTCCAGATGCAGGCAGCTCTCAGCACGATCATGGGATGATAAGCTTTTCAGCAAATGACTGTTCCATGCCTGACATTTGATAGACCAGAAGTTAATTCACTGTCTGCAGTGATCAAATCTGCATTCAACAACATGATCTCGCCAGATCTGCCTAGACAGGAGCGGCATCTTCAATAGTTGGTTATAAAAATACTGACAAACGATACATATGCATCCATATCACGATTCGAAGGTGAGTAGAAATTTGTCTATTGTATAGGGTTTTGGATTCCATATCATGATTTAAGGGTGAGTAGAGCGGTCAATAGGGTTTTGGATTCCATATCGTGATTTAAGGGTGAGTAGAACGGTCAATTGTATAGGGTTTTGGATTCCATATTATGATTTGAAGGTGAAATTGGTTCATTGCATAGGATTTCTTTTGAGAGGAGAGTGAATGTGTAATATTTCCAAATTTGTAGATATAAATGTTTTTCAAATAGCAAAATGAAAGTTTAAGTTGGTTTGTGAAGGGTTACTGTTGCCTTAGCTGTATATTAATTCATCTTGAGGGTGAGTAGAACGGTCAGTTGTATAGGGTTTTGGATTCCATATTATGAGTTGAAGGTGAAATTGGTTTATTGTATTGATCTTTTTTTGAGTTGAGAGTGAATGTGTAATATTTCCAAATTTTGAGATAAAAATGTTTTTCAAATAGCAAGATGAGAGTTTAAGTGGATTTGTGAAGGGTTACTGTTGCCTTAGCTGTATATTAATTCATCTTGAATAGTTTCTTAACTCAAAGTGAGTTCGTGAAAGTTTGTTATTGTCTTAGATCAACATTGTAAAAGTGACCAAAGCCTATAAAACAGTTATGTCTGCCGAATTTTGCTCTAATTGCTTCTGAAGTCAAGTGAGTTGGTGAAAATTTGAAGTCAAGTGAGTCGCTGAGAGTTTTGATGTTATGTTAGATCCACCTTGTATAAGTGACCAAAGGATATGAAACCGCTTTGGGAGCCATTGATATTAAATTGATTCACAGAAAATGGAACTTGATTATATATCTGTTTCACTGCATGAAATATATAAACGTACCAGTGTTTCAAACCTTAAACCACTTGGCTACGGAACAGAGTCAATCAATCTTCACACTTAATTAAATACATACTATAATTTGAAGTTGAAGTTCAAGTTTGAAACTTGATCTGAGAAAATTATTTAAGGATGAAAATTTATCCTAAATTTTGAAAACTTCAGCCAATTTTATAAGTTACAAAAATTTTGTTGATATATTTGTAAATTTATTTAAATTTTTAATAGTTTTATACATAGTTTTTATGAGTTTTCATATTTTTAATCTAAAATAATTTTATACTATAATATATAATATAGGTAAATCATTTTTAGAAAAAATTAAAATTAACAAAATCTTTTTTGAAAAAATAATAGAAAATTCACCTACTTAGAAATATTAGTCCCTACTTTTTTTTTATCTTCATCATCTCTTTCATCTCATCTTAAACTTGAAGATAAATCACCCAAAAAAATATAAATAGAAACTTGCCCTGTGTTTCAAACAGATATTAAAACTCTTAAAACTATTGAAAAATCAAGAAACAAGAAACAACACTCGAACAAAATATAGATCGAGACGTACCAGGTGTTTCAAATAGATATTAAAACTCTTAAAACTCTTGAAAAATCAAGAAACAACAGTATTCTTTCCAAGACGATGTTTCCTACAGAGTTCAAAATCGGGCTTTGGTATTTCTTAAGAGTTTGATTTATAGATAGAGAGTCTAATTTAGGTAATGAGGATGGAGAGATAGAGAGTCTAATTTAAGTAATGATGATAGAGAGTCTGATTTTGATGATCTAATCAGTTTCAAATCCAGTCAATGCAATTATTATATCAAGTTACAGGTAAGGTAGCATAGTGAAAAGCATGAATGTAATATCCCAAGGATCAAAATTTTAAGTAAAACAACACATCTAGGTATTTCATATAAAAACACAGAACACAACACATATAAGAAATTGAAGCCCAATTGTGAATCCTGAATGGATCCACCACATAAACATTACCGCGGGGTTTTCGTCCCGGGATCAATAAAAGAACTGGCCAGGCCAGATTCTCAACCCAAACATAATAAAGTAGATAATCCAGAATGCCCTAATGCCTAGCTTCTCTCCCTTTTTATAGGCTTGATGGGTCAATACCAACAAGAAATACCATGGGTCAATACCATGGGAAAATACCATCAAGAAATACCATGGGGAAATACCATGGGTTAAAACCACGAGTCAATTCTGTCCACTTTGACGGGATCAAGAAAGGGAATATTACAAATCCTCTTGCCCAAAGATTGCTTGTCCTCAAGCGATCCACTTCTATCCACAACAGAAGCATTTTTACATTAATACCAGGATCCCATACAATCCGATGTGCCCTCCACGTTGAATGATCCTGAATGGATCCTTCAATACCTGGATCCTAAGCAATCCTTTGGCCAATCATTTCCTAATGGATTCTCTTGGATCCCAATGCCACCTGAATCCTGGGACCTGTGGGTTATGGTACCATTTCAACCCTCCATCATTGTCTGCACCAAAGGGCCCAAGCTGCAATATGCCCTCAGCTGTGAGTATCCTCCCCTCAAAATGCATGATTCTCTCCTCATTTGATTCTCCTTGAGTGTATTCATCCTGGACCTCTTCACATGTGAGGATGAGTTGTCCATCCTTTCTGGTTGTCAAACATGGAGGTACTGGTGGACTGTTGTCTATACCTGATTGCCCATACCCTTTATGGATGTCCTCCATTGTATTTATAGATTCAACTACCACATCATCAGGAGGAATTGCATCCTTCCTTTCGTCATGTACTTTGTCAAGTTGACTGATCAGCTTGTCCTGCAAGTTTCTCTGAAGAGCATGGTGTTGTTGTTCACCATTTGTATTTGACTGCTCAGATCCTTCATACGTCCTCTCCTGAAAACTAGCGAACCCATCAATGGATGAACCCCCATGATCTGAAGAAGTCTCTAATTTTGTTATCCTTGTTGCTTCCTTATTGTCTGGACATGAATGGTCAAGTGCCCAAACTCCCTTGCATACAAAGCATAAGCCTTTCCTCCGTAGTTCATTCTTGCTGTCTCCAAAAATCTTTGTTAGTTCCTCCTTGGTTAACTTCTTTCTAAGTAGTTTGATGCTCTGTTTGATCAACCCCTCAACTAGTTCATAAGCAGTAGGTGATGCAATTAGCTCCTTCCTCCAAATGGCCAACAATTTGGATCTCAATTGTTCGTAGATGGCCCTATCTTCTCCTAAGATCGGAGACATGATCTTTTTCATGTATGTTTTGATGTAGTTTGGATGAGATGTTGTAATTCCATTGCAAAAGTATTGGAGCATTTGAAGGATTAAATCATCACACTCTAGATCTCGCATAAGCATACCAAATCTGAATTTCGCCATGCGTTCCAAAATTGTGCGCTTCTGGAAAAAAAGTAAGAATGGTGGTGTTGTGTTGTCCAACCCTTGGAGTGCTTCTACCATTACCCGAAAAGTCCTCCTCATGATGTCATCATTGTAAGGCAATAGTGGTGCTGTTAAGGCTATGATTTTACTGAGACAAGAAGCGACGGTGAGTCTAACATTTTCACAAGAATGCTCCAAGAACCTAGGTTGTATCAAAGCAAGCATGGATGGCTTCAAGGCCCAGCTTGACCCTTCCCATTCTGATTTATCTATCAAGCTCAAAGTCGCATTTAATCTGTCTAGTTGTAGGAGAACATCTTTTGACTTTGTACTCTGCAATTTGGATCCAAGTTCGAAGAGACACTTGCTTGTTACATCTTCCTTCCGAATATCTTTTGACTGCTGAAGAATAACATGGACCTTTCGAGAGAAAGGCCTGTCGCTCTGTTCTTGCTTCTGATTTGTATGTTGTTGCCATCTTTGATCCACAAAAGTATTGTAGCCCAAAGAATCGACTGATATATCATTATGTTGATTCTTGTGGCATTTCCAAAAACAAAATGATGACATTGGCATCAATGGATCTCAATACTTAGCTAATGAGAAACCTGAGAATGATCCCTGTCTAGCAATAGCTTCCCAACCTTTCAGCAATGACCATATTTGCAAGAAAGACATGAATAAATATCATGGGTACATTCATAATATTCCATACAAATGAATAAATATCATGGGTACATTTATTCATAAGAGGCCATATACAAGCTATAAATGATTTTTTTTTTTTTAATCATGCCTTCAAATATTTTCACAAATTTAACCCACAGACATATAAATGATTTTCCCTTCACTTATATCTCCCAATAAAATAATTTATTGCAAAATAAAAATCAAACTAGGGTGATAAATATCACCGAAGTGAGAAAAACTGGCTAGGGTGAAAAATAAATTTCACCAAAGTTCCTTGCGTAAAATTCTCAGGCTGGCAGGATGCACAGCTCTGATACCACTGTACTATCCCAAGGATCAAAATTTTAAGTAAAACAACACATCTAGGTATTTCATATAAAAACACAGAACACAATACATATAAGAAATTGAAGCCCAATTGTGAATCCTGAATGGATCCACCACATAAACATTACCGCGGGGTTTTCTTCCCGGGATCAATAAAAGAACTGGCCAAGCCAGGTTCTCAACCCAAACATAATAAAGTAGATAATCCAGAATGCCCTAAATTTCTAGCTTCTCTCCCTTTTTATAGGCTTGATGGGTCAATACCAACAAGAAATACCATGGGTCAATACCATGGGAAAATACCATCAAGAAATACCATGGGGAAATACCATGGGTTAAAACCATGGGTCAATTCTATCCACTTTGACGGGATCAAGAAAGGGAATATTACAATGAACAATAACAACATGAGCAAAGGCAAGGGTTACAGGGTGGAAGGCATTTGTTTTGTGGCCCAGGCCAACTAATACATAAAACAATATTTTCCATCTGAATTTTTTTTGCCCGGTGGGACAGTGTAACCAATAGGTAAAATACTAATATTTTTTGCTGAATTTTTTTTGGTGGCACGGTCTAACTTATAGGAAAATAATCTTTTCTATGGAATAAAATTTAGAGTTAAATTATGATTTAGTTGTAAATTAAATAATTAAAAATATATATTTTGGAGAAACAATTTTCTCTATTAATTAGAATATTATTATTATTATTATTATTAATGCAAAAAAGATTTAGGGAGATCCACCCTAAAGGATTAGATCTTGCTGGAAGGTTGCCAAGTGCTTTAGCTAGGAAACTCACTAATTAAACTAATTCTTAAAACTAGATTTTGATTTAGATAACTACCTTCATGGTATATGCCCGCACTCATTAGGAGGTGAGGGGGGGCACTTATTTGGAGTTGTATGGAAGGACTGTGTAGAGTAGTACATTTTCTAGTTTCCACAAGAAGCTTGTTCAGTAAAGACAGAGATATGGAGCATATACATCACTGAGTGCTTGTTTCGTCTTACAAATCACTCAGTTCTTGTAAATCCAAGGAAACAAATAAAAACTATCAAGATAAGTATCAGCTATAAGTTTAAATATATTTTTGTTCGAATTGTAATTTAATATGGTTTAAATTTTTTTATAGTTAATCTCATAAGAATATTGTACTTATGATGTAGGTTAACTATTGAACCATCCAACAAATATGTATGAGGTTGATTTCAAGTAATATTAGAGTGCTTAGTGGAATGATACTGAAGCTAAATATTAGAGGATAAAAATCATTGCAATTATACTATAACCCTATGACATGCATTGATTTCCATGAGATGCTATGACAAATGTGTCATTTTATTTAAGCAAGCCGGATGAGTTCCTTCAATAAAAGGAATTTCATGTGCAAGGAATCCTTGCAAAGAGACGGATCACTGGAGGGAATGATGAAGAAGAGAAGGGGATGCTTGAACTTGGAAGGTATATGACTGCAAGGAAGAGGAAACTAACATAAAAATTTTCAAAAGGTTATGTGCAAACTCAATGGGATCAGACATACATTGGGTATGCTCCTTAAACCAATGATCCAAATTTTTTCTTGTGATGACATCAAACGACGTGGTTGGAATGAAAAATTCAAGGAATATAAAATATCATTGATGCAATAAATTGTGACTATATGGCTTAACTACCTATGCTCCCTATTGTTTAGCATTGAGGATGGTGATTGTATAAGGGGGTGGGGTTTGTAACATCCCCCTCTTTATCCCCACTGTTTAAAATGTAAAGGTGACGGCCACACTTATTAGGGGAATTTTGAACTCTAAAATGGGCCTCCTAAGGAAATTATAAAATAATAGTGGAAATAATAAAATAGGATTAGATTACATCATCAACTTTAGTGGGAAAAAAGAAAAAAGTACTTTTTTAACTCGTATTTTCAACTTATCTCCGTATGGGTTTAGTCAAATTTCTAGTGGAAACACTTGTTGAATGCATAATTTTATTCCTCATTGAATTATTAACCTTTTTTTACACTTTCGATGGGCTCTGCTACTCAAAAAATGAGAAATACATGAAAAGTGTGATTGCAATCACATTTTTTCATGTATTTATCATTTTTCGTGTAGTGAGATCCATAAAAAGTATGCAATATGGGTACTCCTTGGATGAGGAATTAAATTTTGCATCCAATGAGTACTCTCACTTAAAATTTGAGTAAAACCTTAGGGAGATAAGTCGAAAATACAGGTTGAAAAATTAGTTTTATTATTTTATTATTTTTTAATCCTTTTACCTTTTTACCCCAAAAATGGTGAATCATCCACCATGGTTGACATCATCATCTTGAATCCTATAGGTTCTTATAAATTTTATTTTGGTTGTAAATTTTTCTTAAGAGTCCCATTTAGACCTCAAAAGTTCTCTAATGAGTGTGGGAAGAGCCATGACTAGCCAAATCCATAACTAATAATTGATACTGATTCAAAAATAATCCAGTTAAACAAGTGAAGGTTGGACCACCTTACAGATATTTTGTTTAAGTGAAATTGGTGGGGTATCTACTTGTTTCCCTAGACAACCATACTACACCCCACTCAATTAAATTCCATACCTCCTTGCAAATGTGAAAAGTCATCATTTATTATGACCATAATATTAAATGTTCCAGAACAATTTTTCAGAGTCAACAAATAGGTTGATTTAGAGCCAATAGTCTCATTGATTATTTGTATCTTTAAGAGGAAACGGTGTGGCCCAAAGAGTAAAGGTGTCCATCTGTCAATTTGAAAATAAAAATGTGCATACGAAGGAAACAAGAAGGCATGGAAGTTCCTTCTCGAATAAGCTAGGAGGTGCAGAGGCGATGGAGGTAAGTTTAAATTCCCATGGCTTCACATGAAAGAGAAGGGGATCCAAATTTCGCTCTATCTCACAAAGATCCTAAAAAATATATCACTCGTACTATTGCTTCCACTTCCACTCATAGCCCTCACTCAAATTATTTCCTAATTACTGTAGATCTCCACCCTAGCTATCACACCATTTATCTTCTTTGTTGTTACAACACACATCTTTTGCTCTCTCTGAATAATTTTCCTATGTTTACATTACAAGAATAGTTATCCTACAACTTCCTCATACCTTAGATCCCGCTCAAGAGTGGTCAGCTGCAAGACAATAGTGATGCAGGTGGCCTATGGTTTGAAGGAGAATGGAATTCCCTCCTTTAGTTTCCCGATAAATCAACTAGATATGTAACCAGATATGAATATTATTTATGGATATTGAATTTTTTGTATCTATGTGAAAAGTGTTTGAGGTCTAGATTTCCTTTTACTATTTTCATTTTTAAATGACCGACAGAGATACCAAAAATGTATGACCTCACATAGTTGAATTTCCAAAGTCCATAGTGTATCGAGTAATTTAACAATGTGCAAATTATGTCTTTAAAATCCTATATGCTAACTATTGTATGAAGTCGCACTGTGCATAACTATGTGTAGTTATATTTTTTTCATGGAGTTTTTTTTTTCTAATATTAAAAGTAAAAGGTAGTACATTTGCATAAATTTATAAGGATAACCCATATGATAGCTATAGAAAAAGTAACCAATAACCACAAGAAAGATACAATGGATAAAACTATGCATCGTACTAGGAAAAGACAAACAAAGAGAGGACCGCTAAAGAAACTGCTAACAGACAACAAATTGATAATCAAACATCACATAAGAAGGAAAATGGACAAAACCATAAGAAAAAAAAGCAACAAAACCAAACTCTCCCCCTTAGAGAGATAAATTCCCAACATTTTGCACAAAATCCATTGATCAAAATCTTATAATCTGCAAAACCAGGCAACATGGTCTTACACAGCAATTTGTCACTTTCCATGTACTCCCTATTTCCGAATCCTGGAGGACCTTAACAGTGACCCCTGTGTCTCTTTTCCATCATGAAAATTTTCTATTATATCCCTTACAGTATACAAGAAAAACTCTCTGAGAATCATTCTTGAAGTATCTCCTTAAAAACATGTTTATTTGGAGTAGTGCACCCTTTGTTTGTCTCACTCACGCCGATGCCTCATCTCAAGCCTGGAGCTGCGCTAATCCAATTCTTGAAGGTTTTTAAAAATGGAAACAAAACTTCGAGATCTAGAAGATTCGTGGGCAGAGAGCTGATTGTTTGTTCATGGGGATAGGGTCAAGCTTCTCCCTTTGGGCTTCTTGTTCCTACTAAAGAGAACCACCCAAGGAGATAAACCATTTCCCCACCTTAAGTTGATCCATGTTTCCTCTCCCTTCGCTATAAAATGGACATCCTCTCATACCTCTGGTAGTTAGACCAAAGATTGAAGAACAACAGAGAGAGAATTTTTACTATAGGCGTTGCAGGAGAGTTGAGACCTTTGGCCTTTATGTACCAAGTCTCAATGAGTGCTTTGGAGATGTGCTTGGATCCGGACCCGTTTAAGAAGAGCTTTGCCATCAAGGTGCAGGTTGTAACTCCCCTTCTTATATTAATATGATACAATTGATCCTTACTTTCCACTCTTTTCTATGATGCATGATTTGATTTCTAGTATTCCTTGATCAACTGGATAGATTTATTATGTGAAATACATGTTGTCCTTTCATGTTTTGTGTTGTTTAATCTCTTCTACAGGTAACTAAGAGTTGGTGACAGCGAGGATCTGACTAGGAAGAGCCAAGGATTAAAGTACTTGAGCGAGAAGCATCATCAGATCGAGGTAGGTCAGCTCTATACAATCTATGTTCATTTAAAATCTAGGAAAGTAGGTGTTAGATTGTTCCCTTTGTTACTAGACCCATCCTAGGGCTAGAGGGATCGTCTCTTTCCGCGGAGAGGATTTTCATGCATAAAAAAATCAACAGAGACAGGGATGTTACACATCAATTTGTCGTTGTCCTTGTACTCCCTATTCCCAAATCCTAGAGGACCTTCAACAGTGACCCCTATGTCCCTTTTTCCATCATGAAAATTTACCACTTATCGCTTACAGTATACTGAACAAACTCCCTATTAACCATTCCTAGATTAGCTCCTTATTTTTCTTTTAATTTGGAGTAGCATGCCATTTTTTTGTCTCACTCACGCCAATGCCTCATATTAAGCCTGGAGGAGTGCCAATCGGCGTTGGAATGGAGATCATACTCACGCCAATCCAATTCTGGAAGGTTTTTAAAAATGGAAACGAAGCTTCGAGATCTAGAAGCTTCGTGGGCGGAGATCTGGTTGTTTGTTCATGGGGATAGGGTCGAGCTTCTCCCTTTGAGCTTTTTGTTCCTACAAAAGAGGAACCAACCAAGGAGATAAACCATTCCCCACCTTAAGTGGATCCATGTTCCCTCTTGCTCACTATAAAATGGACATCCTCCCCTGCCTCTGCTAGTTAGAACAGAGATAAAAGAGAAACATAGATATAATTTTTCTTATAGGCATTAAAGGAGAGTTAAGACCTTTTGCCTCCTTGTACCAAGTTGAAATGAGTGCTTTGGAGATGTGCCTGGATCGAGACCCATTGAAGGAGAGCATTGACATCAAGGCGCAGGTTGTAACTACCCGTTTTATATTAATATGGTAAAACTGATTCTTACTTTCCACTCTTGTCTACAATGCACAATTTGATTTCTAGTATTCCTAGATCAACTAGATAGATTTTTTATGTGAAATACATGTTGTCCTTTAAAGTTTTGTGTCGTTTGATCTCTTGTGTAGGTAACTAAGCACTAGCGACAATGAGGATCTAATTAGGAAGAGACAAGGATCAAAGGACTCGAGTGAGAAGTAGCATTAGATCGAGGTAGGTCATATTCATACGATCTGTGTCTATTTCAATCTAGGAAAGTAGGTGTTAGATTTTTCCCTTTGTTACTAGACCCATCCTAGGGCTAGAGGGATCGTCTCTGTCCACAGAGAGAGGTCATATCGATAAGATCTTTGTCGATTTACAATCTAGGAAAGTAGGTGTTAGATTGTTCCCTTTGTTAATAGACCCATCCTAGGGCTAGAGGGACTGTCTTTGTCTGTAGAGAGGATTTTCATGCATAAAAAATTAGGCAGAGACAGGGATGTTGCATAGAAATTTGTCACTGTCCCTGTAATCCCTTTCCCGAATCCTAGAGGACCTTCCACAGTGACCCCTGTGTCTCTTTCTCCATCATGAAAATTTTCCAGTTTATCCCTTAAAGTATAGTAAAAAATATTTCTGTTAATCATTCCTAGAGTAGCTCAAAAACATGTTAATTTAGAGCAACACACCCTTTGTTTGTCACCGTCCCTGTCCTCCATGTTCCCGAATCAACAATGTTACCGATGAAATAGGTAACCGCAATGTTACCTACTTTTTCTTGGTAGCATAAAAAGCACCCGATTTTGAAAAGTGGTGATGCAGAATCACCATTTTTTTTTGTGCACATTTTTTACACTCTAATATTTTTATTTATGAAGTATGAATATTTTTTTTTAAATGTTAGTGAATTTCATGTTAATTTTGAAATGTATTGATGCAGCATCAACTTTTTTTTTTAGAGTGGTGATTTTCATGCTAATTTTGAAACGTATTGATGCTGCATCAACTTTTTTTTTTAGAGTGGTGATTTTCATGCTAATTTTGAAACGTATTGATGCTGCATCAACCTTTTTTTTTTAGAGTGGTGATTTTCATGTTGGTAATAAAACACAAAACTTAGATAAAAATATATATATATATAAACAATAAAAAAAACCCAATAAAAATGTAAAAAAAAACAAAAATAGCTCGTAAAAATAAAAAATTTAAACAAAAATAAATAAATAAATAAACAAAAATATTTGAAAATTATATCAAAGGAAATGACAAAATTTGAAAAAAAAAACACATAATTTAAAGAAAAAAAACAAAAATTGACCAAAAAAATTTAAAAAAAAAAACTTCAAAAACATTTTTTTTCTAACTTATTAAAAAAAACCATATTAAAAATTAAAAAATAAAAATAAAAATAATTAAAATTACAAAATTAAAATTTAGATTAAACAAAAAAATTAAAAAAAAAAAATTAAAAAAATTAAATTTAAAAATTTAAATTAAAAAATAATAATAATAATAAGAAAAAAAATACAAATTTTAAAATTAACCAAAAAAAAACAAATTAAAAAAAAAATTGAAAAAGAAAATAAAATAAAAAAAACTATCATTTAAAAACAAAAAAAATGAAAAAAATAACATGCAAATAATTAAAAAACAAATACACATAAATTTAGTGCTTTTTTTTTAATGAAACAATTTATAGATTTTAAAAATGAAAAACTAAATAAACTAAAAAATTTAAAAAAGTAATTAAATTAAATTAAAATTTAATAAATTTAATAAATAAATTTTAAATTTTAAATTTTAAAAAATAAGTAATCTATAATATTAAATATAAAAATAAAAGAAAATTAAAAAAAAAAATAAACAAATTGAATTTAAGATAAAAAAATTGAATAAAAAAAAAATATTTAAATTTTTTGAAATTAAAAAAACAATTTAAAAAAATAAAATTAAAATAAAAATATTAAAAATTAAAAAAAAATAAAAATAAAATCAAATAAAAAATATACATATATATTAAAAATTAAAAACAAAAAAAAAAAAAATAATAAAATTTAAAAAAAATAAAAACAAAATTAAAAAAAAAAACAAAACAAATTATATTTTAAATAAAAAAATTAAATTTTTTGAAATAAACAAAAAATTTTAAAAAAATCAAATTAAAAAAAATCAATTCAAAAAAAAAAAATTTTAAAAATTAAAAAAAAAAATCAATTTAAAAAAAAAAAATTAAAAAAATTAAAAAAAAAATGGCGGCAGTGGTGGTGGTGGTGGTGAGGCGGTGGTGGTGGGGGCGGCACCACCCGGCCTTCCCTGCCCGGGCAACGGCGGAGGCCGGCCGGTGGGAGGGCGGCGAGCTGCGCAGCCACCCCGCCCGCCCACAGGCCGGCCTCCGCCGCCGCCCCGGCGGGGAGGGCCGATTCCGGGCGGGGAAGGCCGGGTTGCGCCGCCCCCACCACCACCACCGCCGCCATTTTTTTTTTTTTTTTCCAAAAATATAATTTTTTTTTTTAATTTAATTTTTTTATATAAAATATAATTTGTTTTGTTTTTTGTTTAATTTTGTTTTTATTTTTTGTAAATTTTATTATTTTTTCTGTTTTAAATTTTTATTTATTTATTTTGTTAGTAATTTTTATTAAATTTTTCTTCTTCTTTTTTATTTAATTGATTTTTTTTTTTTAATTTCATAAATTTCCTATATTATTTTATAGAATTTCATAAATTTTGTATTTTTTTAAAATTTATTTGAATTTAATATTGTTTTTTAAATGTTTTACTTTTTTATTAATTTTTTTTTGTTAATAACATAAAATTTTTATATTTTTATATTTCAATTAAAATTGTGTATTTAAAATTAGATTTTTTTTTAATTAAACTTAATTTTTTTAAATTAATTTGTTTTTTAATTTTTTTTTATTTAATATTATTTTTAATTTTTTTTATTTTTTTCAATTTTCCATTTTTAATTGATTTTTAAAGTTTTTATTTTAACAATGGTTTTTTTTTTCTTTTATATTTAAAATTTATTTTTTCTTTCAAAATTTATTTGTTTATTTATTAAAATTTAATATTTTTGTTTTTAAATTTAATTTGTTATTTAATATTTTTTTTTTTAATTTAATAAAATCTTATATATATACATATTTTAATTTAAGTTCATATATATATTTTATTTTTTATAATTCAAATTTAATTTATTTTTTATAGTTTATTTGTTTTTCTAATATATCTTGTTTTAAATTTAATATTTTCATTGTATTTTATTTTTATTTTTTATTTTTAAATAATTTTTCATTTTTTTTACTTTTAATTTAAATAATGTTTTCTTTTTTTAATATTTTTATTTTAAATTTTTAAATTTATTAAAATTTAATATATTTCCTTAAATTTAATTTTTTGTTTTAAATTATTTTATTTTTTTTTAATTTAATAAGCATTTTCTTTTTCTTTTTTAAATTTAATTTCTATATTTTATTTTTTATAATTTCCTTCTTTTTTTAACTTGTTTTTTTTTTAATTTAATATTTTTATTTTGCTTTTATTTTTATTTTTTAATTTCTATATTTTTTTAAATTTCAATATTAATTTTTTTCGTTTATTGTTTTATTTTTTTTTTCCTTAAATTTTAGGTTTTTTTTAATGTTTGAATTAAAAATTTTATTTTGTTTTTATTTTTATTTATTTTATCTTCATATATTTTTAAATTTTAAGCTTTTAAATGTTTTTATTTTTTAAATTTAATTTTTTTCTTAAATTTTAGGTTTTTTTTAATGTTTGAATTTTAAAAATTAAAAAATGTTATTTCTATTTTTAAAAATGCCAAAAGTATGACACAATTTATTTTTTGTTATTCCAGCATCAACTTGTTTTGTTTTGAGGGTTTTTTTTCAATCCTTTTTTCAAGAAACAATTTTGTTTTTACCATAATTTTATAAAATGTTGAAATTTGACCTTCAAAAAAAACGAAGTGCGTTCTGGAATACACACTTTTTGTTTTTGGGGTGTTTTTTCAATCCTTTTTTCAAGAAACAATTTTGTTTTTACCATAATTTTATAAAATGTTGAAATTTGACCTTAAAAAAAAACCAAGTTCGTTCTGGAAGACACATTTTTTTTTTTGGGTGTTTTTTCATGTTTTTTGAGAGTTTTTGGGCTAGAGTTCTCGTTTTGAGGTCAGGTTACCTATTTCATCGGTAACAGTGTTAATCATGGACGGCCTTCAACAATCACCCCTTGTGTCTCTTTTTCCATCATGAAAATTTTCCATTATATCCCTTACAACATACTGAACAAACTCTTTGTTAATCATTCCTATAGTAGCTCCTTAAAAACATGTTAATTTGTAGCAGCACGCCCTTTGTTTGTAACATTCATGCATTACCCTCTTGCCTAGTTTACCCCTTTTTGATTCATTTTTGTGTTTAATTTCTAAAATTTATCGGCCACGATAATATTTTACCTCTGCTCATCTCCTTAAATTATCTTAGGTTGAGATTAATGGAAACAGTTCCTGAATTTACCAACCAAGGAGTCCCCTCAGATGGGAATCCTGATGCTTTTCCTTCTTTTGGAAATGTTGAAGCTCCTTATATGGCAATGTTTTCCCTCCCGAGATTAACCATTGGTCTACCGGTTTGGTTATTTTTGACCCCCGTGGTTCCAGATGTCCAAACATCTTCTCAACCAAGTTCTCCTCCAGCCGAACCATGTCAACCCCATGTTGATCTTAAGGTTGATCCCTCACCTTCTTCACCCATTTCTTCACCTCATTATTCCTCTTCGCCTAGTGAAATTCTAGATTCCAGTAACTAGGTGGCTAAGAATAAGAAGAAGGAGTTGAAGAATAAGAAGGAAAATAAGTAAGGGGGCAAACCAGTGACCATCTCTATTGTTGCAACTGGCATAGAAAAACCTCCCACTTCATCCCGAAAATTCAATTCCATTGCAAGCTATGTGAGGGTGACCAACTTCTTAGGAATTTCCCTGGTATTCTCAAGGTGTTAGAAGTGTGGTTTGTTGGCCCGATTCATCCTTCATTATCAGCCCCTGAACATCATGCTAGTGATGAAACTTCAGCTAGAGATAATACGACTCGTAAGAAACTTGGTAAGATCAAATTTCCTTATAGGTTATGTGACGGGAACCATCCCATTCACCTCTGTCCTTATATGGATGAAGCCTCTAAAGTGTTGGATACCCTTACGGCTTCTGAGTCTTGTCTTCCAGTTGGTTACCAGAAGTTTTCTTTGAGTCCTCTGTTAGTTGATCAAGTGATTGACTGAGATTCATCTCTGGTCATTCCACTCTCTCCGAAAATCAATCTCATGAGTCCATTCTTGACCAATCATTGGTCGAGAAAAAATTATATCTGTTTCCACCTATAGTTCATCAGGTATTTTGTGTAGATATTGGATCTCATTCCACCCAGCTTCTCTTTTTTTCCTTAGACTCCCCGGATCAAAGGGAGATCCTCTTATTCCCACTATCCAGGAGGGTGATCCTCCAGCTCCCGTTCCGACAGTCTAGGAGGTTGATCATCCTACTCCTGTAACGCAAGGAAATAGTCCTCACATTCCTATGACACCCCCTCCATGTAGTTTGGTCGCTACCTTTGATTTGAGTCGACTGGCAGGATATCGTCATCTTTCTTACGTGCCTTTTGAGATTATGATACAAACCTATAATTTGGCCGTACCAAGAAAAATTATAGATGAAGGCGCATTTTTCAGTATTCTGTCTTGAACTACTTGGCAAGCTTTCAATTCTCCATAGTTTGTGCCTATTACTCAGAATCTCTTGGCCTTTAATAGAGGAACCAATCAACCGTTAGGGATCCTTCCTAATTTTTCTATTGCTTTGGGAGGAAATATTGTGTATATAGACGTGATGGTTTTCCAAGGCCCCTTGGATTTTAACTTACTCCTGGAATGAAACTATACTTATGTCATGGGAGCGCTTGTCTCTTCTGTCTTTCGTGTGATCTATTTTCCACATGAAGTTCAGATCATGACCATTGATCAATTTTCATTCATTTGTCCTAATATGACACCTAGTCTAGCATCATCCCTTAATGGTCCCTACTCACTGGTGGTAGCTTCCCCACCCTAGGTCAATTATGTGGCCACATGTTCATTGCCTGCATCCAGTGATAGTTTTGTCATGTACCGTGTACTGGGGGCATTAGATCTGGATTTCCAAATTGTTTTTCTCCCATCATATGAGAACTTATTGGAATCCATAACCTCTTATATGTCTTGATCAGGTCTTCAAAGCATAGTTACTCTTCTTGTGTCAATCACCTTAAAAAATGAAACAAGCTCTTCAAAGCATAGTTCCCTTCTTGTGTTGATATCTTTAACAAATGGAGCAAAGTGTTTTGAGGATATTTCTTTTAGTGTATCAACCTCGTTAAAAAATGAAACAAGTTCCTGTGCAATTTGAGATTTTGATTAGTTCTCGTAAAATCCTAGATGAGTCTTTCACTTGATCTCGTAATTGAACCTTCACTCCATTCACTTGTTAGTAACTAGCAGCCTACTTAGGTGAATGCACTGAAGTTGGGGGCATGTACCTTGAATTGAGTCACCATGCTGGGGGCATGAAAAAAAAATTCAAGACTCTTTTATTTTTGTTTCAAGCTTGTGTAAAATGAAACCAATTCCAAGCATAGTTTTCCATGCTTTCAAGCTTCTGTGAAAATGAAACCATTCTGATTTTACCTCTCATGATTTCCATTTTATCAGCCTTTTTGCTAGATGAGCCTTGTTTTTCTCATCACCATCTACTTGGTCGATCATACGCCTTCACTTGGTTGTTTTAGCCATTCCCAAGGAATAGCGGCAATGAGTGGTCTTGTTAGTCAGCCTCTTAAACTGTACTTGTTTCGAGTACTTTCACCATAACTGGAACCAATTTATATCCTTTATACCACTCATTCCACAAGGAGGAGTCATCTTTCAGCTCTTTTATAACTCTCTAAATGTGAAAATATTGACGAGTTCTTGTCATTTTGAACTCGTTAAAGTGCATGAAATGTCATTTAGCCAGTATACATTTACTCCTTTTTCAGGCTCGGATAAATTATTTACGAAAAAGGAATACATTAGTCAATGATAGCTATGAGGTTCTCTCGAACTTTATTTTCTACCTTTTTAGGTTTGAGGTACTATTTATGAAAAGGGGAATTTGGAGTTTTCTTTTCTCCCCTTTTCAAACTCTCTAAACATAAAAAGGAATAGAGTTTCACCTTTTTTGGACTCGATAAATTTTAATGACATTGGACCCATCAACATGACAACACCAAATTCCTCCGTCCTATGGCTCGTAAAATGTACTAGAATGGATTTTTCCGAAGGGAAAACTTATATGAAAGGAATATGCTATCCCCTTCAAGCTTGTATTAAAAATTAATTGAGGTACTCACCAGAAATGGTGGGGGAAAATGAAAGTATTCATTAGTTACATTAGTAGTATGTCGGTCTTGAACATGGCACATCCTCTGTTTCATGTTAGGTTGGGGACGCCCTATGTTCGTCACTTTGCCTCCATGGGTTTGGGAAATCTGTTTTCCTCTCATTCAATTACCATCTTTATCAACATGACCTCTAATTCGATTTGAGTCAAATACTACCAAGCTCTAGAGTCGTGTCGTTGATATGTTCAAGAGAAGTTCCTTTTGCATCTTATTCATTACCCGGTTCTATGTTCAGTCTTGATTCCTAACTATCTTCTTTCCTCTATCTCGTGTCGATGACGTGGGACACATTATGGCCCTCCTTTGGCAGATCACTTCCTGTTGACTTGAACTCATTATCCGAGAAGTTGATCTAGGGATCCCTTTTCATTACCTTAGAGCCCGCATTCCCTAATGGCAGGTTGTTCACATTTGACAATAGGTTCACATCATTGGCCTTCGATCGGATGATTTCACGAATGTTCTACGTCAACTCTTTATTCACATTTTGTGGATTTTACTGATAGTACCTTGAGGGACATTTTCATTATTAGTGGTCTCTCTCACGCCTGTTAACAATTTAAATCATTGATTGGTAATCAGGCAATTTTCTTGCATGTTCAACTTCAACTCACTCATTCACATGCCTGAATTTTTACTTTTTTGGGTCGTGACAGAGCGCAAGACCCCGGGTTTTGTCTGATAAAGTATAGGTTGCTAGATGATATATATTATTCATGATTTTACATATGAATCTTTTATTTGGATGGGTGTGACCATACCTGAGTCCATAATTGTGATCCTTTTTATTGTTGGATGGGTGCGACCATACCACGGATCTTGTTTCATGATCTCTTTTACATATGACTGCCTTCATACCTCATGTCATGTGTTTATCTCAAGGATTCTAGTTATGTATATACGTGCTTGATTTCACAGGTTTTCCAACAAAAACATCTTAGTCCTGGCACATGCTCGTAAACAATTTCATCCGTCACTCTTGTTCGACCTTCATGCTTTAGGGGGCATATTACATAGCAATTTGTCACTATACCTCTACTCACTATTTTTGAATCCTGGGGGACCGTAACAGTGACCCTTGTGTCTCTTTTCCATCATGGAATTTTTCCATTATATCCCTTATGGTATACAGAACATACTCTTTGATAATCATTCCTTGAGTAGCTCCCTAAAAACATGTTTATTTGGAGTAGCGCACCCTTGGTTTGTCTCACTCATGCCAATGCCTCATCTTAAGCCTAGAGGAGCACCAATCAGCGCTAGAATGGAGATCGTACACATGCCGATCCAATTCTAGAATTTTTTTAAAAATCGAAATGAAGCTTCGAGATCTAGAAGCTTCGTGGGCAGAGAGCTAGTTGTTTTTTCACGGGGATAGGGTTGAGCTTCTCCCTTTGGGCTTCTTGTTCCTCCAAAAAATGAACCATCCAAGGATATAAACCATTTCCCCACCTTAAGTGGATCCATGTTCCCTCTTCCTTTACTATAAAATGGACATCCTCCCATACCTCTGCTAGTTAGAATAGAGATTGAAGAACAACATAGGGATAATTGTTGCTATATGTGTTGAAGGGGAGTTGAGACCTGTTAGACCCTTGTATTTCATAGTATCACCAGGTGACTGATTATTGCTTAGATTTTTTCATGATTGAAAATGATATTCCATGGTTGTCATTTATTTTCAGGAAAGAAGCAAGAAAGTGTTGTTGATAAGGTGTGATGATGATAAAACTTCATTTATGCCCTCATTCAATATTTTATCAAAGGAGTTCACTTAGTATATATATCTCCAATTTGGATTAGGGTAGGTAGGTGTGAAAATAAGGTTAGCACTCTAATCATATTTCAAATTTAGTTTTAGATTTCTCTTCAGTTTCAGGATCAAGTGTGTTCCAGACTTCAGTTTGCAGATAGTGTTGACTTCAGCTTGAAGGTTTCAACCACAGATCAGGTTGCAGGGTTGGGATCAGCCCAATGGATCAGGACACTAGTCTATGATGTTCTTGAAACCTCCAGAAGGAACTGTCATCCCCAGCTGGAGCCATTGTTAGACCCCTGTATTTCATAGTATCACTTGGTGACTGATTATTGCTTAGATTTTGTCATGATTGAAAATAGTATTCCATGGCTGTCATTTATTTTTAGGAAAAAGGAAAAAATTATTGTTGATAAGGTGTGATGGTGATAAAACTTCATTTCTGCCGTCATTCCATCTCATTCACCCTCTATGCCCCTCATTTCATCATTCTAAAGTTCTACACCTTATTTCTTTCAAACCCCTTCTTTAGCTATTAACACCCAATTTTTATAGTTAAAAAGGAGCAACATTAGAATCAAAGGAAGTAAAGGCAGTAGAGAAGCAGTTAAGGCCGAAAAAAAACAAGGGAAGAGTCTTGAACGAGATTGGGTCAAGCTGTGAATGCGTTGGGGTCGAGTTGTGAACGCTAAAGAAGTTCGAGTTGTGAATGCTAAATAAGGTCAAGTCGTGAACGCGAGGCAAGTATTGTACGAAAAAATAAGAAATGAATGGATGCAACCAAAGAAACAAGTTTGGTAAACCACAGTAAGGGAGCAGTGAGGACCGTTGGATCTAAGAAATGATCAACGCCAGAGATTCAATCGCAATCACAGATCCCAAATTTTTCAGGATGGGCGAAATTGTAAATGTTAAAGTCAGCGAAATGTGATTTGTGATGAAGTGGGACCCATTAACCCATGGCATGAAAATAAGCCTTACCTATTTCCCACACTTCGAAACCCGCAGGCTTTAAACCTTACCTCTTAAGGCATGCCAAATCTTATTTTTCCATTGATGCGATGAAGTGGGGCCCGTCATACCTTAATGCATTATAGAAACCACATGAAAACCTTCTTTCAACCTTAAACATTACCTTTATCCGCATTTCCAGTTTATCTCTATAATTTTCCTTTTCCACTGCTATATCATTGTTTTACCTCGCTTTTCCCATTCCGCGTTTGCGATTAAAGTGGGGTCATTATCCCTGACACGTCACCCTTCCCCCACCATACATCAAATTTCACAAATTACAACTTAGTCCATTATGCCAAACATTAAAACCTACTATCTCCGACATGCGATATCGCATCGTACATATTTTAACTTACCGTTTGAAACGCCCACAATGTATTTTGTTTAACTTGCAATGCGATTGTTCGCACCACAACAGCTTCGTCCCCCACTTCACAACCATTTCAGATACATTGAAATACATTAAAATATCATATGAAACATCAAAAACTTTACCTTACTGCTGATATCATTTTCTACTTTATAACTTCGCCAATGCAGTGGGCTCCATCCTCATTGCCACATCATCCTCTGATAGCGCAAATCGCATTTCGCATGTTTCAGTAGTTAACTTCTAGCGTTTATAACAAAAACTTAAAGTTTTGGATTTTCAGGCTGTGGTTGGGTCCCACCTTCCCTCCACATTACCTCCTTTCTCCCCGTGCTTCGCACTTCAAATATTTTATAGTTTACATCTTTTTCTTCATGTTAAATATTTGCGATTGTGATTTGCTTGGTCCCACCTCCCCTCCATGTCACCTCCTCTGTCCCCGTGATTCACACTTCGCATATTTTATAGTTTACCTCTACTGCTTCATGTTAAATATTTTTGACTGCGATGCGTTTGGTCCCACCTCCCCTCCACATTACCTCCCACTTCGAATCGCATTGTGGATTCCTTTTCTTATAACGTAAATTGAAAAAATTGCGAAATGGGATGCTGTCGTGGATGCGATGCAACTCCAAGATAAAATCTAAAAATTTTCAGGTCTGGGTAAATGAGTTTTTATGCTATTTTGTTTAGAAAAAGGGTTAAAACATGGAAAAAGAGGATTCGGGTAGCGAAAATATACCAAGGGTCGAGTTGGTCATGGAATTTTTGCAAACTTTTTATGTTATAATGACAGAAAAATAAAAGGCAACAAACTTATTGGCACAATCACTAATCAATGTCAAGTGTCTATCCCTGCACTGGAGTTAATTACCTAATGTCAATCTCTTGAAAAGCAGGGCCAAATTTCAGAGTCATCATTCATTGCCTCTTCGAGATCATCACATGCCACCTTCAAGCCTACTTTTGATTTAAAAAGAGCCACCTCAGTTTTTTATTCTTGGAGATTTACCAAAATTAATTCTATAGGTGGTGTTTTGTCAAATATTTTCTTTGTTCCAGCCTTGCATGGCCATAGCTGTTTAATTTTTCAGTTGTTTGTAATAAATGAAGTTTGCCAAAGTAGATTAGGGAAACTGACTCAAGTTTTAGTTAAATACTGCTTGAATTTTCATAATCAAGGGTTGGATATAGTTACCCCCTGCATTGTAATAACTACTATATTAGAGCACTATAATTTCGGAGCTGGACATCAATAATCAAATATCTTTTACAGAATTCCTGAACTGTGTCAAAATGGTGATGTGATACTTCTCTATTTTAAATGTTTCTATTGTTTTCTCTATTGTGCATCTGTTCATCTAATTGTAAATCAGAAATTTTAGATTAGGATTTGTTGTCGGAGCACCTTAATTCCATCTGCATTTACAATCTGAATGTTTTCTGCTGAAGTCTGATTAAAGAATTCTTAACTGCTCTTTAGTCACTACTGAACCTTAATATTTCTTTCACCTCACAATTCATACATATCCAAAGATCCATTTAGCATGGTTATCTTGCCCTGTGATGCTCTTGATGTTGATGTGCCATTCTGGCCTTTTGACTCCATAGCCCAATGGATTAGTCCCTGCAGCTCTATCTGTCCAACCACACCATAAATCAAACAAATAACCCCCATCAATGTAACTAGCCTAATATCAGCACTTATAACCATCAATGTAAATCATAAAAATAGAGAGAGCCCTCTCTGAGTCTAGGAAGGCTAGGTCCTAGACTCCAAAGTGGTTTGATGTTGTCCTCTGTCATTTGTTCTTTCCAATCCTACAAAATACGACGTGATAACAAGACCTTTGGCCTTTTCATACCAATTCTAAATGAGTGCTTTGGAGACATGCCTAGATCTAGACCCGTTTAAGGAGAGCTTCGACATCGAAGCACAATTTGTAACTACCCCTCTTATATTAATATGGTACAATTGATTCTTACTTTCCACTCTTGTCTATGAGGAATGATTTGATTTCTAGTATTCCTTGATCAACTAGATATATTTTTTATGTGAAATACATGTTGCTTTGTTTGATCTCTTGTGCAAGTAACTAAGCATTGGTGACAATGAGGATCTAACTAGGAAGAGCCAAGGATAAAAGGACTCAAGTGAGAAGCAACATCAGATCAAGGTAGGTCATCTCCATACGATCTGTGTCTGTTTACAATCTAGGAAAGTAGCTGTTATATTGTTCCCTTTGTTACTAGACCCATCCTAGGACTAGAGGGATAGTCTCTGTCTGAAAAGAGGATTTTCTTGCATAACACATGTAACATTCATGCTAGGATAGGAGATCTGGCACCAAATTATACACATGCAAAATGTGAGAGAATGAAATACTACTAAAATAATATAATAGGCCAGGGATTAGAAACATCCAATGGTGGATGCAAGGAGGAAAAAAGGAAGATTTTCCCCTGGCCCAATTGATTATAGTCTTGGAGTCCCAAAAAATAATAATTTCCTTGATGTCCAACCAGGAAGCATAACATAGAGCCCCCCACAAAACCAAAAATCCATCCCTATTGTTTATGACTACTCCTTCAAGCCAAGACAAATCATAGGATAGCCCCTGATTTAAGACAATGTAAACTCTGCACCCACACTCTCCATCCTGAGAAGATTCATAAAAAAAAAGCCACAGGAGAAGACGTTCTAATCTCACGATGAATACAAGATCTTGAAGGTGTCTTGGGGCACCATGGGCTAATTTCTAAAAAGAAAACTTGGATACCTATGCATGGGAACCTCACATCTAGAATCGAATCTTGGAAAACATAAGAATTTATATTTAGCCAAATTCTCCAAACAATCTATAGGGGAAGTGAATGATAATCCTTTTGTTGTTCAAACAAGATTGAGATGAAATATCCAATTGATGAGAGAACTAATGATGAATTTAGATTGAAGAAAAGGAAACCTCAGTCCAGACCTCACCAACAAAAGGTTAGAATAGAAATAGGTGTATCATTTCCTCCTTTTCCATCCCACAAATAGGGAAAATTTGGTTTCCCTAAGAACCTCTTTTAGAGAGGTTCTCCCATGATAATATTTTGTTCATGTAAGCCAACCATGTGAAGTGCTTTAATTTGAGAGGTGCCTCCCAAATCCACATCTTATTCAAACAAAGTTATTGTGAATCTAAACCATGTTTCAAAGAAATGTATGAATACACCTCTTTAACTGAGACATTGCAATAAAATGTCTTACCACCCCAAGCGAGTTGATCCAGTTTATCCATCAACATAACCCTTGCTTGACATAAATTACACTTGTACCATTCATATTCAATATCTAGATAAGTTGGGACGTGGAGATCTATGGACCTAGGTCATGAAGGAGAGGAAAGGGGAGAAAATATGCAAGGGAAATATGTGCAAGATAGATTTTTCCCAACTCATGAAGAAACTAGAATAATTGGACCGAGAAAAGATGACCCACATTCATGCCTTTAATTTCATTAAGGCCAAAGGACACCCTATCACCCGTTCCAACTTCCTACCTTAAGTTATAATAAAAAAAGGGTTTTACTTTCATCAAAATGCGCCAAATAAAGGATGCATGCTTTTTTTGGAGCACCAGTGAAAACCAAATCCTCCAAATTTGAGTTGTTGAGATATTTTTCTTTCATAATCTGATGCTATATACTCACTCCATTGAGAGGCCCCCAGATATTTCTTTGAGAGGGGTAAGGTTGACATTCAAAGTATCTCATATGCCCCATTCCCTTTAGCCTGATCCCTTGTGAGTGATTTGAGACTTTCCAAGTGAATTTTTTTCCCTTTTCCAACTCCACTCCATAATAATTTGGCAATGATGGCATCAATTTTATGAGAAAATACCTTTGGTAAATGGAACAGGTGCATCTAATAAAATTATATGTATGTAAAAAAACTTTAACCTACATGATTTTACCACACAAGGAGAGCCATTTATGCTCCCATAGATCCAACTTTTGATTGAACGTTTCAATAAGGCAATCCTAGTCATGATTCCTATAGATGTTTGGTTTTATATTGAAGCCCATATACCTAAAACACTCTTCCAAAGCGATATTTGACACCAAAACTATTAGCAGTCACTAAATTTGTCCCCTTATCCACATTGTCAGATATGAGTTATATTTGTATGAATTCATAAAAATACCATAAGCTTTACCAAAATTTGACAAGATGAGGTGGAAATCCTGGCATTCCTAAATGTGGACACATCAAAGACATAGGAGGTCATCCAAAAACATGAGGTGGGTGGATCTACTATTTTTGGTCACCCTGCAACACACAACTAGGTTGTTTGTCAAAACTTCCTTTATAACCTGCCTTAGCCAATCTATAACCATGACAAATAGAACAGGAGAGAGCATACATCCTTGGCGCGAGGCTCTAGTGATATTAAAAAAT
This sequence comes from Pinus albicaulis, assembly GCA_034641835.2. Lineage (NCBI taxonomy): Eukaryota > Viridiplantae > Streptophyta > Pinopsida > Pinales > Pinaceae > Pinus > Pinus albicaulis. Next base: position 1,817,860,781 of record CM076578.1, read on the forward strand.
TATGTAGGATTTCGATTAATGAGAATGACCATTTTTTTTTAGGATAAGAAAGCGATTATCCATGCAGAATGTGTTCTCTCCATGCCAATCTTGTGAAGAATCAGTCACAATAGGTCCCAGTCAATCGTGTCATATTCTTGAATCAAGTATATTTTCTTGAAACATGCCTCAAGACTTCTGGTTTTGATTGACTAGATGCATTCTTACGTGATCGCCACAACATCTTGTCTCTATCTATTTGGAAGGAGTCCAAATTTCTCAAGGGAAATGTAAAATGATATAATATTTCTGAATCTGCTTGATAATAATTTTGAGATCATTTTATAAATGGAATTACATAATGATATGGGTCTAAAATATTTAAAATAAGTATTTTAAACCTTATAGATCAAAGAGATAAATCTTGCATTCAGAGCACCTAAAATATAGCCCAACCTTCAAGATTCATCAACCATTTGGACCATATCAAATTCCATGATGTCAAAAAAGTGAATAAAATATTCTATGTGCTAGAAATCGGACAGAGGGCTTTTGTCTCTCTCTATAAATTTCATAAACTCAAATAATTACTTTGATGTGATTCGAGAATCCACTAGTTTTGTGGCTTCCAAATTAACCATGCAAGGGAAATGATTTGGAATCTCCATTTGTATTTATATGTACTATTTTTGTAATATTGGAATGGTGCCTCTACGAGTCTCAATTCCCATTTATTTTATTTCACTTGCCTTACCTCAATTTTAATCTGCCAGTTTTTTCTTTATGGATATTTGCAAATTTGTAGCTATATGTTCATATATTTGTTGGTCCATACGTGTTTTCTCATATGTTGACTTTATTTGGCCTCAATTCCTTCATTGGGAGTATATATAAAGTTTCCCCTATTGCCTTACAATGAAATGCACTAATTAAAAAGTATAAATGAAAATGGTGTGAAGGAGATGGAATCCTCTTCATTGTTGTTTTGACATACACATTAAATTTGGGGTACCAGAGCTCCCATTCGATTTATGCAATTACTAACATCGCCATTAATAATAACTATTGTGTTTGAAGAGTTACATTTAACGATATTTAAATTGTTTGTGTCATTGATTTCCCTCCTTTTAGAAGAATCTTATTGAAAATTCAAGTTGTTAACATATTAACAACCCAACCATGGTGTGTTTAATATTACGTATACATACATATAAGTTGTTTAAATGACGAATCAACTACACCGGTGGTGCCTGGAAATTGATTTTTTGTTGTTGTATTGTAAACCAGATCCACATAGTGGGATTAAAACCTAACCATTAGGGGAATTTTGAGGTCTAAAATGGGTGTGTGAAGGAAATTATAAAATAATATTGGAAATAATAAAATAAGATTACATTGCATCACCAAATTTTAGAGAGAAAAAAGAAAAAAATATTTCTTCAACTCGTATTTTCAAGTTATATCCCTATGATTTTACTTAAATTTCGAGCAGGAACACACATTGGACACATAATTTGATTCCTCATCCAAGGAGTACCCATGTTGCATACTTTCGATGGACCATTATACAGTAAAAATGAGAAATACATGAAAAACATGATTGCAATCACGTTTTTCATGTATTTATCATTTTTCATGTAGAAGGTTCCATCGAAAGCATGCAACGTGGGTGCTCCTTGGATGAGAAATTAAATTTTGCATCCAACGAGTACTCCCGCTCAAAATTTGAGTAAAACCTCAGGGAGATAAATTGAAAATACAAGTTGAAAAAATAGTTTTATTATTTTATTATTTTTTAATATTTTTACGTTTTTACCCTAAAATGTGAATCATTCACCATGGTTTACATCATAATCTTGAATTTTAGACCTTAAATTTTACACTTTGAATTTACACTTTTCCACTTGGAGTGTACACTTTTCCTAGGAGGCCCATTTTAGACCTCAAAATTTCTCTAATGCACAATCTTTACATATCGTTGAGTTAGTGAATAAATGATAGTTTTTATAGAAAGGTTGTGCGATATATAATTATATTATGATGGAACTTCTTATGTACGTGATGGTGTTTGCATAGTATGCGGGGAGTTTTATGGTTGTTTCGAAAGTAGTTTTGTTTCGAAAGTAAACCTCTCATATATTATATATAATACATGAGATTGCACATTGTTAAGAGATGTGGTTACAATGTTTATTTTTTTTAATATATATATATATATATATTGTTTCTTACAGTTCTTATGTGCGTAGATAGTATACATTCCCTTTTAAAAGAAACTCTTTTGTGGTTCACTGTACCTCATGTATGACCTACCTCTATGAATAATATCAAGGTAGATAATTTAGTTATATAAAAAAATATCATAGCTGGATCTTAGAATAAAATATGGTTCACTGTGGCAATCTGATACTATCTATATCCACTAACAATATTAAAGTAGATAATTTCGTTATAGGAAAACATGTCAAATCCAGAACATCGAAGCCAAATGTGGAAGAAAACTGGCCTAGATCCATCTAACTCTGGATCTATCATGCGACAAGAGGGATCAAATCGCTTGACCTTGAGGGATTTGATCCCTCTTAGTGCATGGTAGATCTGGATTAAGATGGATCTAGGTTGGTTCAAGTTGAGGGCAACAATGGAACATTTTTAGATTATCATTATTATGTATATGTTTGAAAAAAACTTCATACCTTGAAATTTATATTATTTTTTCTTTGTTTGACATGACTATATCATTTTCTTCTTTAATATTTTTTTTTTTTGCTTCCCTTGAATGGTTTGAATGCTTTTAGTGGTTTGTATGTTTATGTGTTTGGATTTGGATGGTAATGCTTGTGAATATTACAATTATTGTGCTATATTTCTATGTGTATGTAATTGTCTGTTGGTAATTAGTTGGTGATGAAGAAGGGAGACATTCTTGTCAATAGTTTGCAAGAGGATTGATATTGCACATTTATTTCATTTAATTTTAGGTATCATGACTTTTGTCAATTAATAATTCTTAATAGTGTCCCTCTAGGTATTACTAAATATATCTTGAAGAGTAGTTTTAGTAATTTACTACATGAAGATTACTCTTGAAATCATTTGTTTCATTGCTAATGTTTGAAATAATTTATTTCCTTAAAAATATTTTGATGAATTTCTTTTTTATCTATAGTTTGTTTTGCAAAAGTCAAGAAATAATGTAATTTTGAATTTTTTGTAACGAGTGGTTAGATGTACAAAATATTTACATTATTTGTTAGTTTTTCCATCTTTTCATATTGATTATATGAAAAGGATAGTTGAGATCGTAAACCATTCAATTCTTTAACTTGAACTATTGTAATAAACATCATAACTTGTCTCTCTTGCTCTCCAATATTAATAGGTTGAATTACTATAACACAAAAATCAATGCACATTGTCAATCATTTTTTTGTGCTTACACTAAAATCAATGCACATTGTTAATCCAATCACTTTAAGTTAATGTACAATCATACATTGAGTTACATCAAATCAGAAATCATCATCTACACTAAAATCAATGCCCCTATTGCACAAAATCAAATAAGATTGAAAAACATCTACATTGAAATCAATGAATCTAATGCAAGCAATCAAATAAGATGAGAAATAAACATCTACACTAAAATCAATGCATCTAGTGCAAGAAATCAAATAATATTATAAATAAACATCTATGATGAAATCAGTGCATCTAGTTCAAGCAATAAAATATGATTAGAAATCAACATCTACACTAAAATCAACACATCTAATGCAAGCAATCAAATCCGATTACAAATCACTATCTACACTAAAATTAATGCATCTAGTGCAAGAAATCAAATAGAATTAAAAATAACCATCTACACCAAAATCAATATATCTAGTGCAAGCAATCAAATAGAATTAGAAATCAACATCTGCACTGGAATCAATGTAATTAATGCAAACAATCAAATAGAATCAGAAGATATCTACACTAAAAGCAATGCATCTAGTTCAACTAATCAAATATTATTAGAAATAAACATATACACTCAAATCAATGCGTCCAGTGCAAGAAATAAAATACCAATAGAAATCAAAATCTAATCTGAAATTAATGCATCTAGTGCAAATAATCAAATAGTATTTTAAATCACCATCTACGATGAATTTAATGCATTTAGAGCAAGACATATTATTCTCTATCTATGCCATCCACACACACACACACACACACACACACACACACACACACACACACACACACACACACACACACACACACACACACACACATATATATATATATATATATATATATATATATATCTTCTTTTTATCTCTATCTCGCCCCCAAATATACACACTCTCTCTCCATATGTTTCTTTTCACTCCCTCTTTCTCGCTCGGTCCACTTTCCTCTTTGTATGTATTTCTTCTTCCATCCCTCTCTCCCCTTCCAAATCCATCTCTTTGTCCTCCCTCTATCCTCCTATATCTCAAGTCCTCTCTCTCCCATTCTCTCCTAGCTCCCTTTCTGTCCCCTGATCTCTCTCTCTCTCTCTCTCTCTCTACCCTCCAACCCTGTCAATATCTTTGTTCTTCTCTCCTTCTCTCTCTCCCCCCTCCATCTTTGTGTCTCCCTCTCTTACCCTTCTCTCCCTCCCTCACCCATCTCTTTATTCCTCCTCTCCCCTCCCTTCATTTATCTCCTTCAATGCAATCAATCAAATATGATTATAAATCACCATCTACTCTAAAATCAATGCATCTGGTGAAATAATTCTTCTTCCCTCTCTCCAACCTCCATCTATATCTATATCTCTCCTTCCTTATGTCTCTATCTCACCTCCCCCCCCAAACAAACATTATTTATCTCTCCATATCTATCTATCTCTCCCTCTATATATCTCTCTCTTCTTCCCTCTCTATACCTTCCATCTATACAACTATCTATCTTTGTCTCTCTTTTGTCTCTCTATATCACCCCCAAAACATTCAAACTCTTTATCCATATTTATATATCTCTCCCTCCATATTCCTCTCTATCTCTCTCTCTCTCTCTCTCTTCTCATTCTCTCCCTCTCTCCCCCTTCTATCTCTCTTCCTTCCTGTTCTCATCTCCCCCTCTCTCTCCATCTCCCTTATCACTCCCTATCTCTCTCTCTCCACCTTTCTCTCCATGTTTCTTTCTTCTTACCTTTCTCTTTCTATATATATATATATATATATATATATCTATATATATATATATATATATATATATATATCCCTCCATCTCTCCTTATTTTTCTCTCTATCTCACTCCCCCCCCCCCCAAACACATGATTTCTCTCCCCATTTATATCGATCTCTCCCTCTCTCTATTTCTCTCTTCTTCCCTCTCTTCACCTTCCATATATATGTCTCTCTCTCTCTCTCTCTCTCTCTCTCTCTCTCTCTCTCTCTCTCTTTTATCTCTCTATATCACCCCCAAAAAATACACACACTTTCTCCATATTTATCTCTCTCTCTCTCTCTCTCTCTCTCTCTTCCCATTATCTCCCTCTCTCCCCCATTCTATCTCCCTTCCCTCGTGCTCTCCTCTCTCCCTCTATCCATTTCCCTTATCACTCCCCCTCTATTTCGACATTTCTCTCTCCATGTATTTCTTCTTACCTCATTATTTCTCTCCCTTCCTCTATCCTTCTCTCTCTCACATACTCACACTCTTCCTTTCTCTCTCTCCCTTTCTCTCTCGCCTCCCTTTGTCTCTCCCCTCATCTCTCTCTCTCTCTCTCTCTCTCTCTCTCTCTCTCTCTCTCTCTCTCTCTCTCTCTCTCTCTTTTCCCTCCAACTCTATCACTAACTCTCCTTCTCTCCCCCTATTCTCTCTATCTCTCCCTCTTTTTCTCTCTATCTCACCCCAAACATATACACTCTTTCACCATCTCTCCCTTGTCACTCCCTCTGTCTTTCTCTCTCCACTTTTCTCTTTCTTGAAATCATTTGTTTCATTGCTAATGTTTGGAACAATTTATTTCCTTCAAAATATTTTGATGGTTTTCTTTTTATCTATAGTTTGTTTTGCAAAAGTCAAGAAATAATGTAATTTTGAATTTTTTTCTATTGAGTGGTCAAATTTACAAAATCTTTATATTATTTGTTCGTTTTTCCATATTTTAATATCGATTATATGAAAAGGATATTTGAGATCATAAACCATTAAATTATTTAACTTTAACTATTGTAATAAACATCATAAATGATCTCTCTTGCTCTCAAATATTAATAGGTTGAATTACTATAACACAAAAATCAATGCACATTGTCAATAATTTTTTTGTGCTTACACTGAAATAAATGAAAATTTTTAATCAAATCAATTTAAGTTCTACCATCATACATTGAGTTACATCAAATTATAAATCATCATATACAGTGAAATTAATGCATCTAATGCGCGCAATCAAATAATTTTGGAAAACATCTACACCTAAATCAATGAATCTAATGCAAGCAATCAAATACGATTAGAAATGAACATCTACACTAAAATCAATGCATCTAGTGAAAGAAATAAAATAATATTAGAAATCAACATCTACGTTGAAATCAATGCATCTAGTGCAAGCAATCAAATATGATTAGAAATCAACATCTACACTAAAATCAATGCATCTAGTGTAAGCAATCAAATTTGATTAGAAAATAACATCTACACTAAACTAAGTGAATCTAGTGCAAGAAATCAAATAGGATCATAAATCACCATCTACACCAAAATCAATGCATCTAGTGAAAGAAATCAAATAGAATTAGAAATTTCCATCTACACCAAAATCAATGCATCTAGTGCAAGCAACCAAATAGAATTATTAATCAACATCTGCATCGAAATCAATGTATTTAGTGCAAGAAATCATTTAGAATTAGAAAAAATCTACACTGAAATCAATGGATCTAGTGCAAACAATCAAATATGATTAGGAATCAACATTTACACTAATATCAATGCATCTAGTGCAATAAATCAAATATCATTAGAAATCAACATCTATGCTAAAATCAATGCATATAGTGAAAACAAACAAATAGGATTAGAAATCACCATCTACCATGAATTCAATGCATTTAGTGAATGAAATATTCTTCCCTCTCTCCCCCCACTATCAATATCTATATCTATATCTATATCTCCCTCCATATCTCCTTATTTTTCTCTCTATCTCACCCCAAAACATACACACACTCTCTCTGTATCTTCCTTTTCACTCCCTCTCTATCTCTCTCTCCACTTTTATCTATGTATTTATTTCTTCTTCCCTCCCTCTTTCCCCTTCCAAATCCATCTCCTTGTCCTCCCTCTCTCCCCTTCCAAATCCATCTCTTATTCCTCCCTCTATCCTCCTCTCTCTCAAGTTCTCTCTCTCCCATTCTCTCCTAGCTCGCCTTATCTCACCCCATCTCTCTCTCTCTCTCCCCCCCAAGGCGAGCTAGGAGAGAATTTCAATAATGTCAATGGTCCTCAATGTACTCCCAATACAATCTATGAAATGTGATTAAATGTCTTGAAGTCAAACACCCATAGAATCATTCGATCGAAGGTCAATGATGAGAACCTATCGTCGAAAGCGAGAAACCTTCCATTAAGGCATACAAGCTCCAAGGTACCAAAAGGTTTCTAGATCAACTTCCTAGATAGTGAGCTGAAGTTAATAGGAAGTGATCCATCGCAGGAGGGTATATGACACCAAACTCATGTCAAGTTTTGAAGAACAAATTGAAGTAATTCAGGACTGACTCAGGGTTGACCGACTCTATTGAAGGTTATGAATAGCAAGGTAAATTTTCCTGAGGTTGGACTTCTCTTGAACATATTGGCGACATGACATGTGACTTGGCAGCATTTGACTCAACGATAATACCCAAAACTAGCTGAAGACTTTCAATGAGGTTTGATTAACTATGAGGTAAATGGATTTTCCAACCTAGACACAGATGTGACAGAGTGTCATGTTCAAGAGCGACATACTTCCTTTAATAGTACAAAAATAAATGTTCTTTCCCAATTTTCCCCCACCATTACTGGAAAGTACCTTTTTATTTTTTTCAAGCTTGAGGAGGATAACATTTTCTTGTCATATAAGCTCATCCTTCAGATGATTCCTCTGAAGTATTTTTAACGAAGCCTAGGAAGGAGTGGTTCGGTCTCGTTGTAATCAATAGGTCCTACATTGTTTAAGTTTTACGAGTCCAATGTAGGCTTATATCAATGTTATTTTCATGTTTAAATAGTTTAAAAGCACACAAAAAGAAAACTCATTCAGCTCTTTCAACGTAAATTTTTAACGAGCCCGAAGAAAGTAAAAATCAACATTTTTCAGTTTTAGGGAGTCAGAAGAAAAACATAAGTAAACTCCATGGTGGTTATTTTTTGTAAATTTAGTCTCTCAAGCCTGAAAAGGATAAAATAATGTAGGAGAGAATTCTATTGACCATGATTATAAGTCAATGTATACCTTTTTCGTAATTAGTCCAGTTCAGTCTAGAAAAGGGGTAAACTTATATTGAATGGACAACTATTCATTTACTTTAACGAGTTCGAATAGTCAGGTACTCAACAACATTTTCATGTCTAAAGAGTTTAAAAAGGGCTTAAAATAGAACTCCATGGTTTCGTTTTTTCATAAGTTTTAATGAGTTCAAAAAAGTGATAAAAAGTGTACTCATATGGTTGGCTTTAAATTTAATTACGAGCAGGAAAAGACAAAAATAACTCAGCATTTTAATGTGTTTTACGAGAATGAAAGATAACAGAATAATCTCGAGATTTTCATGACTTTAATGAGTCTTTAAAATAATAAAAAAAATGGACTCGATATAGGTTTAATTTTTATACAAGCTTGAAACAGAGAAAAACTATGTGCCAGATAGGTTTGTTTCATTTTTACACAAGCTTGAAACAAAGAGAAAATTGTGCTTGAGATAGGTTTGTTTCGTTTTTACACAAGCTTGAAACAAAGGAAAAATCATGCTTGAGATAAGTTCCAATGCCCCCCAAGAGTAACCTACAAGAGCACATGCCCCCCAAGCTTCATTTCATTCACCTAAGTAGACTACTGGTTACTAATAGTTAGATTGAATGAAGGGTCATCTACGAGATTAGATGAAAGACTCGACTTAACATTTATGAGATCTAGTCAAAGACTAGACTCAATTAGGAGAGAATATGTTTTATTTTCTAACGAGTTTGACACATGAAAATAACTATGCTCATGGAACCTTGTTTCATTTTTAACGAGCTTGACATAAGAAAAGAACCATCCTCACGGGGACCTGTTTCATTTTTTAATGAGGTTAACACACGAAAATAACCATCCTCACAGAAGCCTATTTCATTTTTTAACGAGGTTGACATAGTAACATGAAATCTCCTCATAGAAAGTTGTTTCATTTTTAAATGAGGTTGAAACAGGTAAAGAAACTATCCTCATAAGGACTTGATTCATTTTCTTAGTGAGGTTCACACAGTAACATGAAGTCTCCTCATGATGAACTGATTCATTTTTTAATGAGATTTACATAGTAAAAGGAATTATCCTCATGACTTGCTTCATCTTTTAATGAGGTTGACATAAGAAAAGAACCATCCTCATGGGAACCTGTTTCATTTTTTAATGAGGTTGACACAATAACATGAACTCTCCTCATGGGGACCTGTTTCATTTTTTAATGAGGTTGACATAGGAAAATAACCATCCTCTTATATGAACTTATTCATTTTTTAATTAGGTTGACCTAGTAAAAGGAACTATGCTCATGATGAGCCTTGATCATGGCTTCCAATTGCAAGAAACACATGTCAAGGGACACACCTCGATCATGGCCTTAAAGAGGTCTTCATCAGAAGGAAGAATAGTTCTCTGGAAGGAACCCACATGAAGGGACTTAATAGGGATAAGAACATCGTGTTCAAATACCCTCATAGGTTTCACCATGTGAATCACTTGATCTAAGTCAAAGGAAGTCAAGAAAAAAGTGAGAGACTCACTTCCATCGGTAACTAAGAACATGGGAATGTTTTGAAACCAACTCCAAAAATAGAATAAAAGAGATATCAATGCCTTATAAATAAGCCACTTCGAGGGGACAACCTCCAATACATTACATGAATGAACAATTCTTGGATGATACAAATTACAAAACCTCCTTTCTATATATAGGATTCCATAGGGCCACAATGTAATCCTAGAAGGGCCACAATGTAATCCTAGCTGACCTAACAATAATAATTTAAGGGCACAATAATAGCAATATGGGGGTTATAGGGGTACAATAATAACAATAAGGGGGTTACACTAACAACAATAAGGGACTGTACTAGTAATATAGGGACCTAACATGCCCCTCTCCTTCAAAAAAGTGTTGTCCTCAACGCTTGAGTAGCTTTGGGTGCTTCTGTATAAAATTCTCATCCTCCCATGTAGAATCTTCAGTGGGTAAGTTCTTCCACTTGATGAGATACTCTAAAATTGATCGATTTCGTAGCTATCAAGTTCCTATTTTCATGACCGCTTCAGGTTCCAATATGATTCTTCCTTTCTCATCAAGTTTGGACAACATTGTTTGAACTTGAATATTTTCACCTGTAATCTTCTTTAAGCATGAAACATGGAAAACAGGATGCACTCGTGAAGAAGCAGGAAGCTCCAATTTGTATGCCAGTACCAATATTTTGCAACACCTTGTAAGGACCATAGTACTTTGGTGATAATTTATTATCCTTCTTAGCTTTCTTGAGGGAAATTTGTTTGTATGGTTGTAGTCGTAGAAATACCCAGTCTCCTACATCAAAACTTATCTCGCTGCGATGTTGATCTGCCTGTTGTTTCATTCAATTTTGTGCCAAATTCAGGTTATCCTTTAAGAGTTGGAGAACTTCTTGTTGATGCTTGATGTGATCTTCCACTACTTGAACCTTCGATTTTTCTCTTAAATATGATGTGATGGGCGATGGATGATATCCATAAAGTGCCATAAATGGGGTCATTTTTGTTGCAATATGGAAGGAAATGTTATACCACCATTCAGTGAGAGGTAACCACTTGACCCATTGTGTTTTTCTATCAGATACAAAACAACGAAGATATCCTTCCAAACATTTATTTACTATCTCAGTTTGACCATCGGATTGAGGATGAGATATAAGTTAATTGAGTACCCAAACAAGAAAATAAATCTATCCAAAAATATCCAGTAAAAATGGGATCTTTGTTGCTCACAATAACCTTTGGGTTTCCTTGTAGCTTTTGAGTTGTTTCCATAAATGTAGTAGCAATTGTACTAGCTTTAAATGGATGAGATAATGCACAAAAGTGTGCATACTTGGTAAGTCTATCAACTACCACCATGATGACACTCTTTCCTTCGGAATTAGGTAAAACTGTGATAAAATCCATTGAAATTTCCTCCCAACATTGGCTTGGAATGGATAAAGGTTGTAGAAGACCTGGGGTATTAATTGTCTCAACTTTATTCTGCTGGCAAACCAAAAATTCCGCCACAAAATTTTGAATATAAGATTTAAGGCCATCCCAAAAAAATTCTTTCTTCACCCTGTGGTAAGTTTTTAAAAATCTTGAGAGTCCTCCTAAAGGAGAAGTGTGCAATTCCAAAAGAATATTTTGTTTTAGTTGGGAATTCTTACAAAAATATAAGTGATCTTTGTACCATAAGGAACCATTTTTCCAACTAAATGTATCATATGTACTAGGATCTTGCTGAAACTTTTGAATGAGTGTCCACATTTCTTCATCCTTCTTCCATTCATCCCTTACCTTGGTTATCCAATCTGGTTGGATAATAGAAATGGCACAAAGCAATGCTTCCACCTCTTCATTCTTTCTTGAGAGTGCATCTGCAAAAACATTTAGCTTCCCTTTTTGTAGATTATTTCAAAATCATAACCCAACATATTTGTGACCCATTTTTGCTGCTCTTCTGAAGATATTCTTTGTTCCAAAAAGTGTTTAAGACTATCATGACCAGTTTTTACCTTGAAGTGTCTTCCCATTAGGTAAGGTCGCCATTTCTTTAGTGCATGCAGTATTGTTAACATTTCCTTCTCATAAATAGATTTCTGTAAATACTTTCATTTGATTGGAAAA